>OY292419.1:19502444-20736805 GCA_958496245.1 Perizoma flavofasciatum | reverse complement strand
CGGATGCACAACAGCGTAGACATTGGCGTTTTCGTTTTTTACCGCAAACGGTTATGTAACCGATATACAGTTTGCATATCAATATAGAAAACGGTTTTCAGATATCGATATCAGTCGCAGGGGTTTATAGATAGGCAATAGTTTGCCTATCTATAAACGACAACGAAACGACAAACGCAAAACTTGTTCAGTTATTTATCAGATTAGCAACTTGTTATTACGCCGGCGTGAAAACATGGACCAAAAAGAGTTACAATAGAAGGTAAACCATATTGCCAGCTATCTATAATATATTTTTACGCACGCCATTATCATGCAATCATGGCTAATGTTAAGTCATATTCGCTCCATATGTCGTTTCGTTTGGTTTTTTGGTTTGTGAAGTTTTCGTTTTGTTCGTGTCTGTAACAGTTGAGGTTTTGATATGGTATCGATATCTAACCCATATCCGATATCAGTTACTTATGTAACATACGTTAGGACAGCGGCCAGCTTTAGGTACTGACTACTACCCTACCGGCTTGAATTTTGTATGATCCACAAGTAAGGTACCTACCTACCTTAGGTCCATGAGGATCGTAAGTAAATAATCGGCGCAAAATATAAATCTTATTCGGCCTAGTCGCACAAAAATGTGAAACTGGGTGTTTTTATTTATAATATATATATATTTACAGAAAAAAGTATATACGTATTTAACGCCAAAGCAAAAAGCAGTTACTATAATGACTCTTTTAATAAATGTAAAAATAATCCTAAAAAGATGTGGAGATTAATTGATGCCCTAACCAAAAACAAAATAAGAATAGACCCTGTACCACCAAAACTTGATACTGACATTGGAATAACTACAAATGGCAAAGACGTATGCGAAGAATTCAATGCATTTTTTGCTACAATTGGATCTAAACTAGCAAACAATATACCACAAAAATTCCATCAAAATACCATGTACTCACGCACCAGCCATAATAGTATTAATACATATAACGAGTTGTCGATGCTTAGTATGTGTAGTGAAGATGAAGTCCTGAAAATCATTAATAACCTCGACCCAAATACTGGTTCCGGAATAGATGGCATTACAACTAAATCGGTTAAATGCATTAAGTTTCATATCCTCCATGATCTTAAATTTTGCATAAATGACTGCTTCGAGAAAAGAATTTTCCCTGACGAACTTAAAACTGCTAAAGTTACACCCATATATAAATCTGGAGCAAAAACCGATCCAGGTAACTACCGTCCGATCTCAGTCTTACCAGTGATATCCAAAATATACGAGAAGGTAATGCATAATCGATTAAACGACCACTTAACGAAAATAAACTTCTTATCGAATATACAATATGGCTTTCGCCCCAAATCGAATACGTTGTCTGCAACAATTGATTTAGTAACTAAAATAAAATCAAACATAGATGCTAAGAAATTAGGAATAGGGATCTTCATAGATCTGAAGAAAGCATTTGATACAGTTAGCCACTCTCTCCTTATCAAAAAACTATTGAGCATAGGTATAACTGGGAAAGCATTGAAAATTTTCGAAAGTTACCTAGATAATCGAAACCAAATCGTAAAGATTGGTCAATATCAAAGTTCTTCTCAACCTATCACTTGTGGAGTTCCCCAAGGATCGATATTGGGTGCTAGTGGGAAATTATGCCACTAGCACAAACAGATCTAAGCACACTGAACGAATGGTTTCAATGCAACCTATTAACTATAAATACGTCTAGAACCTCCTACATGATTTTCAAGGCCAAAAATAAAAAAATCGGTGATCACACTTTACTTACTATTGACAACATTAATATCAAACAGTCGAGTGAAGAAAAATACTTGGGTCTAATACTGGATGGGGTGTAACGTTGCGTCTAGCGCCATTACTTAATTTATTAAATAACTTGTAAACATAATTAAAAACAAATACGGAACCGCGATATTAACACTATTCGCATAAGGCTTTTGCGCGCGGCCCGCTTGACAACGGAATCCTAAAACAAACCGGTCTCGCGTACTATGCCTTAACCTGTGTCATTCGACGCGAGAGTCTCGACCGATCACTCAGCTGATTGCTACCCACGGTGACGCTCGCACGTACCGCTCAACTATATCTAAAAACCTACCATATGTGCTTGGAATCCCTCTAGGGTGAGTTTCTCATAATTATTCTATCCTCTATTGCCTACCTAAGCGCTTAGCACCTAAACTTCTATGTAAAGCTGTCTGCTTCGCCTCTCACAAGCTAACTGCCGTTATTATTTAAATCGCCTGACTCGAGTCGCTGGACTTTGCACCCACGCGTACGTGGCCTGTCTTCCATCGGCGGTGGCTTGGCAGACAGCTATGTTTCTGGGATGAACCCTAAAACCTAGCTTCGTTCCAGGGTTCCACTACTGGAGTAGTAACTCCTATCTCTTCCATATCCGGACTACACCCTACCTACCGGAGCCGTGCGGCTATTCTATTGACGGCGACGGCCTCTGTTCTCGCTGCTGCTGTGAGCTGAGCTGAGGGAGGACTATCTACCTTTCTACCTGGAACGTCCTGGACAGTGCGCGTGCTGCGCGGAATACTTAGTGCTCAGGCCTGTGACTTGACATAATACCTACCTAGTGATCTACGAGTGTGGGAACTGTGCGGCTGTGTAATGTTGTAGTAATGAACATTAAAAGTACGGTAATTTATTCCTGCTTTTCATTTCTTCGGACCTTCCTAGCTACCTACCTATCTGTGGGCAGAGTTGGGACCTACCACCTCACCCCGATCTGCCGCAGGGGGTCTCACCTGGAAGGCTCACATAGGCAAAATAATAGCAAAACTATCATCCCTATTAGGTTCACTGTACGGTTGCGTGCGATGCCTTCCACTTCGAGTCCGCTACACTATCTATTTTACCTTGGTAAAACCACATATAGATTACCTTGTCGAAGTATGGGGTAGTGCAAATAAAACTACAATAAAAGACTTACAAATAAAACAAAATAAAATTATAAAACTTCTTTTCAACTACGATTACCTAACGCCGACTAAACAGTTGTATACACAAACAAACATTATGAACATTCACCAAACATATTGCTACAATACTTGCATTCTAATTAGAAACATTTTAGACGAGCAAACACACACACAAACTACTTTCAAAACAAATAAACAAAAGGGCAAGAGAGTACTTCGTAATGCAGACAATATTCACATTTCCAAGGTTCGTACGAATTATGGTTTGAAGAGCATATGCTTTGAAGGTGCAAAATTATTTAATACTCTCCCAAAAAATATAAAGGCAACCCAAAATTTTAACCTTTTTAAAACAAAATTAAAAACTCACATTACAACAAAGTTTTAAATACGTATCTGTTGGTTTGTTCTGGCGATGCCGCCGATCGGCTTGCTTATCGCTTTCGCGCTCGCATGCTTGAGTACCCGCTTTATACTGTTGTGAGTGGTTAACGCAAAGCTCCTTTTCAATATGTTATTTTTGCTAGACTATTAGTTACCTACCTACTTAAAATGTTCTGGGGGTCTACTCCGTAAAACGATATCGACACTATCGTTACGATACGACAGTGCTCCGAATTATTCGGCCGTACCCTACTCTCAAAAATGTTCGCAATCTTTGTCGTCTGTCGAAAGCATAGACAATATGTATCGAATCTTCGGAACGAATGATAGGAAAATCTAAAGGCTTGGATAATAGACATTTAGCCTAAATCTTTTTGCTTGACTGTTTATGTCACTTTTTAGGCAAAATGATAACAATTATCTATGAAAGTAAATGAAGTGACAACGTCAAATGTCAAATCAACAAACCCGCCTGTGATTTGAAAACTTTACAAGTAAAATTCTTGTGACAACTAGCCACAGAAGCCATAATTAAGAAGAATTTAAGAATTTTGAAGGTGAAGCAAAAATTCGTCGGGGTGAATATTCAAATTCGTTTATTAAAAAGATACTAGTACACACAGCATTAAATTTTAAAGCACTATTTTAACAACAATTTTGTTTATTAATTTAAAAAAATCATGTAGTTAAAAAAAAATACAAGTTTACCTTCAAACAAACTTTTACTATGTTTATATTTCCCGATGAAATTATAGTCTGGAATTTTGTTCAAATCCAACTGGTCCCTCGTCACTTTAAAATGTTGTTTTTGTAAAGCCTTTTCCTTGTGGATGGCTTCCATGGCAAGCATAAATCTCGCCATTATTCCAAAACAAGAGGCAAATCAAGAGTCCGTAGTGCAGCAGGGCTCGAAGGTATAAAAGATTCGGAGTCCGGTAAACGAAATGGAGATGATTTTATCAGAAAACACAACAATATAACCCGAAACGATAATGCGCACGATAGCATCAAGGGCATCGTTGATAAGTTCGTCAATTGACATTTGTTTCGTTGTCAAATTCAAATTATCGTATCGTTTTTAGTGATGCCGGAGTAGGGTTACGACATCGATTGTCAAAAGTAATGTCGGTCGTTTCTTCGTTCAAATGATAGTCGAAACGATGTAACGTAGAGTAGGTTTAGCACGATAATTGAAGCGATATATCGTTTATCGGTTTGTAGAGTAGACCCCCTGCATGCTTGCTCAATTTTATAGAACTTACTTTGTATTTTCTCATTAAGTGAAATTATGTAATTTCTTTTGAGAATAAATGTCTTTGACCAGAAAGTGGGGGGACACAACGTCAGAACCTTATAGGCTAGAGTGTGGGGTTAGGCAGGGAGGATTAAGCTCTCCTACCCTTTTTAACCTCTACTTGAACGCGCTGATCGAGGCGCTCAGCAGTCAGCATATTGGATGTCATATTGCTGGTGTTTGTGTAAACAATTTGAGTTACGCTGACGATATGGCACTGCTGAGCGTCTCGGTCTGTGGACTAAGGAGACTTATTAAAATATGCGAGGAATACGCTTGCGGTCACGGGTTAGGTTTAGTAATACTCGTAAGAGTCAATTCATGGTCTTCGAGGTCGGTAGAAAACGACTAGAAGACGTCCCCACTGTGCCAATGAACGGCGTCGACCTGGAGCGGGTATACTCGTTTAAATACCTTGGACACATTGTCACTACCAACCTCAAGGATAATGATGATATAGAAAGGGAGCGGAGGGCGCTGTCGGTGAGGGCGAATATGATCGCCCGCAGTTTGCACGTAGCTCGTAGCTCGGAGGCGGTAAAGTTGACATTATTTCGCGCTTACTGTACCTCCCTGTACACCTGCAGCCTGCGGGCGAAGTATTCGCTTTCAGCGTACAGCGCCATTCGAGTCCTGTACAATAACGCGCTGAGGGCGATGCTGGGGCTGCCTCGCTACTGCAGCGCTTCTGGTATGTTTGCGGCGGCGCGGATCGACTGCTTTCATGCCACTCAGCGTAAGCGTGCCGCCTCCCCGCAGCCTTGCAGCCCCGCAGCCCCGCAGCCCCGCAGCCCCGCAGCCCCGCAGCCCCGCAGCATGGTGCGCAGGCTGCGGAGGAGCACCAACACCGTTCTCGTCATGATTGCTTCTAGGGTTGATTGCACTTACACGAGGCATATTACCTGCGACACCTCTCCACCAACCCTATTAGCTTTTAGCTTTTAGTTTTGGGTATTTTTTTTTGTTTCTTCTTCCCATATGAGTACTTATTTGTCTACTTGAAATAAAGATATTTTATTTTATTTATTATTAGGCACTATAGGTACTTTAGGCACTATAGGCACTATAGGCACCGTCTAGGTGCCGGTTCCGTCGTTTCATCTAGAGGTCACACTTAAAGGTAAAAAAACAGCTATAAATAAAATAAAATAGGGCTGCCTCGTGTTGTGTCTCGGTACATTTCGGAGGAAAGTTCGAGAGGCATTTCATAAATGAAAAACTTGGAATTTTATAAAGTCGTCGAACAAACGTCGTTCGCCGTGACGAGTGGAACTCCCTCGTTCAGGCCTTACGGGGTCGTAAGGTCTGAACGAGGCCTGCTACACCATGTATTGTGCTTTTGTTCATAGATTATTGTTCGAATCTTAGTTCATCATATATTGGTATTCGGGCATTTCAAATAACGTCCGATAACGTCGAAGGCACGGAACGACACGATCGCTGGGATGCAATCGCAAACTAAACTTTACTACAGAGCGGTGTACAGTGGTACAGTGGTACAGTAGTACAGTGGTACAGTGGTACAGTGGTACAGTGGTACAGTGGTACAGTGGTACAGTGGTACAGTGGTACAGTGGTACAGTGGTACAGTGGTACAGTGGTACAGTGGTAGGGATGGTTCAAAACGAAGCTTCGTAAAAACGTCTTTATTTAATTTCTATCAAAAGAAACGGCGCTCACTTTCACTATAGTTCATGGTACAAATGTTCGTGAATATGTTAGCGCAGGAGCCGGGCTCGGGTCAGCGCGGAGGAGCCGGGCTCGGGTCAGCGCGGAGGAGCCGGGCTCGGGTCAGCGCGGAGGAGCCGGGCTCGGGTCAGCGCGGAGGAGCCGGGCTCGGGTCAGCGCGGAGGAGCCGGGCTCGGGTCAGCGCGGAGGAGCCGGGCTCGGGTCAGCGCGGAGGAGCCGGGCTCGGGTCAGCGCGGAGGAGCCGGGCTCGGGTCAGCGCGGAGGAGCCGGGCTCGGGTCAGCGCGGAGGAGGCGGGCGCGGCTTGGCGGTCGCGTATGCGATCTCGGAGAGACGCACGTCGATGGGCGCTCGCTCGTCGTACAGCGTCGGCGCCTGCAGGATGATACCCGCGGACCCCACCACCACCGCCAGCGTGAAAATCCACAGGAACAGCCGGTCCAGCACCATCGCCACGTACTTCCAGTCCTCCTTCACCTGTCGAAGAGAGATCTCGTGTTAGCGTTTCTGCAGAGATCGAACCACCGCAACGCTGCGACGATCTGCAGCGTGACCTGGATGCGATTCAGGTCCGAAGCGACACCGACCGGACTGCGTTTCGATACTGTAGACGCACGGTATTATCAGCCACCGGCTTCCGCGCACGGCTTCGCCCGCGTATCGCCCGGA
This sequence comes from Perizoma flavofasciatum, assembly GCA_958496245.1. Lineage (NCBI taxonomy): Eukaryota > Metazoa > Arthropoda > Insecta > Lepidoptera > Geometridae > Perizoma > Perizoma flavofasciatum. The sequence continues at coordinate 20,729,807 of OY292419.1, read as the reverse complement.
TATAAAGTAGCCTATGTGTTATTCTGATGTGCGAGCCGTATCACCGTAGAGTTCCATCAGAATCCGTTCAGTAGTTTTTGCGTGAAAGAGTCGCACGCATCCATCCTCGCGAACTTTCGCGTTTATAATATTAGTAGGATGCGGTGAAACGATCTCTCGGTGTGATTCTGCGAAAGATCCGGGGGTACGATCTGATTTGACAGAACTAATTTCCAAAATTATAATTATCCATACACTCGCACTAATCGTCTAGCCCCGAACTGAGCAAAGCTACGGGAACCGCGTGGCTGTTACGCTACTTGTATACTTTTTTGTAAATACATACATATATATTATACATAGAAAACATCCAGACCCGAGACAAATATAAGCAGATCCTGACCGATGAGCGCATGTATACCGTCAGATAGAGTCGCTCGAAGAACCATAGAGCGGACCATGCTAGGAATCCATCTCGTGGACCGTGTACCGAACATCGAGATCAGATGACTCACTGAAGCGGAGGATGCAGGTATACGGTCGCAATCCGCATACCTGTATCCTCCGCTTTAGTGAGACGGCTCGAGCGGAGATGGCACTCGCCAAGGCGGGAGAATCACAGATGGACTGAAGCCTAACCCCCACGCCACCGCGCGTCACAGTCTCAATGCATCGCCATGCATCCCCAGTTCCATGTGTTCGCGGATGGCTGGAAGTCAATTGAGCAAGTATGCCTGAGATTTTATGCGAATTTGGGCTAAGTATAAGCCTGTATTTAAGTAGTGAAAATAATTATGTTATTCACTACTTAAATACTAATAAAACACTAATAAAACAGATCGCATCTGTTTTTTTCTGTTTTATTTATTACTTTTATTCATTTAAAACTCAGGCTTATGCTTGGAGCCTTTACAGGCATCAGTGGAGCCGAAGCTAACACTAACGGGCCTTTTCGTACAATACAATATAATTATAAAAAACGTTATTTCGTAGCTGACGACTGATGAAACTATTGGAAATATTGTGTGATAAAAGTGTGGGTATGTGTGTGGTGTGGAACAAAAAAATTAAAAGCTTGCTTAAAAAAAAAAGATTTATCTCGATGTCTTTGTGAAAGCAATTAGTGTTAAATTTTAGTAGGTATTATGTTAATTATTGCATTGTTTTTGAAGACGATGGTGTATGAATCAGGAATTAGCCGAAGATATAAATCATATGGATCCGATAACCTTTCGACTGGCTGACGAGGTCGCATGCATACATGCCGCTCCCCTCCTCCCCCCCCCTCTCCCGCGCCCACTCACCCGCGTCGACTCCTCCTCCTTGCGCGTCTGGTCGGCGATGTAGTTGATGCCGTCTATAGCCTTGTGCAGCTCCGGGCAGCGGTGCCAGCGCCGCAGCACCTCGCACAGCGCCGGAGCCGGCGCCTCCGAGCGGAGCCCGGTCCCCGCGCCTTCTCCGCACCCCCCGCATCCTCCGCAACCCCCGCACCGCGCCCCGCCCAGCGGGGAGCACGGCGCCGCCGCCGCCAGCCCCGCGCTGAAACACACGTCGAGCGTGAGAGTCGAGCATCCCGCGCATCCCGCGCATCCAGCGCATCCCGCGCATCACTCGGGCAGAGTACTCACAAGCGGCTGCGGTGCGGGTCGAGGCGGTAGTGCGGGCGGCGCATCACGAGCAGGCGCGGCAGCACGTGGATGAAGACGCGCCGCACCCACGGAGCCATCGTGTGCGTCTGCGGCGATCTGAAGTGCACGTTCAGCACCACCACCGTCACGCAGATGCTGCAACGCGAACCGTCGTCAGGCGGGGCCGGGGCGGGACGGGGGAGAGGCGGGGAGGGGAGGCCGGCTCTCACCTGAACGTGTCGAGGATCATGGTGAAGAGCACGAACTTGCCCAGCAGCGGCACCACCAGCGACGTCGGCGGGATGATCTCCGCCAGCAGCAGGAAGAACACCGTCAGCGACAGCAGGATGGAGATGGACAGCGACACCTGCACCGGAGGAATGCGTCGATGAAGACACTCAACGAACACGGGGCCATGTATATATGTCTATGTACATTGTCTATGTACAAAACTTTTGTTATATAAAATGTTACCAGCGAACAGGTACATTGCGTCACCGACCGCAGTGCGTTAACCCTCTGGAGTTTGAAGGTTAAACTTTAAATGAGTAAAATAGTATGTTTTAAGATTACTTAAAATGACAAAACATGGATTTTGAAGAATACCGACTCAAGGTAGATCGTAAGGTAACTTGAGATGACAGTTGGATCGTTTCACTCAGCTGAGGAATTCTGTCGAGGAAAATTGAAGAGCCGTTTTGTTGATATACAAAAAAAAGGATTGAGTCGAGTGAATCTTGGGTCATGGTATTGCGAAACATCCCGGTTTCATAAAATAAGTAAAATATAGGTATCACCATGAGTAAACAATGTTTAATCGGTCGGTGAGGCTCGCTTAGGAGCAGTGTATTCGTAGGTACCTTCTCGCCGCTGTCGGAGGGCAGGTAGAAGACGAGCACGGTGAGGAAGGAGATGCCCATGCAGGGGATGATGAGGTTGACGGTGTAGAAGAGCGTCTTGCGGCGCATCGTGATGTTGAACGTGATGTCGAGGTACGGCTCGTCGCAGCACGTGTAGAACTTCTCGTTCCTGAAGCGCAAGCGGACGGCACAGTGAGCGAGCGAGCGAGGCGCAGCGAGCAGCGGGGGACGGGAGGCCGCCGGTACATACCTGACGGCGGGCACCTCGAGGATGTCCCACTCGACGGAGGTGTAGAACTCGGAGAGGTCCACGCCCAGCTCCACCACGTTGGTGCCGCGCGCCTCGTCGATGTGCCGCAGGTCCACCTGTAGCGAGAGGCGCACTCGATCAGCGGTGCCGGCAGAGCAGACGGCAGACGGCAGACGGCAGACTCACCTGGAAGCCGTCGTAGGTCCAAGAGCCGAACTTCATGACGCATGTCTGCTGGTCGAAGGGGAAGTACTCGACGTCGATCTCGCAGGAGGACTTGTAGATGGCAGGCGGGCGCCACTCCACGCGCCCCGTGTAGTTGAGCGTCGCCTTCGTGGCCAGCGTCACCTCGAAGTTGCCATCCGCGCTGTCAACAACACGAAAACACCTTGTCTTCTCCGCTGCTAACACACTGTATAAGATGAATCTAGGTCGATGTGATGTGACTGACTTGTTGTAGAGCACGATGTCGGGTCGCCAGATATGGTCGGAGGGCACGTGCAACATCTCGACGCCGCCGTACTCGCGCGGCTCCCACGACAGCTTGTAGTCGAACCAGCTCTGCAGGAAACCAACCACACTTACTCGCCCAACCTTAACAGCGCACTTCTCTACACCTTCAGCTACCGACAGCGCTTAACTGACGTCACTATGAAGGCACTTCACTAGATCAAAACTTGACTAGCGACTCTAGCGAGCTTCTCAAACATATCATTTATATTTGATTTATTCTCATGAATGCAATTCGTTGTTCCGGGCGAAATTCCACGGCGATGTGCGCCGAAAAACGGCTGTTTTCATCAGTTCCGATGGGAAAATATTTAATTTAGCATAAAAAAGCGATGTTGGCAGCGGCTCCGGTCTTCACACGGGAACGGTTCGAAGAGGCGTGCCAATTACAAAAATGCACTAGCCAAATTTTTGTAATGCGATCAGGGGACTACCTGTCAACGGAACATTATTGGTGGCCTGGCTCTACTAGAGCAAGGCCAAGCGCGAGGAATCGTCTTGAACCCACTTTGAATTATATATTCGCGTAGTTTCAATGAATAAGTATAATAAACTTGGACGTACATTTGAATTTACCGCTAAATACTGAACTATTCACAATTCTGCATTCTCGTCCAGGTTTTAAAAAATCAATTGATTACCGTTTATTCGTCAAGTTGGCACTACTTGTGGTTACAGTAGAGTTGGAAAGCGTTGGCTGATCTGAGCGAGTGCTGATTCAGGGAGTATCTCGAGGTATCACTGATTCATCACAGAAACCTTGATCATAGAAACCAGTTCTCGAGACGCGCGGCGCTCATTTCTTGGTGTCAATAATGCAACAGTCAACTGAACATTGAACAACAAGCTCTCAGAAATGTCATTATTTTTATATCAGTGCACTAGAGTAAACACTGTTTTTGTTAATAAATATATTTCACTACTTATATTAATATTATGATTCAGCTCACCTGTTCCACCCACAAGTTGGTCGTCATAATTTGGTTTTTGAGATTCTGCAATAAGAATAAGCACACAGATAAGCACGAGGCTCGGTTCGGTTCTGTTCTGCGGGAGGACGGGAGGACGGGAGCGAACTGACCACGTCGATGAGCTGGCTGAGCTTGAGCTTGATGCTGACGGTGAGCGCGTCGCTGACGTTGAGCACGGGCCGCACCAGCTTGTTGTAGTTGCTGAGCAGGTCGTCGTAGAGCCGCTTCGCGTCCGGGTTCCCCGCGCATCCTGCGACACAGACGCATGAGCCGAGCTGCGGTGCAGGCTCGCACGGCAGCGAGGGAGGGGGACGGGGCGAGGCACGTACCCACGAGCGCGAGGGAGAGCGCGAGCGACAGCAGCAGATGCGGCGCGGGCGGGGCGCGGCGCGGCGGCGGCGGCATGGCGCGCGGCGGCGCATGGCGTCAGCGCATCACGCCGCGCGATGCCGGAGCCGGAGCCGGAGCCGGAGCCGCCCCTGCAACTGCGACCACACTGCACTAGCTGGATAAGGAGGAGTGAGAGATTTCAATTTTTCAATTTTATTGTGTTTAGTTTTTGTTCCCCGTTGAATTATACCTATACTTTCAAAATTACACGAATTCTAACTGATCTTTTATTTGAACTCAATGATATTGAAAATGCCACATTTTATGAATATCGGTTGTAGATGGTGTATCAACGAGGTAATATTATGTAGTAGGTCAAGACTAAGTTTGTTCGTATGTCATGTATTTGGAGGCAAAGTGGCCGTTTCTACCAACCGCTTACCTACCTTCAGGCCCACCCTCCTTATGCGAGATTTACACGGGTCCGCCGCACGGCGCAAATCGACCCGTGTAAACACCCCATTACCTATAGACATCTGCCAGAAGACAAAGTTGTAAAGTCTCATCATGCGCCCGTAACTTCAGAGATAACACAAATAGGATTCAGTTGTCGCGAAGTTTCTTGCATTAAGGTGGTGAGTTGGTGACCTGTGCTCATGTGCTGTGCTCATGTGCTGTGCTCATGTGCTGTGCTCATGTGCTGTGCTCATGTGCTGTGCTCATGTGCTGTGCTCATGTGCTGTGCTCATGTGCTGTGCTCATGTGCTGTGCTCATGTGCTGTGCTCATGTGCTGTGCTCATGTGGGGTGGTCTCATAGACACAAGTGCGGTTTCTACTCGGCGTGCGTGCTCATAGTTCCAGCACCACGGGGAACTCAGTATAACATCTAACACCTGCATCATGCATTCGGCACTCTTGCATCATTACTCCGGCATTCACAGTTCATAATAATATGATTAATTAATAATGTATAGTAGGTATCTACCTCTATATAGTCATAAGATGGGTCCGCTCGTGCATGTTATTTGAAACATCATTATACCTAATACATTATCACACCATTATTGGAAGTAAAAATATTATCTCATACATTGATATACGTCACGGCCAATTCTTCAACTGAAAATCTAAGTTTGTAACAGTGTTTTTTTTTTTAATGTGATGAATCTACAAATAAACGGTTTTCGTACTTTTTCCTTTACTTGTGCTGCGAGGCCTTGCTGCGTCTTGCCAAATTTCATAATTCTATGTGAACGGGAAGTATCCTATAGGTTTTGATTTATTTGGCAGTAGATATCAAAATATGTCGGATACATGGCCGTACATTTTTATTGCGTTGATTTAGAAGCTTGATTTTTTTTAGAAATCCAAGGGATCGTAGACCTACCTATTATTCTACAGACAAATTAGACATACAGACAAATGATCCTATAGGGGTTCCATTTTTTCATTTTGAGGTAGGGAACCCTAAAACTTATGTAGGTATTTAACTTTTTTTTAAATAAGATAACTAGGTATTTAAGTATTTTAAGAGTTTCTGTGTAATTTATGGGGGTTTTAATAATAATAATAAAACTAATGCTGGATTTTTTTCTAACATCATCATCATCATCATCATCTAGCCCCAAACTAAGCAGAACTTGTATTATGGGAACTAAACCACATGATTGATATACTACTTATATTTTTTTGTATTGTTACTACATTACAGAAAAAAATTACATTTATATTATGCTCCTATGCATACCATACCACCACCCAGACCCGAGACAAATATTTGCAGATCATACGAACATTTGTCCCGCGTCCTTCTGCTTGTCCGGCGGCCTCCGGGCGGCGCCGCAGAGGTCGTCCAATCTCTGAATTCAAAACACTATACAAATAATAATGATGAGTTCTCTAGATTAGATGAGCACGCGACGCATTACTACATGCGTGGCACATGCATGCCTTCATGCATCATGCATGCCTTCATGCATCATGGCGATCGGCATCGTCTTCTACTTGACACATCGCGCTTCGTGCTTCGAGCTTCGTGCTTCGTAGGTATGTTCCCTCTTTGGAGGCATCGGAGTGTTCAAGCGGAGTTAACACTCCGATACTTATCTAGCAATATAGAAAGTGATCGAGCACTTACCGTTGATAACTTTATTGAAACTATTTAATATACATAAAAAAATACGATATATTTTGGATAAGTAGGTCTGAGTATATTGAAATATTATACAACGAATTGTTTGAAAAAATTACAAGAAATATTTTTTATAACGAAGCTATTTAACTGTAAAAGTTAAACTTCGCAAAATAATGGGTTCTGTAAACAAAATATTAAAACGGCGTCCATTTACACAGAAACTGAAAAACCTGTCACATGGAATTCTAATTAGTTGCAAAAATGCGGGCATCTGCCGAATGTAACGTTTCGACCGACGCCGACGCGACTTGCCTCTGAGACTACCCCTTCCTTGCTATCCTCAATGATGTACGCACTGAGTGAGTATGAATCTGAGGATGTCCATCACTTGAAATACAGTCGTGGGCGTGTTTGTTATTGAAAGTATACAAACATGACAAAACATACTCCGGTATATGTATAGGTAGATACATAGGTTATAGAAGGCGCATCAGTAGGTACTATATAAACCTACTCGTATCACAACAGCGAAACAAAACTTTGCAAAACAACATTTTAATTTTTTCAGGGATACAAAGTATGATTTGATTTGTTCCAGGGAGTAAACACGGACACTTGTCTTGTCCACTATGAAAGCACTTGGCTATTTCTGAATAGTGATTAATGGATTTCACATAATAATACGATTTGTTCAACTCTAACCGGTAGATATCCCAACTAGCAAAAAGTGGTTCTATAATAGTCTCAAGAGTAGGTACTCATGAGTAACACTTGTAGATATCTGCTAGAGCGGATTTGGGCACACTTTCTAAGAGCATCTGTTCTTGTAGATATCTGCTAGAGCGGATTTGGGCACACTTTCTAGGAGCATCTGTTCTTGTAGATATCTACTAGAGCGGATTTGGGCACACTTTCTAGGAGCATCTGTTCTTGTAGATATCTGCTAGAGCGGATTTGGGCACACTTTCTAGGAGCATCTGTTCTTGTAGATATCTGCTAGAGCGGATTTGGGCACACTTTCTAGGAGCATCTGTTCTTGTAGATATCTGCTAGAGCGGATTTGGGCACACTTTCTAGGAGCATCTGTTCTTGTAGATATCTGCTAGAGCGGATTTGGGCACACTTTCTAGGAGCATCTGTTCTTGTAGATATCTGCTAGAGCGGATTTGGGCACACTTTCTAGGAGCATCTGTTCTTGTAGATATCTGCTAGAGCGGATTTGGGCACACTTTCTAGGAGCATCTGTTCTTGTAGATATCTGCTAGAGCGGATTTGGGCACACTTTCTAAGAGCATCTGTTCTTGTAGATATCTGCTAGAGCGGATTTGGGCACACTTTCTAGGAGCATCTGTTCTTGTATCAATCTTATAGATATCTTGAGAAAGTATGTTTATACTTGAAACACTCTTGACATGGCTTTGTGGAAATCCAATTGTTCTTATAATCCTCCTAGATCAATTAAAGTAAGTAAATTATATGATCAAACATGCTTATAATACGCTTATAACGCATTTCGAGATTGGTTTATAAGAATTCATTTTGGTCTGTTTATGATAAGTTTTTTGTATATGCAATTATTTTATAATACTTGAATAAAGTATCTACAATTTATTATTAGTCATTACATATGTGTTTTTATCGCATGACTTATTAGTATTTTACTGTTGAAAAGTAAGTGGGAGTTATGTATTACTGTAAGTTTGTACCCATGAATGACGTTAATTTTTAACGCCTCTCTGTAAATTTTACGTTTGATATTTCATTTTTGCATTTGAGAATGCTCTCTTGATATCAGGTATATTTGTAGCCATTGATTTAAATTGAAAAATAAGTACATAAGCGCGCTATACCCGGCTGTTTCACTTTTAACCTAAACCTGTGTCCTGAATGTATTAGTACTCCCTCGGTTCAGGCGTTCGAGGTAAGCGATGCGACGTCGAACTGCGGGACCCTGACATAGTGCAACTCGACACGTCCTCGGCTGATTTACTTATGTGTTTGGTTATTTTCATCGAGGCGGGCGTTCGAGCTAGCTTACCGTTCTTATACCGATCAAAGTTACCTGAAATTAGATAAAAAACTTATCTAATTTCGGCTTTAACTTTAGTCAAGTGAATAAGTTGTCCGTCCCAGCCCGGGGCGACCTCTCCGGCCCTCCGCACGCACCGAGCCGAGGGCTCCTCGCAGCACCGCTCGGCGTCGGATCGAGAATAATAAGTACGAGCATATCCCGTCGGTCCTCGGTCACATCGCTCGCAACTGAATTACCAGATCGGAACGATCCTCTTGTTCGCCGGCGCTCGACCGGACTCTAATTCATCTCCCCGTCCGCTGTCGCGCGGGCTTCGGACGGCCGCGGAGCTAGCAGCGGCAGCGGCGCGGCGGCGGCGGCGTCATCGCGCGGGGCGGGGCGGGGCGGGGAGCGGAGCGGCGCGCGGGGCGGGGAGCAGCGCGACGCGACGAGGACGGCCGGAGGCGCGCCCGAGACTGCCGCCTGCCGCCTGCCGCCTGCCGTCCGCCCGCGCCGAGTCGCTTATCGGCGAATTCGGCGAGAGGACTGCACTGTACGACCGTGGATTGCACGACCGTGGATTGCACGCCCCGACGATACACAATTCTGGAAAGCACACTCAGTGTTCCAAACCATAGCATTCAAATAATACGCAGGAAAACGAAACCACTGTCAAAATTATTGATACTCTGTCTCTATCGAGATGCTAATGCTTTAGTTAATTGTGTGCAGTTAATTTTCTAGAATTAAATAATTTTGCAAAGGGAGTATTTTTGAGGCCAAAATTTACTCATCAATGGCCACTCTTGGTTGGAAATATTAGAATAGGCGTAGCGTAAGCGAGGCTTGACCTTGTCATGCGACTCCTTCCCATCGACAGATTAATAAGGGCTTCGTGATTTGACGAACTCTCGAGCGATCAGCGTCGTCGGTAGTGTACACGTGATACTGGCTGTGCATTCCAGCGTTGAGTTTTCAATGGTCGTTTAAACTCTAAATGGTGCTACATGTCTTAAAACTGTTAGCTCATTCGTTATTTTTTTTTCTCGTTTTGTCTGTAAGTCAGTTTTCACTCCTCAGTGTACCTATATAGTATCGTAACTTGGTAACTTGGTAACTTGGTAAGGTGAACTGACCTTTCATTATTAGTGGGAATGTTGTGTCCGTGATGCCGAGATGCGCCGTTAAAATGTGCAAAAGTTACAAAAGAGGCCTAAAGTTACATTCACATTCTTAATTATCAATATACCTAGAGGTATATTGTGTAATAGGACAGATGATTCAAAACGTTCTAGTGAAACTTATAAAATAGTTTGTACTGACCGACTGACTGACTGACTGACTGACAGACTGACTGACTGACTGATCTATCAACGCACAGCCAAAACTACTCAGCCTAGAAAGCTAAATTTGGAACATAGGTAGGTTTATTTTATAAGTTAGAAACATTAACATTTTAACTACAGCTATTTAGCATAAATGATAATTATGTATTTCAGGTTTTTTTTTGGATTTTCACCTTTTAAGGGGGGGAAATGGGGGGTGAATGTATTTAAGGGAGTATCAATTTTTTTTAAACACAAATCCACGCGTGACAAGCCGCTCGCAACTATACAAATCGTTTTAAAGTTTAAAGCAAAAAACAATACTGCACTGTTTAACAACAGTGTCTTCTGCATGTATGAGACCACGGATGTACAATCATTTACTTAAATGTATTTTAGAAATAGACCAAATTCATAATTTTAAAATAAAACTCAATAAATGACTGGTACAGATATTATATATTATTATCAACAAATTGTAATGACTTAAACTATTATCCCTTTTATTTGATTGTAATATTCTATGGTGATTGTACATTTAATTTTATTAATTTGCATGAAATGATAATAATTTTCGTATTTTTGTATCAATTCTGAAATAATCTGACATTTATTAATTTTGCATGCTTGTGAGCTGAACATGGATGTACCTACTTTATTTTTACCCACACTCTAACCCATGTTTCGCTAATAAACGAATCTGAATCTGAATCTGACCTTACTCATGCATCCCCTTTGGTAGCAATATGGCCGCGAAGTGCCAACAAAAATAATGTTATTGAAGGAGGCTTTATCGTATGTCAAATATAAAAAAAAACATAAATCTCTTCATTTTACAAGACTTAACATGCCCCTTGTATCTACACAGGCACTCGTGCCCAAAACACAGTCCTATGAACTATAAACCTCCCTTCCTCTTTCACCCTCACCCCCACACAAACACAGTCAACATACAATCCTCTCCCAAACACACACGCACACACACACACCCACACCCGCGCACACACATGAAAATAGTCACAAAGCCACAAAAGCAAAATACCTTTGTTTTACTTCTAACAAGTTTGTATCCCATTGTTATTATTTTCATCCTTTGAACATGTTTGTTTACATGTATGTTGTGTAAAACAGGCTTATTTGGGCTTTATTGCCTCATTACAGAACTCCCTAGTATAGTGTTGAGTTACCATGGTAAAGTAAAATAATAATACATTATTGCAGAGGCCGCGAAATAGGCGATTGCAGGTCGAGTATCAGTTTAGAGGCCGAGACGCTGGCGAAGACGTCAGTTATACGAGACAGGCGATTGCCATTTCTGCAGAGGCATATTATGTATAGTGCTTAAAAGGAAAATTTATTTAGAATATTTTTTTTTATAAAAAGCATGAAATACACCCGGCCCGACGACACCCGACACCGTAGAACGAAAAACCTTGTTCGCTCAAAAAAAAAAAAAAAGTTTGTCAGTTCGAGCTCAAATGTGTCGTTTGACGCTTAGGAGTTTGTCCGATCGGGTCGATGACGCTCCATATCATAAAAATAGTAATAACACAAATAATTTGTATTAATTATTAATGACGTTCACAAAAACACATGCATTCATTGCAGCGCGTAGCGTAGCGCGGTTGCTACGCGTCGTAGCCAGGGCTACGAGAAACGGCGTGGGCTACGCGTCGTAGCACAAGCTACGACAAGCAGCGTGAGCGTGTGGGACAGTGGACAGTATAGTTATAGAATGTCGGCCGCAGACGGCGGCCGCAGACAGCGGACGCGGGCGGACGCGGGCGGCGCTAAAGCACGGAGTACTCAATAATACTAGACTCGTATACACTGTCAAAATGAATGAAGGTAAACTTTGTCAGGGGACGCGTCGCGCGCTAATGGACGCCGCTCGGAGTGACGTCACCGCCCCGATGCCGAGTGCTCTCCGACTCGGAGTGACGTGACGTCACATAATTGACTTACCGCCGTTTCTTCATCACAGAATGAAAAGTGACGGTTCCCTTCCCTGAGCACGGTCGGAGCGCATAGACGATGTGGTGGATGCGGCTGTTCTGTTTTGTTCTGTTCCGGTCTGTTCTGTGCGAAGGGGGCGCGGCTGGCTCTCAGTACATCCACGGCTTTTCAATGTTACTCAATTATATGTTTTGTATCAGTTTCTATTAACGACAAAACCTCATTACATGTGATACAAACACTCGAGGTGGCAGCACATCTAGCGGCTAGCACTAACAGTGCGGATACCGCTCTGCTGCGCTGTGCTGCGCTGCGCTGCGCCTAGCCAGCCACGTAGGTAGGTACGTAGCTACCTATGTATGTCAGATTGTTATTGAAACAGACAGCTGTCAGGCATTCATTACAAATCCAGTGTCGGTGTCGTGTCCGTCACCACCTTCGCCCTAAGTACAACTAGCTACATAATAATCCGTTAGTTTGCTGGAGCCCACGGAGCCCACGGAGCCCACGGAGCCCACGGAGCCATCCAGGGTAGTATTACTCTGAAATGGCACTCTCGAAGCAAGAAAACCTTTACCCTAGTGGAGCGGGTCCACCGGGAATGTGAACTTTGTACGAAATAACTGAACGCAGATTAAAACTGTGTGTGTTTAATAACTGTGTATGTTTATTTTAATTCATTTGTATGTAATTTAATTTTATATGAGCTTTGTGGCTTGAAATAATCAATTTTTTTTTTATTTATTTATTAAAAATTCATTCATTTCTGATGTTCAATCCACGGCCTTCGCAGCCTCGCACTCCCACTTCATGCTAAACAAATAATGACATACAGAGTGAGTTTTTTTTTCAGGGTCACTGAAGCGTTCTCCGTAACTATGAAAGTTATCAATAGGTACGTGATGTTAGAAGATACGAGCTCGATTTCAAAATTATGAGTTTTTGTATTTTCATGTTTTTATAAAAAGTTTTTTTTATGTAAGTACCTAATTATCTTTAAAATTTTTGGGTTCTTTGTTTGATAATAAATAAATGATGTATAACTAAGCTCTGTTGGAACACCTTAAAAATGCTAATTTTATAAATTCATCAATAAGTAAAGAAGAGCGAAGGTTCGTTTGATGGATCGTTGATCGAAGCTAAAATCCTCTTTATAATTTTCTGTTCGTATTTTTTTTTATCGGAATGTCTTTATAAAGGTTCGATGCAAAGATGCGGCTTCGGTCTGTGCTGCGGAATGAAACGGAATTTAAAATTTTAAAAATTAAATAGGTTATGTTAATTTTACAACCCGGATTTTCCATTTTAATCATTTTTATAAAATGGCAAAACATAAACTGGAAATTAAATCTTGAAATTCTGCAACAGTTAAAGGAAATACTTGAACTGCTTTTAGTTCTCACGAGTAGGAAGGATGTGTTTCCAACGAGCCGGGGCCGCGCGGCCACGACGCCTCACCCACCAAGCCTCACCCACCAAGCCTCACCCACCAAGCCTCACCCACCAAGCCTCACCCACCAAGCCTCACCCACCAAGCCTCACCCACCAAGCCTCACCCACCAAGCCTCACCCACCAAGCCTCACCCACCAAGCCTCACCCACCAAGCCTCACCCACCAAGCCTCACCCACCAAGCCTCACCCACCAAGCCTCACCCACCAAGCCTCACCCACCAAGCCTCACCCACCAAGCCTCACCCACCAAGCCTCACCCACCAAGCCTCACCCACCAAGCCTCACCCACCAAGCCTCACCCACCAAGCCTCACCCACCAAGTACGGAAATTACCACACAAATTATATGTTTGGCGAACATTGCCTCGCCCACACATATTATCATAGTATTTGCAAGTAGTTGATTGACAAGCTGGATCACCTGACTTCACTTCATCACGTTACATATTTTCCTACCGAATTAACAACTGAGAAATGCCACGAACAGCGGACTCTGAAAAAGAGCCCGGCTATGCATTCATTCTGAACATCTAACTAAGTATTTAAATAAAAATCAAGGTAACTGCGCTCCGTCTCCGTATCCAGTTCAGCCGTGAGGGTGGATGTGCCTTTCCACCGGAGATGTAACGTTTAACCTTCAGTTAGTAAGATGTTCCAAGAGGTTTAGCCGCATAGTTACCTGGCAGAGCGATGCTCTCATTCATTCACGGACGCCACGAGTTCACTTGCAAATCACATTTTATAATTATATTGTATTGAAGTGATCCACTAATGGCCACGCACTGAGTAGAGGGCTCGTTCAATTAGCGAGAGTGCCGAAAGAGCCCCGATGGACACGTTCATTCTTAACACCTCGCTTTAGAGCTAATCAAAAGGAATATTTAATGGATGGGTTACCACGTTGCGAGCCGTTCCCGTCGCATCGCATCGCTTGTCACGCCCCGCGCCGCACCGCACCGCACCGCACCGCACCGCACCGCACCGCATCGCACCGCATCGCACCGCATCGCACCGCACCGCATCGTCTCTCACACACACCTGGCGCAGGACTACCTACATCTAACGCACTCTGTTCTGCGTTTTTTGCGATTAAAAATTTGTATAAAAAAGTAATTTACTAAGTTTCCTTTTTTTTCCTTTTTTGTTGACATTTTGTTGACGCGACACGAGACGATGCGACGCGACGCGACGTGTCAGGGCCGGGAAGGCGCGACAGCATGTGCCAACATGCCGGTAATGTTCCAATAAATATATGAGCTCCTATAATAATGATGTCGTCTCGCAAATGTTGTGCTGTGATCTTGCTCATGTAATATTTGTAGAATCAAAGTGCTAAAATAGTGTGAAAAATAAATAATTAGTGAATCGATAAGAGTTGACACTGCTTGTAAGGAGAGCTAGTTGGATAGAGAACAGAAAGTGCTTGAATGTGACGACTTTAAGCTCGCGCAACTTTAATGAGATGTTTTTTATTTTATGTTTTATTAGATTCGCTACAAAACTTTTAAAATTGACCCTATTGCATGCACATCTAATTTAATTTTAATTCTGATGTTATAATATCTGTGTTCATGATGTTTACGGATCTATATGTACCATCGATGTATGTATAAATCGAACTGAAGGCGAACCGAACGGATGAAATAACCGCGAGCGTTCTAAGGAGGTTCCATTTATCTAATCGTACATCGGCCTTTGTAGCGCTACTGAGTAGCTACCGTATCGTATCGTATCGTAACGCAACATGCCGCTGCCGCTGCCACTGCCGCTGCCGCTGCCGCTGCCGCTGCCGCTGCCGCTGCCGCTGCCGCTGCCGCTGCCGCTGCCGCTGCCGCTGCCGCTGCCGCTGCCACTGCCGCTGCCGCTGCCGCTGCCGCGATAACGAGGTTTACGTTTACCCGAGGACCTAACGTAACTATAGCTATTTTTTAGAAAGTTACTCGTAAATTTCAAAGGTAGGTAAATCTTTTTGTGAAAAGAAGCCTTCAGGCATCGCTATTCGAAACCGAAACTTTGTCATCGTATCCTTGTACGGTACCTACTATACTACATCATCAGTATCGTTGGACCTGCAGCGCCGGACCTGTAGCCCCGGACCTGCAGCGCCGGACCTGCAGCGCCGGACCTGCAGCGCCGGACCGACTGACCGGGAGGTACCAAATCATTACTGAGCAGGACTAACAGTAGAACTAGATGGACCAACCCATTTATCCGTGTATGTACCACGCGAGCGAAGCTGGAGGCGGACGCTACTAGAGTATAATGCTGTATCATTCCGGCCTACTAATACAGCCGGAATGATAGTGTCTGGGACGGCGGTGGCGCGGTGGCGCGCGCTCAGGGTGGCACGCTTGCTACTCGCTAATACATGCGTATAAACCCACAGTTGGGACTGTGTGGCGTCCACGGAACACATCGCGGCTTGTATGAGTAGATGCGTATAAACGAACGATTTTATCTCGAAATAATTGAATGAGGTAGGTATAGATACCCAGATGTGAAAGCTATAACTGTTTTATGGGTTGAAATGAATAATACGAGAATACAACAGGTCGCTCGGTCGCTCGGTCGCTCGGTCGCTCGGTCGCTCGGTCGCTTGTTGATGTTAGCCATCCTTATGTTTGCGATGATTCTGATATTATCGTTGACACGCGTGTGCAGGAATATAGCACCCAATATGATAGAGATGTCCGCTTTACACTTGGGGTCTTTAGAATTTTCATGACGGCGCGTTTTTTGTTCCAAATTCAAAACGGATGCTGCGTACACATATAAACACAACACTGTACATCGCGTGTTTTTTTTTCGAAAGTAATAAAGTTTGTGAAAAATGTAATCTGTATGGTATGGCCCCATAAATGTATTCCGTGGTAATGTATACACTAGGTAGGTACATTGTAATCGAACCAGCGACATGTTCCCGCGAGCAGAGCCGGGCGGCGTCGCGTCCCGCGCTGCACACGCTACGGACGCGACGCGACGCGACGCCGCATCGCTCTGAATATTAATCAGCTGATCGCAGCTCACCGATGATGAGTATGATGGAAAAGTATCGCAGCTTCCGGCCTTCTCGTTTCAAACGTAATGATGAAGTTGCGATTATGATAGTTTCCGTGCGGTCGATCGGGCGCCGCCGGCCGCGGTTAACCGGGAGAATACCAAATGAAAGGTAAGGCTTAAAGGATACCTTACATAATGCATGGAATGTGTGACCCCGGACCCGGCGCGGCGACGTGCGGGACGGGACGGGACGGGACGGGACGGGACGGGGGTCGCAGTGACACGGGATAGCGAACGAAGGTCGAACCCGCAGAGGAGCCCCGTGTCTTCGTGATGGATGCCTGCAGTGCTCCGTCACCGCCCTTCCCTTCCCCCCTTCCCCTCCCCGATCCCCGCTTCCAGCAGACGCTTACGAATACACACGGAAGGAGACGAGGATCAACCCCCGACCTCCACTAAACAAATGATTATCATACAACAGGATCCGCGCCTCACCGCACACAATAATGCAGATTCCTTTCACTTGGAATCGTTCCCACGAAACACAAAACTAGGCATTTCTTCACAATTCAATAATGTATTGTGTTCGTTCGGCGCGCCTCTCTCTGCGAGGAACTCTGTGAACAATATTAAGTGAAAACATCACCTGCTGGCTGCTATTATTCTTTGGAACGGTGCTTATTCAGTCTTATGTTATCAGTTTTAGCTCTATTATCTACCTACGTATACGTTTGTCAGTGTTTGAATAGATATATCAGCAGCATACAGGTGTTCGTGCTCGAACATTATCATCTTTTGCCGAATATCATCTTCCTTGTCTTTTTCATTCATGTTATTCGTTGACGACCTCTGCGGCGAAGTGGGCGAAGGTCAGCCTGAGACGCAAAAAAATGCGGGTTTGATTCCTCCCGCGAGACAAATGTTTGAATGATCTGCAATTACCTATCTGTCTCGGGTCAGGATGTTTCCTATGTATAATAATACTAGCTGATGCCCGCGGTTTTACTCGCGTAGGGTAGGTAACTGATAGGTGCATTAAAAAATCATTGCATGCCTTACACCCTAAGGGTTTTTTTTGAATACCCTGATACGTATTCAGTTCTTTTGTATTTTAAGTATCCAAACAAAGTTTACATCAAATCGCACCAAGTGTTAAGAGGCCTGCGTTGGATGAATTGCCCATACAAACGTAATACCATAGTCATTTGTAATAAGAGCTTATTTCCACCATATTATGATATTATTTGCATTCGAATAGTATTTATCTACGTACCTTGCTATATATTTTTTCAAAATACTTACCTAAAATGAAATGTTAACGAATCGCATTTTGGATATTTTTACGTCATACATGACATGTTTTCTTCTTATTTGTTTCGTATTAAAAACAACAATACCGTACGTATCACTCGGTTAGGTACATAGATTATATTGTCTAGTTACAGAATAACAACACAATGTGAAAAATACAACAAGTTTTCATTCATCTTTTTGGTATAACGGAACATCACCAAATTTATAACTAATTCTGAACGGCTAATATTGGTATCGCGCAAGCACGGGCGGACCTGCACCAGTCAAAAACAGATAGTATTCAAGTTATGAGCGCTGTACGCCGGATCCCACATCATCCTTCGAGGGGTAGTTTGGAAAAATTCATGTACGAATAAAACTACCCTACGAATGTAACCAACTATTTTATTCCAAAAACTATCGTGAACTTGACTATTCATATTGTAAAAACGGGAATTTTCACGTACTGCACTATCGGTGAAGGCACCGATTAAGTTTCGACTCATTCCGAGAGTCTTCATCAGGGTGAGTGATGGTTGCGCCGTGCACTACACGCACGTGCACGTGTACCGTGCACGTGCACGGCGCGACGCGGAAGGAGAAAGTCGCAACCACTCACCCTGATGAAGACTCTCGGAATGAGTCGAAACTTAGTCGGTGCCTTCACCGATAGTGCAGTACGTGAAAATTCCCGTTTTTACAATATGAATAACCAACTATTGTTTCTACCGGCGATCTAATTAAATTTTAGAACACAAAGACTTAACTATGGTAGTTAGATATATTCTCTAGAGGATTTTTTTGTAGGTAATAATGAGTACTTTAATTATGTAGTACATAATTTTTGATGTACCAATAGTTTTTCGTCGCACGCCAAATAATGAATTTTATAGGCAAAATTTTGCTACTTTGGGTTACATTATTGCAATTTTCTTAAGGATCTCTATTTTTTTGAAAATGAATTATAGCCTATGTTACTTCCTGATAATTTAGGTTTCTATTAGTGAAAAAATTGTTAAAATCGGGCCAGTAGTTTCGGAGCTCATTCGGTACAAACAAACAAACAAAAAATATTTCCTCTTTATAATATTAGTATAGATTAAGTAGTATAGATAGTAGACTTCTCTACTCTATGTATTTAAAAAAAAAGTATGATATTGCTACTTTTTGACTTTATTTAATTGTGTGATGGGACTTTTTTTATTAAATGAGTTCACCTCGTTCGATTGCCACCACACTGCAACTGAATGAATGACCATCAAAAAAACCCAAGCAGAGTTCGTTGCCCGGTTCTTGTACCCGGGCTTGACTCGGCTTGGTCTCGTGCGAGGAATCGCCTTAAATTCACTTCAACATTTTAAATTCACGTAGTTTTTAAGCTGACGTTTCTATATGATCCTTGTGATTTCAATCACAACCTTCCTTTCGACTTTGACTTTGAAGAAGCCTGTTCGAGTGCGCGCCCTCGCTCCCTCGCCCTCCTCGGTTAGAGAGCGGGAGAGTCAGCATGCACTTCCATCTTGCCATCTGCGCATGATACACTAAAGGTATACCTTCAATACTTAGGTACCTTTCTAGAGAAGCTATGACATCAGATAAGTACCGCGATCTGCAGTAGGTAGAGTAGGTAGGTGGTGGAAGGGAGAGAGGGGGAGTCCTCGCTCGGGCGCGGCGGGTCGCGGCACTCGAGCCCTCTCCACTCTCCACTCGACACTCGACACTCGAGCATCCATTCATAGGCGTATTACCGATAAAATATCCGAGCTTTCTTCGATGAGACATTTACTATCAGCCAACAAAGTTATTTTACAATTAATCATAATAGCTACCTACGCTGTAGTGCTGTCGATCAAGGGATCATTCCCCCTATATATATATCTACGTATATATCTACCTATAGCCGAAACAGATGATCGCTCGTTCGATAACTGCGATGACTTTCTATAAATTCCCTTCATACATAATTCAGCTACAAATAATGAATTCTCCCTTTCGGCGGCTTCGGCGATCTCTTGGCGCGCGGTCAAAGGAGGACTTGAGGCTTTCCAGTGATGTGGAGCGACCAGAAGCGAGAGCGAGTGCGGCCACGCGCTAACTACCCATTGACTGGCTCCGAGCCGCTGAGTGCGGCGCCTTCGAGCTCCATTGACAATGAACACAATGAGCATCGTTAACGACGACGTCGACGCCCCGACGACTCTTGTCCGCTTCCGATCCGGGCGTACGGTCTACTTTTGATGTGTTCAATTCAGACAAGGATGCGTCTTGGATCCGTTGGTGTTGCAAATGCGGGTGCACCGACGTCGACAGAGCGCTCGAACAAAGCTAAACCATGTCCACGTGTCCATCTGCCTAGCACTTTGATCGCTCCGCGCAAACTAATCGTCATGTTAATGTCAACTTCAATGCATGACAAAGAGTTGAATACACTATAATTCTTGCAATAAACTCCATAGAAAGTGTGTAGGAGTGGGTCAAGCGCGCTACTTCCTTCCTGTCCTTTCAGGCAATCTCTCACGAGCACAGAGCCGGTGTCGACCGCGACGGCCGTCAGCCCTCGGACGTAATGCTGTCAGGTGTCGCGTGCCGGATGCCGGATGCCGGATGCCGGATGCCGGCCATCGCCGGCTCCTCAAAAAATTACAGGAAACAAAAATTGTACTGGTTTTTTTTTTAAACAGAAAAACGTGATATATAATAGTGGGAGATATAATCGGGCGTTAAACTATGCGGCGGCAAAATGCTGAGAGCACGCTGCTGAGAAAGAGAGTGAACATAATTATGTGTGAAGAAGATGAAGATGAAGAGAAAATGCACACCGTGTTATGGTTTACACAGTACAAAATGTGCTCTGTATAAAATACTATCAAATACGTTTTCTTTCAAACTACAATTGCGTCTTAATATTGAAAAATGAGAAAAAATGTGTGAAGTATTAGCAGTATTTTTTTGTTACAGATGTATATAATATGTAAGTTACGAAAAAAGAGTAATATGTAAGTTTTAAGCGGACATTTGTCGTAAGTAGCGGTTGTGCGAACAAGTAGTTCTGCGGCCGACGCCGACGCCGACGCCGACGCCGACGCCGACGCCGACGCTGACGCCGACGCCGACGCCGACGGATGACTCCGACGGTTTTTTTTTCTTTGATGTGCAATAAAGAGTTTAATCGAGCCACTTGTAGAGCTGCTTGATGCCACTCGTAGACCTTCCTTATGAATTGACGCAAGCAAAGGAGCTAGCTAGACGTGATGTCCTCACCTTCGATCGGTCGGCGTTCAGTAGCAGACAGATTTGAGCTGTACCGGAGTCGGTCGGCAACGCGACCGGCATCCGTCCGGCATCCGTCCGACATCGGCATGCGGCTCTGCTAACTTCCCCGATATCATTGTTACCGTAACAGACTCGTAATATAAATAATGCTGGACATTTTCACACAACATCATCTAACCCCAAAGCGAGTAGAGATTGCGTCTTCGTGAGTGCGAGCAGGTAACCGCTCAACCGCGGCGGGCGGCGGGAGTAGTACAGTAGATGCGGGAGAGAAAGGTTAGCGAGGAGGGAGGGAGGCAACAACACATCAACTCAGTTTAAACTTTAATGATGTTCAAAGTGAACGCCTGTACCTAGGTACACTTTTCATTTGGAATTCAACAAACTTGCTCGAATTAATATTGCATAGCAACGTTTGTTTTCCTTCAGGTGGAGGGCGCGGGGTGGGGTGCGGGGGTGGCGGGGGTGGGGGGCGCCGGTGGAGGTAAGTCATCGACTATTACGATGGCCAAAACTACATTAAAAAGTACATAATTAAAGTTAAAAAAATAAATGAACTAGTAGAGCTTTATTCAGGATAGCCAAGTAGCTATAGTACCTACTAGTTATAAATATAAAGACATGTTCTCGCTGGTTACCGACGCACGAGTAGGTAGGTACCTCAACCGCTGAGCCGTTTGTCATGAAATTTTATATGGACATAGTTTGAAGCCTGGAGACGATAATACGCTACGTTTACCGACATACCACGCGGGCGAAGCCGGGTCAGAATCTAGTTATTATTTAATATTAAATATATCATATTTAATTCGATAAGATTACATTAAAGTTTTAATATAACATCATTATCATTATGTTTTAATACTGTAAGCTTAATATTTTTTTTAAATAATTAAGTCTAATTACTATTCAAATCTTCTTAGTAAAGTTGTGAATTTCAGAAGTGAAGAGCGCCTGAGACGCTCTCTGTTCGATGTGTAGGTGTTCATATTTAAGTATTTCAAGATGTATTTACTCTGCTATTCTGAATCTCCAGCAAAGACCGACTCATCTCCGCGACTGATCTCCGCGTCTGATCTCCGCGTCTGATCTCCGCGGCTGATCTCCGCGGCTGGTCTCCGCGTCTGATCTCCGCGGCTCATCTCCGCGTCTGATCTCCGCGTCTGATCTCCGCGGCTGATCTCCGCGGCTGATCTCCGCGGCTGATCTCCGCGGCTGGTCTACGCGGCTGATCTCCGCGGCTGATCTCCGCGGCTGATCTCCGCGGCTGGTCTACGCGGCTGATCTCCGCGGCTGGTCTCCGCGTCTGATCTCCGCGGCTCATCTCCGCGGCTGATCTCCGCGGCTCGTCTCCGCGGCTGGACTCCGCCAGATACGAACACTTCACGCAGGATTCGCGCACTCAAGAGTACCTACGCTTATAGAACTTCTGTGCATTTTCTCGATGCATGAAGTCTCTCATAGTTTAAGTTATATTTAAGGAGTAAGTCTATGTAGAGATGCCATCGGGCTAGTTTTGCCATTTTTAGGGTTTCGTCACTGAAAAGTCCAAACGAAACCCTATCGCTGAGGCAACGCCTATCTGCCGGAAGGTTTCGATCCCAAAACGGAAAATGATAGATTCTCAGCGCACACAACATGATATCACACCCACCGCACGGGCTGAACCAACCGACTCACTTTCGATGATCTGTTTCACAAACAAAGCTTTCACATTTTCTTTAAATCATTCATTCGCTACGAGCTTTAAAAAGTTCCCTTTAAAATATACTTACTTCTTTAAGATGTCGGAGTGGTCGGAGCTAGTACATAATTTAGCAGCGCGGCCCTAATGACGTCATAAAGATACGCCGCGACGAGACCGAGACACGGGGCTCGGAGGAGAGGAGGAAGGGGTAAGGGGGGGAGGGGGGCTGGTGTCAGTGATTAATCGAACACTAGTGCAGTAGCATAATGTTGTCCTAAAGGGCTTCGTAGGTTCAAACCCGGTTGTGCGCCAACGGATACGCCTAAGAAGCAAATATTCGAGGCATGCGTCATCGGTTAGTGTTTCAAAGCGGCGATGGGCATTCAGACAGGTTGCAACCTCTCCGAATGGTACATAATATACAAAAGGTGGACAGGTGCCAAATGCAGTTCGGACGTGAGAGAGCGCGGCGCGGCCGGTGTCTGTCAGCCCCCTAGTTCCGGCTCTCATCGTTACTGTCTTGCCGCGGACCGTGTCCAACCCTATCCCGCATTCCACTGTGCCCATGGCATCTGTTGACGGTAGGTATGTTGCTGATCGTTTGAACGCAGTGAAGATGCAGGAACGGTGACGGCAGCGATGAGTGGATGAGTGGAACAGCCGACATCTCCAACTCACAACTTTTATACTAACTTTCTTCAACTTCTATTAATTAAATGTTTCAAACTAGAAGTCCGGAACTCTTCGGCAAAATGAAACGAGATGTAATCAAATCAAATGATTATCGCGCAATGAGGGACCGCGGGCGTCGGGCGTCGGGCGTCGGGCGTCGGGCGTCGGGCGGCGGCGGTGGGCCGGCGCGGATGGACGCGCGCCAAACGGCGCGCAAATAGGGACAATACATACAATTAGGGATTCGAAGGAATGGCATCGTTGCAACGCTTTCTCTTCAGTCTGTTAAGAAAGCGACTGATTCATGGCTCAGATGTAATAAGTTTGCGGCATCGCATCGGGTGAAATTGCTTTTGTTGATAGGCAGTGTTGGCGCCGAAACTCAATGCTAACGTGATTATTTTATTACAGAGATACAATATTTGCTCAAATTTAATAACTATTTGCGGTTTCCGGTTTCAATATAAGGTTTACTGACCTCTCCCGCGATCCTGTAGGGTCTGTGGCCTTTTGGGGATAGCACTGCTGGGGCACTGCACTTGAGAAGCACTGATGTGGCACTGCACTTGAGAAGCACTGCTGCGGCACTGCACTTTAGAAGCACTGCTGGGGCACTGCACTTGAGAAGCACTGCTGCGGCACTGCACTTTAGAAGCACTGCTGGGGCACTGCACTTGAGAAGCACTGCTGCGGTACTGCACTTCAGAAGCACTCCTGTGGCACTGCACTTCAGAAGGCTGTCCTTGCAGCTAAGCGATACGAGTATATGCTAAAGATAATGTTACCTTTACGCGGCGGACGCGGGACCTGTATCGTTTGAGGTATGTTGAAAGGCACCTGTAAGTGAAGCGTCCGATTTGCTAAATATGCGATCAATTTTCCGCTCAATGAGCAGCTCCGTTCGACTTAGCCTCTCGGCGCCGCCGTCTCCGCCGCCAGCGCCGGCTGGAGTCCTGCTTGTTGGTGAAATTGGCTTTGTATCCATTTAGAATTTTCACACTGAATGAGAAGTTCTTCTGGATTCGACTCACATTCTAAGTAAAACACAGAAACTAGCAATATCACTAGTTCAGGTTGTCATCGATCGAGTATAAAGCGAGCGCGCTGCCTCTCCTTGGACATTCACTTCACGTGTTCTACAAAAACACATCAATCCACTTGATGTATGACGGCCAGTGTTCGAGGAGCGTTATCGAATTATATCAACGTACCTGAGCGTCTCGGCAGACGCTCAGGTACGTTGAGCAGGGAGGAGGGGAGAAGGGGTTATCGCCAGTAAAATACCTTTTTATGCATGCGAGTCCCCTCCGCCGATGCCGGCACATAGATCGCCACCCTCAGCTCGCACTCGTACAATTCGCCACCTTCTCCGCTACACGCCGGTCGCCGGTTATTCAGCGGAACCTCGACAGCGACGACAGCGCTCGCTGCCTGCCGGCCAACACGAGGCGGCGGCGCGGACATTCATAACCGGATGCCCACCGATGCCGGATATTCAGCCGGCGGCGGCACGGCACATGTGTTGTCGCCGCCCGCTCGCCGGCCGGAGCCGGCCGGAGCCGGCCGGAGCCGGACTCATCGGATCCGGAGACACGTATTCGCGTGCTCCTCACGATCATCTATTGTTCTATAGCTCACTAAGAATATTCGAGGATATTCCTCCCTGTATATAAATAACATGTGCTTGTCGTTAGACTCCTACCTAATTGAAGATAATTCGCTTGATGCCTCCGGGCATTGATCGGCCACCCGCCTCCGGTAGGCGGTAGCTCCGGAAGCTAATGCCTATCTAATTTGATCGGTTCATGAAATGAGTCTTGCTCGGGATCGGGGCTCGGCGGCTAACGACGACGCGACGCTCAACTAATAAAGTTGTATAATATAGGTAGTAAGTACTTATGTTATGCATTATCTAAGAGGACACCTACGGGTACAACTTTCCAATCAAAATATTTTTTTAAATAAAAATAAAAGCACGATTCAATCCCTGAAGAGCCTGTTTCTGAATCTCTGAAAAATACTTGTTATTTCACTTAAGTGTGGGTTGAAACTTTGAACACCAAATAACCATATGATAGTACCTCTATGTACTTGTCGAAGTACTGAATATTCACGCAAGTGAATAGTGCGGCGCGAGGGATGCTTCGAAATGTATCTCGATTGAGTTGAGAAATTTTTACATCGACATCTATCTCAAATTTAAAACATTATTTAAAAAGCTAAGTGGTAATCGGTCGGCGAGCCCTCGCAGCCCGTCGTCGTCCCGTCGTCGTCACGTCGTCCCGTCGTCCGGAACTTCCAATAAAGCCTGATTAGGTTCTAATGGCGGCGCCTAACAATGCCTCTAATTAGGATGAATCCCTCGCAATTCGGCTGATATCCATTCTTTGCGTAACTTCACTCTTTGTGTAAGTTAGCGCCGCCGCCGCGCGCCGCCTCGCCCGCATGCTAAGCAGCCTTCATTATCGCCACTATTCATTTACGATACCGCGACGCCGCTACGCCGTGACGCCGTGACGCCGTGACGCCGACGCCGTGACGCCGTGACGCCGCCTCGAGGCGCTTAATGAGCTTTCGTTAATGTTCATTAAATGCTTGAAGCTCGCAAACTCACTTCTTGTTTATATTTAAACGTTAAATTCCAAAACTTGAATTCTGTTTCATGGAACTGGCTCGTAGTCGTCGATAGCCCTAAGTATTGTGTTGTGGGACGAGAGACTAGTGCTGATCGCGTCGCGTCGCAGGTCTACGGTCGCTCGTACATTTGCTAAGTATTGTGTTGTGGGACGAGAGACTAGTGCTGATCGCGTCGCGTCGCAGGTCTACGGTCGCTCGTACATTTGCTAAGTATTGTGTTGTGGGACGAGAGACTAGTGCTGATCGCGTCGCGTCGCAGGTCTACGGTCGCTCGTACATTTGCTAAGTATTGTGTTGTGGGACGAGAGACTAGTGCTGATCGCGTCGCGTCGCAGGTCTACGGTCGCTCGTACATTTGCTAAGTATTGTGTTGTGGGACGAGAGACTAGTGCTGATCGCGTCGCGTCGCAGGTCTACGGTCGCTCGTACATTTGCTAAGTATTGTGTTGTGGGACGAGAGACTAGTGCTGATCGCGTCGCGTCGCAGGTCTACGGTCGCTCGTACATTTGCTAAGTATTGTGTTGTGGGACGAGAGACTAGTGCTGATCGCGTCGCGTCGCAGGTCTACGGTCGCTCGTACATTTGCTAAGTATTGTGTTGTGGGACGAGAGACTAGTGCTGATCGCGTCGCGTCGCAGGTCTACGGTCGCTCGTACAATGTGCTAAGACTTATCGTGCTTACGATAAAGCTTAAATGTGTGAATTTTCCGTCTAAGCTTGGGCTCAAAGGTTAGGTTATTCAAAGTGAGCTTTATTTAAGCACAGGGTAGGGATTGCGTGGGAAGGGCGGAGGCGCACATGAAGCGACTGCAAACAGCGATAGCTTACTGTCGGGAACCTTAATACTCCGGGTTTATTCTTCACGTGAATAATCACGCCATTACGTTCTTTTACGAAAAATTTTGCTGTACTGAATTCGACTGAGATATTTTTAGTAGGCTGCCGAATGAAAGCTCTTTTTTACCTCCAAAATTTGTTAGTCCGAATTTTAAATGCTCAAAAACTATTCATGGAAACCCCTCACGTTCCGGTTTTGGTGTTTTGTTAAAATATTTTTTGTCGGCTAATTCTCTCAACATAATTATTGTTTCCCAAAAACTGTAATCTGACGATATCTCTTTCATTTTATTTATTACTCATAGATGGCTTTTATAGGTAGGTTATGAATCCTAAGGTTATATTGTCAGATAGGAAGGCAGCCCATCATTATGTAACAATCACTTGAACTCGAACTTTGCTACTAGCTGTTGCCAGCGGCTTTGCACACGTGCTCGTGGAAACCACGTGGAGTGTTTTAAAAAAAAACACATACTTCCATGCAAACTTTCACCCCCATTCCCCCCCTTAAAATGTGAAAACAAAAAACCGTTGAAACACGTTATTATTTATTTATATGTACTCAGTAGCTGTAATTCAAATGTTCAAAGACTTCATGAATACAAAGTTCAACAAGAACTTTCACCAGAGAATACAAAGTAACTCGAAACAGTCACGAAACTAAACTGAATATTAGACGAGTAGGCAAGAACATTCAATTGAATTGGTCGATCACAAACAATATTGTAATGTAAAGTATGTACCTAGTAGTAGATGTGATGAAAACATCATCGATGCGGAGAGCGTGCGAGCGCGACATCCTTGCTAATTAATATCAATAACTAACATTTTATCGTTTTTTCAATTTTGAATAAAGAGGTTCATCCGAATACATAATATTGAACTTCATTGGTATTCTACTAAGAAAATCTTGTTTTAAGCGTTTTTAATGAAAATATTTCCAAGTAACTATAAGTAGATATTTATGTGAAACTTCATCGGAATAAACTTTTTTGGACATAAAACAAATTTCTAAACAGAGATTTAATACGTTTAGAAATTACTGAACAGTATAATTCTTACTTCAAGTCTAAAGCGGAGTATAAATAATTACACGAACAAACAGCCCAATGAACAACAAACTTTACAAAGTATCCAGAAGTCTTTTAAAACAATTAACTGCTCGGACTTTTACCTCGCGACGACGCAGTGCGCACAGGAGCAGCGGGGCATCTCCAGCTCTCCACAGCATAACATCCCGTCTTTTACCTCGCGACGACGCAGTGCGCACAGGAGCAGCGGGGCATCTCCAGCTCTCCACAGCATAACATCCCGTCTTTTACCTCGCGACGACGCAGTGCGCACAGGAGCAGCGGGGCATCTCCAGCTCTCCACAGCATAACATCCCGTCTTTTACCTCGCGACGACGCAGTGCGCACAGGAGCAGCGGGGTGCATCTCCAGCTCTCCACAGCATAACATCCCGTCTTTTACCTCGCGACGACGCAGTGCGCACAGGAGCAGCGGGGCATCTCCAGCTCTCCACAGCATAACATCCCGTCTTTTACCTCGCGACGACGCAGTGCGCACAGGAGCAGCGGGGCATCTCCAGCTCTCCACAGCATAACATCCCGTCTTTTACCTCACGACGACACAGTGCGCACAGGAGCAGCGGGGCATCTCCAGCTCTCCACAGCATAACATCCCGTCTTTTACCTCGCGACGACGCAGTGCGCACAGGAGCAGCGGGGGGCATCTCCAGCTCTCCACAGCATAACATCCCGTCTTTTACCTCGCGACGACGCAGTGCGCACAGGAGCAGCGGGGCATCTCCAGCTCTCCACAGCATAACATCCCGTCTTTTACCTCGCGACGACGCAGTGCGCACAGGAGCAGCGGGGCATCTCCAGCTCTCCACAGCATAACATCCCGTCTTTTACCTCGCGACGACGCAGTGCGCACAGGAGCAGCGGGGCATCTCCAGCTCTCCACAGCATAACATCCCGTCTTTTACCTCGCGACGACGCAGTGCGCACAGGAGCAGCGGGGCATCTCCAGCTCTCCACAGCATAACATCCCGTCTTTTACCTCGCGACGACGCAGTGCGCACAGGAGCAGCGGGGCATCTCCAGCTCTCCACAGCATAACATCCCGTCTTTTACCTCACGACGACACAGTGCGCACAGGAGCAGCGGGGCATCTCCAGCTCTCCACAGCATAACATCCCGTCTTTTACCTCGCGACGACGCAGTGCGCACAGGAGCAGCGGGGCATCTCCAGCTCTCCACAGCATAACATCCCGTCTTTTACCTCACGACGACACAGTGCGCACAGGAGCAGCGGGGCATCTCCAGCTCTCCACAGCATAACATCCCGTCTTTTACACTACGACGACACAGTGCGCACAGGAGCAGCGGGGCATCTCCAGCTCTCCACAGCATAACATCCCGTCTTTTACCTCGCGACGACGCAGTGCGCACAGGAGCAGCGGGGCATCTCCAGCTCTCCACAGCATAACATCCCGTCTTTTACCTCGCGACGACGCAGTGCGCACAGGAGCAGCGGGGCATCTCCAGCTCTCCACAGCATAACATCCCGTCTTTTACCTCACGACGACACAGTGCGCACAGGAGCAGCGGGGCATCTCCAGCTCTCCACAGCATAACATCCCGTCTTTTACCTCACGACGACACAGTGCGCACAGGAGCAGCGGGGCATCTCCAGCTCTCCACAGCATAACATCCCGTCTTTTACCTCGCGACGACGCAGTGCGCACAGGAGCAGCGGGGCATCTCCAGCTCTCCACAGCATAACATCCCGTCTTTTACCTCACGACGACACAGTGCGCACAGGAGCAGCGGGGCATCTCCAGCTCTCCACAGCATAACATCCCGTCTTTTACCTCACGACGACACAGTGCGCACAGGAGCAGCGGGGCATCTCCAGCTCTCCACAGCATAACATCCCGTCTTTTACCTCGCGACGACACAGTGCGCACAGGAGCAGCGGGGCATCTCCAGCTCTCCACAGCATAACACGGCCCCATCTTCAAAATATAATCTCTCACATAAAATAGAGTGGAGAGTGATATGGTAGGAAGTAGTGCAGTGTACAGCCGAGGCAGGACTGCTGCTATGTGCCCGACGCAACGTGAGGATAGCCGTGTGATTATAATCACACGGCTGTTAGAGATCCTTCTCTCGGAGAATACGATTACGGTTGTCTGCGATCGTGCATGTTCAGGAGAACATACAGGGATAACCCAGAAGTCTGTTTGCGCTTCAAAACTGAAATGGTAGCAAACTCCACGTACCTTTGAATTGCTGGATCTGCCGCCTGATTCCAAATGCACGGAATTTCCCTTTGAACGCCCGACACGTCTGGTATTGAACCCGCACCACAATCACAGTCACAGTACAATAATGTCTCTGATTTTTCAAGTTCAAGGATTGCGCTCGCGCAAGATGACCGCCGCCGCCGTTCGGTTTTTTTTTTTAAGACGGAAGTTCATGTCAAAAAGTTCCGATTTGTGCGGGTGGTGGCGCTGTTGTCGCAGTCCGGTCCTCGTGATTGGCCGATTCCGTTCATTGGCAGCGGTGGAAATCCAACCATCTCCAGTTACGCGGAGGTACGACAAATTCAAATTAAGAAGCGCAAACATCCCCCGCCTTAACCAAGGTCCCCTTGGTTCTAATTTCCGATTGGCAATCTACACAGTTTAGAGATGGGTCTTAGCAGGACACCAGACTGGGTCTTAACCTCCGCTATTCTAACGACTCCATCCTTACCCGGCAATAATTTAACTAACCTACCCCGTTTCCAATGCAAGGACGACAGATTGTCCTCCTTAATTAAAACCAAATCATCTAATTTTGGTGGATCAGAATGAGATGTCCATTTATACCGCTGTTGCAATGTATGCAAATATTCCATATTCCATCTTGACCAAAAATGTTGAGTTAATTTTTGAATTTGTTGAAACCGAGACAAACGATGCATATTAACTTCCATGTACGGATATTCCGGCAGTGCTACTAATGATTGTCCGATTAAAAAATGACCAGGTGTCAACACTTCTAGATCTGCAGGGTCAGAGCTAAGTGGGCACAAGGGTCGCGAATTCATGACCGCTTCTACCTTGGTAAAAAATGTCGTCAGTTCTTCAAACGTTAACCGAGTCTCACCAAGTACTCTGCGAGCGTGAGTTTTAGCAGATTTTACCGCTGCCTCGAATAATCCACCATGATTTGGGCTCGATGGAGCATTGAACAACCAGGTAATTTCCTGCCTACAGAGATGCCGCTCGATATCTGATTGATTACTACGAAGGAATACGTAAAGTTCCTTGATATGTCTGTCTGTTCCCGAGAAATTGGTACCGCAATCCGACCGTATTAAAGATGGTAAGCCACGACGTGACACAAACCGTGTGAGCGCAGCCACGAAGGCCTCAACCGTTAAATCCGAAACAATTTCTAGATGTACCGCTTTAGTGCTCAAACATACGAAAACGCACAAATAACATTTTTTAATTTTAGCATTCCGAAGTGAACTCGTTTTAATGAAAAACGGTCCTGCAAAGTCCGTACCTACACCCACGAACGGGCGTGACTGTCTAATTCTATCCGCCGGTAAGTCTGCCATGAAAGGCTGTGTAGGACGTGCCTTAGACCGATAACATGGTATGCACCGAAAAGTGATAAACCGAGTGATCCGCCGAACCGAGAGTATCCAATAAAATCGAGATAAAATAGCCGCAAGTGTGTTAGCTCCGCAATGACAGTAGTTCCGATGATAATAAGTGACCAACAGTTCCGTAAATTTACTTTTGCTTGGTAATAAAATTGGATGCCTAGCATCATATGGCAATTTTGCCGCTTTAATCCGACCGCCGACTCTAATGATGTTATCCTTGTCTATAAACAAATTTAATCTCCGCAATGAATTCCGAATTAGTGCACCCGACCGTAAAACAACTATTTCATCATGGAAAAACCTTTTCTGAACCGACCGAATCAAATATGAAATGGCATTTCGCCGTTCCAAAACCGAAATATTACCGTTGGCGGTAAATCTGCTCCGAGTATTCTTGCTACCGAACCGTAAAATAAAAGCCGTGACATTTACCAATTTTTCAAACGAACTAAATCTTTCAATCAAATCAAATTCCGATTCCGAAGTTCCGACGTGAATAGACTTCGCCTTAAGTCCTGGTAATGACTTAGTGTGAAGTTCTACACAATTAGTTGGCCACTGAGCTGGCGGGCCGCACAACCATTGTGGCTCCCACCAGCTTCTATCCGTAAGTAAGTCCGCTGCTGTCGCA
Organism: Perizoma flavofasciatum; assembly: GCA_958496245.1. NCBI lineage: Eukaryota > Metazoa > Arthropoda > Insecta > Lepidoptera > Geometridae > Perizoma > Perizoma flavofasciatum. Next base: position 20,697,696 of record OY292419.1, on the reverse strand, counting down.
CCGCGGGACGCTACGTCCGCACTATTCATGGTTCCCGGTACATGACGCCACTGAATAGCGATGTTAGACGAATTAATTTGAGCAATTCGATTTCCTTCAAACACTTGAAGCTTGTGTGGTGGCGTCCGAAGCCAAGCCAATACAACAGTGCTATCGCACCAACCTATGACCGACTCGAACTCGATGCTGTGTTCGACCGATGAACACACATGGTTGAGTAATGTAACTAATAACGTGGCACCACTTAACTCCAACTTCGGAATAGTACGATTGGACTTAAGTGGAGCAACTCGCGTCTTAGCTATCAGTAAGCGCACGAGAACCGATCCGTCAGGATGTTGAGTACGCACATAAACCGCCGCCGCATAACCTAATGAAGAGCCGTCACAGAACCCGTGTAAAGTGTAACAGGCATCCTTATCCGTTTTGATACAACGAGGAATAGAAAGTCGTTGTAAGTTAGGTAGATCCGCCAATATGTCTTGCCATTGCCGCAGAATATTCGTATGAGCAGGAGCATCCCATTCAATTTTACGTGAATTATCAACACTGCCAAGTAATGACTGTAACAAAAGTTTCATTCTGAAAACAACCGGACTGATCCATCCGAGTGGATCAAACAACCGCGCGACAGTAGATAAGATAATTCTACGCGTAACCTTTTCTTCTTGAGGCAATTGAAGCCTATACGTAAAGTTATCAAAGTTCGGGTTCCACTGAATACCTAAAATCTTAACGAATCCAGGACCGTCTGTCTGATCATCAAATGTCCGAGGGGTTTCTAAATGGTCCGAGGGCAAATCGCATAACAATCGCGGGTCATTAGACGACCATTTTCGAAGTTCGTAACCGCCTGAACTCATGAGAGCTATCAATTCGTTCCGTAACTCTTTGCACCCCTTCAACGTGTCCTCCCCTCCATTTAAATCATCAACATAAGACCGTTTAGTAAGTAACTTAGCCGCATTAGGATATCTATGCCGTTCATCGCTCGCCAGCTGATGTAGACATCGAATGGCGACAAAAGGACTTGACTTTAGACCGTAGGTATTCGTTGTAAGCTCGTAAAGTTGAAGTGGATCCGACCTAGAAGCTCGCCAATAAATAAGCTGGTATTTCCTATCAGCTGGGTGGACCCAGGTCTGCCTAAACATCATTTTTACATCTGTGGTAAAAACCACCAGAGGTATACGAAAGTTAATAATTATATCCGTAATATCGTTTTGTAATCGTTCACCCGAATATAAACAATCATTCAAAGACACTCCGTTACTAGACCGAACACTGCCGTCAAAAACAACACGTATTTTATTTGTGTCTCCCGATTTCTTAAAAACACCGTGATGTGAAAGAATATAATGTTGCTCATTAGATTTAGGATCATAATTAGTTAACCGCATGTGACCGAGTTTGATGTATTCCGACATGAACTCCACATACTTAGCCTTGAACTCAGGTTGTCTTTCCATTCTGCGTTCAATAGATAAAAACCTCTGGAAGGCAGTGTGACTAGTATCACCTAACTTATGATTAGGTATCAGAGGAAGCCGCACCGTGTACTTGCCGTCCGAACCACGTGACACAGTGGTACTAAACATTTTCTCACAAAGAATATCCGATGGATTTTTCACTGGCCGTGCAGGAGGTTCCTCTGAACGCCAGAACCGCTCAACTTGGTCAACTAAAGTCACACTTGAATTATGACATGTCCTATCTACCTGCGAGGAACTATCTAATTCATCCGAAGGTTTCGTAGGACCAAAAATAACATGATCAAAAATTGTGTTTAATCCAAAAGGACCGTTGACCCCTAACTCAAAGGCCTGACACAGAACTTGCCCGAGAATATCTGAACCTAAAATTAAATCTATTCTAGAATCATTCCAAACACCGTCATCCAAATTTAATTTAATGTGTAAGTTTTTTACAGAAATTCCCATTTTTTGAGCTAAATAGGCAGTGGGGTTTTTCAATAATGCCGCAGTAACCGATAACAAAGGTTTACCTGTCCGCACAGGCCTAAAGTTGATAGTAACAATGTGTGTACTGTCACCTGTATGTGTAGCGCCTACCCCACTCAGATGTATGAGTGTATAAAACCGTTTCAAACGTAGTGCTGTGACCAAGTCACTACGTACCACACTTACTTCCGCCCCTGTATCTAATAAAGCCCTAGCCTGTATAAATTCTCCGTTTGATGCTTGAATTTCAATCATTGCTGTAGGTAAAATAACATTAGCTGGTAAAGTGGGGACGGAAACAGTGTTACAAGTTTTCTGTAATTGCTATACGGCGGGGCGGTGAGCTTCCGTAGGACTCGGTCCTCGTGACCACCTCCGAGTGGTTTCACAATCGCGCGCAATGTCACGGTCGCGATCGTCCCGAGTTCGATTCCAACCGTTCCGCACATCACCGCTCTCAGCTGGCACCTGATAATCCGATCTAGGCTGCGGCGGTGGCGCCGAAAAGCGTACCGAGTCCAACCGACGACGAGCAGGCGGGATTGTTTCTCCCGAGACCGAACGATACCCTTGGCTCCGAGAAAACACGCGATTACCCCCACCTTGTATACCGCTCCATCTACTCTGTGGTGCATTTTGAGCGCTCCGAGCGCTCTGCATCTGATTACCGTTAATCTGACGCGGATAACTCAAACATATCATACTATCGTGTCCCGGGTGACCACACTGTGAGCACTGACCCACGCGAGTACATTCGGCCGCCGAATGTTCACCGAAACACTTGAAACACAAGTACTTACTTCGCACTTCATTTTTTCGTTCCGTCCTGTCTAAATTTCGAAACTTAAAGCAATCATACATTTTGTGACCCGCTATGTCACAATACGCGCACCTATTTTCTAAACGAACAGTTCTACCTACATGAATAGCGCGCTCGCCCCTCCGAGATCGCTCCGTTCCGTGTGCCGTGTCCGAATAAACAGGTTCTGTTGCCGTATCTATCAACCTGCACTCATTGTTTATGAACTCTGTCAGCTGTTCAAAAGTAGGCAAAGTATTGTGATTCCCGCCGTGTAATTGTTCGAATCTTGTTTTTATGTCAGTCGGCAATTTAGACAAACTAATGTGAAACAGTAGGTAGCTCCACTGATCCGTAGGTAAACCTAAATTCTTTAAAGCGCGCGTAGATTCTAACAACGGATTTAGTATTTTTGTCCGCAGTCCGGTCGGTTGTTTTAAAGCCGGTAAATGCAATATTCGCGAAATATGCGAGTCCGCGAGAAGCCGAGTATTCTCGTACCTACTCCGTAAAAGTTCCATGGCCGTATCTAGGGATGAATCTATCATTGGCAAATGTTTTATCAACGACTTGGGTTCCTTTTCAACATTTGAGAACAGGTAGTGGAACTTTTCCGTTTTTGAGATATCTTTCCGTGTTAATACGAGCGAGCTAAACAAGCTAATAAAACTACTCCACGAGAATACGTCTCCATCAAAGGTAGTTAGATTGATGCGCGGTAACCTAGCCGTTGGAGCGCTCTCCGTTGGCATGAACGTACCCGCGGCACTCGGAAAACCGGCCGAAACCGATTCTAATTTATTGTACATTTCCGTAGCATTTGCGTATAGTTTCTCATATCTTTTAATTGTTTCCGAATCCGAATCATCCGTACATGAATTCAATATGCCTTCGTAAGAGTCCGTCAATGATTCAAAATAGCTATTTAGCTTTTGTAACCGTGCAGACATCATTCCCGCCGATTTCGTTTTACCGTCCGCCATTTCTGCCGTGGTTACGAACCAATCGTACCTAATTTTAAATTTACTTTCAAAGCCTTTGAGCGCCATGGTGATGATGGGCTCTCAAACTGATCACCAAATTAGATTCCTACCTTAAAATTTGAAAATAACCGAGATAACCCGTGAACCCCGTGTGACACAACGTGGTCACTAACCCCAAAATGATTTCCTAAAGTTCCTAAACACAAACTTAAACCCAAAAATGCTAAATTTACATCCGGCTCGAAGGAGAAATATGTTCAGGAGAACATACAGGGATAACCCAGAAGTCTGTTTGCGCTTCAAAACTGAAATGGTAGCAAACTCCACGTACCTTTGAATTGCTGGATCTGCCGCCTGATTCCAAATGCACGGAATTTCCCTTTGAACGCCCGACACGTCTGGTATTGAACCCGCACCACAATCACAGTCACAGTACAATAATGTCTCTGATTTTTCAAGTTCAAGGATTGCGCTCGCGCAAGATGACCGCCGCCGCCGTTCGGTTTTTTTTTTTAAGACGGAAGTTCATGTCAAAAAGTTCCGATTTGTGCGGGTGGTGGCGCTGTTGTCGCAGTCCGGTCCTCGTGATTGGCCGATTCCGTTCATTGGCAGCGGTGGAAATCCAACCATCTCCAGTTACGCGGAGGTACGACAAATTCAAATTAAGAAGCGCAAACAGTGCATTTTAAAATGTTTTGTTTAGTTTCAAGGAGATAAGTGTATGGATGTCGGTGGAAGTGATCGCGGTACAGCGGAGATGAAAGGGCCCTCAAGGTTCACTCGCGCAACTTCAGAAAGGGTTGCTCCTGAATCACAATGTATGCTCTGCTCGTTCTCGGCTCGCGTTTGTACTGCTCATAAATGTTGTTACATGTTACATGAATGTAAAGCTTTATGTTCGTTGTTCGTTATACCGTGGGTACTTTAGAATTTGACAATAAATCATTCACACTAATAAAATTTTCGTTGTATGATTTACTAAAATTTTAAGTGTTATTTGACAGCTCAGAAGAGCCTCTCTTGGCTTCAAACTGCCTTTGGCGATGAAGCACCATGCAAGACACTATTATGCTATTCGATCGTAACAGAGGGCATAGAGAATCATTTCTACGCAAACATTTGAGTGTGAAAAAGCTGTGCTCGCGATGGAACCCTCACAATTTGGCTGAGGCTCAAAAAAGGGACCGCAGCACTTGGTGCAACGCCAGGCTTACCAGATTCAAGGAATGGGCATTGCGTTTGGTGCGGGACATTGTAACAGGTGAGGAAACTTGCATTTATAGCTACGACCCCAAAAGAAAGCAGCGTTGAAAGAAATACGCGTCGGGCGAGCGGCCCCGAGCGCGCTGAGACGCGAGAGATGCGGTGCATATTCATTCCGGGCCTGGGTGTTGTGGTAGCTGCCGATACAAGAAAACCCAGCGTGCGGTCGGAACTATGTAGGTATGTTTTGGATGTTAATTTATTTATTATATACTCGTAATGTATAATGCTCAGCTTACTTTATAGCTGAATTTTGCTGTGTGAAAATGTCCTGCATTATTTATTTATTTATAGTGCTGATACTATATTCTCGTAGGTAGCTACGAGAAGATCTTCATTATGTTTTGTTAAATTTATTTCTGTATTTGTAGGGGGCAATAGGTTCTCGAGGAGTGCTCGGGCAGTATCTTTTCTTTTCTTAATTCTGTCTGCGTCATCAAATCTTCAGTATCGCTGAGAGTTGAATGCGCGGGAATGGTAGTGATAATGATTATAGTCCGGTTGTATCCCCTCGCGGGATTCCGCGGGAACCGCGCGGAATGCCCGCCGACGATTATCACATTATGCCCGATTAGTTTCGAGTTAACACTTTCAGGAACGGTTGTGAATGGATTAATTCGTTTCGGACAAATCATTTTATTCGAAAATTATTTCGCAGTTTTATAACTCGAATTTACTGCAAACAAAAATAAAGGCAAGAGACGCGAAGCGAGAGACGTAGGCGAGAAGCGAGAGGGCGAGAGGCGAGAGTCTAGCGTGGGCGAAAGGCGAGAGTCGAGAGTCGAGCGTGGGCGAGAGGCGAGTGTCGAGGGTGGGCGAGAGACGATAGTCGAGCGTGGGCGAGAGGCGAGAGTCGAGCGTGGGTGAGAGGCGAGAGTCGAGCGTGGGCGAGAGGCGAGAGTCGAGCGTGGGCGAGAGGCGATAGTCGAGCTTGGCCAACTGATCCTATTAGAATCGCGGACTCTGGAGCTCATTTGCTTTATTTGGAAAAAACTATCAAAAAGATGCGCCGTATCGATGTCACTAATAATTATTGAACTGTACATGCACAAAATAAACTAAAACGTAATATAGGAAAGGCATTGATTGCCAAGATACAGGTATGTAGGGCAGCATTATTACACTATTGTACTAAAGCGAAATAGATAATTTATTTTTATTATTATTACTTAACTATATAATGACGTCATCACTCAACAAATATCCAACACAAGAAAGTGAATTGCAAGAAATGAAATGAAATGTTTATTTGCGAGAAATATAGTTACAAAGATCTTATATTAAGGAGTTATAGTTTCACATATTTCACCAAACATATTGGCATGCAAATGTTTATCTTAGTTAAACCTAACATCAATTTAATTTAATTATAAATTTAATTTACATTGTTAGATCAAATTAATGACATATCATATTATTTTTAATAACATTTAGATTTTACCTAATTAGTTCTTATTAAGAAGTTACAAATGGGGTGAAACGAACAACACACTGCGGGTTTCTGGAATTATACCAAAACACACCGGTAGCTACTTATTCAGGATGAGTACGGTGAGTAGGTATGTATCTACATCGATTCTTTTTTTTTTTTTTGCGTGCCAACACTACACCAAATTAATCATCAAAAAAAATAGGAACGGTCCTATGAACAATATACAAAACGAAGCGATTGAGTAATTTCTCAAGATTTTTGTCCTCTTCATGCACGAGTCAGTAGATCATCATCTTGGAGTCAGTAGAACCAACCATCCAGGAGCAATAGACACAAAAATAAGAACATTGAAAAGCTCCGCTTCGTTCCTTGTCGCATATTAACTGCTTTTTGTTTGTCTGAAAGTGGCTCCAAAGGGCTGCGTCCCAAGAAATAAGTTGCCAGTTTCGGAGCTCCAATAGTATCGGGCTTTTATGGACCCTTCCGAACACATGTGCGAGTATGTACTGAGTTTGTCGAGCCAAGTGCCAGTGAAATGTATTTATTTCTGCTTATAACAAAGTCGGAGATAAATATAAAGGTAACAAAGGTGTAACAGTTAAAGTTATGTATTCATTAAACATGTACTCGTAGCATAACAGATTTTTAGTGAACCTAAGTTTCTACAACTTTTATGTGGAAATCCACATATTGCTCGTGAGAACATTAAAAATATACACTATGAGATCAATATTTATTGTATAGCAACAACAAATAAATTAACATTAAAACAATTAATCATAGTAATAATCGCTTTTGTTGAGCAAATAAACGAAAAATGTATTGAAGTACAGAGAAAACGGCATAGGAATAGGTCTGTTGGAAGTTCGGGAAATCAGGATCAGACCCTGTTTGTAAGTTTAAGGCGGCCGACATTAATAAATAATAAATAATGCTGGACATTTTTCACACAGCATCATCTAGCCCCAAACTAAGCAGATCTTGTATTATGGGAACTACATGACTGCTAGATAAGATACCATTGTTTGTGTCAAACGTCCATAAAGGTGTTATGGAATGTGATATCTCTGACTATATCTATCAAAAAATCAAAGCGAAGGTATTTCTTTTGAAAATCGGCATGAAAAGATAAAAAGATTATAATTCATATAAAATATTTGTGAGTAAATCTAAGATAGATATCTTCTTGGACGACAAACTGTGGCCGTCCGGTATAAGTTTCCGGCTCTTTGTGAGTCTTGGAGACTGGCAGAGTGGACAGCGCGAGAAAAAGCAACCAATTACCAATAAATATGAATAGTACAACCGAAACAGTAAATCAAACTAAGCTTGACAGTTTTAATGTGTGCTTGACTCGGAATTGGAGAGGCATCTAAACATCCATGATGCTCAATTTGGTTTCAGAAAACAGCTCTCAGCAGAAACCGCAATTCTGAGTTTGAAGCATACCGGACACTACTATACAAAGAGACGCACACCTGTGTACGCATGTAAATTCCTGAATGGCACATGGCACATGATACGTGGCATATGACATTGCTGCTAGAGGCTCACTAAACTTTTTTATTTTTCGCTCAACAGTCACATACGTACATACTTCGCTCGCAATGTTATCTTCTTACGTTTATGAATTCCGTCGTCCAATGCTGTTCTGTAGCAGACTGTTTAAATATAGAAGAAGACTATCGGTTCGTTTGCTTTGTTTTTTTAAGAAGACAATTATAAAAATTGGTGTGATAGAATCCTAATAAAAAATCATATAAACGGCTTCCAATGACACCTTCACGAATTGGAATTGTCAAGCAACTTTGAGACCCTTATAGCGTAGCGTAGCTTGACACATTTGGGGCAGTTCATGAGTTAAATATTCAGTAAGCAGTTCATTCGAACCATTAATTTATTTACATCTGCAAATAATAGAGGGCTAAATAGCGAGACCCGCGTCATTCCCGACGCCACGCCACGCCACTCCATGCCAATCCATGCCACGCCACGCCACTGCATGCCACGCCACGCCGCGCCATCTCTCTTGCAGAGTGTATCGAGTGAGCTGTATAATGCATGGATTGTGATTATTCCGGACAGCGCAGCAGCAAATACTGATAATGCCATTGATATATTTTTTCGTGTGGTACTAATGAAGTTGCAGAGGTTGTACCACGACACTAATTTTCTATGAGTTTTAGTGAATATCAGGCGCGACGTCCCTCGCGACCGACGACCGACGTCGAGTATTGTCACGCGCCGGCTGCGGTTACTAGTATGAAGGGCACAGGAGCAAAATCTAACAACAGCATTCCAATTTCCTGAAACCTAAAACGAGATTCTTTATCACCGCAAACGAAGATTTACCTTGGAGATGGCGCTTGTTGCACTGAGCTCTGCAGTGCCATGTACCTATTCTATGGCCGGAGCCGGTTCGCGGTTAGAAGCTCCTGTCTGTTCCGCTCCGCTCCGCTCTAGTCCGCTCCGCTCCGCTCTGTTCCGCTCCGCTCCGCTCCGGTCGCCGCGGCTCAGGTGGTGCATTGCGTACGCCTTCCTCATGCTGTTTATAAGAACACTGCCACATTTATCGGAGATTACTAAATACACTGATTTATTTCATAAGATCTTCGAACCATTGAGCTATATTTCGTGGTAAGTAGGTTAAATAAATCGGTATAACGACAAATCATATGAACGACAAGCTATGAACGAGTACATACAATAGGTACAGAGAGCTACCTGTTCGCGATGCTGATGAATTGAACTGATGTAGCTTTGTTTTGTTTCTATTTCAGTAATGACGTTGTTTCGTCGTGGCGGGAGCTCGTCCTGCTCGTGTTGCAGAGCCCTCGACGATGGGATCGGAAGCCACCCGCATCGGATATCGCGTCTCAAGAGCCGCGCGGAATACGAGGCAGTTATTATAGAGGGGCTGTTATCGGAGCCAGAGTACATCTCGAGCACAGTAGCACATTGTGATCGAAGCGCCTGCCGCTGCCGGTCCACGAGCATACCGCCGCTCACGGGTAAATATAGAGGTACATACTATCACTTTACGTGATGCGAATGAAAGGCACTTAGTTACGTATACAAAACATAATCATGTTTAATCTTTTGTTAGAGATTCGTTGTACATAAGGTGTGTTAGTTCGGGCTTGATTGGTTCCGCGAGGGGGGGGGGGGGGGGCAAGCGGTTACACCTGCATCCGACCGGCGGCCGATCTAAATAGAAATGGGAGCGAGTGTTTTAATTTGATATCGGTCGATCGATATCGGAGAATACGATCCTATCCATAGCAAATAGTATTGTCGGAACTCGGAGTAGATTCGAGCGGTGCGTGGCGGCGAGCTGATGGCTCTCGTCGCTTATCCACGGCCGACACCGGAACATGCTTGGCTTAGAGCAGGATTAGAGTAGGATTAGAGCAGGATGGCCCGCACCCAGTATCAACCCTCCGCCTTTGGAACGCGTCGCCTGTCTCGATAAGGAAGGCCCAGTCTCTAGCCGTATTCAAAACTCGTGTGAAGCTCTTTTATCTGACAGAAACATCATAGTATCGTAGAGTCTTGTCTTGCTCTTTTACCGACGTCTAATAATGTGTATGTGTATTTATATATGTATACGTGTAGTAAATCTGTAATATGTATCATTTTTATTATATATGTAATATGTAATATTCTTTTATTGTTATTTGATGTACACCCCCGCCACTCTCACAATCTCTTACTATCCTCTCCATCCGAAGGTTCTCTGGAAGAGATAAGGCCGCCCATTGTACTTTCTCTAGAATAAGATTTTGTTATTATGTTATTTGTTTAAGGTGTACAATAAAGTATTTTCATTCATTTCATTCATTCATTCATTCATTCATTCAACCCTTTATTATGTCGTGTGGCATATCCGCACTCCGCACTCCGCACTCCGCACTCAGTAATCCGCACGGCAGCGAAGGCAATAAACCCAGGCCGGGTTCCGAGCGCGCCTTCTCGCCCTCAACGCGAGTTACTACGAAACACTAAAAGGAAAACTCTCGTATTATAATTTTCGCGGAAAAGATTTTATTTCTTGGAAAACCGCCAGCGGACGTGAAATTAACAAATGGTATTCTCGGGAGTAAATACAAGAGAGCTCGCGTACATTCTCTACCATCCAATAAGAAGTGGTGCGAGCGCCGCACCGCACCGCACCGCACCGCGCCGCATCGCACCGCACCGCACCGCACCGCACCGCACCGCACCGCACCGCACCGCACGGATCACGCAAGCCAACGATAAATTGCGTCAAGCACAACCACCGAAACTACCTTAACGAGCACTGAGAAACGCAATGCCTTATGTTATGTTACCACAAGGCGGTGTACTCGTAGGTCAGTATAGAGATACATAAATAAAGGGATTTTTACGAGTATGTGGAACAAAGTCGAACAAAAATATATCGAGTTGCGTTGAAGTGGCGACGAACCACTCGCGAACTTATTCATTATTTATCAACATCGTACTCAATTTTGTTTCACATTTATAAGCAAAAAAACTTAGTTTTGTAAATGTTATGGCAATAAAAAAGATTTTTTTATTTATTTGATTTTATTCGGAAAACAAACAGTGTTCATGACTAAATAGCGGACTTCTTAAAATACTTCTTAATTTACCATCAACCTGTTTTTGCATGTAAGAAACGAAATAAACTTATCTGTTTGAGTTAGCTACTTACTAAATCAAGTAGAAAAATTTTTATTTAACTTTTTCTGGTTATATTATGTACAACTAAACGGTTATTGAACCGATACAAATCAGTGATTAGAAAGGACGCGCTTGAAAACGGACGGATAAGACTTAAATAGACATTAATCTGAAAGTAAACTAGTTTATTATAACTACTTGCAGATCTAATATAGAATGAGTTTGTGTATAATTAATTGGTGGCGCCTCTGAGGAACGCATTGAGAAAGGGGTCATCTGAGGGATCACGTGGAAACGCGCAACTCTATCTTAGAGAGCAGATCCGAGGACTTTATTAGAGACTGCGCAATTTGACCTGCGAGAGACACATCTGATCTGATATGGCTCTCCTTTCTTCAAGTGGCAGCATAATATGATGCATTCTACATCTCGACTCATAATCGGTGTCATAAACTTTGCACTTATAAACCTTCGAAACCTCATAATCTTACGTTGAATGGATAATCAAGAGTGTTGATATAAAGGTCATATTGTGGATTCCAGACCTAGGAACAATATCCAAGGGTGCTACGAACGTCAGTAGAACTTTTTGACAATTTTGGTATTATTTGACTGAGATCAAGATATTTTAATGAACTCTCACATTGCTCTATTTGCTTTTTTAGTCTATGCATGTGCTTCTCATATGACAATTTTGAATAGTGTATTACGCCAAATGAAAGTGTTCGATAGATCACTATAGACATAACTTAGAAATGAGCCTGTATTTTTTTAATAGTTTACTTTAGTTCTAGCAGACAAACATTTTGTTTGTCCTTTGCCGAATGTGTTCGGAAACATAAAGACAGTGAGTAGTTCTAGGAGCGAAGTCGTAGGACCGCAGCTCTCGGCCTCTACTCTACTATTCATGGTCGAATTGCATTCCGCCAGGTAGGTAGGTAGGTAGGTACATAGTATATGTATTCATGCAAACCCAATGCGCTCGCCTTCCCAGAACCAACCGACCCATCAACCGCAATTCACTCAAATTAAATTCCATTCCACATGTCTAGTAGCAAACTCGAACTTGAGACGATACCTCCACGATTCACTCGAGCCGCCCGCGCCCGCACCCGCGCCCGCGCCCGCGCCGCCCCCGCCCGCGCCCGCGCCCGAGCCCGAGCCCGCGCCCGCACCTGCGCCCGCGCCCGATGCACGCGTTCAGTCACGCCGCGAGATTCAAACATATTGACCTCGATTCTGTAGTACATTAACTAAACTTAATTTAAACTATCGCTCTCATTTATTGATAGCGCAAAAGAGAAAGAGATTTGAGTTTTGTCAAATTAGTCAGATTTAAGTTTTCCATACGAATTAAGTCGTAATTTCAAAACATGCTGACTATAAACACGAAGAAAAGCGGCACGTAAACTGATTTGACAGGTGTAAAATTCTTGCCATCTCTTTCTCGCTTGCGTTATCAATAAATGAGAGCGACAGTTTAAATTAAGTTTAGTTAGTGTACTACAGAATCGGCGCCATCGTCAGCATTCTGCAAATGCAAGTAGGGAACCTACTTCATCGTACGCCGTTGCTGAGGCATACATATCTCTGAGCTACGAGTATCTAGAGGTGCCTCCGCGCATGTTTGCACGCAATAGTTCTGGCCGACCATCTTGCTCAGATGTAATATCGCTTTACAAACGACACGTAGACTTATCTACAGAATTTGTGAGAAAGTGTGGAAAACAAATTCATACTAATTACTCTGTTAGTGTTTTTGTAAGAATAAAGATAACTTATCATCGCACTACATTGTTATTTCTTCACATTTTCCAAGAAAAGCTGTATCGAGGTGACAAGGAAATAATTACTCGAAGCAAGCGCTCCATCCAACCGAGTGCAGCTGAGAACAGATCACTCCAAACCCCCCAAACCAAAAATGTGTAAAACAAGTTTAAGAATACTTAAAACACGAATGGATCAATGCGGACTCTCGGTGAATGTCAGCATCGACAGGGCGGTGATAGTTACAGATACTAATTAAAAAAATCATTTAATTCTAAAAAAGTACTTCTCTTTAAGTTCTGTGCCCGCATAGCACATCTTCAAATATAAGAAATCATATATAATACTGGCTTCGCCCGCGTGGTACCCGGATAAAAAGTAGTCTGTTTGTATTTCCGATGTATATGCTATATTTCTGTAAAGTTTCATCGAAATCCGTTCAGTAGTTTTTGCGTAAAAGAGTAACAAACATCCATACTCACAAACTTTCGCGTTTATAATATTAATAGGATTATTGTAACTTCGGTCTCCTTGACGTGCTGTGATTAGGATTGTGGAAATGTTTACAATTTCAGAGTAATGATATCCGTAGATGTTGCTGAGTTGAAATGCTAAACAGTAATCAGTTTTCGTAAATGAATAATTTAGTTAGTAGTTTAGTCTGCGAGGCTCCGGCGAGGAAGCGCGAACACACCACTTTAATGATGGTCGCTTGGAATTTGAAATCACTTGCTAAGTATATTTCGATGCGAGTTTTTGAAGACATTATGTGATCTGTAAATAACTCTTTGAAATCTGTAAATATGCAAAAATACACAAAACATTTTTATTACAATACTGATATTAGAGCGAGAGTTCATCGATTCATGCGATAGGTTTCTTCACTTGTAATGCAGGGTCATCTCTGAGATCGGGCAGGGCCGTGTGATTGACGACCTTCCCCCTCCCCATCCCGTGCTCCCCCCTCACCGCCCCTCCAACCCCCATACGTACGAACGCCACTAGCTAACCCAGTTTCGGTATGTCTACGTAAATATGTCATGGTCACATAACATTCGAATAATTTCAGTTTCTTTCGTAATCTTCTAGTTGCATCTCACTATCGCCAGATTGCGCCGGATCGTTCCCAGATATTAAACAACCTAGAATAGTTCTCACCTCTCAAATGAAAGCACGCTTGGTATTCTGAGGCTTTCGAAATTTTTGTCGTTTCGTATCAAATCTATTTCTCCTGCCGCTGTCGTCCAACAAGTATGGGATTGACATAATCTATCGCGATGTCATATGGCCTATTTTCAACTAATTAAAAAAAAAGCTCATTAACCGCTTTTTTAACCGACCGTTAACAGTAACGGTCGTTAACTAGATACTTGTATAGAAAAGCGTAGCCATAGTTGCACTTTTCACGAGCGGTATTGTTGGTTTTTTATTTTTTTGAAAATACTAGCGAAAATAAAGACCCTGTAAAATCTGAATAGAAATAAATAATTAATGCTGGACAATCCACACAGCATCATCTAGCCCCAAGCTAAGCAGAGCTTGTGTTATGGGTACTAGATGACTGATACAATATATTACATAGATAGATATTTTTTTATTATACATAGAAAATACCCAGAACACCCGGAACAAATATTTGCAGATCGTACAAACATTTGTCCCAGGGCGGGAATCGAACCCGCAACCTCCTGTGTCGCAGGCGGACCTTCGCCCACCGCGCCACATCGGTCGTCGATTTTAGCTAAAGTATTTGTTTGTACTCTGTAATATTCGGGGTTCTTCCGCAGATGTTGCAGCATGTCGGATAGCGTCCGCGATCGTAATGAGGATGACGATAAGTACTCCTGGAAAGAGACAGTGAGGATGATGATATCTTTGAAGCATTATATTTCCTTGATGAGGGCTTACCATCGAATAAAGTTAAAGAAACGTCAATAAAACTGGTCGAGGATCCCATATAAAAGACGACACAATAAAAGAGCTCGTTTTCATAAGGTTAAAACGGAGTAAGAAATACAGACGGCAGAAGGCAGCGGACAAAAATAATTAAATTAAGGGATCAGTATTGGTATCCGTTTTCACCATAATATTGCTACAAAACTCTAAAATATTGAGATCTGTCCGGACAAAGTGCAATGAAATTGGCCAAAAATGATGGGAAAGCAATAACACACGCTGGAGCGAGTAGCTAACGGCTCGATTCATGAGCTTATTCCGTCACGTGACGAGCGTGACGTTTATTAAAAAGAGTTTGAGCGATGGCGCGTTCATGTCACGCAAAGCTTTGTTAGATATCCTCGACGGTATAAACTCATGGATCGAGCCGTCAGCTAGCCAACAAGCAACAAACATATAATCATAAACATATGATGCCTGAACTAAATACCTTTAAGGAACTACGAAATTTCTTAGTACTTAGATACTAACTCCTCTGAAACCAGAGAATGTTAACTGAAGCATCACATCCACGCATTCGATTATTATTAATTCAATTTTAAATTATTAAATTAATGATCCTAATTTTAATCTCTCAGATAAAAATAACATTTTACTGTAGCTCGGAAAATGTTTATCCGTAGGCGCGACCGAGCGTAACCAAGCGAGATGCTGAAGCCAGGTCTGAGCCAGTCGGAGCGTAACCAAGCGAGATGCTGAAGCCAGGTCTGAGCCAGTCGGAGCGTAACCAAGCGAGATGCTGAAGCCAGGTCTGAGCCAGTCGGAGCGTAACCAAGCGAGATGCTGAAGCCAGGTCTGAGCCAGTCGGAGCGTAACCAAGCGAGATGCTGAAGCCAGGTCTGAGCCAGTCGGAGCGTAACCAAGCGAGATGCTGAAGCCAGGTCTGAGCCAGTCGGAGCGTAACCAAGCGAGATGCTGAAGCCAGGTCTGAGCCAGTCGGAGCGTAACCAAGCGAGATGCTGAAGCCAGGTCTGAGCCAGTCGGAGCGTAACCAAGCGAGATGCTGAAGCCAGGTCTGAGCCAGTCGGAGCGTAACCAAGCGAGATGCTGAAGCCAGGTCTGAGCCAGTCGGAGCGTAACCAAGCGAGATGCTGAAGCCAGGTCTGAGCCAGTCGGAGCGTAACCAAGCGAGATGCTGAAGCCAGGTCTGAGCCAGTCGGAGCGTAACCAAGCGAGATGCTGAAGCCAGGTCTGAGCCAGTCGGAGCGTAACCAAGCGAGATGCTGAAGCCAGGTCTGAGCCAGTCGGAGCGTAACCAAGCGAGATGCTGAAGCCAGGTCTGAGCCAGTCGGAGCGTAACCAAGCGAGATGCTGAAGCCAGGTCTGAGCCAGTCGGAGCGTAACCAAGCGAGATGCTGAAGCCAGGTCTGAGCCAGTCGGAGCGCAACACGAGCCGACGCTAAACAACACAATTTGTAAAAAAATAAGAAGCCTCTACTCAGCGGTAGCGGAAACAGATAAATCCTTTGTTGTATTATGTCAATGAAAATGTAATACATTTCCCGCGCTTGCTGGTCCGCTGCTGTACCGCGATGCACCAAACAGAGGCTCTGTTGCCAGGTCTTTGTGGATATACGAGTATGTGTTTCATTTACACACTTTTCATGCGCACTACTTACTGGCCTTTGTAATGTCTAGAGAAGCGAGGCACGTGCCCGGTGGGACAAAGGCATCCCTCATCGCACGGAGCTCACGCGCCCTCCGAGTGGAATGGAGCAGATTCAATCCGACCCGCCCGAGAGGACCGCGGTGGTACCTACTTCATGTACAACAAACACCAAATTCAATTTTAAAATAACATTTCCAACGCTCGGTTTATGCATTTAATTCGTCCGAGGCCGCTGCGTGTGACTGCAATTGTCTGGGATCTGGGTGATGTTGATATTTGCCCACATTCTGCACTATTATACAACTGAAGGTAAAATACATCTCATTTCGGTTTTCAATTTTGCTGTTTCGCTCTGCTTTTCATCTTTTCAATTAATCAGGTGATGGACGTCATCGCACATAATAACAACTAAGTAGACAAATAATCTGAGTCGGAAAATAAATGTTTCCATGGCGCTGCTGTTATAACGGATTCATTACGCAAGAGCATCAATTACGCAGGTAATCGTGTGGCAGGTTCTGTCAGCCGCAGGTGAAGCTTCAGAACAATAATAGTGGTACAAAGTTCAAGCGCTATCATTCCAAACTGGACCCTATCGCCGTTCCCCAGCTACGGCAGTTAGCGAGCCACGACCGTGCGTGCAAGTTACGAGCGTTAGACGAGCCGAGTAGCCGGGTCAGGCACTGAACCCGCCGTGCCCGCCGTGCCCGCCGTGCCCGCCGTGCCCGCCGTGCCCGCCGTGCCCGCCGTGCCCGCCGTGCCCGCCGTGCCCGCTGGAGTCTGAAGACAGCGAGCAGGCAAAGCGTTGACACAATAAAGTGCAATTTGTTCAGTGACGCTTGTTTCGGGTAACGCCGGAACTCCGCGCAAAGGGGACGCGCTACAGGGGTGAAGTTGTCGGGGTGAGCTATTGTAGGTTTTGATAGAAGCAATAGCGAAACTCATATAACCTACATTCAATATTTATTTTATCCTAAAATTAGTATATTTCCAAGATTTACAAGTTTAAAGTTATTCTAAAAGGTGAGGAGATACCTAGCTAATGGGTGGGCACGGTGCGGTTGGCATGTGCCGGTCCATGCGAGCACGTGCAGCACATTCAGAAACTGCTCAGGATGTTGCACCGACACCGACCCCCAGCGTTAGCTAGGCTACAGTTACTTCTACCCTTACAGGACTTGCCTCTATTAACTATTATACCTCGATATCATTACCATTTTTTCTGTTATTCGAATATAATAAATGGAAAGAAAATTTAAGGAACAACCTAAATAATGGAATGAATGCCAGTGAACTATCTATTTAAAATATTGACATCCTGCAGCTGAAATTTGCAGTCGAAGGATCGACCCGCGGTGCGTTCGGCGGCGAAGCGAGCCATCGACCCGCGGCGCATTCGGCGGCGAAGCGAGCCATCGACCCGCGGCGCATTCGGCGGCGAAGCGAGCCATCGACCCGCGGCGCATTCGGCGGCGAAGCGAGCCATCGACCCGCGGCGCATTCGGCGGCGAAGCGAGCCATCGACCCGCGGCGCATTCGGCGGCGAAGCGAGCCATCGACCCGCGGCGCATTCGGCGGCGAAGCGAGCCATCGACCCGCGGCGCATTCGGCGGCGAAGCGAGCCATCGACCCGCGGCGCATTCGGCGGCGAAGCGAGCCATCGACCCGCGGCGCATTCGGCGGCGAAGCGAGCCATCGACCCGCGGCGCATATGCGATCATGCATTCCTTGGAATAAGCATGAGGTATAACAGTTCATAGTTTTTAACGTTTCGAATTATATTTTTATCGCTTTAAGTTGATTATTTATAATTATAAACATAAAGTCGAGGCATTTTTTATCACCCGACTGCGACTTTTATAACGTAATTGAAGGGTTTCATAGCAAGAAGCTTTGTAAGCCTATGTATTTGTGTCGAATAAAAAGTTGTACTTTTATGAGATCCCTTCTCCGAGGCCGAAATATCGAGTGCGCGTGTGTTTCGAGCATTCTTATACCGCTTATCTCTCCCGGGAGGCGCCACCGCCAACTCCTCTTCTCCTCCCGTGGCGCGTGGGTTTGTTGTTTCAGTCAACTCACATCTGGCACATCTTGGTCTTCCATTGCGGAAAGCTAGAAGGAGAAAACTGTTATTCTTGTATGTGTTAAATTGTGTTGTCTGAATAGAAAATGACGAAAAATATTTAACAGATACTGAACTCTTAACTTTACTTTTACGTGAAACAGTTTTTTAAACGATAATGAATGGAATAAATATGGTTTTTACTAAGCTTGCTTTTTATTGCATTGTACATAAAGTTTCGTTTGTCGATGATGTAAATGGGTCATCAAATTGTATTCTGTCACATAATTCTTCCTTATTTATTTGCTATAAATCGTAGATCCAACGGTTAAACATAAGGTGACACAACCATCCATTGCGTTTCATGCGGACTGTTCCCGTTCTATAAACATTTATCATTGTATCAGAGTCACATTGTATCAGAGTCACGTTGTAGCAGAGTCACGTTGTAGCAGAGTCACGTTTTAACCAAGTACAAGAGAGCGATAAAAAGGAACGGCTTCAATAAACTACCATATTTTATGTTCGCTGATAGTGCATAGAGATCATATCAAAAAATAAATATGTTTTCATAAATAAAACCCACCTCTTTCTACATGATGTAGACTGGTCTTTATTGACGTTTATAGCCGTGTTCACGGGTTCACTGGAGTATAATATGAAGTATAATATGGAGTATAATATGGAGTATAATATGAAGTATAATATGGAGTATAATATGGAGTATACTATGGAGTATAATATGGAGTATAATATGCAGTATAATATGGAGCTATCGTCGTCAAATAAACACATTACAACTAATTATGACGTACCGATGTAAAAAAAATAGTTGATAGTGTTAATGTTGTCTCTATTTTGTTTCTCAGTATCGGTAGAATTTGAGTGGAACACTTTTATGTATCTGATATTCTTTTCTTTTTTGTATCTGATATTTTTTTTTTCTTTTTACAAAATAAATTTTTAACCTTATTTAATCTTCATATTCAGAAAAGTTCATTTGCACATAACAACTCGCTACACTAACCATATCACCGCATCACAACTCGCTACACTAACCGTATCACCGCATCACAACTCGCTACACTAACCGTATCACCGCATCACAACTCGCTACACTAACCGTATCACCGCATCACAACTCGCTACACTAACCGTATCACCGCATCACAACTCGCTACACTAACCGTATCACCGCATCACAACTCGCTACACTAACCGTATCACCGCATCACAACTCGCTACACTAACCGTATCACCGCATCACAACTCGCTACACTAACCGTATCACCGCATCACAACTCGCTACACTAACCGTATCACCGCATCACAACTCGCTACACTAACCGTATCACCGCATCACAACTCGCTACACTAACCGTATCACCGCATCACAACTCGCTACACTAACCGTATCACCGCATCACAACTCGCTACACTAACCGTATCACCGCATCACAACTCGCTACACTAACCGTATCACCGCATCACAACTCGCTACACTAACCGTATCACCGCATCACAACTCGCTACACTAACCGTATCACCGCATCACAACTCGCTACACTAACCGTATCACCGCATCACAACTCGCTACACTAACCGTATCACCGCATCACAACTCGCTACACTAACCGTATCACCGCATCACAACTCGCTACACTAACCGTATCACCGCATCACAACTCGCTACACTAACCGTATCACCGCATCACAACTCGCTACACTAACCGTATCACCGCATCACAACTCGCTACACTAACCGTATCACCGCATCACAACTCGCTACACTAACCGTATCACCGCATCACAACTCGCTACACTAACCGTATCACCGCATCACAACTCGCTACACTAACCGTATCACCGCATCACAACTCGCTACACTAACCGTATCACCGCATCACAACTCGCTACACTAACCGTATCACCGCATCACAACTCGCTACACTAACCGTATCACCGCATCACAACTCGCTACACTAACCGTATCACCGCATCACAACTCGCTACACTAACCGTATCACCGCATCACAACTCGCTACACTAACCGTATCACCGCATCACAACTCGCTACACTAACCGTATCACCGCATCACAACTCGCTACACTAACCGTATCACCGCATCACAACTCGCTACACTAACCGTATCACCGCATCACAACTCGCTACACTAACCGTATCACCGCATCACAACTCGCTACACTAACCGTATCACCGCATCACAACTCGCTACACTAACCGTATCACCGCATCACAACTCGCTACACTAACCGTATCACCGCATCACAACTCGCTACACTAACCGTATCACCGCATCACAACTCGCTACACTAACCGTATCACCGCATCACAACTCGCTACACTAACCGTATCACCGCATCACAACTCGCTACACTAACCGTATCACCGCATCACAACTCGCTACACTAACCGTATCACCGCATCACAACTCGCTACACTAACCGTATCACCGCATCACAACTCGCTACACTAACCGTATCACCGCATCACAACTCGCTACACTAACCGTATCACCGCATCACAACTCGCTACACTAACCGTATCACCGCATCACAACTCGCTACACTAACCGTATCACCGCATCACAACTCGCTACACTAACCGTATCACCGCATCACAACTCGCTACACTAACCGTATCACCGCATCACAACTCGCTACACTAACCGTATCACCGCATCACAACTCGCTACACTAACCGTATCACCGCATCACAACTCGCTACACTAACCGTATCACCGCATCACAACTCGCTACACTAACCGTATCACCGCATCACAACTCGCTACACTAACCGTATCACCGCATCACAACTCGCTACACTAACCGTATCACCGCATCACAACTCGCTACACTAACCGTATCACCGCATCACAACTCGCTACACTAACCGTATCACCGCATCACAACTCGCTACACTAACCGTATCACCGCATCACAACTCGCTACACTAACCGTATCACCGCATCACAACTCGCTACACTAACCGTATCACCGCATCACAACTCGCTACACTAACCGTATCACCGCATCACAACTCGCTACACTAACCGTATCACCGCATCACAACTCGCTACACTAACCGTATCACCGCATCACAACTCGCTACACTAACCGTATCACCGCATCACAACTCGCTACACTAACCGTATCACCGCATCACAACTCGCTACACTAACCGTATCACCGCATCACAACTCGCTACACTAACCGTATCACCGCATCACAACTCGCTACACTAACCGTATCACCGCATCACAACTCGCTACACTAACCGTATCACCGCATCACAACTCGCTACACTAACCGTATCACCGCATCACAACTCGCTACACTAACCGTATCACCGCATCACAACTCGCTACACTAACCGTATCACCGCATCACAACTCGCTACACTAACCGTATCACCGCATCACAACTCGCTACACTAACCGTATCACCGCATCACAACTCGCTACACTAACCGTATCACCGCATCACAACTCGCTACACTAACCGTATCACCGCATCACAACTCGCTACACTAACCGTATCACCGCATCACAACTCGCTACACTAACCGTATCACCGCATCACAACTCGCTACACTAACCGTATCACCGCATCACAACTCGCTACACTAACCGTATCACCGCATCACAACTCGCTACACTAACCGTATCACCGCATCACCGCATTTCAAACTTGATTCGAGGCTCTTTAATAATAAAAACTATTATTATTTAGATAACTTGATCCATAATTCGTTAGACGCCATAGTGTTTATTAAAGATAAAATCGATTTAATAAATGCCCCTATCGTTCATCCATGTCCCCATTCAATATTTAATATAAATATGTACTTAAACATTACCACCTTAGAATCGTTGGAAGCAATTTCCGTAACAGATAATCAGAGTTATATGAAGCGCGACACACACACGCACACATACATACATTATTAAAAGATTAGGAGCAACAAGATAATCTGATCAGAGAGTATCAGCGTATTAAGCTGAGCTGATGCTAACGCTGACGCTGACGCTGACGCTGACGCTGACGCTGACGCTGATGCTGATGCTGATCGGCGGAATGGAGGAGGCTGTTATCAGCGTGGGTGGTCTTTACTACACTTTTCTACGTAGCAGAAAAATATTATTTTAATAAAAAGGCTTGTTTGTGGGCGTGACAGAATGGTCTCTGAAAAAGATTAAATAACTGGCCTTTTATAAGCAACGTTTAACAATTCATAATTAGTTAGTCTATTAACACAATCAATTACAAGGTTCACAGAAAGGTGGATAAAAAATGTGTTATCGTACATCATTAAACGTTTCTATATCGTACAAGATTGACGGTTTTGCCGATCTCTAAGATACAGCCTTCGGGGAATAAGCGATGCAAATTGTAGGTATCTTCGTGATTGGACGGCTCTGTAGCCAAGCTAGCGACAGCGGGCACTGCGTAGCGGCGCTGTACGGGACGGCCCGAAGTGGCGCGGTGGCGCTGAGTGCGAATGCGAGCCACCATTAACTCGATAACAACCTGCACCCATGCACAGCTTCACGCGGATGCGGATGCGGGTGCAGATGCGGGTGCGTCAACACACACTTATTGTCGAGTGCATTCACAGATAACGTACTGTTTATTTCAATGCATTTTGCATTCTCTCTCGGACGCTCGGAAGCCAGACAATAGGACGGTAAATCTTTTGTTTCGTTGTAAATTAAAGTTTAGAAGCTGCACAGTCGGTGCATACATCTCAAACATTAAGTACCCGCTCGGTTTTTAGATTCCTTTACGTTTCAGAACATGGCCGCTTCTAATTTGATATTATATTTTCTTCCTGTCTTTGCTTTAGATCCAAAAGATACGGCCTAAATATTTATCGTATTTCTGTTGAAATACCGCCCCCAAGAGAAACGTCTGAAAGTAAAGGGGAACGGAAAGGAAACAACAAGGAACCGCGAAAGTGAGGAACACAAACATCTCAGCGCTCACAAAAGGAAAACTCAATTTAATTTCCAACAGAAAGAGCTCTTCGCGGATGCGAACTCGGCCGAACAATAAATCGCCGAAGACGGTGTCTTCCTTTAAAATAATAATGTTCCTCCTCGCGCCCGTTGTCCGTGCCCTGCGACTCAAGCCTACCATTTTTTAGACGATTTAAATTTAAATGTAGATAGAAGCCGTCGTTGTTGTATTTGAATGAGAAACGGCCGACCTGATTGTGTTCGGTAAGGTATCGACATTGTCACCCGCACCCGCACCCGTACCCGCACCCGCCCACCTTCAATACCACAACCTGGTCGATCGAAAAACAATCAAAATAGATAACATAAACGCCTGAAAGTTATACGTTATACGCGAAAGTTATACGCGTGCAGGGAATTAATGTTTGAATATGTTTACACGTCGGTTTTATATTGGCATACTATAAAACCGACAACGTGTGTATTTACGACGCAATAATTTCAGATGCTTCGCTACAATTCCTCCGCTCAATGTGGTTGAGATGAGACTGAGACTGAGACTGAGACTGAGACTGAGACTGAGACTGAGACTGAGACTGAGACTGAGACTGAGACTGAGACTGAGACTGAGACTGAGACTGAGACTGAGACTGAGACTGAGACTGAGACTGAGACTGAGACTGAGACTGAGACTGAGACTGAGACTGAGACTGAGACTGAGACTGAGACTGAGACTGAGACTGAGACTGAGACTGAGACTGAGACTGAGACTGAGACTGAGACTGAGACTGAGACTGAGACTGAGACTGAGGCTGAGGCTGAGGCTGCGGGAACATCGCACTCAGCGCAGAGGACCAATCACTCGGGACAACGGACGAGAAACCGCCGCCGATTGACAGCACCTCACGGCAGGGTGGCAGGGGGGTGGGGGGCGGCTCCGAGCGGCGCGGGACGAACGAATAGTCAGAGGCCCGCTCGAGCCGGCTCGCTGAATATTCATCCAGTCAATCAACTCTTCTGATTCAGGACCAATTATCAGTATAATATGATCTCAGGGGACCCTCGGGTGTGAACTTTAAATGGGTACGTTTAAATATTACTCTGTGCTAGTTATAAATACCCAAAATTTAAAACGTATAATTTTTATATCTACAGCCAATACTTTAATCTCCACATAGGCTACGGAGACGTTACGCACACTACACATCACACTTCGTGATTTATAAGAGACCGATCGGTTTTAAGAAGGTAAGAAGTTATAAAAACCGATAGGTCACTTCGGTCTTTTCTTTAAATAGAAGTTTGACTGTAGTTTTATGTATTCTCTTGGCGTGCAGTTCACAGCACGTATAGCGAATACACCTTCGCTTCGATACAGAGCGAAATTAGCTTCACGTAATCTGTGCATGTTTTGTAAGTTGGGTCATAAAACAAAGCAAAGTTGGAGGATACAAGTAAGTAAGTGTGTTATAAATAACTTATAAAACATACAAATGTTGTCAAATCATTTTGTAAGTAGGTACACTAGCTCCCACCCTAGGATAAGCTGTGTTGCGGGTAGCTAGCCTCTTTCCAACAATCGTGTCCGTAAAGTTTTAAACTTTACTTGAACTTGAAGAGAGTGCAATAAGTTAATTAAAATTGTAAAAATGTGGTTTGTAAAGAATGGCGTTATTGTAGTGGCGTGACAAGTTACAAATTTTCATATTTTCTCCAGAATTAAATAGTAGATGTAAGAAGGTACAAAATAATAATCGTAATGTAAGCAGATATCGTAATGTACCAAAGTTATCGACATAGCTCAAGGAATTAGCAAGCTGAAGTGGCAGTGGGCCGGTCATATCTCGCGAAGAACCAATAACCGCTGGGGTAAACGTGTTCTTGAGTGGAGACCGCGACTCCGCAAACGTAGTGTAGGACGCCCTCCGGCCAGGTGGGATGACGAACTGCGAAACACTGCAGGCAGATGCTGGATGCCACAAGCTGAAGACAGGGCGCTATGCCGCTCATTAGGGGAGGCCTATGTCCAGCAGTGGACTAATATAGGCTGATGATGATGATGATGATGAAGCAGATATCCGTGATTTCACTAAGTGTTTGGTTCCAAAGGAAGATCAGCTTTGAGTTGCTAGTTGACACAACGAATGCTGAGTTGGAGGACAATTTGCGTCGTTGCATGTTGGTAGGTATCGTGAGGCACATAGTTTTATCTTTAGTATTTAGGTATTGTTTGTGTAAATGTAAATCCCGTGTGTGTGTTGTCTGTTTGTTTTATATTGAGCAACGATAGCATATAAATGTTTTTTTTTTCTTTCTTTCTTTCAATAAAAATAAAATTATATTACGACGGTTACATCCTCAAGATTTAATCAGAACACCTTGTAGTTCCCTTCTCAATGTACTAGGCATCACATAATTTTAAGAGCTGTAGAAATTAAAATACTAAATTAAAATATCAAAAGAAAAAACACCTTGCTGCTACGTCATCGCCTATCTCCATCTCGCTCGCTCGGCTCGCGCCAAGCTCATTCCTTTTTTATGTGCGGGCATCGCAACATCAAATATTCTGATAAAAAGTATTTTAAAGAAAGTGTTTTGTTTAAAAGTTCGTAGAACATGGGTAAAAGAAAACATAGTGATAATTCAAAACTCGGAAAGAAGGTTAGACGCCTGGAAAGACGTTTACGAAAATCGTCATCGTCTACGGAAGATGAAGGTTAGTCATATATATTTTTTTTCTTTCTTTTGTTATTACAATCGTCAACCAAGCTGTTTTTTTTACCAGCCTGATACAAATATAATAATACCTATAGCAAAAAATAAGTACGATGTGTATCTTAATTTTTTTTATATAATCGGTTGTCCGCATTATTTGTGACTACCCTCATTTTTTATTTTGCTTTCTTGTATTATTTGTTATCTTGAACTTGAATGCAAGTCAACGTATAACAATCCGTTTACGATTTAGCTAGGTAAACAGAATTCGAAGCAGTGAACTTATTTTTTGTTGTTTTTGCGCTATGCTTTACGAATAAACAATAATGCGTTATACTCCGTGACGTGATCATGGCTGATAATGACTAGTCTCGTGTCGGCACGTGATGACGACCAATGACGTTAAAATAAAAGCAACTGCTACCTGCAGATTGTGTACCTACCTCCCTATTCTGGCCTATAATCTGTCCTGAAAGCATCATTTTTTGGCCATTTTCATAGTACAACCGTTACTATACGGGTTCCGTAACCGTTACTGCAACGCCGGATAACCAGCTATTATCATCACAGTCGGATTTATCCGATTGTGAAGATCAAACAAAATCTTTCATAGTGGTACCGGACGACCCAATCATGGACAACGCAGACAATGTTACGCCTACTGCAGATTTTGCCGAGACTCAAGACCTCGTCCCAAGTAAAAGCGCGGTGCTTCCGCCTCAGGAAGTTCTCCCCGTAGAGATACTGGAGGCACTAGGAGACCCTGTAGGGAAAGAGGAGGTCTTGGGGCCAGCCGTCAAAGAGGAAATTACTAAACGGTGGGGTAGGGTTTTGGTAGAAGGTATGATCAAAGAAACTAAGGAGCAAATAAGGAAGAAGACCCTAATTCCTGAAAACTTTTCTCTGGCAAAAGCGCCAAAGCTAGATTTAGAGATTTCTGCGGTTCTAAATGAAACTGTGAGAAATCGTGACAAACTCATGGAGAAGTCTCAAAATCATCTAGGGCTGGGCCTAGATGATGATAGATGGGCCATCACTGCAGGCCTCCCCGACCTTACCTCAACACTGGTTGACAAAGAGCTCGGTAAAGTGGAAGTTCTGAAGAAGTTATCAGAAGTGAGTCAGATCTTTCTAGATCTTCACTATGAAAATACGAAAACTAGTTACGTCCTCCTGGACAAAAAGTTCAATACTGCAGTTGTCGATGTTATAAGAGATTAATTTCTTTTTCGAACTAACCTTGAAATGAAGGCCACAAAAACAGCCGAAAAATCTGGCCTCCAAATAAAACGTCGTGACGTAAACATACCCCCTGCATCGAGACAGCAGGGAAACTGAAGGGGCCCGCCCAGAAATCAATCATCCAGATCGTTCAGAGCGGGTGGGTCGAAGACGAGGTACCTCTCGCAACAGGGGTACTCATACCAACAGGGGTACTCATCTCAGCAGGGGCGGAGACCACCACCTTCAACGATGCGACCTCCACCAGTGCCCAAATCGGATCCCAGGATCCGCAAATCCCAATAGAGGTAATGCTCCATGCTGACAGATTGCGTCATTTTATTCACAACTGGGAAACTATTACTGAAAATCCAGTTGTACTTAGTCATGTGAATGGTTTTAAAATTCCATTAGATTCCATTTTTGTCCAAAATTTCCCGCTAGCTAACACAAAGTTTAGCAATATTGAGCTAGAACAATTAAGTTCAGTCATTAAAAAAATTACAGGCCTCAGGATCTGTCATAGAATGCAAGAATGTGGCAGGCCAGTTTATTTCGAGAATATTTCTTACTCCCAAAAGTGATGGTACTTTTAGATTTATTCTAAGCCTAAAATGTTGAATAAATTCATAGACACTGCACATTTTAAAATAGAAGATATTCGCACTGCTTCCAAATTAGCCAGTAAAAACTGCTAAATGGCTTCAATTGACTTACGGGAAGCATATTTTTTTTTGGTACCCATTTATGAGGAAAGTAAAAAAAAAAAAAAAAAAAAAAACTGTCGTTTTCTACCTTAGAAATAAATTTTAGTTATTAACTTAGATGATATTCTATGCATAGAAAGTACATTATAGCTGTTGTCTGAGCAGCGTTACAGAGATTGTAGGTTTACTTTCAACATTGGATTTCGTCATTTATGAAAAGAAAAGTAACCTGGTTCCTAACCAGAGGCAGATGTTTCTAGGGTTCGAATAAGATTCACGTAATATGAGCTTAAATTTGAAAAACGTTCAAGAATTTTAAATCAAGTAAATCAGGTTTGTAAAATACGGTCTTTGACTGTAAGGGATTTTGCGAAATATTTAGGCTTACTTTCTTCAGCTTGCCCTGCTATTTCATATGGATGGTTATACACAAAACGGCTTAAAATAGATAAATTTCTGTCTCTAAGACATTCTTATGACATTATGACAGCGATATGATAATTTCAACTCACCAGACTTGTCCTGGTGCAAAAATAATATTTTTATCGCAAATAATCCTATAGGTAGCGGTAGGTACGTTATAGAAATTTTCTCGGATGCGTCATTAACTGGCTGGGGCATATTTTGAAAAAGAGCCAATGGTTTTTGGAACCATGCTGAGGTAGCTGATCATATACACAATGGTTACAATGTTTCGCCGAAAACTTAAACAATGAAGAAGTTTTGCTCCGTATTGATAACACGACTGGTATATCCTATACAAATAGATACGGATGTGTACAGTATGCGAACTTAAATGATATAGCCAGGGAAGTCTGGCAATGGTGTGAGGAAAGGATGTTATATTTTTACTTCATATATGAAGTCTAAGGATAATACGGAAGCTGATCAAGAATCGAGACATTTTAATGTTGATACGAAATGGAGCCTTTCCCAATCAGGCTTTAATAAAATCACAAGTGTTTTTGGAAACCCTCAAATCGATCTGTTCGCTACTAGAATAAATGCTTAGTGTCATAGATATGTATCATGGAAACGAGATCCTTTCGCATTCGATATAGATGTGTTCTCTCTTGACTGGAATCTACATTTTTTTTATGTAAAGGCCCTTTTTCGTTAATTTTAAAATGTTAACGTCAAATCATCAGTGATCGTTCTACCGGATGATTACCTACATTCTACCGGTATTGGCATTCCGTATTGGCCTAGTCAGCTATGGTATACATTTTTCGTATTCTTAACTCAAAGCATACTAGTTTATTTACAGCCTAGTACTGTATTGCTATTATCGCCTTTTAGGACTCCACACCCTCTCTGGAAGCGGCTTACCTCTGGAAGCGGTGTCGTCGCCGTTATCGAGCAGGTGTATTTAAGACAATCGTTATCAACAAGCGCAATCATAATTATGATTTCATCTTTAGCTAAAAGTTAACTAAAACAATATAATTATTGCTACAAAAAATGGTGACATTTTCGTAACAATCACCAAATTAACTTTTTGTAAAGTAGTATTCCAAGTATCATTGATTTCCTAGTTAGCGAATATGAATCTGGTGCTAATTATTCAACATTAAATACGTGCCGTTCTGCGCTTGCTTTGATATAAGGTAACCGGGTGAGTCAAGATAATAGGCTTTTAAGATTCTTGAAAGGAGTTTTCAGAACTAAACCTTTTATTCCTAAATATGAAACAACATGGGATCCGAACCTAGTACTTGACCACCTTTCAAAATTTCATCCGAATGACAGTCTGTCCTTAGAATTACTTACGAAAAAGATGGTAGCTCTCGCATTGTCGACTGCACAACGAACGCAGACGCTATCACTATTACTTTATCTAATATCATGATGAGTGACTCCAGAATAAAAATCATAATAAGACGATTTACTAAAAACCTTAGCTCCAAATCGATCGGTACCTTATTTGATCATACCTTTCTTTCCTCACAAGGAACAAATCTGTCCAGCAAAAATATTGTCTTCGTACAAAGACTTCATGAATTCATATCGAAACCTTCCACGAACGGATAAACTGATTCTTATTACTAAAAAACCAATCCACAACGCGAGTGCTGCGACAATAAGCCGGTGGATTAAGCATATAATGTCGAATAGTGATGTCGATACAAATGTCTTTTCCGCACACAGTACACAACATGCGCCCACGTCGACGGCCCGTAAACGTAACGGAGTTCCAATCGACATTATAAAGCGAACCGCCGGATGGACAGGAGACTCGTTAACTTTCGCGAATTCCTGTTACAAATGACGAAGGCAATTTATTCGCAGAGGCTATTTTTTTGTTACTATTATTAGTACCTACCTATAAAATATAATTATATTTATGAAGTTTGATTATTTTACAGGTGTCTGAAGTACCAAGATGTTTTTATTTTGTTAACATATTATTTTGGTTATTTTAAGCCAAATTATCATTGAAATACCTACTCATTAATTGTTTATTTCATAATACATGCTACTTAACTTTGACCATATATTTCGTTATTGTCGCTAAACATCTACAAGGTGTTCTGATTAAATCTTGAGGATGTAACCGTCGTAATATAATTGATGGTTAAACAAACTTACCTTAAGTGACGTTTGTCCATAATTATATAAGACGGTTACATCCGAAGAGATTTACAGTCCCACCCTGACCCAAATAATAAAATTATGCCCTTATTGCAATAACGAAATAAGTTACTCTAAAGCTAAAGAAATAAATAAACTCTAAAGAAATGAGCTTGGCGCGAGCCGAGCGAGCGAGATGGAGATAGGCGATGACGTAGCAGCAAGGTGTTTTTTCTTTTGATATTTTAATTTAGTATTTTAATTTCTACAGCTCTTAAAATTATGTGATGCCTAGTACATTGAGAAGGGAACTACAAGGTGTTCTGATTAAATCTCTTCGGATGTAACCGTCTTATATAATTATGGACAAACGTCACTTAAGGTAAGTTTGTTTAACCATCAAATATACTCGAGTTACTCATGAAAGTTGAAGAGAATAAAGCAGCAGCAAGATGACAGTACAGTAGCAATGCTGCATTGTAGATATTCGTAGTCTGATCTCGGAATAGAGCCTCCTAAGGCCGCCCGCCGTCTGACAGAAAGTGTATTAGATCGGAGCAGCGAGCGCTAACCGCCGCCGCCGCGCCTGCATCAACTCACCTGCATCCGCGCTAAGCTTTAAATAGATACGTCTCCGAGGAACAGCTCCGGATATAAGATGTTTGAGCATTTAAACGTGTTATTAGAAGAACAGGGGTAGAATCGAGTAGGGCTTTCTTGATTCTTACCAAAAATAAGATTGTTTTAGCTAACTGTCTAGCATCTTTGTAAAGAAAATATTAAAATAAAAATGTGCTTAGCCTTTTTATTTTAAACTTGAATCAGGAGCACGCTTTGGCTTCTTGTCGAAATTTTTTGATGAAGCCCTGATCTGGTGCACTTGTATTGTCGTGGTAGTCTGCAGTGTCGCTATGAGCCGCCGCTGAGACCATTGACCGCTCCGCTCCTCCGTGACTGCTCAGAAGCAGTCGAATAGGGCTTTGGTTAAGACGGTAACGGTTATGGATGAGGTGAATTTAAATGTGGATCATAAAGCGATGCGCTACTGCAACTTACATTTTCTTAACTCCACATATTACTGTTGATCATCATTTTGCTCAACGAAGAACTTCAGTCAGGTTGTGACAGTGTTTTGAAAAAAATATTGTGCCACGAACCTAGATATACCTAACTTTTTCCTGATCATACCAACATATAACCAATTTTTATAACGATTTTTACATACAGGAACTTTACTCGGTCACTTCTGCCACTCAAATATTATACTGTTGCATAAAAAAGGTAATAAATCTTCACGTACTACGCTCAAAAACGCAGATCGCCGATGTTACTCAAAAACAGCTAATCTGAAATGTGATTGACCGGACATGTGTGCCGGATGCCGAGCGACCTTTGGGCAAGAACAAATACCAAGTGTCGTCTACACACTTGGTATTTGTTCTTGACGGCAGACTCCATCTCAAATGGCGGGACAATCTTTACTCCTTTAAGTAAGATTGGCAACTAATAGTTACGAGTAATAATATAATTTTAGATTATATACCGTCGTAATATCGAATACATGTCGTGCCACGTAGAACGAAACCAGGTATACGAATGCATACAGCTACGTATGTATGTGGACATGGATATAATTATGTTGTATATTTGAATGTTCCATTCAGCACAGCCTCGATGGGATCATCCAGTTTGGATAGGAGCGTTGCTCTAGACTTTCTCATTTTCTATTTAAGTGACAGAGTACAAAGAGTTGACGTGAATGGAAAGCGTTCTCCTAGGTCTCTGGTTAATATGGGTGTATCGTAGGGATCAATTCTTGGAGCATTTTTGTTCTTAGTATACATAAATGATCTACCCCATCTTGTGAGCGACGATCATGAGGTTGTATTGTTTGAAGATGACACAATGGTGGGGGCCCTCACAATGATAAATTATAGGAGAGACTTAGTTCTGCGGCATACGCACTTAAATAGATCCGTCTTTATACAGACGTAAATACAGCCAATAGACTACTTTACTTCAGCTACTTTCGCAGCATTATGTCGTACGGTATACTGCTGTGGGGAAGTGCTGCAGATATAAATACCGATTTTGTGCTGAAGAAGAGGGCTGTTCGAGTAATTTACAATATGGGCCCAGAGAGTTCAAAGTTCTTCGCCAAAAGTTTAAAGAAATAAATATAATGACATTCGCTTGCCAATACATCTTGTGGTGTATGTTTTTATTTGTTTCAGAAAAATAGCGATAATCACAATGTTAATACTAAAAATAAGGAGAAACTCACTGTTGCCACTTGTACACTCCATAAAGTTAGTAAATCGTTTAAAGGGCAAGGTGTACGCTTTTATAAACAACTCCCAAGGGATATACAATAATTTAATTTAATTTTTTAATTATAAAATTCAAAAACGTAATTAAACAAAAAGTCTTAGCCCGCTCGCCGCGCCCGCACCGAGGAGAGCCTTCACTGACGAGGTACGTCTAATAGGAATTCTTCAGGAAGTTTCTATGAAGTGCCTCCATTCACCGACGAGGCGGCATCGGCAGTGAGGCATGACTCGCGCCTCTTGATGATCATTCATCACTTACTCACAGCAGGCGATTACCCTTCCATCATATAGATCATCACACAAATTGAGTTTTACAAACGAATGCAGTAGTTGGATTGTAGCGCGTGTCCACCGCCATTATATAGCTTCTAGTAAGTCTAAACGTCCTAGAATTGAGGTCATTTTTTAATTGTCAAGGTTGAAGTCACAATCTATCCAGATTTTTGTTTTCAAAGCAAATAAAATTGTTTATTTTTTCCAGAGTAAAAAGTTTTGTTGTTTATAAAACTTAGTTGGAGTCTCATTTCCTACGAATATATGCTAAAAGTTTTTAGCGATTGCTGACATTTCTATTGGCCAGGCCAAAATATCTTCAAAAGTTAAAAACAGTCTTCTAAGAACGTTTCCTGAAGTCACAACGGTTAAAATACTGCCCCGTCTCAAAACCCACCCTGTATTTACAGCCTGTACCCGGAGAGCATACGCCGACAATGATATTACACGGGGAATGTGTTCAATGTTTTTGAAATGACGCCGAGTAACTCGATATAGCGAGCAGCGTCGGAGATAGCGGAGATAGCGGAGATACAGGGGAAGTTAGTATCAGCTCGGAGGAGTAACGTCGAGGGAACATTAGCGCAATGTGACGCCGAACAGCCGCAAAATTGCCTTCCAGGAGTACATCCAAAGTTAGCGCGAACATTTCTTATCAAACGCGGTACAAAAGTAATCAATGCGAGAATCCCGTAACTCATTATTCTCCGTCTCGCTCGCACGCGCGCCGAACTTTACCACGCCGCTATACAATACCTACCTAGTAGCTAGTAGCTAGTCGCTAGCTACACTCACGCGGGTCTGTGTATTGTATGTAGTGTAGGTACGCGTTCTGAGGATCATGCACGCTATCTCGCCGTAAGGAAGCACGTTCCGAGGACATCGCTGGTTATAAATATGCAGAGCGAGGCGCGATCACGTACTGGAGCAGCGATGGGTTAGACTATCTGTGTCACTACCGAAATAGCAATGAGCCTGTTCGCCGGAAGGCATCGCCCGCAGAGACAGAACCTACTAATCAACTGCTACGGTGTTACATTCACTGCAGATATAACCGCGCCAATTTGCTAAATCACTTGAAATAAAATGTTCTTATATTACGATAATTTTCTTTATGTTAAGAAAACCTTTTCATTTTCATAATAATTTCTTATTATTATTACAAATTTCTATTTATTTTTATTCTTGAGTTAGTCACCTCTGAGGTAGTTTGACAATTAGTTTTGCCTTCGGTATCATTATATAAAATACTCGGAACATGAAAGTATCATATTATCCAACCTGTACATTTAATGTAAGACTGTGTACCTTCATAATGCACGTACATAATACAGTATGTACACTAACATTGTCCCCGTCGGCAAACAGTTTTCGCTGAATCAGTTATTGTCTGCGCTATCCGAGCGCTCGTAATTTGATATTGCTACGCGCCACCTACGGTTACGTGCTACAGTGCTACGGCGCTACGGCGCACTACGAGGCTACGGAAGCCCGTGTAGATGTGCTACGCGATACGGAGCGCCATATGACGAGGCTCCGGGCAAGTTCGGCGGTGTATGGGGGTGTGTGTGTGTGTGTGTGTGTGTGGGTGTGAACTGAAGGTTATATTCACATATTTGGGGTTGAGTTTATGCAGGATGGGTGTGTTCACGAAGCACTGCGTTTTCCCGCGCCAACGTCATTATGATATGCAACACGGAATGTTTTCTATAGGTAATCAAACGGGGTTTCGGAGAGCTACGATAAAAGGGTTTCACGAAAATAACCAACCGATCAGTTTTTATAATAGTTTTACGCTTACAAAGTGCACTATTTTTAGCCATGTCGCCTTATTTTATCCTCGTCTTTTCCATCATGTACATTTACTACCTACTATCTACAATGTAAAGTATATTTAAAATTCTATGTACTTGCTACCTACTTATTTGTCAGTTCGTGTCTTGATATAAAATTTTTAAACGCGAAAAAAATAACAAATGAAATTGTACATTTTTTTGTACTGCCCAATATTTTATTTAATGACTATTATTGACTACTACTTTGAAAATATCAAATTTACTCATCAAAACAGTGAGAACTTTTAAGCGCAGAATATGTTTTAATATGCTTAGAGAAGAAATTATTTGTAAAATAAATCTTTTGATGGAAAAAATTCTATTTTAAATAAATAAGTTATGAATAACATGGCAAATTTAATTGACAATCAAAAACTTATGGAAAACCTAGATTTAACCATTTTTTTTAAATTGAGTTTTGAAATCAAGATGTAAAGTTTATGTTTCGCAAAGATAGGTACTTAACCCTCGGTTAGTCGCGTGGGGTCTTTGAAAGCCTAGGTGCTAAGAATATGTAAAAAGGTGTTTTTAGGCTCTTTATTTTTGGAGACCTTCAAAGACCCCACGCGACTAACCGCGTAAACGAAAAATGCGTTTACAACAAACAAACAAGTGAATATGTAAATAATTTATTCGGCCCTGAATACCAGTGAATGTGTAAATAATTTAATAAAAGTATCCGTCTAGAAACGACGCACTTTTGATTATTTACAACACTATCTATGGCGGTCAATATTTTTTATGTTGAATCGCATTATTCAACTCATCTGATCAAGTTTACCGAACAATACTTTATTGGTTACAAATAAAATCTTTTAATTATATATTGATTGTTGCGTAATCCATAATTTAATGCAGAATACGTAGTGCAACTAGAATAGTATCGCGTGCGTGCAGAATGTGAAGCAGTGAACACCGACACACCGCGATGAACAACTACTGAAACTCACGTAACAGCAGGAAGCAGGAAGGGTAAGATAACAATATATGTACGAGTATACTACCAAGAGAAACAACTCCGAACTTGTGGAAGGGAGTTCTGACAGGTTTGTTCCCAACACACCACGAAACTTTATCCAAGTACCTAAGCGGTATAAACCTATTTTGTATGTGCATTTGGGTCAGAAGGACCAATTCACGAAATCAAGACGTTTCAACAAAATGAATCTTCATAATTTTGGCTTACTTTAAAATGAACTTGTAACATGTCCTCTCCACCCAGGCGGAGCTACGAGACCAAACCTCCAAAGATCAAGCTGCTACTGGACTCAGTTGCTAAGTGGTTATAGCACATTCGAGCCAAGAGGGAGGTCGTGGGTACCATACCCGCTATTAAAAACAAACAAGTTACAAACTATTACAAACATACTATATAATCGTACAGTAAAATGCTGTCGTTCTTGCAAGTTGAATGGAAGGCTCGCTCGGAGCACGTAAGCTACTACGGCTCGACAAAAGTGACACAATATTATTATCAAGGGAGTGAAATGACCTACTTCCCCAAGGTCAACAGAGCAGCTTTAGAGTCCTCATGAATAATATAATGGCCAATTACGCTGTCAGAAATAGTACATTTAATCACAGTATGCTGATGCCGAGAGCCTGTGACAGAGGCCTGCTTTGAGTCGTCGCTTGATTGTGAACATCGCTCGCTCATTCACTCGGCCCTCCCTCCCTCCCTCCCTCCGTCCCTCCGTCCGTCTCTCGCGGCGCGGACAGCATGCACTGTTTGCTATAAGTACTTACTAATGTATGCTTATTTATGATCTTGTAGGCTGAATATATGTCTCAAAACAACGCACAACGATTAAGTCTGGTAAGCTCTCTCTAGAGAATAATGAGAATTACATGCTGGTAAATTCTGGATGTTTTTTCATTGTATAATGGCACTGGTCTTTTGTCGTCTTTGTGATAGTAAAAGTCAAGCACCGTCAGTCCTATCAGCGCCAGCCAGCAGCAGCGAACTACTTATATGTAAAAGTAGCAGTGACTAGTACAAGCAGGAACATAGAAACCACCACAGCGACACAGCGACACAGCGACACAGCGACACAGCGATACAGCGACACAGCGACACAGCGACACAGCGACACAGCGACACAGCGACACAGCGACACAGCGACACAGCGACACAGCGACACAGCGACACAGCGACACAGCGACACAGCGACACAGCGACACAGCGACACAGCGACACAGCGACACAGCGACACAGCGACACAGCGACACAGCGACACAGCGACACAGCGACACAGCGACACAGCGCCACAGCGCCACAGCGCCACAGCGACACAGCGACACAGCGACACAGCGACACAGCGACACAGCGACACAGCGACACAGCGACACAGCGACACAGCGACACAGCGACACAGCGACACAGCGACACGGCGACACGGCGACACGGCGACACAGCGACACAGCGATACAGCGCCACAGTTCACTTTAAACAGAACAGTTCCGCTGGAAGTTCTCGCGCTAACTTCCTGTGAACTTGTATCCTGCTGGTAAACGCTTACAGTTTTATTTACCATCCATTTGCAGAGCGACGGAAACTTTTCATTTGTTGTTGTTCATTGTCTCTTGCTATTAAAGTTTCATGAAACAGTTGGATAAGGGTAGGGTCTGCTTGTTTGTACTGTTTCTGGTTCCCGTAGCGACTGTAGCTTCGCTTAGAGATGTTTCTTCTTAACTTTGACAGCTTCTTAATTGATGCTTTATGAAAAGTTTCTGAAGAATAACTGTCACTAATTCCCGGATTCCAATTACGGGTTTACAGAGAATCGAGACGTCATCTGTATATCGGATGTAGGTAATTGGAACTCATTCTTATACATTTTTATGTCTTTGCTTAAGCTTTTCTGACTTTACTGTAGAAAGGCATTTAATGTTTAATGCCTATTAGTCTTCAGTAGAGCACGCATCAGATGACTCTACCGTTGTTTATATATTTGGATAATTTTTAGCATAATTTATTTTATAAAGTACTAGATAGCCTTCTTTTTATTAAACGCATGCCTTTATAACAAACGTAACCAAATTCTCAGAAAAGTATTGTCAGAGGAACTTAAAAAAAAAACTCCACCCTTAAGGTCCATTCTAAATATTTGTGAAATATTTTTTGAAATTTGACGAGTCGTTTCTGAGATTACCTCCTACATTAAAACTTACAAACTTTACCTTTTTATAATATTCGTGTCGATGACAAGAAGTTTACGTAAACATTCAAGTAGTTTACTGAAGGCTGGTTTCATACATAGATCATTTGTAGGTAATTTTGAACGATAGCTCGAACAACAGGCGTCGTCGCAGCGGCATCGCAGCGGCGTCGCAAACCCCTACAGAAATGATCACGTTTACATTACAAACGAACACCGGAGTCGGAAGCATTATTTACTAAATTCCTCACTCAAATTCAAACTCTCACTGCAACATCTTTGAATATTAACAACAGCATTTAAGTATCTGTCGATAGCTAAGTATCTCTTGATAGCTGAGCGGTAAAGTTGAGATGAATCTAGCCCAAATACAGCCTAAAGTATAATAAGTAGGTACACGGATCGCTTCCATTAACGATACTCATTTAAGATTCAAGAGGGGATTACACAAATGATTAATCCAAACGGCTAATATCCGCCGTGAAGCGAGCTGTTCAGATGAATATCAGAGGAACGAGCGGTCGGGAGCGGGAGTCATGCGCGCAGAGAGAGAGCCGTCCCCGGGCCGGAGGCAACGATGAACTGCGCGGTCGCGCGCCCCTCACCTGCCTGCACTCCACCGGCCTCCGTAATGTTTGTTCGTAAAAACAAAAACTTGTAAAACTCCCGTCCGCTCGTACATCATCGTAAGCTCGCGATGTCTCCAGAGATCCTTATCCCGCAGCCACAAAGGCTGTAATCGAACGCTCAAGCCTAACCGGAAGGATTCCGAATTGTCTTTGGGTATTAGGAGAGTTTTTGGCTAATAAGTATTAGCCTGGAAGTTATTGGGGTTCCGTATGAATGAGCATGGTTCCCGCGTGCGAATTTACACCTCTCATCACTTGGGACGAAGTTTCGGTCATTCCAATAATTACGCTCATGCACGATCGCCTTTCCAATTGACTTAAATGTAATAGTATAATATTGGCGTATATAATAACGAGCCCTGCGCTGAGGCCCGTGCCAAGTGCCGGCGCGATGTGCGTGCGACAGACGACCTAATCAAACATTATAAAACACTTTGATTACATTTGATCCCGTAATCGTTTGTTGAACGATTACGGGATTATTAACAACAGAGAAACTTGAAACAACATGGAATAAGCGGGGACCAGGTTCTGTTTTTACAGAAATGGTTTTATAAAATATTCGCTGTAATGTATGTAGGTATCATCAGAGTTGGTTAGAAGCAGTCGCCCCCTCGCGTGCAGCACTCAGTCGTCGGCATGATGTACCACCGCTATTCTCAGGGTATCCAGGGAGCCCTGTCGCGTTTTTAGCGCGAGTGGAAAGCTGCGATCGAGCTTCGGGGAGTTGTTTGTCGGGATTAACAATTCAATTAGACCCGCAAACTCGCGTGCCTCGGAGGAATACGTCCATTACCGCGGCTACGAGACGCGACGTCCGCTCCGCTACGTGTGTAGAGCGGAGCGGACGAACAACGGTGAAACCTCATCTCCCACAGGTTTATTGTCAGCACGTTATCCAAGTAACGTTCACGAAATCAACGTTCGTTAAAAAAAATTTTAACAAAAAATCTAGAATGAATTATTCCGATACAAAAACACGTGTATATACACGCGTACGAACGGAAGCTTGAGTGAATCAAGTAAACTCAGTTCAAATAAAAAAGCCGCTAGATGTGCATGCACCCGCTGGATGTACTTACACCCGCTAGATGTGCATGCACCCGCTGGATGTACTTACACCCGCTAGATGTGCATGCACCCGCTGGATGTACTTACACCCGCTAGATGTGCATGCACCCGCTGGATGTACTTACACCCGCTAGATGTGCATGAACCCGCTGGATGTACTTACACCCGCTAGATGTGCATGCACCCGCTGGATGTACATACACCCGCTAGATGTGCATGCACCCGCTGGATGTACATACACCCGCTAGATGTGCATGCACCCGCTGGATGTACTTACACCCGCTAGATGTGCATGCACCCGCTGGATGTACTTACACCCGCTAGATGTGCATGCACCCGCTGGATGTACTTACACCCGCTAGATGTGCATGCACCCGCTGGATGTACTTACACCCGCTAGATGTGCATGCACCCGCTGGATGTACATACACCCGCTAGATGTGCATGCACCCGCTGGATGTACTTACACCCGCTAGATGTGCATGCACCCGCTGGATGTACATACACCCGCTAGATGTGCATGCACCCGCTGGATGTACTTACACCCGCTAGATGTGCATGCACCCGCTGGATGTACTTACACCCGCTAGATGTGCATGCACCCGCTGGATGTACTTACACCCGCTAGATGTGCATGCACCCGCTGGATGTACATACACCCGCTAGATGTGCATGCACCCGCTGGATGTACATACACCCGCTAGATATGCATGCACCCGCTGGATGTACTTACACCCGCTAGATGTGCATGCACCCGCTGGATGTACATACACCCGCTAGATGTGCATGCACCCGCTGGATGTACATACACCCGCTAGATATGCATGCACCCGCTGGATGTACTTACACCCGCTAGATGTGCATGCACCCGCTGGATGTACTTACACCCACCCGCTAGTTGTACATACACCGGCTAGATGTACATACAGCCGCTAGATGTGTATGCACCCACTAGATGTATATACATCCTTAGATGTGCATGCAGCCTGTGAGCCCGGCACGTGGCGTAGCTTCAACACCGAATCCGGGTCTCGTAAACACTTGCGGACATCATAAATGAGATTTGGGCCTAGCTCGCCCCCCACCCCGCGCCGCCCCGTGCCGCCCCGCGCACGCCGCCCCGCGCCGCGCTCACTGCATGGGCAAATTATGAAAAATTGCGTTGTTGAACGGAGCCCTTAGCAACTCGTTTTAGGAGTCTCGAATGTGGGAGCTTCTCGAAACATGATTAACTTTTATACTTAATTACTTATATGAAGATTGTTTATTTCGTGAAAGTGTGTAATTGGTACCTGAAAGTGTCTGTTCTAATACTCGCTAATCACTTGTTAGAGTGTTTTATTCGCAGAAGAAAATGAAGATCGGCGTGAACATGAGTTTCAGTCGGCCGGAGAGCTCGACTGCCGGCACTTTCGCATTCACCTTCACTGTAGGAGTAGGCAACTAGGCATGTCTTGTCCTCATTATTATTTCAAACCGTCTCGCTGCTGAAGCAACGCGTGTTTTACATTTCAGTTGTAAATTGTTCGCGGTTTTGGATTTTATGGTTTCTAGTAGATCGCGATAGATACAAACAATAATCCAATGAAGTCAATTATTCGAGAGCTGTAAATAGAATAGCCATGGAAGAGTACTTGCTACGAAATAGGTGCCTATGTTTTTCCGAATATGAATATACTGTGGGTACGTTCCTACTATTTGCTTCTATCTAAGAAAATATCTATCGTGAGAAAACCGGCATGCCCTAAAACCAAGAAAAGCTAAGGTAAAACCAGTTAGTGTTCCAATAAGCGGTGATGGGCTTGGAACCTGTCACGTCACTAACTACATGCAAAAACGCGGGCATGTGCCAAATGTAATGTTTGGACGAAAACTACATCTCGACGAGCGTGTCGACTGTTTGTTTCACGCATTCGGTAAATAAGCATTAGATATACGCTAGGATTCACATTTATTTATATCTTAAAGACATAGTTGAAGAATTCCCAAAGGACAGACTCATAGATATGTATTGCTTATTGGAAATAATAAAGTCAACGAAATGGCCTCGATTCTGCAGTACATTGACTAAACTAAATTTAAACTAGCGACAGTTTACTGATAGTGTACGCAAGAAAGAGATGGCAAGAATTTTACTGCTGTGTGCTGCTGTCAAATCAGTTTACGTGCCGCTTTTCTTCGTGTTTATAGTCAGCATGTTTTGAAATAACAACTAAATTTGAATGGAAAACTTAAATCTGACTAATTTTAGTGCACTAAAATTGTAGCCATCTCTTTCTTACTTGCATTATCAGTAAAAGAGAGCGACAGTTTAAATTTAGTTTGGTTAGTGTACTATAGAAACGAGGCCATTATCTGCAAGATAACTGTTAATTGTTCGTGAGGAAAGATAACAAATGTATAATGATATGAAAACAAAACAATTATACAATTATAAGATTTATAGAATTGGTGTGAGAACCGACTTCAGATAACGTGAAGATGATAAAAAGTCCAATATGTATCACATGTGAAGGGTTTTTCACATTTTTAGTGGGATTTTTTCACAAAAGTTGTATGAGACCATCCTTGAAGTATACTCTACCCATTAAAAGGCGGTAAGGCGGATACATTGTCGGACAGGCGGACACACGGTCGGACAGGCGGATACATGATCGGACAGGCGGATACACGGTCGGACAGGCGTATACACGGTCGGACAGGCGGACACACGGTCGCACAGGCGGACACACGCTCTGACAGTCGGATGCATGGTCAACAAAAACAGAGGGGTTTCATTTGAGTCTTCTAAGATGTGTTATAGATCCAATGACAATACATTCCTAGCTGTGGATGAGTGGGCAGTTCGCCGTCGCCGTCGCCGTCGGCTCGGATCAGCAGTGAGTCGCGCCTCCCCCTACCTACCTACCCTCCCTCCCCCCATGCCATCGCGCGCCCCCTCCCCCCCCACACCCCCGCCCGCGCGGGAGGTCGATACGCGGCCACCGAGCTAACCTCCTCACGCTCGCAATCTCGACGCAGAATATACAAGTAGTAGGTACTCTCTTCTCCGTGCATCCAACTCGCCAAAACTTTAAAGAAATAAATAAATATAATGACATTCCCTTGACAACACATCTATGAAAATCTAATGTATATTCACAAAAATAATAATTTGTTTAAGAAAAATAGCGATAATCACAATGGTTATATACTAGAAATAAAGATAAACTCACTGTTGCCACTTGTACGCTCCATAAAGTTGGTAAATCCTTTAAAGGGCAAATTATATGATTTTATAACAAACTCCCAAGAGATATACAAAAATTGACAATTAACAAATTTGAAAACAAAATTAAACAAAAACTTAATAAAGAAGCACACTATAAAATATCTGATTATTTAAATGACAAAAACTCTTGGGATTGAAAATGGTTCAACTCGATAAAAAATGTAGGAACCTATTGTTTTGTAAAAGGATCATTATAAAGAATAAACAGCCTTGTTTTCTTCCCTTTCTTTCCTGGCTTGGTCGCGGAGGAACAGGCGGTAGATAAAACCGACGTTTCAAAGTGATCCTTGTGAATTTAATGAATAAATGAATTTTGACTTTGACGACCATGCACCCTTAAGATAATATCTACCTACGAGCTTCGTACGGGGAACTCTTTAAATAAGCCCAAAAATAGAGCGATCGTTGGAATACTTACAGTCCAGTTCACCAACATGCTAAGGGACTGTTTAACGGCTGTTTAGCTAAAATAATTATTTTTGCCAGATGTTTTCGCAAGTCTAACCGATGGTTACGGCTAACCGTCCGTTTCAATGTTGGTGAACATGTGCCTTACCCATCAGACACTATAAACAGCTTCTTCCCTTGATATGCCTCTTAATTAATTACAGCAACGAAATGACAACGGGAACGAGACAATGTCACTCATTTTGTCAGGCTTATCAGAGTCGAAAACTTCAATATGGTTAAAACGCGAAGTGTCCCCTTTTCAACAGTTGGATGTTTTGCACATTGCGACAGACAAAATGAATAATTTCCCATCGTCATTCAGTGCAACTAGAGAAAAGGACTACCTATTATTTGGGGTAAGTTATATAAATACAGTGAAATTCGATTGTGTTAGGTACTCGGCCGGAAGACTTAGGATTATTGCGACAATCTATGAGTACGTAGCTAAGAGCACTAAAGGGTTTGTTTGACTATTCATTGCTACAACATTAAATTAAATGTTGTAGCAATGAATGGGATTATCTAGCTATCAGATCAATTATACGAGATACATGTTTGCGGTCATGTGAATTCAATTACTCACTGGA
Organism: Perizoma flavofasciatum; assembly: GCA_958496245.1. Classification (NCBI taxonomy): domain Eukaryota; kingdom Metazoa; phylum Arthropoda; class Insecta; order Lepidoptera; family Geometridae; genus Perizoma; species Perizoma flavofasciatum. The sequence goes on along the minus strand of OY292419.1, from coordinate 20,653,402 downwards.
ATGAATGCCCAAAACGACAATAACATAGAATGCATGCGGTATATCACCTCAATAGTTCTGTAATAATGGCCGCAGGACCTCCGCCCGCGGAATGTGCAAAGGGGGTTATATTATTTGAATTAAACGTTTTCATTTCATCATCATCACATAATCATCAGCCTATATTAGTCCACTGCTGGACATAGGCCTCCCCTAATGAGCGGCATAACGCCCTGTCTTCAGCTTGTGGCATCCAGCATCTGCCTACAGTGTTTCGCAGATCGTCATCCCACCTGGCCGGAGGGCGTCCTACACTACGTTTGCGGAGTCGCGGTCTCCACTCAAGAACACGTTTACTCCGACGATTATCGGTTCTTCTTGAGATAAGACCGGCCCACTACCGCTTCAGATTGCTAATTCCTTGAGCTATGTCGATAACTTTGGTTCTCTGACGGACGGAAACGTTTTCATTTATTGGTAATAAATAATTTGATGAGTTCAAGATTGATGGAATTAAAATTTGTAACCTTAGTTCGATCGAACAATCGAGCCTTTTCGGGAGCGACTGCATATTCGAGCAGCAACAACCTTCATATTTGTACAAAAGGAAGAACTCGTAAACCATCGATATAAGAAAGGTAGTATTTATAAAAGGTATAGAAGATTGTATTTATGAAAGGTATACAGTTCCCGTCTCACTCGCGTGCTCGCGTGGTCGTGGACGGTGCTCATGAGGAAGGACCTCTAAACGGTCAACGAAACGTCAGCAGGAGAATAGTAAAGTACGTGGTATAGTCGTAATTATATTCTAAAATGATACCAAACCACGATAATTTTAATTCTAAGGTATAGAAGAATTCGTCGAGAAAATCTTCAACAAGGGAAGAAACTGTACAGCGTTTTTAACTAGATTATTATGAATTCTGCAAAGTAAACAGAGCTCCTCCAACCTTTGACCATGTTATTAATAAAGCCAAAAAAGCACCGGATGTTAAATGTCTTCAGCTGCAGCCGGTCGGCAGCGTGTCGTCAGCGCAGCTACATTCCCATATGAATTCGTGTCCGGCACTTTTTCTTTCATTTGTTTTCTTTTCTTTGTTATATCCGGCGCCGCTCAAGCTACGCTCCAAACTCAGCAAAATATCTCTTGAACCGCCGGACCCAAGTCCTAGGGGCGTACCTGTTAGGACATGGAATAATTCCACAATCGCGGTACATATACCAATTAATCCTCTAATCCCAAAATAAATAGCTCCAGTAACTTGCAGGCGGAAGCCGCAGTCGACGCGGCTTTTGTTTTTGTTTTGAAAGGAGATTCAGAATTGTAACCAACTGATAGAATAATGTAGGTACTAACGTAACCAAGTGCGCCGCTTTCATGTGGAAACAGCCGTGCGAGTGTGAGCTACTTATTTATGTAGGGGCTTCGTCATTGCAATGACAGCTACGAGCTATCTATCGCTAGGAATATGTAGGTACTAGAGTAGGTACGTATGTATGTCTCTACATAAACGGAACAATCGGTTAAAAGCCTCATAGGTTGACCTAAATTATTTGTCGCCGCTGTTAAAATAATTGATTGTCAGAGTCAAAATAAGCAGGTCAACTGCTTTTAAAGCGTAACCCAATTTTTAGAGGAAGCTCAACTGAAGCAATTGTATATATTTCAAACATTTCTATTTGATATTTTCTCGGTTCGCCTATTTCCTATGTAGCTAGCGAAATGGAACATTCACTTAGCTTCTGCTATCAGACAATGAATTGAATTAAGATAGAGCAGGTTCCCAGACTTTTTTTCTCATAGACCACTTTCAAAATGTAGCTGGTTCTGGTGGACCCCCTGCAGCTACATTTCTACCATATTCTCAAAACTCGACAAAAAATGCGAAGACCAGATCTAACTATGGTAATTTGCGTTGCGGCTGAGTTCCAACCACGAATGGGGAGTTTTCTAAATGAAATTAATGAGAATTGATCGGTTAATTAATTAATTGATTGTGCTGTGTGCGGATGTCAAAAAAGTAAAGTTGGCCAATCAAAAAAGTGATTCCATCCAACTTTACTTTTTTGACATCTACTCACAGCACAAGAAACCAATCAATTCTAACTTATTTCATTTAGAAAACTCCCCATTCGGAGTGGTAAAAAGAAAAAGAAAAATAGTATATTTTTTGAGTTGTATTCAAATATTTAATTATTACACTATTAATTATTATTGTTATCATATTACATTATTAAGTGATAACAGTCGTAATTCAATTAAAATTAAAAATTAATAACGTAACGTAACTTCTACGATTACATTCACAAAACAGTCATAATTTTAATGGGAGGGATATACTTCATGGATTCACAGCAAATTATCAATATTTGGCTTCAGTTTTGTTAGGAATAACCGCAAATCTCTCCGTTTCGTGATATTCAATCTGCTCTTTTTTTTCCTTTTTCTTCACTATCGAAAGCAGATAAATTTTCGTGAATTACGAATTCCCCGCTTACGAATTGAAACCCTCAATAACAGTTGAAATTACTTTTGGGCGGTGTTGACGAACTAAGTACAATCCAATAATGACTGTGACAGTACTACAAAGGATACAAAAGGAACCGAGCCGGCAACCGAGCCGGCAACCGAGTCGGCAACCGAGCCGGTAATAAGTATAAATAAGGATAATAGAAATAGGACATGGAAAAGGCACTGCTAATAAGGCGGCACTTCATTTCTCTGTGATGGGATAAAAAGAGATTTGCTCTGAAAATCCTAAAAAATATCTCGAAAGCAAATTCAACTAACCCGATATTGAAATGATAATTTTGTTATACTTAAGGATAGAAAAGGACATTTCTCTATAGGTATGTGTTCCTTCGTCGTTTGGATCGCATGTCAATGCGAATTACATTTTGTGACTGTAAAAATACAATAACTATCAATATATTTTATTGTGAAAACTTTTTTTTTCTGCGGTCAACTTATAAAGTCAAAGGACGAATGTTACCCTCAAAACAGAATGATGTGTTGTCTTAAGCAACATTGTCCATTTCAAGGCAATCCGCCGCCGCCTAAATGATAAATGCAAGATAAAAGGTTTCCTTTAGCCCTTGAACGGGACCCCTTTTGATGAAACCTGCGGAAACTTGGCTCACACTTGATTTCATACTTGGCGTCCAATATAGAGCGGCGACTTTATCGACCGCTTTTGGGGATGGATTTATTCGGCAGGATGAAGGCAGCGCCGCCACTGAAACAGTTTTGGAATAGATAATAATAAGCTTTGATCCGCATTCGTAATCGAACCTACACTACACTTTAAGGAATCTGTTTCAGTCTGCGTAGATTACGAATAATTATGCACCTTGTTTGACTTTTCGAATGGTGGCTCCGTTCATATCACACAGGTAGAGTAATTTTAGAGAAAATCTATAAAACACTTGAATTACCTATTTGAATAATTGAATCTGTTGTACTATGATAATCCGATCTCAAAAGTTGACAACATTAAGGTCGAGAAACCGACCGATTCGCGACGGATGGTAGTTTGGACTTCGCGCGGCGGCGCGGTGGCGGCGCGGTGGCGGCGCGGTGGCGGCGCGACGGCGCGGTGGCGGCGCGACGGCGCGGTGGCGGCGCGGCGTCCAACGCACAAAGGAATTATTCGCAAACTTATTAGGGCGTGGAATGACTTGCACTGCAATGTCGTGCCGTCGGATGTGAGGGAGCGGTGCGGTGCGGCGGCAGCGGTGCGGTGCGGTGCGGTGCGGTGGTGCGGCAGTACTGCGGTGCAGCGGCAGCGGTGCGACGGGTGGCGCCATGAATTTTCAAGTTTAGTGCATTTGTCTTTAAGCTGCGTCCAAGTTCTCTTTATTTTAATACAGTTTTATGTTTGTTGGTAACAAGCGTGTTGCCAAAATGACCTCATGTAAAATTTATTATTTAGTTTGAGGGGCTGGTAGGCATGCTTTAGGTTTTACTTATTATTTAGGTACCTACTACTCCAAACTGTACAAGCATAATTATATTGATAATGGCGCTGGCCCGAGTGACGCTAAACTAAAAGAAAAACATTGAAGAAAAACTGTCCGGAAAAGGCGGCAGAAGAGTGTTACACGGCTAAAAATATTCACATAATTTATTTAAGAAAATATTAAGTACTATCTTAAAAACTTCCAGTAAGTATTGTTTTTTTAATAATCCAATATTTTGACCGTACCTACAACTCGTACAATCCTACTTCCTACTTCTATTATAAACGCGAAAGTTTGTGAGGATGGATGTTTGTTACTCTTTCACGCAAAAACTACAGAACGGGTTTTGTTGAAACTTTACAGTAATATAGCTTATACATCAGAATAACACATAGGCTACTTTTTATGCGGGTACCACGCGGGTGAAGCTGTGGACAGAAGCTAGTTGACAATAACGTAGGTATAAATGTCCCGAACACGTAGAAAGTTTTCTGCCCCGCGATAAATCAGAACAAACAATTGATTGTTTTTTTTCTTATTTGCCTTTAATATTAATCATACACTTTAATGAACCATTGTAAATAGACATTGCATGCTTAACGGTGGAAATACATTGAGTCACATTTATACCTAAAACACCTATGTACCTACCTACATGTATTTGTTGTTTTGAAAGCATACCTACTATTCTATGTTCAGAAACAGTTATTAATTATTTTTCGTTTTACCTCCTCCTCATAATTTTATTACCTAAATTTGCAACCATGGCCCATGGTGTGTCGTTTATATTCGTTTGAGTTATCTTAGAAGATAACTCAAACGAATATATGATGTTATGAACGACACGCAATATTAACGACGTGACGTGACGTCCGAACACCTGACATTTCGGTTTGTACCTACAAACGACGTGTTCGTTCGTGCTTTATTAGTTCAACCACTTTCGCTCTAGAGCTGTTGATCTCGCAAACGAACCTCATGGACGCTTAGAGATCAACACAAGCTTGATAATGACTGATTGAAAGCGGAGCCGTCTCAAACTGCGTACCTATGAGCAAAACTGCTCTGTGGTATGAGCTTGCATCGGCTTTTGATGTTAATGCCAAAACAGCATTGGACCGTTTGTTTAAAATTGACGAAATAAATAAACTAAATTGGATTATGTTTCCCATACAAAATGAAAATTTCAGTGGCAAAAACCTAATATTCATAAAATTATAGGTCTTCTTCCCAACCTAATGTGGTTTTCATCTTCAATTGATCTAGATTTAAAGTAAGTTCTTCAAATCGTCAGCAAATTTCTAGTGTAAATCTCTGTTTTCCAAGCCTTGCAAAAAGGACCGTTTGCATGATTGTCTCCGCTCCCCATTCTCAAAGCACTTACCAAATAAGTAAGTAGGTATATAACATCAGCAGTTCGACTGAACCTGGAACTTTGGAATTGGGTACATAAATTACAATAAGATGATTAGATAGGCAGGCACGGCCGATATGGAACTTCTGCCACCTAAGTTAACCAGCTTAATGCACTTGTATCGAAACTTAAGTCCCTCGGCGCTATTGTGGTTGTATGCTACGACCCTCATAGTGTCCGCTCCGACTCGAAAGCTATTGAAATGAAGTTCGGCTTTGGATCGAGTGGGTGGAGTGGAGAGGAGTGGAGAGGAGTGGAGAGGAGCGGAGTGTAGTGGAGTGTCGCGCGGGCACGGAGGAGTGAGGCGCTAAGCACCATCACAATTTGGAATTCTGCTTGTAAGTAATATTTAGTAAGTCGATAATCGAACTGAAATGAAGTTCTAGATACAAATGCAATATCCTTTCTGTAGCAATAATCCCGCGCAATGCCCGGCAACCGGCAACCGGCAACCTGCCACCGATCGCTGATTTGATTTTACGCTCCTCGATGTCGCCACCCTGCCTACCCACTTGTACGTACCTACTTTGCGGTATCTTTAGGTCCCTACTTCCTGTGTCATTTCAAAGGGTGATGGTTGATCGACTTGATTAAAAAGATGCCCAGGTACCTACTTCATAAAACAGAGCTTTTTATTATTGCATAATATTAAAGAAACAAAAATTAATTACCTACTCATTATGAAATTTTGATACGAAAAGTCCAATGTTTCTTTTATGGGGAACTCTGTACGCTTCCTTAGCAAGTTTCCGGTAAATGTAACCGAGCTGCCTATTCGTAGATTGAAATCTTATATAAAGAACTATTTAATAAAGAATGCGTGTTACACCTTAAATGCCCATTTTGAGGAAAAAACCGCATGGCCCGTCGTCGTCGCTCTGCTCTCCTTCGTTAGCTTACTTGACAAATTGCATATCATTTTTAAGATGGATGTAATATGCTAATCAGAAAGGTAGCAGAAGGTTCTTAGTCCAGCTCACAAGATTCACAAAACAGTTTATAATCTGTGAGGAACGTTTATTAAAAATGTTTTCCTGGAAAAGATATCCGTTTTACTTCCGGACTTTAATGAAGCTCAAACTAATAATGATAAATATAGCGCGGAGCGATTGAGCGCGGACTGGATTGCGACTGAAGATACTAGCAGATATCTACCCATACCTACTGAATATACCAGCAGATATCTACCCATACCTACTGAATATACCAGCAGATATCTACCCATACCTACTGAATATACCAGCAGATATCTACCCATACCTACTGAATATACCAGCAGATATCTACCCATACCTACTGAATATACCAGCAGATATCTACCCATACCTACTGAAGATACCAGCAGATATCTACCCATACCTACTGAAGATACCAGCAGATATCTACCCATACCTACTGAATATACCAGCAGATATCTACCCATACCTACTGAAGATACCAGCAGATATCTACCCATACCTACTGAAGATACCAGCAGATATCTACCCATACCTACTGAAGATACCAGCAGATATCTACCCATACCTACTGAAGATACCAGCAGATATCTACCCATACCTACTGAATATACCAGCAGATATCTACCCATACCTACTGAAGATACCAGCAGATATCTACCCATACCTACTGAAGATACCAGCAGATATCTACCCATACCTACTGAAGATACCAGCAGATATCTACCCATACCTACTGAATATACCAGCAGATATCTACCCATACCTACTGAATATTCCAGCAGATATCTACCCATACCTACTGAATATACCAGCAGATATCTACCCATACCTACTGAAGATACCAGCAGATATCTACCCATACCTACTGAAGATACCAGCAGATATCTACCCATACCTACTGAAGATACCAGCAGATATCTACCCATACCTACTGAATATACCAGCAGATATCTACCCATACCTACTGAATATTCCAGCAGATATCTACCCATACCTACTGAATATACCAGCAGATATCTACCCATACCTACTGAAGATACCAGCAGATATCTACCCATACCACCTAGTTCACCCCGAACCGAACTTAGATCTCGCGATGTTCTGTGCTGTGTGGATGTGGATGTACTCATCAAGTCACGGTGCTATTTCTAAAAGACCACGCTCATTGCATTTCAAATGATCTGGGGCTAGACAAATACCTGACGCTTAGTTTTCCTTTCACGATAACGCAAATTTGTCGAGCTAAAACTTGGCAGCAGTCATGTGACATTTCCACAGCTAATGTCATTTCCATACAATTCAATATTTTCGCAGGCGTTAACGCCAACAGAAAGTGGTATTTGTCTAGAATCCTGGTTACTTTTAACTCACAGTTTTAACTCACTATAATTTGTTGCTAGGAAGGTACATTCATCGCTTTCTTATTTGACATTATTCTGTTATTTCTAAATTCTAATATTCTAACCTCAATTAAAAGTTCTGTGATGTACCTATTTTTATCTTCAAGAACTAATATTTAAGTATTTTTTTTTCACATTTTGATCCGTAACACAAAATGTAATCTAAAATAAAAGGAACAAAATGAAATTATCTAATAAGATACAAAACTGAGTAAAATCTATATGTATAATACATAGCCATGTTAATTTAATTTTTATGCAAATTAACATAGCTTTTATAAATACACTACTAAAGGAGATGCTGAATATTTAGGTCTTATAAGATTTCCTGGACAGCATCTTAAATTAAATGTTTAATTTCAGGGTGTTTCTTTAATTTGAGATACAATGTTGTTGAGGAGGAATTTTATTGATCCTTTCGATCCATATCATAATAATACAGAATCTCATTTAGCGGGTTCGGTGTTACTTTTTTTTAAATCTTTTAATGCAGTTTTACTAACTTAAAATAATAAAATAAAAGTAAATAGTAAAATTTGCTAAGTTCAATATTTAAAGTGGGTACGAATACTTGTCTTTCAATTGCATGTAGCATATATGGCTGCGGGACATACTGTATACCTACATATCTACCTGTAGTTGTACTGTGTATTATTTTTATTAATTAATGTATTTCTTAAAGATCATACGAGCACATACCTAAGTACATAACGTGCCAATTTTTCCAACTTTTTAAGCACGAACTTTAGTGTTAGATATATATAAGAAGTAAAAATAAACCTTTAAAAAATCATATCTACCCCGAAAGGACGTTAGATGAAAAGTGTACGTTTTGGCGGGGGCAAGATAGGTAGATAGGTAGGTAGATAGAACCACCCATCAATTAGTTTAAAGAAGAGTGAAAAAGCCTCGCAATGAATAAATGGGCATAGGAAGGGCAAATGGGAAGTGGGGAATTGGATGGAGTTAAGATGGGGGTAGGGGGATGTTCGAAGTAGTTAATTCAGCAGCGGCCGCAAACCGCGAGACAGCGAGTTATTGCGTTTGTTTACACCGCCCGCGCCGTGCCGTGCCGCGTCGTGTCGTACCGTGCCGCGTCGTGCCGTGCCGTGCCGCGTCGTGCCGTGCCGTGCCGCGTCGTGTCGTGCCGTGCCGTGCCGCGCCGTGCCGTGCCGTGCCGAGCCGCGCCGCGGGGCCCGCGCGAGACGCGGTGCGGCCTCTTAGTGACATGAGGCGATAAGATAAAAATCTACCTTGAAGTCATATAAGAGTCATACGAGTGCAAAGATTCGGAGATTATTTTTATATTAAAATGTACGCGCAATTTTCCGAATACCGTTTTTTTTTAAATAAAAATTCGAAAAATTGCCCTACATAATTATTTAAAAAACGTTTCTTTCTCCCATACAAAGTGATCTTGGTTTTATGTTTCGTTTCCTTTATGCGTTTGTAAGTATGTTCTTTCTTTTGCATGTTTCACGCATTCCAGGCAACGAAATTTCGACAATCAAATAGGTAACGCTTAAAACCCAGCGATAAGACTTCGCATTTTAGTGAACAGGTAAGTGATTCTCAACTACCTAGGTAGGTACTAAACTTAACTTGTTGACGCAGTTGAACCTAGAACTTATAAGCACAAATATTTTCATTTGAAACGTTCAGAAAATAAGTATTTTACTTTCAGCATAGGTCCTTTGTTGTCTAAAAAAGAGAATTGGAATAATTCAAAGTACCTGAAGCAAGCGGGTCAAGAGATGTATCATAATTGAAGATCTTTTCAATTTTCTCCGATACCGTAACGTAAAATCAGAAATCGACCAAACTGCAACGATAAAACGGGCCTAGGGCATGAAGTATTTGCTGGAAAAATTAACTTTCTCTATTTATGTCCTGCTGTGAATGCCCCAGCAGGCGTGGCGTGGCGTGGCGTGGCGTGGCGTGGCGTGGCGTGGCGTGGCGTGGCGTGGCGTGGCGTGGCGTGGCGTGGCGTGGCGGGTGCACGCCAGCGATCAATTCCAGCCAGATCGTTTAAACATGCTACTGCTTATTCTATTAAATTGGTAAAATATAATTATAAGTTATTTTTGGTTTTATGAATATATTATATATATATATATATACAGTGGTGGTCATATAATTAGAAACACCAACCCTGTCTTCTATTTTCATTACAAATTAACATCATAACTAATTTTTAACGTGCCATAGAGGGCTCCTACGTATTTATATGGATGTATCGGTTCTTTTAAAGTATTACTATACGAGTTTTGTAATAACAAACAACAATTTTGATATAAAAATATAACATTTTAATAAAAAGTCTATTAAAATACATGGACTAAAGTGGACAACTAATTAGAAACAAAAAAAAACAACAATATAAACATTAACTAAGTGAACAAAACCACATTTAATTTGAATAATACTATGAATACTACATCCAAAACCGATTAGTACTGTTAGTACTTGGTAGGGTACCCTCTGTTGTCGATTACAGCTTTACAACGACGTGCCATTGATTCTATCAGTTTTTCACACGTTTCCAAAGGAATACATCTCCAAGCTTCTACAAATGCGTCGTAAAGTTGGTTGATATTGGTGATATGCTCATCCGACAATGTTTTCTTCACAGTGTGCCACAAATTCTCTATCGGATTTAAATCCGGACTATTAGCAGGCCACTCTAACACTGTCACCAATTGTTGTCTGAGAAACGCTTTAACGCTGTTTGCTGTATGCTTTGGATCATTATCGTGCTGAAAAATCCAATTCACTGGCAAATCATCTGAATATGGGATCATTGTCTCCTCCAAGATTTTTTTGTATTGAAACTGATCCATCAGCCCTTTAATCTTTCTCACGGGACCAACTCCGTATCCGGAAAAGCATCCCCTTTTCCATTTCCACCGCCGTGCTTAACTGTTTTTATAGTGTACTTGTTATTCAAAGCCTCGTTGATTGGTCGCCGTACGTATATCGTTTTCCGTCGGAATTTACCAAATTTACTTTAGTTTCATCTGAAAACAAAACTTTTCTCCATTGATGAACAGTCCAACTGGCATATTTTCTAGCGAAGGCTAGACGATTTTCTCTGTGTCGCCTGGTGAGAAGTGGCACTTTCCTAGCAAGTCTTCCATACAAATTTCCTTCAACCAACCGCCTACGGACTAGTCTTGCGGACACGTTTCGAGGGTCGTCTTGTGAAAATACTTCTTTTCGTATAACATTAGAACCTTTAAAGGGATCTGTCTTAGCCAAACGAATCATAAGCCTGTCTTCTTGAACGGTGGTCTTCCTTGGCCGAACTTTTCTAGGCACCTTATCGGATGTTCCATGTTTTGTTGTGATGTTAAATACCATCTTTACGGAACACTCTAAATGATCGGCGATCTTTCTGTAAGACCATTTTCGTTTAAAATGAAAGTTTACTATAATTTTTCTTGTTGCTGCATCACAGCTCTTGTTTTTACCCATTTTTAATAATTAAATCTGACAAAAGGTAACAAATCCGAATGAGTAAGAAAAGGCGGCAAAATGCATAATACGGTGACATTCCGAAAGGTGAATTTTAGTTTTAAAATTCAATTTTAGTACCTAGTCATACTTTGTTTCTAATTAGTTGTCCGACTGCCGGTACTAAGAATATTGATTGATACTTTTTTTTTTTTTTTTTTTTAATTATTGTATTGGTTGTCTGAATGTTCTTGCTTATTATTATCCCAGAGATATAAATGTACATTGTGATTTCGTAAATTAAACTATTACCACCAATTAATTGAATTAATAATGTTGGTTACATTAAAAGACTACCAAGTGACTAAGTGTTTCTAATTATATGACCACCACTGTATGTACGCGGTCTAAACATGTTTATCACTTTTTGATGATGAAACTAATTTCTTAATTTAAAAGTTGACACATTCACATAATTGCTTTTGTTACAATAACATTTATCTAAAAAGTTTAACCCTGCAGCAACAAAGGGCTGAAATAGTATTTCTCCATGAAGATGGCTTGAACACCTATTAGTGATAAATCACGAGAATTCAATATACATTTATTTATTTATTTAACAATCATAACATAGCATTAGAGTAGACACCAATGCGCTATGTAATACAAACAATAAAAAAATCAAGAATAATAATAAAATAATGAGATTATAAAAAAAACAATAATTAACAGATAGAACGAATATTACACTATCAATCAACACACAATACTTCAGACATTCTCTACATACATTCGTCCATCGATCAGCGAACAGATCACACGATGCTGTTGACGCCGGGAGCGCATTTAATCATTTTAAAGCTCGAACAAGAGGCGAGTTGTGATGTGCAACAGTGCGCGCCCACGGCACTGCCAGTAGGCCGTGACTACGGGGCCTCAAGAAGTATTTGGGTATTTCGGGAACAGTCAGACTTACGACTCCAGCTACTAATTCCGGGCAGTCCGAATCACCGCGCATTATCTGACAAGCAGTGACCAGTAGATTGTAGTTACGCCTTGCCTCTAGAGGGTTGAAGCCCAACGCACCAAGTAAAAATATTGTAGGGTAAAGAAACGGATAATATCCATAGATCTTCTTGTACAGGAACCTTAAGAAAGTCTTTTGGATCTTCTCTAGACGAAAGGCGTAAGAACTCTCATATGGATGCCATACGATAGACGCCGCCTCAATCTTACTCCTTACAAGAGCCATGTAGACCACCTTTATATAGCACCAGCATCATGAAATTCACGTGCATTCCGAAGAACGAAACCTAACCTACGATAATAATCTGTAGCGAGTACATAGATTCACCGTGAGGTTTTGGATTCGGCGTCATGGCGAAGAAGGGAAATAAACTGATCATAGAAGCAATTCAGGACGACACGGCCGACTAACCTTTGTGTGTCCTGCAGCAGAATTCTCACAAATTGATTACGTTCAGGATATCACAACCTCTGTGGCGCAGTGGGCGAAGGTCCGCCTGAGACGCAGAAGGTAGCGGGTTCGATTCCCGCTGCGGGACAAATGTTTGTATGATCCGCATTCATTTGTCTCGGGTCTGGGTTTCACGATATTTGATTACACGACATTACAAAAGACAGTATACCAACCCTTGGCTTACCAATAGATATTTAACTATGCAACGTCAAGTTCTACTTTATCCTACTAATATTATAAACCTGAAAGTTTGTGCGGATGTTTGTTACTCTTTCACGCTAAAACTACTGAACGGATTTTGATGTAACTTTACAGTAATATAGCTTATAAGTTCATCAGAATAACACATAGGCTACTTTTTATCCGGGTACCACGCGAGGGAAGCCGTGGGCAGAAGCTAGTATTTCAATAATAATAAAATCACCCGAAACATGCTTTTGGCGTAACCAGAAACTTTATTCACATTCAAGACACATACATGGGAACACAATAATTTTAAAAAGTGATCATACTAGCACTGTGTCGCGTCATTCAGCGCGAGTAAGTAAGTAGATGTAAGGTATGGATAATGGGAGAGGGTTATTTTATTTTATTCTATCCTCGGTATTTGTAGTATTTTTAAGCTCGATCATAGAGGCACAACCCCGTATTTGATTAGGTATATAGGTCAAGTATGGCTCTTAATGAGTTATAAAAGTCCATAGCTAGGTACTGGTTTCGACTCGTAGGAAATCCCGGTTTTGACAAATGGATCCGGTATTGCAATTGCGAACTCTGTTGTGCAAAAGGTAAAGTAGCGGAACTTGGCGTCATGTTTACATTAAAATGTTTTCGCTGGAGTCAGATATTTCTGGCAGGGTTTGCGTGAAGCGTGCTAATGCTGGCTCCAAACTCAAACGATCCACAAACCAGCTGGTCAAAATTTAGAATCGTTGAGTACTTTCTCCCTACGCAGCCCCTCCGCCAGAAAAGCGTTTTTTTAACCTAGGTCTTAAGTATATCAGTAAAAATGAACATTATCAGAGGGGACCGGAGGCACGGTAGATGAAAGGCAAGCTGCCTTCTAGCTTTCTCCCTGCTAGAGTTGTGTAGTTGTTGAGATATTAGGGGTTGATTTTCGTAAAAACGAACTTTACAATATTCTTACTCCCACTATTAACTCCCAAGGTCTCCCCTGAAAGTCCCTCAAGACCTCCCCCGCACTTTTGTATACACGCTAGAAGCGTCGCGCACAAGACCATGTGGAGTCGGGGTGCCCCGGTGTCGGTTCTGACACTTATTTTGAGCCAAGGTTGTTTCAAATCGTTATTTTTACTTATCTACGACAAGTAAAATTGTGGTTGGATATTCCGCCTTACCTCATCATCCCCATTCACAGTCATCACAACCCCCTATGTGCCCCTATCGAATGCATTGGTGTAGGTGTGTTATGTGGCGCAGTGGAGATGCGACGCCGGCCGCCGCGACGAGCTGTCTGCACGAGAGCGTGTCAAGGCCCCGCGGAAATAGTCTCCGCTGTCTGTGTCTGGCCGGAGCTGGGGCTGGGGTCACGCTGCTCCACAAGGCTCTGCGCAACGCCCGCCCGCGCCTCTCCGACGGACGGACGCAACGCGCGGTTAATCGATGCATTTTTGTGTTACCATAGCTGAATAATTTTCGCAGTATATAGCATTTAGCGCTGTGATATACTTTCTCTATCAGATTACCTCTCATACTGTGGAAATAAGTAATTTTATTGCAACAGATAGGTACCTACCTACTTCTGTTTTTAAAAGCTGGAACAAAAGTGATGGTTGTCTAAAAAAAAAATAGTGATTTTTGATGATACATACCTACTTGTTGATTGAACAGCGCACTCAATTTGATCAGCAAACATGCACTCGATCCGACACGAAACAGCTCTCTCGGCTCTCGGCTCTCGGCTCTGGGGGACAGAGAGCTCTCCTCAGGAGTGGAGCGTGACGTGACGTCACACTCGAGCTTCATTCATTATTTCTCGTCCGTGTTTGTGCCCTTGAATTGTTGAATTACAATATCCGACCCATTGCTGTAAAGTTACATCAAAATCCGCTCAGTAGTTTTTGCGTGAAAGAGTAACAAACATCCATCCTCACAAACTTTCGCGTTAATAGTAAGTAAGATGATCCCGAGGTGGTCCCATTAAAGTTTTATACCTGAAGGATTGCAGGAAAAACATGTAATCAATAGCTGATGCCCGCGGTTTTACTCGCGTAGGATAGATAATTTATAGGTGCATCAAAAATAATTGCATGCCTTGCACCATTAAGAGCTTATTTGAATACCATGATACGTATTCAGTTCTTTTGTATTTTAAGTATCCTAACTATGGTTACAGCAAATCGCACCACACGTTAAACATTTCTTAAACAAACTTTGCATACCATCCCTTTGAAGGGTAGGTTAGAAAAATAATGTATTTGTCTTTTATCATTTGTACTGAATAATATTTATGCAGAGTTTCAAACAAATTGGACCATTCATTAAAAAATGTTTGAATTCCCTTGCAAACTTGGGCACCCTCTACAACCCCTTAAAGGGGTAGTTTGGGGAGATAATTATATTAGTATTTTATCATTTGGATTGAAAAATATGTGTAGATTAAAGACTGTAAGTTAAATGAATACAATTTTTTCATACAAAGATTTTCAGCCCTTTTTACCCCCTTAGGGGTAGAACTTTCCAAATTCCTTTCTTAGTGCACCCTTATACCATAAGAGGAATATACTCTCCAGGTTTAATGTTTCTAGGACTTATGGTGTAGGCTGTGCGTTGATTCACATCTTGGATTTTGACACCCCCTACATCCCCTTTGAGTGGTATTTTGGGGAAATGATTATATAAGACTTTTATCATTGTGGTTGAAGAATATTTATGTGAAGTTTCAAGACTGTAAGTTCAAGGAATACGATTTTTCATACAAAGGTTTTCAGCCTTTTTCACCCCTTTAGGGGTAGAATTTTCCAAATTCCTTTCTTATTGCACCCCTACACCATAAGAGAAATGTACCCTCCAAGTTTCATGCTTCTAGGACTTATGGTTTAGGCTGTACGTTGATCCGCCTGTCAGTAACGGAACAGTTTTATATATATTGATTTTCAGATACCTAAGCAGTCAACTTCACATAATGTTTAAAATGTATTCTCATTGATGTTGTACCTAGGAAGGTAGGTAACGAGTTTTCCTTTAGGTACCTACGCTGAATTCCTTCCTATATAGTGTTGTTGTTGATGTTGAAAAGCTTGCCACTTGCAATGTTATCGGCGAGTGTTCATAGTTCATAGGTACTTGTTCCCTATTTATCGGGTAAGGTGGAGTGGAGAGGTATGGTGTGACAATGGGACACGTCATCAAAATATCATTTAAACCTCCCGAGAAGCGCGGCGCGGGCGCGGGCGGCGCGATCCAAACGACTGCGATAACGATTTGATAGCCAATACAACCTCGGATCGAACATTCTGTACTTGCCAAGAGCCTTAGGTACCTACCAAGCTGGAAAGGTAAGTAGGTAGGTACTACTTGTCCTACTCCTACCTACCTACTCGTAGGATTATCACGAAGCGAGAGTACCTACCTATTAGTGGGTATGACTGTGCCTGTGCGAAGTAATGACTCGCTCGATATGAAGTTCACGATTCACACGTTTGTAGCGATATACCTACCTACCTACCTACCTCTGAATTCAGGGAATGTGTGCAAAGGTAGGTAGGTACACATGTTACGATGTAGGGTGTGTTCGCCGGTTCACCGACCACTTCCTATTCTCGGCTTTTTAGTACATCTTAGCTAGATAAAAGCAAAATATAAAATAAATTGACAATCATATTTTAAAAAAGTGTGTTTAAGTGGTTACCTACTTGAATGTCTTGAACTCACGCACCATTTCTCACTCAATTGCTCTAGTGATTGATTGGCAAAATAAATGGTAGGTAGGTATTAATTTTTGATGTACCTACCTACAACAAACAGTTCCGGTTGCGTCAAATCGTGCAAAAAAAAAATAGCCGTGTGAAGCCAAATAGACTAAGAGGGCATAGGTAGTTACCTACTAGCTATAATCTCAAATTAGGTAGGTACCTACCTACTATTTATACGTTAGTTTACGAACCAGACGAAGTTCTTTAATTTTACCAATAACACCTACCTAATTATAGCTGACACACACACTTAAAATTTGAATTCAGTTGGTGTTTAGTTAGCATCGATCAGTATGAAAATCGAGAGCCGTTTTTCCTACTATAGGCTTAACACCATAGTGTTAAGCCTATAAATGTAGGAAAAACCGAAACATCGCGAAATTTCAGTCCCGTTTTCTAACTAATACCTATTAATCTTTCTTGGGCCATTCATAACTACTCGATGTATAATTTGATATAGTGCCATCTATTGGTAGCATAAAGACACGCTTCGTAAATGTAGCTAAGTTATGTTACGAGATATTCCGCTACAAGCCATCAGTGTTCCAATAATAACGTAGCTTAATAATGTTACGAGAGATGTCGCTAGAAGCCCATCAAAGTGTTAGACAAAGATTAAGCACAGACAGATATTATAATATTCTAGTAACAGACCATAAAGTGATCGTAACGTAACTAAATAATTAAAAATTATTGTTCGAGAGATTGCTGTTGGATGTGCCCTGAAACGCTACCTATAAGTTAGCGATTTTGTTTTATAAATTCGATTGCTATCATTGGTGTGATGATTGAAAATCCATAGCTGACGTGCAAGAAATATTACCCGAGAAGAAAAAAGGAAGACTACCTACCAAAAGCCCACGAGAACCCATCAAAAACATAAGATATAAGAGACATATCTTCCACCGCAAAAAAATGTGCGAGATCATTTATATAAGATCCCACAACTTTCACTTGGTTGTATAGCCAAGTGTCAGTTATTTTAGTTAGTCTCTATGGGCTTCCATACCTACACAATCTACTACCTACTTTATTCCATCACATAACAATAAAGTTGCAGATTATTTTTATGTGATAATGTTGCTGTGCGATTGCAAAATCATTATATTTACTAAATAAATAAAGATCTCATATTTATACGGTCACTATAAATATTTGTAGGTAACTAGGTAACACAACTGTTGCGATACGTTTTTGTGAAAAAAAAATGATAGAATTCTATGAAATGAAAACGCACACGTCAACAAAAATATTCCAATAGACTAGTGAAAATAACAAATAAACGAAAAAAAACAAATGAATCCCTGAAACAAAAGACAAAAGAAGAAGTAATTGTTTTTTCTAATTAAATATTAAGGTATATGTGGCGAGTTTGTACTAAGGACTTTTTGTACATATCTCAAGTCTTTTTCTTCGATTGATGAAGCGCGTTCTTCTAAATAAGTCCATGAGTGTATTTGCGGTGGAATTCGGCATTTTTTTATATTTAATTATTTGATGGGATTACAATTTCTAGGACTGCGGACGGTCTACAACTTCGACATCAGAGTTGCCAACTCGCTCGATTATAATTATAGTAATAGACAATATATACAAAAGATAAATAGTCAAATTTATTTTGCATTTCGATCTAAGCAATAATAAATAACTATAGATAAGTCTTATTTATTACCTATACATTTACATTTAAAACGAGTCAATACAATAATGCACTTCAAAAATTGTCCAATACGTAAAATCACTGTTTTCTATTGGGCTAAGGGATCTACTACCGGCTGATAAACGAACGGTTTATGATAACACAACAAAATCATCAACTCATTCTCCACTCGCCAGAGCCAGCATCTATAGTATGCAAGGCGCAGTGTGGATAGTGCTAGGGATGGTCCCGGCGCTGCTTCCTGGCGGTGAGTTGCTCCCGGAACTGCGAGAGGATGGCGTTCTCCCGCTTGGCTCGCTCCTCCTTGCTGAAGGCTGCGAGGGCGCGCTTCTCGTCCGCGGAGTAGATCTGGTTCTCCTTGCGGATGCGCACCGCCTCCATGCGTCGGTGTCTGCAACATCACATACAAACTACACATCATTCAACAGCTCCGAACGGAACCGACGCTTCTGTTCCGGGTCGCACAGATCATGGTCAGATTCCGCGTAAGATAACCCCGCTGGGGAAGGAAGGTTTTCGTACGACGGTCACGAACCGATCGATGCCGGCCAGGAAGGCCTCCCGCTCGATGGGCCGATGACGTCCGATGTCGACGATGCCTGCGCTCGAACGTAGGTACGTTTAATCGTTGACGTGTTCGTACGTTTAACAGTCAAGAGGGAATTCAGAAAGAAACCGTCCCAACCCAGAACGGAAAAGTCGAACGCTGCCGCGAGATGAACGTGAAGTTTATCGGCTGTCGGCTCATCGCGGGTGGATCGTGAAAAGGTGACATACCTGCTTCCGCTCATCACGTATCCGACGGACTCGTACTCCGCGATCTCGTCGGAGGTGAGTCCGATCTCTCCGCGTCGCGGGATGCGCTTCCCGTCGGCCACGAACGCGGCCATCGCGGCGCCCTCGCCCGGCAGCAGCGCGCGCCCGAACTCGCGCTGCCCGAGCCCGGCACCGCCCCCCGACCCCGACCCCGCCCCCGCCGAACCCGACCCCGCCCGCGGCACCGGCCCGTACGCCTCCGTCTCCGTCCGCATCTCCGCCGCCTCTGCATTCAATTAATTAACGATTTAATGAAAACACTTTATTGTACACCATAAGAAAATAAAAATAACAAAACTATAAAAAACAAAAAGGCAAAGTACAATGGGCGGTCTTATCGCTTGGAAGCGATCTCTTCCAGACAACCTTTGGATGGAGAGGACTTAAAGAGATTGTAATAATGGCTGGGGGTGTACTAATGTAAAGCATTAGTAATTTGGAAAGTGTGCAAGTCGTTTTAAATGATACTAACAAAGGGAATAAATAAAATACATAAAGTACCTAGTATAAATAAATATACATTCATCACAGGTTTCAATATTACCGTTCGTTGTTCTCTCATTTCAAGTTCCTTCTATCCGACGGTGACTACCGAACCGTTGGATGATTGAAATTAATTAAGATTTAACTCATCTAAGGTATGATATAATCTTATTCCAAAAACTATCGTGAACTTGACTATTCATATTGTAAAAACGGTAAAAATGAGTATAATATAATTTTGAAATTTGTATGTGTGTACGGTTCACGTACAGCCAATTTATTTGCTTACGCCGCAACCTACTTTTACTATATAGATTTTAATTAATATAATTTCAGTTAATCTTACGCTACCTCAGCGAACTACCGCGGATTAGCATCCTGCATAACTTGCTAAACTAAACGAATAAACTCGGATCGCTATATCTGTGGTTTGTATCAACTAACTCTGGGCCCATACAATATGAGTTCGTTCGAATGAGGATCTTTAAGAAATAAAGTGAGATAATCTGGGGTATCGATAAAAGGAACGATATGTACGCATAGTTTCATCTCCGATTTCTGCTTTCAAATTTTGTTTTAGGTCTTAGATTTAAAGTTAGACATATTAGATTTGATTTTAGTACAAAAAATACAAAGAAAAATACTTACTTCCTTTCTCGACCCAGACTTCCTCCTCCTCCCCAGTACTTCCGCTGCTGCTAGAAGAGCTCTTTGCTCTCTTTTTAGCCTTTTTCCGTGCTTTTTTGGCCTTTTTCAGCTTTTTCTTTAGTTTTTTGAGCTTCTTCTTGGAATCTTCTTTGGAATCTTTTGATTGTTTGCTCTTCTTCTTGTCTTTACTGCTGTTGGCCCTCTCCTGCTGCTGCAACTCTTCATCAGATCTAAAATAATGATATGAAGAACTTTAAAATAAATTTCAGTCATTATTTTTAAAGGCAGTAGAACTCATCCGGGGAAGTACCATCACCATACCACCATAGTTCCAGTTCGAAAGGTATGGATACCTGTGAAATTACAAGCACATGAGACTTTTCACCCGTTGTGTCTTTAAGGTTGATAACACGCCAGTGATATCTCTGGTATTACAGAGATCCAAAGGTTACCTTGTTTCCCGCTTTAGTTGTACAAAAAAAACTTTTAGCTAAATCCATTTGTATCCAAATTAAACTAAAATACATAATGTTATTATGCAGTTCATTTAATACCCAGCAGGCAGAGGCTGAATCTTGACCCAAAAGAAGCTTAGAATTGTACAGAACCAACTCAGCACATATAGACACCCAACAGCAACTCGGTCCCTGCACTAGTTGGTATTATGCATGTTGTAGGTAACAGTAACTGTGAGTCCTATAGTACCATAACACAACACCCAGGAACTGGAACAAATATTTGCCAAACATGTAAAGTTTGTCTCACTATGAGAATCAAACATGTATATCTGGCGTCTCAGCTAGCTACTTGCCCTCCGCTTCACCGCTCCACTAAGTCGTCAAACGGATGAGACTATCAAGGGTTACTAACTCTGCCCGGGCGGGGGACTTGCCCCACACCGACGACATGAGAATCTCGCCGATCCTCTCGCGTTCTTCTCTCCTCGCGTCGAAGAACTCCTCCTCTTGTGGCTTGAAGCGCCCGCGAGGACCTGTTCCACTGCTGCCACTGCCTAACCCTGAATAAACAAAGAAGTCAATGTCAAATACAATATTTTTTTTATTATTGAAATCATAAGGATATACAGGACAGGGTGAAATAAAACCCATCACTGAGCTGAAATCTATGCATACTGTTAATCTTAATGTGTAACATTGCTGGAAAAATGAACATTGAATGTTGCCTATAATGAATTTTATAGGCAACATTTTGCTACTTTGAGCTACATTATTGAAATTTTCTTAAGGATCTCTATTTTTTTAGAAATAAATTATAGCCTATGTTACTTCCTGATAATTTAGCTTTCTATTGGTGAAAAAATGGTTAAAATCGGGCCAGTAGTTTCGGAGCCTATTGGGTACAAACAAACAAAAAAATCTTTCCTCTTTATAATATTAGTATAGAGTATAGATGTGGCTTTTGGCTTGGTGATAAGTCTTTTTACACAGTGTAGAAAAGGTATAGTTAAATAATATAAAATAATTGGTATTTTGTTAAAAATCTAATAATATCTTCTAAATAGCCTAACTGGGGTGCTCTTATTTAATGCAATACAGGATGTTCTGGCATGTGTATATAATGCCGAAATGATCATCATAGTTTCCATCCTACCTGTTCTTAGCACATCCCTAAAATCAACAAAACAGCTGTTTAGTTGACTTTTGAGTGTGACATCACACTAGGTCATTGACCTCTAAATGAAATATCATACTAAAGAGTCCAATACCGATACCAAAGATATTTAAGCCAAGTTTGATTATTATTTTTAAAAATGATTCTGTAGGTATAACATTTTCGTGTCACATTTTAACAGTTGTGATGTTAAAATGTGTAGGTCCTAACATCTATCAACTACAAATGAAGCAAACTTGAAGTAAAAGATCATTAGGACCTGTTTTATGGACACCATACTTCACCTAGTGTAGAATGGGTGGCCAAGACAGTATTAGTAACATGAATGAAAACACTTTATTGTACACTATAAGAAAATAGATATAACTTAACAAAACTATAAAAAAACAAAACTCAAAGTACAATGGGCGATCGTATCGCTTATAAGCACATGATGAAAGAATGAACTAAAACTTGGTAGGTAACAAAGTCATGTACCTTAATGATCATCATCACTGTCACCAAGTAATATATCATCAAGTATGGTTTCTCAACGCTTCTCAACAGTGGCGTAGTGGATGGGTTCCCCAACTTTCGATATAAAGGTCAAATTCATGTATCAATGGATTTCTATACCCAAAAAATGCATTAAGCTTTAAAATGGTGGAGGAAAACATCATGATCCTTTCAGTGGGTTTGAATTCAAACATGCACCATTTTTTTTAAAGGCTAAAACTGATAATTGTGCAATGCTATTGGGCTCTCAAACGGCGAAGGAAAACATTGATGCCTTTCGAAACATATCGAAAAGGCATAGTCTTATTTTGTGCACAGGTCAAATGTCTTAGAATGTTTGGTTCAAGGATGTCCTTGAACCAAATGGAAGGTTAGAATTATTTCAAGTGGAAGTATTCTATAGACTTACCACCACCAAGACCACCTCCATTATATCCCTGGTATGAGCTCTGTCCTCTGTCTCTATCCCGACTCTGTGGTTTTTCAAAATTGCGATCTCTATTTTTGTTTCTGTCCTGCTCCCTGCTGCGTACATCATTATCTCTGTTACTCGTCTCGGCATCTCTGCTGCTCCTGTCTTGTTCTCTGCTGCGTCTATCACGGTCTCCACTACGTCGATCGTTTCTCTTTTTGCCGTGGTCTCTGCTTTTCCCACGGTCCCTACTATTTTCTCTATGATGAGGCTTCCTTCTTTCACTATCCTTGTATCGTTCTCTGCTACTATCTCGACTCCTACGTCTTTCCCGAGCTTCCCGACTGCGACTACGATGCCTCTCAGCGCTGCGGTCAGAACCCATGTTAAGAACAAAATACTTTAGATTGGTTATGCTAGACTACATAACCTGAACTTGGTGCTCAACAACATCATGCTGAAACTAACACAACACAGATAAACCCTGTTTTTTTCTAGCTATGAATGAATAAACGACAAAGTAAAGCGACTAAGTTAGAAAATATTTTGATATTTATAAGTTCGTATTTACGTTTACGTACAATAAAAACAAAAAACCGGAGGAGCGTACAATAAAAACAAAAAAAAAATTTTTTTAAAAATAAATTTTTAATTTGTGGGGTGGGGATTCTTCATAGCAGTAGTAGAGTAGTACAGCAGTAAAGTTTTTTTTATAATTTACTCATTTTGGGTAGGCTATAGTCGTATAACCATACTATCTCGTCTTCCGTAACTTTCTTTTTATTCGTGACAATGTTAAATCATAGCACTTAGCAGTAAATTATGGATTTATTTGCCATTTTTTTCTGACAGTTACACTGACTGCCAGTCAGTCGCGCAAGGGTTGCGCGTAGATGGCTGAAGCCCTGCGTAAAGGGTATTAATGTCACTGTCATTAATTGCCCGTTACCGCAAGAAACCGGACGGCATGCATCTGCGTCCCGACAATTTGCATAAAAACTTATAGGTACATACCTATATACAACTGCGTGAGTGACCTAGTTGTCTGTGGATACAACAATTAAAAGTTTGAAAAACAGCTAGTGCCTCTATGGTACTACAATCAAAGAACAAACCGCTAGCCTCTAGATTTTGGACAGAGATGCATGGTAAGGTAGTAGAATATGACTATGGCGACGTTGCCATGCCACCGCGCCGTCTCGGTCAACGGTAACGTCATAATGCGTTACTAGCATCTTAATTACCACAAACTTAATAAAGATACTAACGCTTAGTACACTACTGTGATTACAGGTGGGTAATGCGTTAGCATCTTTAGTATGTCTGTGGGTAGGTTCTATCCCTAACTAGTAGGTGTGTTAAATTTATTTTTAGATATGCAACACCGCATTAGAAGTCGTGTAATGATGTCACGTCCTGTATTGATTTTGTGCGCCCATTTTTACTTTCCGGCACAAACCAAAGTTTTCCACAGCTCATCAGCGATTTTTATGTTTGTCAATATGAGAGCAAAACATTATTTTTGGTTAACATGAAACTATCAACTCCCAGATATTCATGTTGTTTGTTCATTCAACTTAGTTTTGTCCTTTGTGATTTAATTTTTAATTGCGTTAGTTTATTTCCTCGCAGTCGTGATGGACTCCTTGTTTTATTTATGTAAGTAAATTTGCAGTAGAATCTTTGTTTTCGAATTTATGTACGCACGCTTCGGCAACGAAGTAACATAAGCATTCTTTTAGTTTTCAGGATTTATTCTTAGTGCTTTCCATTACTTCGATGTTGATGACACTTTTCTCTACTTATTTATTTCAAGTAAGTAATTTTACTCCAGTTTAATTATTTAAAGTACCTAATTAAGTAGGTAATCTACCTAATCATGAAGTTCTTGATTTCGATCGATCGGAACCTATAAGTTAACTCAAAAACATAAAACTAGGTTCTAGTTTATGTTTTCATACATAAACTAGAATAAGTCTATTTTCTACCTGATTTACCTAATATCTACAATATCATCGATCGTCGAACTTGATAATGTTTTCACCTGTAAGTAGGTAGGTATATTAGGAAATGTTGATTAATTGCTAGTTATTTGAAATCCCAAAAAGCGCTTTCTTGGGCAGGCCGGGCTAGTGGAGCTGCTGCTGCGCAAGTTTCGTGCGCTTGCGTTGACGTGTGTAGCGTACGCACTCAGCGCTGTAGCGCTGCACGCGGGCTGGCTGCTGCAGCGCTGGAGCGATTCACGCCTCGTCTCCACGCCCGCGCTCATCTTCCTCTTCACCGTGCATCGTTGTTGTAAGTATGCGCTGTAGCGCTGCACGCGGGCTGGCTGCTGCAGCGATTAACGCCTCGTCTCCAAGCCCGCGCTCATCTTCCTCTTCATCGTGCATCGTTGTTGTAAGTATGCGCTGTAGCGCTGCACGCGGGCTGGCTGCTGCAGCGATTAACGCCTCGTCTCCAAGCCCGCGCTCATCTTCCTCTTCATCGTGCATCGTTGTTGTAAGTATGTGCTGTAGCGCTGCGCGCGGGCTGGCTGCTGCAAGCAGCGCTGGAGTGAGTCGCGCTGCGTATAAAACTACTTACTAACGCCCGATTTTTTTTTATTATACATAGTTGGAAAACAAACAGCATTAATAACACTAATGAGCTACAAATTGTAAGAGTGGGATTAGCCTTCGACAGTTTTCACTAATAGTTCTCAGTTTAATTATCAATATCTGTTTAGAATAATGAAGTTTCCTCGTATACTACTGTTATAGTTAGTACCTATGCATTAAAGATAAAGATAATTTATTTTTCAATTTCAGATGAAACTAAATTCTTTGCAACTTAACTAATACAGTGAGTAACTTATAAACTAGAGACATTACTAGTATATTAAGATTGCTCTGGTCTTTATTTTTTATAAATTACTACAGGTTATTATTAAAATAAGTATGTAGTTACAAAACCGTACCCTCCGTGCTAGATTTAACTGTGTTACGGCAGGGTACATGCTTCAAACCGCCATAACATATCTTATATTAAGTGGAGCAATCGAGCATTCATATAATTTTACACAAATGTCGAAATCACTGTGATATACCTAATACCTATACTATCAACTATATATCTATATGTAGATGCATTTATTAATTTAAACTCTTAATAATTAAGTTATAGTTAGTACCTATGCATTAAACAATAGTAATATAACTAATAAAATAATCCTATGTTCCTAGGTTAATACTACTTACAATAATAGGTACTTAAAGACAACAAGCCATATCAGCTAAGAATCACTGAAAGAAACTTGAAGCCACTGATTTCTTAAAAAAGTCTCGCTCTGCCACAAATAGGTCGGTATGCATAGAATAATGAGTGTTGAATAGGTAGGCGGTTCGTACGAAGGAGTTTTGTCTGTAATTAATACAACAGGGTTGAATATTATAGTTTAAGATAATTTCGTTGCCTCGTTTGCCGCGGGGGGGTTTTGAGTTTAATTTCTGAGAGAAAATAAACTCATTATGATTACTTTATTATTAGTAGTTAGTAAGTGGCTGATGTTTCCGATGAGAGGATATTGTCTGTTGCAGTGTCTCCGTGGTACTACTTCTTGTACAAGCGCGCGGCGCTGCGAGTCAGCGACCCGCGCTTCTACGAGGACATGGACTGGATCAACCGACAACCGCATACCCGCTGATCTCGTAATAGTTCCACTAGATAAAAAGCTTCTACGAGGACATGGACTGGATCAACCGACAGGCGCATACCCGCTGATCTCGTAATAGTTCCACTAGATAAAAAGCTTCTACGAGGACATGGACTGGATCAACCGACAGGCGCATACCCGCTGATCTCGTAATAGTTCCACTAGATAAAAAGCTTCTACGAGGACATGGACTGGATCAACCGACAGCCGCATACCCGCTGATCTCGTAATAGTTCCACTAGATAAAAAGCTTCTACGAGGACATGGACTGGATCAACCGACAGGCGCATACCCGCTGATCTCGTAATAGTTCCACTAGATAAAAAGCTTCTACGAGGACATGGACTGGATCAACCGACAGGCGCAGACTCGCTGATCTCGTAATAGTTCCACTAGATAAAAAGCTTCTACGAGGACATGGACTGGATCAACCGACAGGCGCATACCCGCTGATCTCGTAATAGTTCCACTAGATAAAAAGCTTCTACGAGGACATGGACTGGATCAACCGACAGGCGCAGACTCGCTGATCTCGTAATAGTTCCACTAGTATATTTCTGAACCCGGCCTTTCTAGTTTAGTTTTGTAAGAGTGAAGCGAGCGTCGCAACTTCGTTTCAAATCGAGCAGTCGGACGAGGTGCGTGGTGCTAGTCCGACATGGCTGTTCTCAACGGATTCTGATCAAGTTAAGACGTAATAATATAGTGTAATTCTGAGTTGTGTTCGATCCTAAAGTAAGATTTAAGTTAGACTTAAGTAGTTTTAATTAACTTCTCGGTCTGCCGTCAGTACCTACCTATTATGTAAATATAAAACAAACAATAATGGTGTACGAATAGTTTTATTTCTGATCCCTCAAAAATAACAAAACAATAAACTACATACAAGTTAGTAAGTTAAGTATTTAAATAAGTTATAGGTACATTCATGTACATGAGCTTTGAATACCAATAAATTGTAAGAGTATTGCACATTCACTTTAGTTGTACAACAATGCAGCTATAAACACCGGCGCTACGCGACGAACCAGTCTATTCTCCTTATTTGTACCCTCACTATCAGTCACAAAAATAACCGAATTTTTCAAAATGTAAGAAGTCCATAACTTTCAAAAATGTATAACTTGCTCTGCGTGTGTGTAGGTAGATGAATAATATCTATTTATTTACTTTATAGGAAAAATATTCTACAGTCTTTTCGTATTTCCAGAAATGGTCAGGTTTGGTTAGTCTGATCCAGTGCCACTATGGTCGCGAGCGCAGCAGACTGCAGACAGCAGACTGCAGGCAGCAGACCACAGATAGCAGGCAGCACTCTGAACGTGCCGGCACTAGAAGTTGGCGCGACACAGCGGGCAGGTCATTTTGCTGCTCGTCAGGAACCATTTGCGCTGAAATAAAATATTCTGCTTATTATTACAAATACAAACGTTGTGGTACTGGTTGCACTCACACAGATTGTGATAGTGGTTGCAGTCACCAGACACAGGTTGTGGTAGTGGTTGCAGTCACCAGACACAGGTTGTGGTAGTGGTCGCAGTCACCAGACACAGGTTGTGGTAGTGGTCGCAGTCACCAGACACAGGTTGTGGTAGTGGTTGCAGTCACCAGATACAGGCTGTGGTAGTGGTTGCAGTCACCAGACACAGGTTGTGGTAGTGGTTGCAGTCACCAGACACAGGTTGTGGTAGTGGTCGCAGTCACCAGACACAGGTTGTGGTAGTGGTCGCAGTCACCAGACACAGGTTGTGGTAGTGGTTGCACTCACCAGACACACGTTGTGGAACTTGTTCTTGCAGGTGTGGCAGTAGACGGTGGGCAGCCGGCCCGTGGCGTGATGCAGGCGACAGTAGCAGATGTAGCACTGCGGAGCTCGCTCCATCTTGTTGTTGACGCTCACCGTCCACATCTTGAGCGCGTTAAGGATCGTGCCGTTCTGGAATATAATTATCATGACATAGGTACTTGGCGAAGCGAAAAATCTGATATTTGTTTGTATGACAGGACAGGGTGCCATGTGATCGTATGCTAAATCCAAACTTAGCAACAGGTAGCGCAGTTACAACTTTAGGAGTACCAAGGAATGCTTGAATCTGTTCTCCCACTTTTCGTCACTTGTAACTGATTTGAATATATTCTCATATTGTTATGTAGAGGTAGTTGTATTAGATTTCGATGGAGAAAATTCTCTGGAACTTGGATAGCTCTAAAAGCCTGTAAAGCTTGTTTCGTGACTCTCTAATAAGGCATTTATGATTGTGTTTATCTACTGGAATCCATTTTAGGACCCATATTTTTTTCAAATTGAATTGTCAACGGAAAAGTGTTAATGTACCTGATAGCCCAGATACATGAGGATCCAGTTGATGTTCCCGGCGGCGCGATGTTCGGCCGTGAGGCGCGGCAGCACGAGGGGATGTTGTCGCGTCAGACTCACCACCAGCTCGATGGGGCTCTCGTCCACGCGCAGCACGCACGAAACCTCGTACATCGACCAGTTTATCGTGATCTGTGCAACCGTTTTCCATTAATGTCAGCGTTATTTGATGGATCACGAACGACCCCATGAGAATTATGTCCAAAAGCGTCCCCCATACGAATCGTATGAATAGATGAAAATTAAATATTTTGAAGATATTGTCATCTAAAAATGGTTAAACAAAACCTAAATATTCTATCGAGTAACTAATAAGTCGTTAATTAACTTACATATTTTTCTAGTCCGACTACCCAACTTAACAACAGTACTACTTGCTACCTACCCTTACCTAATATCCATTGTTATTTTATAGGTGTGACTAAATGGTTTGGTTTTACTACTTAATAAGGGTGATAAGAAATATTGTATGATTAAAATAGCGAAGATCTTACCTCGGTGTCTTCGATTTCAGAACCTTTCTTTTGAATGAGTGCGAATTCTTCCTTGACCACATGCGGCGTGATGTACCTGGTGACGATGGAAATGTATGATGCATCATTTTACTTCGTGGTGTTAATTAGCTAACCGTACAGTGTAGTGTAGTGTAGTATGAACTGACTGACCTGCTGGTGATGTTGTCCAGCAGCTGCGCGTGTCGGTGATGCGCGGCGCCGCGCCACGACCGCGCCGCGCCCGCCCCCGCGCCGCGCACGCAGGCCCACACCGCACGACACGCGCCGCGCCGCACCGCGTCGCTGCCGCACCGCTCTGTACGAGGCAACACGATCATAAGCCACAGATCCTGACCATTTCCGACAAAATCATTGCAGCATACGGTGCATGCTCTGCCAACGTTTCAAATGCCCTACATTACAATCCCCAAAATTACGGTCAGGTACATTTATCAATGGTTCACCGATTTAAAATGAACCTGTGTGAGGGGTATTGGATTGTTTAGGCCATCTGGCATCATTGATAACGATCGAGAGGCACGCTTCCACTTGACATAAAACTGTAGATAGCTCTTCATATGTGAGTGTTGAGGTATCGATCGCTCGCCTTAAGTGGAATTTTGTGGATTTAACTCCCGCCTCCCATAGTCCACCAAAGTTAGGGGCGTGGTGTGGAATAAAATACCAGGAAGTGCTATAATTGCCTAACCGTTCCTGTATCTCCGTAGCCACAGAAGACTTTTCCACATCGACAAAATGATGGAGCTCTTTAAAAGCACCAACAAAATTTGCCCCATTGTCGCTCCAGATGTCAGTGACAATTCTTCTTCGAGCAACGAACCTCTTAAAACCTGCTATAAAGCCTTGCGAAGATAAGTCACTAATAGCTTCTAGGTGAATTACACCATGCAAATGAATAGACGAATATACCCCTTGTACGAGTGGTGTCCACCGCCCTTAGAAGTGCGAATGGTAATCGGTCCTGCAAAATCTACACCTCTACGTCGAAACGCTCTTGCTGGATAGGGTAGGTACCCAGTAGGGTACTGGCTGGCAGCTGACCTATCAACTATGTTTGGGTGGCTGCTGCGTATCTTTTACACTTGATGCATCTGCGTACAACATCTTCACTAGAGTTTTGGCCGATATGATCCAAAACTTACTACACAAATGGTGCAACATTTATGTCCTCCATGCAATGTTGTTTAGTGGGCTTCCGCGATCAAAAGATCTGTAACATGGTTACTGTGAGGCTTAGGATCGAATGTTTAAGGTCTTCATCCAAATCAGCATTTTGGATACGATCACTGACTCGTAGAATCCAGGTGCGGCTCCGCGGTGAACATGTCCTTGCAGGCGACGTTGGGCCCCCCGGCCTGCGTCAGCACCGTGCTCGGCAGCAGCAGCAGCGCCGTGCGAAGCAGCGGCTCGGTGTACTCACTGTAGAGGTCGAGGTGCGGCTCCGCGGTGAACATGTCCTTGCAGGCGGCGCTGGGCCCCCCGGCCTGCGTCAGCACCGCGCTCGGCAGCAGCCGCAGCGCCGTGCGAAGCAGCGGCTCGGTGTACTTCCGTTCCCTGCGACAACATCACACTTCATTGTCTGTTCTCAGGTACTGCGACCAACAAACAGTTAGTTCTGAGTTGGGGCATGGTTCAGAAGAGAGAGATAGTAATGACCTGTATATCTGTATGTACTGGTGCGTGAGGTCGCCTCGAGCCAGCGCACATTGCTGCTGCAGCAGCTCCGCGAGCAGCATCCAGCCCAGCGCCAGCGAGTGCGAGTCCGAGTACGGAACCATGCTGCACACCTCCTCGCACACCCTGCAACACCGCACCGACCACCGCCTTACTGAACTGCTGTTTCTATATGTTATAACTAACTCCTGCCCATGGCTTCAACCGCGTGGTACTCGGATAAAAGTAGCCTTTGTTTTATTCTGATATAAAAACTATATTACACTCGTGACCAAAAAAATCGACTCAGGCGACACACCTGCAGTCACTGGCAAAAAAACTAAAAGTAAAAATATTTTTTTCTTAGTAAAATCTTAAAAGCTGCTAGTATTAGCTTCAAAATGATATAAAATATTGTAATGTTTCTTACTCACACAACCCAACAATATGTTGTGATCAGTAACCACCCTTTTTATGCTTATTTACAAGGGTTACTGACCCATATAAAAGGTTATCTACCTGACCTACCCTTATCAAAAACAAAATATTCTCCTCCCCCAGAGCTAACGTCCCATAACCCTCCTATCCAGCCTATCCAAACTTTTTGAGAAGATGCTCCTCCAACACCTGATCCCTTTCATCCCAAACGGGCCATCTTGAAGGTCAGTGCGAGACTTCCCTTTCGTTTTCCTACAGCTGAGCTCTACTGTAAATGGGACATTCTGACAGTTAGGCAGTACTTCTTATTGCAAGTGGTGCTGAAGAAGCACTCCCAGCTTATCTACGACAAGGATCTTGTGTTACACAAGCGAAGGAAAGGGACCGTCTGCCGTTCTCTAACATACCACACAAGCAAGGCCTGTATTCATTTTGTACAAGCCGTGGAGTGTAAGTGCCTGGTGACCTGTAATACAGGTTTTATTTAAACCTATCTCAGGCACTAGTCTCACACAAAACAGGTTCATAAAGTGGTTACTATACGGTTATTTAAGGACCTTGTAATTTAAGAACTTATTGTGTTGAGAAAATAAACGTTTATTATTATATTATTACATCCCTCCACGCCCCGAACAGTTCGGATTCCGATCGCAACACAGCACCACTCTCCAACTGTCGAGAGTACTGCACCACATGACGGTAACCCACAACAAGGAGCACGCGGTCGCAGTATTCCTCGACATGGAAAAAGCTTTCGATCGGGTCTTGCATACGGGGCTCGTCTACAAGCTCGACACCTCCCCAACACCGCGAAAGGTAGTGAAGGTGATAGCCTCGTTCCTAGAAGATCGAAGCTTCAGAGTGAGCGTGGAGCAAACGGCTTCTACTGCACGCCGCATAGAAGCCGGAGTACCCCAAGGCAGCTGCCTGTCCCCAGCCTGCTACTCACTCTACACAGACAATCAGACACACATTAAATCGTACAAGGAGCAGCCTTATAGCTTAGGTGTACGAGTTACAACCGGACTTGTGCAATTGCGGCTCCCTAGGATCAATGTGTGAAGTTGTTTATGGTCAGTGTCCGGAGTAGACTATGTACTCGTGGATGCAGACTAGATGGTGATACCTGACATGTGCGACGGCCGTCTCGACGATCTCCTGCAGGTGGAAGAACGCGTCGTCGTAGTAGAGCAGCGACAGATGCAGCGGCACTCCTCCTTCCCCCTCACCCTCCCCCTCCTCCGCGGCGCCCGCAGCCACGCTCCACGCATTCAGCTTCTCCGCTGCAACAAACATTGCATTACATACATCAGGCCCGTCTTCAGGCTTAGCATGCCCACTCACTCACTCACGACTATTGTTTTAGTATTTTACAAATGTTTTTACGGTATTTTTAATTAAACAAGATAAAGCCCTGTTTAAAACTTATGATTATGACTATCGGTTTATTTACGGAAGAAAAGACACGCAATATTTCTGTCTCACTCTTTTAGGGAATGGGAATCGTCAGAGATCGTACCACAAGGGAACAAAATAATAATTAAACGGCGAGGACGCTGTTTTGAAGTTAGAGCGGAGCGAAGGATTCTACGATCTCTAAGATCGCGTCGCGCGCGACACCAAAATTCATGTTCCAAATTCAAACTCATTCCTGCCCGCTGTAAAAGAGAAAATATCTAATTTGGCTCGCACTTATCGAGAAACAAAACGCCGTTTTTGCAATTGATGGAATGAAAAATAAGTTTCTGTCTTCTCTTCTGATAATCACCTATTCGAATTCTGTGATTGCCAGATGGCAACCTATGCAACTTGAACTAAGGGCAGTTAAAAAAAATATAAGAACTTACCGTCCTCCAAAACGAGCGGTTTGAGCATCATCTTGAGCACGGAATAGGCGAGGTACTTGAAGGCGCTGTGCACGGGCTCCTTCAGAGTAGCGGTGCAGACGTCCACTATCCGCTTCAGGCTGTATCGGTCGGAGCGCAGCGCGGAGCTGAGCCGCTCCCACTGCAAGCCAGCCGCGCCACCGACCAGCGCATCCAGCATCGCCACGTGACTCGACCTCACGCTCGTTCCGCTGCTGGATTCTGTCAGCAACGAAACGATCAGCTCG
Source organism: Perizoma flavofasciatum (assembly GCA_958496245.1). Lineage (NCBI taxonomy): Eukaryota > Metazoa > Arthropoda > Insecta > Lepidoptera > Geometridae > Perizoma > Perizoma flavofasciatum. Next base: position 20,619,889 of record OY292419.1, on the reverse strand, counting down.
CAGGTCGGCAGCAGCAGCAGCGCTATGCGGCGCATTCACGAGAACAGCTGACTCACCCAGCACGTGGAGGATGATCGAGAAGAGGTTGTCGTTGATGTCGGGGGCGTAGATGTCGTCCCACTCCCGCGGCAGCGCTGCGACGTGGGCGCTGGGCTGCGTGCGCTCGCAGCGGGTCGGCACCGCGGCTATGAACCGTCGCACCGCCGAGAACAGATGCAGCGCCGCGCGACCCAGCGACGAAACCTGACGCCGAAACAATATAGACCGTTCATTGTAATCGCGCATACTAGAATGAACGCGACGCCAGGAATCTGTGTTGGTATCGGGATAAGAGGCATACACTGATGTGCACCATCCTAGTGCTCTCGAACTGGGAGAGAAAAAATCTAAGATATGCGCCCGGATAGGAAAGGAGCTTTCGGTTTCAATTTAGCAGTTCTTTCACCGTCCATGACTCGACCGGGTCAGACCGCTGATCTCACAGCACAGCTGGTGCCGAGGATGCGTAGCACGGTAGGTAGTTACCTTGGTGGTGCCCCAGTTCCTCTTGGAGAGTTCGACGGAGGTGAGGAGCGAGCAGAGCGTGATGTTGGCGAAGTCCCAGTGGTGGGTGTCGGCGCCCCAGCCGAGCTGCGGCAGGTAGCTCGTCAGGAACGAGCAGATACTGCTGTTGCTGAGGACCTGCCGCCACGGGGCTCCGCTCACATCCCTAAGGACAGAACCGAATCAAAGTCACATTTCTTTTAAATTAAGCAAAATAACATTTTTACAGTGAGGGCGCCATTTTGAATTCTTCGCTACGCTCTGGATTAAAAATTTCTTTGCAATACGTCCTTCAGACAATCTAGTAGATGTTGAGGATGACGTCGGGGCTGAGCGCGGGCTGGCGCGTGACGTCACGCAGCAGGGCGAGCTAGTACTAGTAGACTCACATCTCATAGAGCATGGTGTGGTTGTGCGCATAGTAGATGTTGAGGATGACGTCGGGGCTGAGCGCGGGCTGGCGCGTGACGTCACGCAGCAGGGCGAGGCAGTACTAGTAGACTCACATCTCATAGAGCATGGTGTGGTTGTGCGCATAGTAGATGTTGAGGATGACGTCGGGGCTGAGCGCGGGCTGGCGCGTGACGTCACGCAGCAGGGCGAGGCAGTACTAGTAGACTCACATCTCATAGAGCATGGTGTGGTTGTGCGCATAGTGTAACGGTGTAGAAATTCTAGTTCAACACCATCACACCTAGCGCCATCTGTCGTCACCAAAGTGGGGCAGGGGATAGTTCCTATGAATCCTCATGGTCGATTTGCATCTACAGCTTTGGTCGTTTAGTTCCGCCAAATTTGGTTAGATGGCGTTCACGTCGGTGCGTCTATTTTTTTTTTTTTGTCAATTCATGCTATTTAATCTTGTTAAAAGAAAATCATTATTGTAATTGTCTTATATTCAGGAACATTTTTTAAACAAACAAAAACATTTTTCTTTATTTTTTTAAAATAAAGCATTTTCCTGCTTCAATTTATGTGTGAAACGAAACGAAAGTGATTAGGCATGGGATAAGGGTTTGTGGAAAGTTTTGACAAGATCGGACTCTTTGGGAGGTTCTTGAGTCTTGTTTTAATAACCAGATTAGATTCAAATTTTTAATATAGATAGTTTCGGTCATCCAGGATATTGTGGTTTTTACTTTCAGTGTTAGAAAAACAGTTTTGCTTATGAACAGTTTGGTGTGACTGTAAATAGGTTCATGAAATAGCAGGACTCGAGACTTCGTTGGTATTGCAAGACTAAGGCACATCCTTATAGGTGAGAAGAAAAATGGATAACCACACTTGGAAACTGGCAATGAAGTGATTCGGTCAGATTGTTTTTTTGAAAGAGTTCTAGTGTGATCTCTTGAAAAAAGATCACACATCTTGCTGTGGTGTTTGCAGTTAAGTTAGGGCAAATTCTTTTTGTGAGCTACATTTACTGAGCTTTCCATTTACTAAGATATTGTCAAGTCTCTTCAAGACCACCTCACACCTTCAGATATAATTTATTTTCCTCGGTAATTTTAACTAGATGTAAACATAAAATTTAAATAAATTGTTGATGTTAACCATAAACACACTTTTCATTTGTGCTACAGGACTTTTCGAGTTTCAGTCCTCCAACTAAACCAAAACTCGTGGCGCCCTCTTCTGAGCCCACTTTCTACATCCCACGGCTAGCTTAGGGCATATCACCTCTTGATAACCAAAAAGATATCTCAATAGGTTACAATTGGCGCCCAACGTGGGGCCCAGAAAAATTACTTTTGAAACCTTGCCTCTTGACTATTCTGATAAGTAAGCTTGTATTGTATTAAAACTTATAGCATGATAATTTTAAGTTATTTAAACCTTCACCTTTTGTAACAATTTTAGCAGTTGTACTTGATTGACAGGTTATTTATACTTTAGTTTTGTTGTGTTAACTATAACCTGTTAATTTAAGTTATTTAACCCCATATAGATTCCTAATTTACAGTAGCTCTGCTCTATTCTGTTCTCCAAAATGACTACCAATTTAGATGTAGATTATTTAGTCAAAGATGAACTTTTTTTTGAGATAAGAAGTCGTGGTATTGAAGTGGGAGAAGATGCAAATGTTGATGAACTCCGGAAAACTTTGAGGGCCAATAAGGACTCCTATGTTTCCAGCAAGGCTATTGGTTATTTGAGTTTGTTGGACTTGGATTCAGAATTGAAAATCTGTGAAGTAAAGTTGGCGAAGGTGCTTTCAGGAGCACATTCTTCAGTTCTTTGCAAAAGGAAATGCTTGTCAACTTTGAATCATATATCATGGAGATTAGATAAACTTTTAACTTTCATTCCAGAGCAGCAGTCTAAAAAGATGGATCTCATTGTGAGAACACAAAATACTTTGAAGAATATTGCCTGTGGTTCATCGTCGTTGGAGAAGGTGGTCATTCCTAACCAAAGTGAAATCTCTGCTGATGCTTTGCCGTTGGTTGATTGTATTAGTAAAGGCACGTTGCAGGTTTTCAAGTGGAAGATCTCTTTTGATGGTAAGTCACCTTTGCATGATTTTTTATTCAGTTTGGAGGATTACAAGAGGTCAACAGGAATCTCCGATGTTGAACTTCTGAAAAATTTCGGGCATTTGTTGGAGGGAGAGGCCTTTACTTTTGATGAGCAAGCGTCAAGAGCTTTCACAGACATTAAGAGTATGTTGATTTCTGCCCCTGTGTTAAGTGTTCCTAAGTTTGACAGGCCGTTTATGATTAGTACGGATGCGTCGGATGTTGGTTTAGGTTGTATATTATCACAGTTAGATGATGAGGGCTGTGAACATCCGGTCGCCTTTGCTAGTAGGACTCTATCCCGTAGTGAGAGAAATTATTCCACAACAGAGAAGGAACTAAATGGTTTGTTGTTTGCTTTGGAGAAATTTAAAGGATATTTTGATGGTTCACCATTTAAGACTAAGGTATTCACTGATCATAGTAGTTTAAAGTGGTTGGTTAGTTTGAAGTCTCCCACCGGAAGATTAGCTCGTTGGGCAATCAGGCTTTCACAGTATAGTTTCGACATAGAATACCGAAAAGGTTCAGAAAACTCTGCAGCCGATGCTTTGTCAAGAGCACCAATTTCTGACTTGCTGGAACTTCTGGAGGCCACTCCTAATACCACCAGAGAAGGATGGTACTCTAACATGTTTCAGAAGATCTCCAGCAGTCCAGAATTGTTTCCAGATTGGCGTATTGTACAGGAAAGACTCTTTAGAAGGATCAGAAGCAAAAATCCACTGACAGTTGATTGTGAATGGAAATTGGTAATTCCTGAGGATCTCAGACATGAGGTGTTGAAGAAGTGTCATGACGACCCTGATTCAGCACACTTGGGAATATTCAAAACATTTAAACGATTAACACAAAGTTATTTTTGGCCCAAGATGATAGCTGATGTAAAAAAATATGTCAGGAAATGCCAGGTTTGTCTTGCTTATAAGAGCACAAATGTAGCTCAGCCAGGACTTATGGAAAATCCTAAGAAAGTACAAAGACCTTTTCAGGTTATCTCCACGGATATATTGGGTCCGTTGCCACGTAGTTATGCAGGGTATAAGTTCATTCTAGTTGTTTCAGATTTTTACACCAAATATACTCAATTATTTCCTATGAGAAGTTCTCTGGCTAAGTCGGTAGTTGGAATTATAGAAAATAGTTTTATAATGCGCCATGGAGTTCCGCAGTGCATCATAATGGATAATGGTCCTCAATTTATTTCCAGACAAATGGGAGCATTAAAGGAAAAGTATAAAATTCCCAATTTATTTTATAATTGCAGATTCACTCCTCAGAATAATCCGGCAGAACGTGTGAATAGGGTCGTGGTTACAGCATTGGCGTCATTGGTGGGCAAAGATCATCGCGATTGGGCTGAGAACATTAGTAAAATTGAGTTTGCCATCAACACTGCAGTACATGAGGTTACTGGGTTCACCCCATACTTCTTGACACATGGGAGAGAGGCGGTTTTGTCAGGTGATTGGTATCCTCACAGAGAGCTACGTGTTGATGAGTTGCAGTTTGTAGATAGGACCCAATATGCCTCAATGTTGTCTCATCTAAAACCAATTTTTGAAAGAGTGAATACTTCACTTAAAAATGCTTATCATAGATCTAGATTTTATTATAATAGAAATAGAAGTAATGTTGAATATTCAGTTGGACAGGCTGTATGGAAAAAGGAGTACCCTTTGTCAGATGCCACAAAGTTCTTTACTAAGAAGTTAGCACCAAAATTCAAAAAGTGTATTGTGCTTAATAGGTTGTCTCCAATAACTTATGAATTACAGGATTTCGAGACCAGAAAGTCGTTGGGAAGGTGGCATGTCAAGGATATTCTGAAAGCTGAGCCTCAAGAGTAGGATAGATTTTTTTTTTTTTTTTTTTTTTTTTCCTTTTTTTTTTTGATTAAGCAAGTTGGTATTGTAACGGTGTAGAAATTCTAGTTCAACACCATCACACCTAGCGCCATCTGTCGTCACCAAAGTGGGGCAGGGGATAGTTCCTATGAATCCTCATGGTCGATTTGCATCTACAGCTTTGGTCGTTTAGTTCCGCCAAATTTGGTTAGATGGCGTTCACGTCGGTGCGTCTATTTTTTTTTTTTTGTCAATTCATGCTATTTAATCTTGTTAAAAGAAAATCATTATTGTAATTGTCTTATATTCAGGAACATTTTTTAAACAAACAAAAACATTTTTCTTTATTTTTTTAAAATAAAGCATTTTCCTGCTTCAATTTATGTGTGAAACGAAACGAAAGTGATTAGGCATGGGATAAGGGTTTGTGGAAAGTTTTGACAAGATCGGACTCTTTGGGAGGTTCTTGAGTCTTGTTTTAATAACCAGATTAGATTCAAATTTTTAATATAGATAGTTTCGGTCATCCAGGATATTGTGGTTTTTACTTTCAGTGTTAGAAAAACAGTTTTGCTTATGAACAGTTTGGTGTGACTGTAAATAGGTTCATGAAATAGCAGGACTCGAGACTTCGTTGGTATTGCAAGACTAAGGCACATCCTTATAGGTGAGAAGAAAAATGGATAACCACACTTGGAAACTGGCAATGAAGTGATTCGGTCAGATTGTTTTTTTGAAAGAGTTCTAGTGTGATCTCTTGAAAAAAGATCACACATCTTGCTGTGGTGTTTGCAGTTAAGTGGTGAGTAAACATTGTTAGTGTTTGGAACAAGAACATCGATATTTGCGAGATTCCAAAAACCACGCCACGTTTTTGCATCATTTTTCTCAAACCTAATTCTGGCTATTATTGTGATTGTTTCAGCATGGAGTGACAATAAGTAACAAATTGGATTAGTTCACATAGGAAGCTGTGGAATTTGTTTATTTCTGGAGCAGATTCATTCAAAATATAGTAGACGCCGAGTAAGTTGATTTTGCAAATCGGTATTTATCAGGGAGTAGTTCAAACATCTCTAGACCATCCCTAGGCCATTCAAACTAGGTCAATGCACTGTTTGGAAACATTTATTTATTTCTTTGGTAACTTTCAGGTTAAACTCGGTCGTTCAGCAGGGACATCATTTGGTGCCACATCACACAAAGTGCTGTTTGGATGAACTTCAGTCACAGGTGATCCATGGCAGTTGAAACTCCTGTGGTGATTTATGAGCAGTTTAGACAAAGACTAAAATCTCAGGTGAATTCTTTCCTAATTATTTGATACAGCTTCATGGACAAGCATCGGACGTCCCCACATCAATTCATGGTTAAATGTATAGGTATATAGGTTCAGTATTGTGAGCTATTAGTAGAATTTTGGAGAGAGAATAGTTCAGAGGCAAGGTTTATTCTTTATTTGATTTAGTAGGTTTTCACAGGTACCCAACGTACATAATAAGCATATAATATTAGTTAAAAGGTATTAATTGTAGACGGAACTCTGTTGTTAGTGTGTGTTCTGTATAATCTATCTGAATCACTTCAAACGGTGTAAGATAAAAGTTGCATTGTGGTCACCGAGCTTCACTCAGTCAGACTAGCACCATTTAAGTTAGGGCAACTCTCTTTGTGGCTAATTACTAAGCATTTTTGTTAAGTCTCTTCAAGGCTACTTCATTTTCGGTGGATAAATTGTCTAGGGTTAGCTTCGCCACACAAATACTAATATAGTTTTAAGTTTGCATGATAAGTTTAGTTTACTAACATAGCAGTTAAGTTAGGGCAAATTCTTTTTGTGAGCTACATTTACTGAGCTTTCCATTTACTAAGATATTGTCAAGTCTCTTCAAGACCACCTCACACCTTCAGATATAATTTATTTTCCTCGGTAATTTTAACTAGATGTAAACATAAAATTTAAATAAATTGTTGATGTTAACCATAAACACACTTTTCATTTGTGCTACAGGACTTTTCGAGTTTCAGTCCTCCAACTAAACCAAAACTCGTGGCGCCCTCTTCTGAGCCCACTTTCTACATCCCACGGCTAGCTTAGGGCATATCACCTCTTGATAACCAAAAAGATATCTCAATAGGTTACAATAGTAGATGTTGAGGATGACGTCGGGGCTGAGCGCGGGCTGGCGCGTGACGTCACGCAGCAGGGCGAGGCAGTACTAGTAGACTCACATCTCATAGAGCATGGTGTGGTTGTGCGCATAGTAGATGTTGAGGATGACGTCGGGGCTGAGCGCGGGCTGGCGCGTGACGTCACGCAGCAGGGCGAGCTAGTACTAGTAGACTCACATCTCATAGAGCATGGTGTGGTTGTGCGCATAGTAGATGTTGAGGATGACGTCGGGGCTGAGCGCGGGCTGGCGCGTGACGTCACGCAGCAGGGCGAGCTAGTACTAGTAGACTCACATCTCATAGAGCATGGTGTGGTTGTGCGCATAGTAGATGTTGAGGATGACGTCGGGGCTGAGCGCGGGCTGGCGCGTGACGTCACGCAGCAGGGCGAGGCAGTACTAGTAGACTCACATCTCATAGAGCATGGTGTGGTTGTGCGCATAGTAGATGTTGAGGATGACGTCGGGGCTGAGCGCGGGCTGGCGCGTGACGTCACGCAGCAGGGCGAGCTAGTACTAGTAGACTCACATCTCATAGAGCATGGTGTGGTTGTGCGCATAGTAGATGTTGAGGATGACGTCGGGGCTGAGCGCGGGCTGGCGCGTGACGTCACGCAGCAGGGCGAGGCAGTACTAGTAGACTCACATCTCATAGAGCATGGTGTGGTTGTGCGCATAGTAGATGTTGAGGATGACGTCGGGGCTGAGCGCGGGCTGGCGCGTGACGTCACGCAGCAGGGCGAGGCAGTACTAGTAGACTCACATCTCATAGAGCATGGTGTGGTTGTGCGCATAGTAGATGTTGAGGATGACGTCGGGGCTGAGCGCGGGCTGGCGCGTGACGTCACGCAGCAGGGCGAGGCAGTACTAGTAGACTCACATCTCATAGAGCATGGTGTGGTTGTGCGCATAGTAGATGTTGAGGATGACGTCGGGGCTGAGCGCGGGCTGGCGCGTGACGTCACGCAGCAGGGCGAGCTAGTACTAGTAGACTCACATCTCATAGAGCATGGTGTGGTTGTGCGCATAGTAGATGTTGAGGATGACGTCGGGGCTGAGCGCGGGCTGGCGCGTGACGTCACGCAGCAGGGCGAGGCAGTACTAGTAGACTCACATCTCATAGAGCATGGTGTGGTTGTGCGCATAGTAGATGTTGAGGATGACGTCGGGGCTGAGCGCGGGCTGGCGCGTGACGTCACGCAGCAGGGCGAGGCAGTACTAGTAGACTCACATCTCATAGAGCATGGTGTGGTTGTGCGCATAGTAGATGTTGAGGATGACGTCGGGGCTGAGCGCGGGCTGGCGCGTGACGTCACGCAGCAGGGCGAGCTAGTACTAGTAGACTCACATCTCATAGAGCATGGTGTGGTTGTGCGCATAGTAGATGTTGAGGATGACGTCGGGGCTGAGCGCGGGCTGGCGCGTGACGTCACGCAGCAGGGCGAGCTAGTACTAGTAGACTCACATCTCATAGAGCATGGTGTGGTTGTGCGCATAGTAGATGTTGAGGATGACGTCGGGGCTGAGCGCGGGCTGGCGCGTGACGTCACGCAGCAGGGCGAGCTAGTACTAGTAGACTCACATCTCATAGAGCATGGTGTGGTTGTGCGCATAGTAGATGTTGAGGATGACGTCGGGGCTGAGCGCGGGCTGGCGCGTGACGTCACGCAGCAGGGCTTCGCTCACGGCTGGTTCGTCGCGGTGCGCGAGGTACAGGTCTGCGAGCGCGAGGTAGTACTTGGTGCGGAGGATGTCCTCCGGATCAGATGTGGTGTTCGCCTGCGATGGACACAACAACCGATCACAATTTTTAAACAAAAGGTAACCATTTTACTAATTACACGAATCCTGAAGGCGAACTCATCGGTGCCTTCACCGTTACACGAAAATCCCACAGAACCATGAAAATCCTAGTGGTTGTGCATATTAAAAACTGGAAATTTGGAACCATAGGTTTAATAACCATAAAAGAAAGCATGGGCTAAGAAATTAAACTCGTGAGCAAAAAAATCCTAACCATAAGTCAATGCGCTGTACATAAGTCAGTCTGTTGTATCTAGAGTTTACTGTAGATACCAGGAGACTGGTAACTTTCATCGAAGAAGCGGTTCCAGCCGAAGACGGTGCACTTCGGAGAGAGATGACCGATTCATTGTCAGTACTGCGTTGAGAAATCGAGCTCTTACTGGTGTTCAAGTCCAACAAGAGCTCAGAGAAACACGAGGCGTAGCTGTCAGCGGGTGGACAGTCAGAAGACGACATAAGGCAGCCAGCCTTACGTCAAAAAAGCCAGCTACTGGCCCAAAATTGATCATCGAGCCATCGATCATCCATCCCATCGAGCAGCCCGTCTCCGCTTCGCAAGGGAACTCGTGAGTTGGACGTACGAACAATGAAGCTCTGTCCTCTTCTCGGACGAAAGCAGAGTGTGCCTGTATGGCAGCGATAGAAGAGCACGAGTGTACAGAAGGCCTGGAGAACGCTTCGCACAATGCTGCATTCAAGAAAATGTGGCTTTTGGGGGGGTTTGTCAATGGTTTGGGCCGGCATTTCAGTAGACGCAAAAACCGAACTCGTATTTATTGAAAGTGGAGGCCGGGCGGGGGGTTTGACAGCAAACCGTTACATCGAAGAGATCCTGGGGGACCATGTGGTTCCCTACGTCTGTTTTATTGGGGAAAACTTTATCTGGCCAACGCGTAGCTGGGACTTCAATCCTATTGAGCATTTGTGGGATGAACTGAAAAGAAAAGATCGGGCTAGAACTCCTGCACCAACTACGAAATCCCAACTTTAAGCGGCACTCACCGAAGAATGGAACAGCATTTTCAAAGATACGGTGAAAATACTTATTCGGTCTATGAAGAACCGTCTGGAAGCTGTTATTCAGGCCAGGGGTTTAACACTAAGTATTGATATGATTATTTTTTTATTAAATTGATCATTTTTATTGATTCAAGTTTGCATTTTCATTACAATTTTTACCTGATTTTACTATAGTTAAAGCTTCTTAGCTTAAAATTACGTTTTTATCATTAAAAAATAAGAAAAATCAAAAGTATGTATTCCCACTTTAAATTGAGATGATGAACTTTCAGATACTAAAAACAAAAATAAAATATAAGCTTCAGATTTTACATTAGATACTTTTGAACGCGAGCGTGCGGACTGAGTAAATTTTTTTGCTCACGAGTGTATATTTGGAACTTTAAGAGGAATTAAAGAAACTTTAGATGAAAGTCTTTGTTGTTTAAAGGTAGAGGAAATGACAATTTGAATTACATCTACTGAGCATAAATAAATATTCATATGTTTCAGGGTTTTTGGATTTTCACATTTTAGGGGGAGTAAATGGGGGGTGACAATTTGTATGGGAGTATCGTTTTTTTAAGGTAGGAGGAATTTGAAAAATGAAACTAGCTACTCATAAATAATTTCGCTTTTCAGGGTTTTTGGATTTTCATATTTCAAAGGGGGGAAATGGGGGTGAAAGTATTTATGGAACCGTAAGTATCCCTTGTTTGTATGAAGTTTGCATCGGAATTTTCAAAGCATACTCATACAAATTGTATTTTATTATTGTTATTAAAGATATTTGTTTTCCAGCTATATAAAACTTAAAATAAATTTTCTAAAGTTGGCTATAAAACTTATTGGGTGGTAACAGGTACCTAGCCTACCTGTAAGTAGTGCAGAGTATGGAGTAGCGCGGGTCCTGTGATGACATCTAGTAAATTGTCCGACAAACTTTCTTCGATATTTTTATCAAGACTTTCTTTTACTTCTTTGCTTTCTAAACTTGCACTACTTTCCGTGACTTTAAAATCCGTTTCACCTTGCCTAATTTCCGTTTCACTTTGCCTGATTTCAGTTTCATCTTGTTTGATTTCCGCTTCACCTTGATTGCTTTCCGTTTCACCTTGACTGCTTTCCGTGTCACCTTGGCCGCTTTCCGATTCATCTTGAATTCTTTCAGTTTTACTTTGACTACGTTCCACTTTAACTTGATTATTTTCCAGTTCTATTTGACAACTGTCAACTTCAATTTGACTTCTTGTTCTGTCTCTTTGCCTAATATTATGTTTAATTTGGTCATTATAGTATCTTCTAGCATAAGCCCAAAAGTAGCCTTTACTTTTTGCTAGATCTGTTAATGAATTCAATATCGTTGTTCTGTTTTGTGTGTTAGTTTCGTTTATAATGTCGTCGAGTAGCGTTTCGAGTCTGCTTTTACTTTGCTCTATTAGTTTGTAGTGGGGCCACTGAAAATAAAAATATTTTCAAAGTTTATATCAAGGATTTTGAAAGTAAGTAGTTCTCATAATTAGGCAATATTTATTTGGTTTTAATTCACACTTATTGAATAAGCAAAGCGACACCTCAGGCCAATTGTACAAGATATAACTCAAGTAATTGATCGGGCTTTGATAACTGCAAAGTTTCCCCTGTAGGCCTCGGCCCTTCTTTGGGAAAGGCCTATGTCCAGCAGTGGACGTTGACAGGCTGCTGATTATGATGATGATGCAGATGGAAGAGGCCCCAAAGGTTCCCATAGCCGTGAAGGCACTTACGAAAGCATACCCTTCGTAGAGGGCGCAGATGACGGCGTAGTCGTGAATGCACTTCTCGAGTTCACCCTCAAAGTAACGGTCTTCGAGAAGCTCATTGCACCAGTTGTCGTCCGACTCGTCGTCGGAGCGGTTGAGCAGCATGGTGCGCAGGTATGTCACGCGAAACAGGCACGTGGTCACATACGCTACAAGGTCGTCCTTTGACAGCTCTGTTAGGCTCTCGTTTATTATAGCTTTCATCATGTCATTATCTTCGAACGGGCAGTTTAGTTTCTCTAAAATCAATGAAAAATATTACACTATAGTTTGGTTCATAAATAATACATTCCAGACAACCCTTGACATAGTTGAGCCCGGATCTGGTCGAGATTCAGCAAACCCAGCAGTCCTATGATAATACCGAGGCTGTCAGCCGCACAGCGACACTATGATGATACCTGTGAGTATAAGGTGTCGTGCGGCGTAGGAGTGGAGCAGCTCGGCGCAGGAGTGGAGCGGCGCGATGTCCAGCATGGTGGCGGTGAAGCGACGCAGCTCCGCCGTGTCGCGGGTCGCGAGGCTGCGCAGCAGAGCGCCGCACAGCGACACTATATGTGAGATCCGGCTCATCGAGAACGAACACCAGCTGGAAACACACCGTTTCATACACCTCTTTAGCTAAAAACTGATATTTAATAGATGGGATAAATCGAATCGGGGGGGGGGGGGGGTTGAAGGCCTTGGGGAGCGGCGGGAGGTGTGAAGGCCGCGGGGGGCGGCGGGGGTGTGTGAAGACCGCTGTGGGGCGGCGGGGGGGTGTGAAGGCCACTTAGTGCCAATAATTCAGTTCGTAGATGGTGTTATCCGATGCCTCTTATTTGGAATGCACTTCGGCCAGGCTGGCCTTGAGGGACGTGATGTCCTCCAGCAACCTGGTGACGTCACGTGGTCGAATGTGACGGGAGGCAGCTTGTGCAGCTGCTTCGCCACAAACGCGGGCACATTGGAATTTTCACGTACCGTACTATCGGTCACTTGTTCCATAGAAAGTTGCATAGATTCATTGATAGTTACTATAACAGTTTATAATTTATTTATTAATGTAGCCGATTATTGAGCGTTGCTTACCTGTCATTAGATTTGGCCGATGAATCCGGTTTTGACGGAGGGTTTAGGGCAAGATTTGAACTAAAAAGAAATAAAAGTAAATCATAAAATCAAATACAATCAAAGCCTGTAGAGTAGTCAACCCAATAATAGTGGTGCAATAATAAGTGTTCAGGAAAAAAAAGTAAGTACGCAGTAAAAATCTCGCGGTTTTCAGCCAAATTTGAATTTTTTCTTCAAATTTGTCAAAACTTTTGAAATGAGCTAAACTAATTTTATTGCTAAATTATTTTTTTGACATCAAATGTGGCAGTAAGGCACAATTGAGGTTTAAGGTTTAATATTATCTATTCACTAAAGACATTACAATGTCACTTACTTGCGAAAAAAGTTTACTAAGGAGTAAGTACTAAAAGGTACCTTAGAATGACCTATAAGGTACACCGTCTTGAACAATATGTTGAGCTAATTTACTTTTAAATGCATTAAATGAGTTTACATTTTTTTTCGGACGGTAGTTTATTGTATAGCTGTGCGCGTTCGTAGGTTATTTTTTTTTAACTTGATCGGATTTTGGATAGAACAATAAAGCTGGCTTGACGAGTAATTCATCTCGTTATTTGTTTGTCTTTTATAAAGGCTAAGTTAGTGCGGATGGTTTTATTAAGTATTTTACGGACCAGGATGCATGTGCTGTAGGTATTATTTTTTTTGAGATTCATAATTTTAGTTTCTGTATACTTTTTTGTAGAAGGCGTTAAATAGGGAAAGTTAAAAAGTATTTTAATAATTTTATTTTCCATAGTAAAATAGACACGTATCATTTGCGTTCAGCGTTATGTTGATATATAAGCCTAGTTGTGTTATGTTATTTATATAGATTGAAAAGAGTAATGGACCCAATATTGATCCTTGAGGGACGCTGTATGTTACAGGTGAAGGGTTATTTTGAATATTGTCAATTCGGAAGATTTGCGATCTGTTCGATAGGTATTAATGAAATATCTTTAAGTCAACTGCTTTGACACCAATACATTCTAATTGTTTTAAGAGCAAGCTATGACTTACCGCGTCAAAAGCTTTTTTTAAATCTACGAATATGCCAAGGACGATGTTTTTATTATCTATTTTAAATTTTATATTGGTAACCAGATCAATTGTTGCCGCTAATGTGTTACTTTTAGGGCGCAATACATGTTGCTGCTCGCAGATAAAGTTTATTGAGTCGAGATATTTTTCTAGTCGTGAGTTAAGATTTTTTCATTTATCTTGGGTAGTACAGCTAAAACTGAAATAGATTGGTAGTTGCCTCGATCTGTTTTTAATCCCGATTTATAAATAGGAGACACTTTTGCGATTTTTAGCGTGTCACTGTCTGTCGTGGAACTCACCATCTAAGAAGAGTTTTATAATACAGGTTGTAAGATTGTGAAGTATTACATTTTTAATGCATTTAATAGCTTTGATGTTAATTCCGTCTAGTCTAGTTCCGTCCGTCTAGAATTAGGATCAAGATTTCTATTACATCGTTTATTTCTTAAGCTGTACAGGGATCTAGTGACGTTAATTAATTCGTATAGTTAATTTGTGGTAGGGCATGTACGAAGTTCTCGTGAAAGGTTTTCGGTATTTGATTAGCCAAAACAGAGCCTATTGTAGAAAAGTATTGGTTAAACACTTCACAAATTTCTTTTGCGTCAATTATTTGGATTGATTCTATTATAAGTTTTGAAGGAGCACAGCTTCACAATTATTCTTGGATGATTGTGACAAACAAAAATACATTCGAGCAAATTCCTTGATTTGTGATCTTGGCATAGAAAACAAAGCACGATAATGTCCAATAACAGTTAGATTTTTACTGGGTACATTTTTTCTTATTTATTTTCTGAACAGTTATGATATCCCACCCATAGGTAATGAGCTGACTACTTTTTACACCACATCCTGTATAAAATCATAACACGATTAATTACAGGACAAATAGGATTCATCATAAAGCCCGTACAAATTTATATCAGAGTCCAAAGAATTTATTACGGGACCCACATAGTTCGTTACAGGCTCCGCCTGCAGTATAAGTCTATCGAACGATTCATTAATCAGTCATTATCACCAGTTATTCATCGGTCATCCTGCTATGAAAAAAAGCGCAAATAAAATAGCATACAGTATCTACAGTAGTCAGGTGTGCGGATCGGATACTGACTGCAGATGGAGCTGGTCGTGCAACATGGCGGCGGCGTCTTGCAGGAAGGCATGCCTCGCGGGCGCGGGCAGCAGCCTCACGCCGTCCTGCCAAGCCGATAGCGCCTCGCGCCACGTCTCCGCCGACAGCCGCGGGTCTCCGCACTGCAACAACGACCTCCATGTACTGTGCAGCCTCCACCTCGACCCCCTCCACCTCGTGCAGCGACGAGCTCACTGCGTGCTTACCTGCAGGGTGGTTGTGAGCGCGAGCAGCGCGGCGAGCAGCGGGGCGCCGACGTCGGGCGGCAGCATGGCGGCCAGCTGCGCCGCGACCCCGCTCCGCGCTTCCAGCGCTGCAGCCTCCACCTCGTGCAGCGACGAGCTCACTGCGTGCTTACCTGCAGGGTGGTTGTGAGCGCGAGCAGCGCGGCGAGCAGCGGGGCGCCGACGTCGGGCGGCAGCATGGCGGCCAGCTGCGCCGCGACCCCGCTCCGCGCTTCCAGCGCTGCAGCCTCCACCTCGTGCAGCGACGAGCTCACTGCGTGCTTACCTGCAGGGTGGTTGTGAGCGCGAGCAGCGCGGCGAGCAGCGGGGCGCCGACGTCGGGCGGCAGCATGGCGGCCAGCTGCGCCGCGACCCCGCTCCGCGCTTCCAGCGCTGCAGCCTCCACCTCGTGCAGCGACGAGCTCACTGCGTGCTTACCTGCAGGGTGGTTGTGAGCGCGAGCAGCGCGGCGAGCAGCGGGGCGCCGACGTCGGGCGGCAGCATGGCGGCCAGCTGCGCCGCGACCCCGCTCCGCGCTTCCAGCGCTGCAGCCTCCACCTCGTGCAGCGACGAGCTCACTGCGTGCTTACCTGCAGGGTGGTTGTGAGCGCGAGCAGCGCGGCGAGCAGCGGGGCGCCGACGTCGGGCGGCAGCATGGCGGCCAGCTGCGCCGCGACCCCGCTCCGCGCTTCCAGCGCTGCAGCCTCCACCTCGTGCAGCGACGAGCTCACTGCGTGCTTACCTGCAGGGTGGTTGTGAGCGCGAGCAGCGCGGCGAGCAGCGGGGCGCCGACGTCGGGCGGCAGCATGGCGGCCAGCTGCGCCGCGACCCCGCTCCGCGCTTCCAGCGCTGCAGCCTCCACCTCGTGCAGCGACGAGCTCACTGCGTGCTTACCTGCAGGGTGGTTGTGAGCGCGAGCAGCGCGGCGAGCAGCGGGGCGCCGACGTCGGGCGGCAGCATGGCGGCCAGCTGCGCCGCGACCCCGCTCCGCGCTTCCAGCGCTGCAGCCTCCACCTCGTGCAGCGACGAGCTCACTGCGTGCTTACCTGCAGGGTGGTTGTGAGCGCGAGCAGCGCGGCGAGCAGCGGGGCGCCGACGTCGGGCGGCAGCATGGCGGCCAGCTGCGCCGCGACCCCGCTCCGCGCTTCCAGCGCTGCAGCCTCCACCTCGTGCAGCGACGAGCTCACTGCGTGCTTACCTGCAGGGTGGTTGTGAGCGCGAGCAGCGCGGCGAGCAGCGGGGCGCCGACGTCGGGCGGCAGCATGGCGGCCAGCTGCGCCGCGACCCCGTTCCGCGCTTCCAGCGCTGCAGCCTCCACCTCGTGCAGCGACGAGCTCACTGCGTGCTTACCTGCAGGGTGGTTGTGAGCGCGAGCAGCGCGGCGAGCAGCGGGGCGCCGACGTCGGGCGGCAGCATGGCGGCCAGCTGCGCCGCGACCCCGCTCCGCGCTTCCAGCGCTGCAGCCTCCACCTCGTGCAGCGACGAGCTCACTGCGTGCTTACCTGCAGGGTGGTTGTGAGCGCGAGCAGCGCGGCGAGCAGCGGGGCGCCGACGTCGGGCGGCAGCATGGCGGCCAGCTGCGCCGCGACCCCGTTCCGCGCTTCCAGCGCTGCAGCCTCCACCTCGTGCAGCGACGAGCTCACTGCGTGCTTACCTGCAGGGTGGTTGTGAGCGCGAGCAGCGCGGCGAGCAGCGGGGCGCCGACGTCGGGCGGCAGCATGGCGGCCAGCTGCGCCGCGACCCCGCTCCGCGCTTCCAGCGCTGCAGCCTCCACCTCGTGCAGCGACGAGCTCACTGCGTGCTTACCTGCAGGGTGGTTGTGAGCGCGAGCAGCGCGGCGAGCAGCGGGGCGCCGACGTCGGGCGGCAGCATGGCGGCCAGCTGCGCCGCGACCCCGCTCCGCGCTTCCAGCGCTGCAGCCTCCACCTCGTGCAGCGACGAGCTCACTGCGTGCTTACCTGCAGGGTGGTTGTGAGCGCGAGCAGCGCGGCGAGCAGCGGGGCGCCGACGTCGGGCGGCAGCATGGCGGCCAGCTGCGCCGCGACCCCGCTCCGCGCTTCCAGCGCTGCAGCCTCCACCTCGTGCAGCGACGAGCTCACTGCGTGCTTACCTGCAGGGTGGTTGTGAGCGCGAGCAGCGCGGCGAGCAGCGGGGCGCCGACGTCGGGCGGCAGCATGGCGGCCAGCTGCGCCGCGACCCCGCTCCGCGCTTCCAGCGCTGCAGCCTCCACCTCGTGCAGCGACGAGCTCACTGCGTGCTTACCTGCAGGGTGGTTGTGAGCGCGAGCAGCGCGGCGAGCAGCGGGGCGCCGACGTCGGGCGGCAGCATGGCGGCCAGCTGCGCCGCGACCCCGCTCCGCGCTTCCAGCGCTGCAGCCTCCACCTCGTGCAGCGACGAGCTCACTGCGTGCTTACCTGCAGGGTGGTTGTGAGCGCGAGCAGCGCGGCGAGCAGCGGGGCGCCGACGTCGGGCGGCAGCATGGCGGCCAGCTGCGCCGCGACCCCGCTCCGCGCTTCCAGCGCTGCAGCCTCCACCTCGTGCAGCGACGAGCTCACTGCGTGCTTACCTGCAGGGTGGTTGTGAGCGCGAGCAGCGCGGCGAGCAGCGGGGCGCCGACGTCGGGCGGCAGCATGGCGGCCAGCTGCGCCGCGACCCCGCTCCGCGCTTCCAGCGCTGCAGCCTCCACCTCGTGCAGCGACGAGCTCACTGCGTGCTTACCTGCAGGGTGGTTGTGAGCGCGAGCAGCGCGGCGAGCAGCGGGGCGCCGACGTCGGGCGGCAGCATGGCGGCCAGCTGCGCCGCGACCCCGCTCCGCGCTTCCAGCGCTGCAGCCTCCACCTCGTGCAGCGACGAGCTCACTGCGTGCTTACCTGCAGGGTGGTTGTGAGCGCGAGCAGCGCGGCGAGCAGCGGGGCGCCGACGTCGGGCGGCAGCATGGCGGCCAGCTGCGCCGCGACCCCGCTCCGCGCTTCCAGCGCTGCAGCCTCCACCTCGTGCAGCGACGAGCTCACTGCGTGCTTACCTGCAGGGTGGTTGTGAGCGCGAGCAGCGCGGCGAGCAGCGGGGCGCCGACGTCGGGCGGCAGCATGGCGGCCAGCTGCGCCGCGACCCCGCTCCGCGCTTCCAGCGCTGCAGCCTCCACCTCGTGCAGCGACGAGCTCACTGCGTGCTTACCTGCAGGGTGGTTGTGAGCGCGAGCAGCGCGGCGAGCAGCGGGGCGCCGACGTCGGGCGGCAGCATGGCGGCCAGCTGCGCCGCGACCCCGCTCCGCGCTTCCAGCGCTGCAGCCTCCACCTCGTGCAGCGACGAGCTCACTGCGTGCTTACCTGCAGGGTGGTTGTGAGCGCGAGCAGCGCGGCGAGCAGCGGGGCGCCGACGTCGGGCGGCAGCATGGCGGCCAGCTGCGCCGCGACCCCGCTCCGCGCTTCCAGCGCTGCAGCCTCCACCTCGTGCAGCGACG
Source organism: Perizoma flavofasciatum (assembly GCA_958496245.1). Classification (NCBI taxonomy): domain Eukaryota; kingdom Metazoa; phylum Arthropoda; class Insecta; order Lepidoptera; family Geometridae; genus Perizoma; species Perizoma flavofasciatum. Next base: position 20,601,238 of record OY292419.1, on the reverse strand, counting down.
AGCTCACTGCGTGCTTACCTGCAGGGTGGTTGTGAGCGCGAGCAGCGCGGCGAGCAGCGGGGCGCCGACGTCGGGCGGCAGCATGGCGGCCAGCTGCGCCGCGACCCCGCTCCGCGCTTCCAGCGCTGCAGCCTCCACCTCGTGCAGCGACGAGCTCACTGCGTGCTTACCTGCAGGGTGGTTGTGAGCGCGAGCAGCGCGGCGAGCAGCGGGGCGCCGACGTCGGGCGGCAGCATGGCGGCCAGCTGCGCCGCGACCCCGCTCCGCGCTTCCAGCGCTGCAGCCTCCACCTCGTGCAGCGACGAGCTCACTGCGTGCTTACCTGCAGGGTGGTTGTGAGCGCGAGCAGCGCGGCGAGCAGCGGGGCGCCGACGTCGGGCGGCAGCATGGCGGCCAGCTGCGCCGCGACCCCGCTCCGCGCTTCCAGCGCTGCAGCCTCCACCTCGTGCAGCGACGAGCTCACTGCGTGCTTACCTGCAGGGTGGTTGTGAGCGCGAGCAGCGCGGCGAGCAGCGGGGCGCCGACGTCGGGCGGCAGCATGGCGGCCAGCTGCGCCGCGACCCCGCTCCGCGCTTCCAGCGCTGCAGCCTCCACCTCGTGCAGCGACGAGCTCACTGCGTGCTTACCTGCAGGGTGGTTGTGAGCGCGAGCAGCGCGGCGAGCAGCGGGGCGCCGACGTCGGGCGGCAGCATGGCGGCCAGCTGCGCCGCGACCCCGCTCCGCGCTTCCAGCGCTGCAGCCTCCACCTCGTGCAGCGACGAGCTCACTGCGTGCTTACCTGCAGGGTGGTTGTGAGCGCGAGCAGCGCGGCGAGCAGCGGGGCGCCGACGTCGGGCGGCAGCATGGCGGCCAGCTGCGCCGCGACCCCGCTCCGCGCTTCCAGCGCTGCAGCCTCCACCTCGTGCAGCGACGAGCTCACTGCGTGCTTACCTGCAGGGTGGTTGTGAGCGCGAGCAGCGCGGCGAGCAGCGGGGCGCCGACGTCGGGCGGCAGCATGGCGGCCAGCTGCGCCGCGACCCCGCTCCGCGCTTCCAGCGCTGCAGCCTCCACCTCGTGCAGCGACGAGCTCACTGCGTGCTTACCTGCAGGGTGGTTGTGAGCGCGAGCAGCGCGGCGAGCAGCGGGGCGCCGACGTCGGGCGGCAGCATGGCGGCCAGCTGCGCCGCGACCCCGCTCCGCGCTTCCAGCGCTGCAGCCTCCACCTCGTGCAGCGACGAGCTCACCTGCTGCAGCGCTGCCCGCACGCACTCAGCGCTCACCACGCTTTCTGAAACAGTCACACACGCAGTCTATAGCCAACATGTTATATGATCGTTGCCGTTTAACTGCGAAGTCATTATATTTATTATAGAAATGAAAATGTATTTTTGTTATACGATCACTATAAATATTGGCAGATAGGTTGGTTTAATAATAAGCGTGTGTTCACGCTCAGAAATCTTTATTTTCTATCTAATTTGATACCTACCTAGTTATTCTGTTTAATTATTCTTCAAATAAATCTGACTGTTGTTAACGTGTTGCAAATCCACGAGCCGCAGTGATTACCTCCGTTAGCATCTACATCGAGGCACATGAGCAGCAGGTTCCTGTCCTTGGCGTCGCCGCAGCGCAGCAGACGGCTGCAGACGGCGAGCACCGTGTCCCGGACCACGGCCCCGCGCAGCCAGCGCCGTGCCGCCCGCAACTCACGGTGCGGGTGCGAGAGGGACAGCGATATGCAACACTCCACCACCGACGGAGGGAACTAAACATCATTAACGAAATTATAAATAAACACCCAAAATTCACATACATACTTCTAATTTGATGAGACAATGGCCTATCAGTTAGGTACCTCTCCCAGGCTACTAAGATTCTTAACTTACTACTTGTGTGTCTGCAGACAGAAAGTGCAGTTTAGATCAGGCGAGTATTAAGCCAGATCCGGGGTAAATCAAAGCAGCACTCTAGGACCAACCCTTTTTTTTCGGCAATGATCAATGTCCTTTCTAAAGTCCTAAACACGGCTCAATGCTTGATGTTTGCGAAACTTCAGACTGTATTGCTTTGCAACAGGACCTTGATTCATTAGAGAAGTGGAGCCAGTCGAACAGACTCGCATTCAATGTCGAGAAGTGCAAAGTTATTACTTTTACCAGGTTGCAAGTGCCCCAAATGCTAGCATACTTGAAAGATTGAATTGTATGGGAATGATATTAGCTGTTAAAATGTCACGTGACTACTGGCAAGTTTTCTTTGACAAATTTGCATTAGCGTAAAAGGAAAACTAAGCGTGAGGTATGTATCTAAAATCGCAGCTCAACATTGGAGAGGGTGAATGGTATCTGGGACTTATTGAGCACTTGATTTCCGCGCGCACATCATTTCAATATGCAAAAAGACACATTGAGATTATGTATTAAACCCTATGGATATTAGGTTTCATAATGCAAGCGGCTTTTCAATTCGATGACGTAAGCGTTGCAATAATGCTCTCCAACAGCTTCGTTCGTAGCAAATTGGAGTTTAGTTAAAAAGCTGGGATTCGCGTGAGGCGATGATGATGAGTAGAGATTCCAACGTAAATTCGCTAGATGTATCGACAAGCCAACGAACGGCTATCACCCGTATCTTAACAATGCGCCTAGCGAGCAACACTCGGCCCAGAGCTTTGATTGGCGAATCAAGAACTTCGATCGGCGATAGTTCGGTAAATTATAGGTAATTTTTGAGCATAGCTAGTCATAGTGCGCTCGTTCGGTTATTGAAAATTTAATCTTTTAGCTTTACCCACCGGAACGATAGAGGTCGAAAGTACCGCGAGTGGCTTCGAAGAAAATATAGTACGGCCGTGCTTCGCTGGACTTGACTCGATACATAGAAAATACCAAGAGGTGCAATAATTTGACCGTTTGTAAAGCGTGTACCTGTTCGAAGGAGTGGAACATAGCGTCCCGTTCGTCCTCCGTGAGATGGTTCATGATGAGGAACAGCACGCAGACGGAGCGTCGCGAGCCGCCGAGCCGCGGGCGCAGCACCGCCGCGTACAGCGCGTACGCGGACTCGCACGCGAGCCGCCGCGCCAGCGCCGCGAACAGACCCGCGCCCTCGAACTCCGCGACCAACGCCAGCAGACCCGGCAGCTCGTCCAGGCAGATCCGCTTCGAGATCGCGAATTCCAAGTAGCGCCCGCAGATGCTCTCACCCAGTTCGTTCAGATCGCGGTTGTATCTCTCGATCGCGGACGGGTCGGTCGGTCGAGTTTCCGTCGGAGGTTTTTCTTCTGCGGCCCTCGTATCGACCTCGAATCTGATGCTGTGCCGCTTCTTCGATTCTTGCGTGAAGGTCGACTTGAACGTTTTCAGCATGAGGATGTGAGCGTCCATCGTTTTCTCGATGTCGTCCCGGTCGAGCGACAGCTCATCGATCTGCGCTACGAGCGTCGAGCGGACGTTCTGCCAGAAGTTTCCGATCAGCCGATCGTAGTTCTCGTCCTTTCGTCGGTCGGCTAGCTTGAGCCAGTGTTTGAGGAGATCGGCCATGCTGCTGGCGGAGTGCTTTATGAGATGGTCGCGTGTCGGTCCCTCCGAGTCCGCGAGGAGCTTCTCGAGCCACGTCCTGTGCACGGAGCTGACGGTCTCCACCGCGCGACGATGAGACTGCATCGAAAGGTATCGCAGACACTCCTCCAGGCTAGTGATCCAGAATTGTCGTTCGCTTTTTGAGCTGAGTATCGATTTCTTATCCAATCTGAAACAACATTATGGCATTTTATAGTAGCCAATACTAACGAGACTTCCACGCAGCGTTTCTATGCTCCCCACCAGATGAACCGAAGTTGGAGCAAGTCGATGAACGAAAGTGGCCTAAGATCGTGCATCATGGCGCTTTTTAGGGGAGACCTCTATGGACTACTACTGGCTGATGTAAAGTGAAACTAAAAAACACCGCAAAAAGCGCCAACAACTCGTTCAAGGGGGCCGGTAACCGACTGCGCCTTCACGGAGCGCTGGACGAGACAGCGTGCACTCATAACGAAAATCCAGTGGTTCTATGTACTTCCTACCTTGACTGCATTTATGTAATATCTTTTTATCTTTCGAAAAATATGGACTATGTTTTATTTTTGTTTAATATCGACGCTACTATCAAGGAATTCCAGAAAACTTCTTTCAGGTCAATGTATAATGTAAGCCGTAAGTTTGCGTACCCATTGAATATGGCGTTGAAGAAGGCGTCGTAAAAGTGTTGCGTGAGCATCTCCTGCGGCAAGCCAGCCAGCAGCGGCAGCAGCACGTTGGAGAGGTGCCTCGCGTCGCCCCATCCACCTACACACATACATACATTATTGACATCCGTTTTCAACGTGAACACGTTTTGATGTTAGAACTTGAGGTTACTAATAGATCAACTAGTCCCAATAGTAGTCTTCGGGACGGGTTAAAGTAGGGGCACAGAGTTGTATGATCGTAATATATATTTGGGACGATATATATGTGAGGCAGTCGTGCAAAGATTAAATACATCCAAAGATAATTGATGAAAATAAACATACCACTTTCTAGTACGTCGAGAATTCTTTTGCTGAGTAATTCTTTCTTTTCTAAGTACTGGTGCCAATCCTGTAAATTAAAATATTTATTTCAATTAGTTTTCAATACTGCTTTACCATCAATTATGAATTTTGCTTCAGCCTACTCTGAAGGGTTCGAGCGCGTAGTTTTAATAGATGCAACCAACCGGCACATTATGCATGAACAGCAGCAGGCAGTCCCACAACTGGGCAGCCGCTAGCGGGTTCGACTCCCGGCCTCCCACCAGCACTCGCAGCGTCTTCACTCCGTACTGCGCACCGAACTCTGCCTTGAAGCGAAATACGATACTGCCCATCGCGCCGAACCACGCCGCCCTGAAATCAACAACCATATATATTAAGTTAACAAGTATATCTTAATACACAGACACAAGTGTTTGTTCATTCAATCCAGAACTGCCATAGAGACACACTCACCGTATCCTGGAGTCGGGATGCACGGCACGCTGCCAGTAGGTCTGCGCGCTGAGCAGAGGGCGCAGCGCCTCTGCCAGCCAGGGGGAGAGCGGGGCCGGCAGGTGGGTCACGCTCCTCCGCACCCGCTGCCCATAGAGACACACTCACCGTATCCTGGAGTCGGGATGCACGGCACGCTGCCAGTAGGTCTGCGCGCTGAGCAGAGGGCGCAGCGCCTCTGCCAGCCAGGGGGAGAGCGGGGCCGGCAGGTGGCTCACGCTCCTCCGCACCCGCTGCCCATAGAGACACACTCACCGTATCCTGGAGTCGGGATGCACGGCACGCTGCCAGTAGGTCTGCGCGCTGAGCAGAGGGCGCAGCGCCTCTGCCAGCCAGGGGGAGAGCGGGGCCGGCAGGTGGGTCACGCTCCTCCGCACCCGCTGCCCATAGAGACACACTCACCGTATCCTGGAGTCGGGATGCACGGCACGCTGCCAGTAGGTCTGCGCGCTGAGCAGAGGGCGCAGCGCCTCTGCCAGCCAGGGGGAGAGCGGGGCCGGCAGGTGGCTCACGCTCCTCCGCACCCGCTGCCCATAGAGACACACTCACCGTATCCTGGAGTCGGGATGCACGGCACGCTGCCAGTAGGTCTGCGCGCTGAGCAGAGGGCGCAGCGCCTCTGCCAGCCAGGGGGAGAGCGGGGCCGGCAGGTGGGTCACGCTCCTCCGCACCCGCTGCCCATAGAGACACACTCACCGTATCCTGGAGTCGGGATGCACGGCACGCTGCCAGTAGGTCTGCGCGCTGAGCAGAGGGCGCAGCGCCTCTGCCAGCCAGGGGGAGAGCGGGGCCGGCAGGTGGGTCACGCTCCTCCGCACCCGCTGCCCATAGAGACACACTCACCGTATCCTGGAGTCGGGATGCACGGCACGCTGCCAGTAGGTCTGCGCGCTGAGCAGAGGGCGCAGCGCCTCTGCCAGCCAGGGGGAGAGCGGGGCCGGCAGGTGGCTCACGCTCCTCCGCACCCGCTGCCCATAGAGACACACTCACCGTATCCTGGAGTCGGGATGCACGGCACGCTGCCAGTAGGTCTGCGCGCTGAGCAGAGGGCGCAGCGCCTCTGCCAGCCAGGGGGAGAGCGGGGCCGGCAGGTGGGTCACGCTCCTCCGCACCCGCTGCCCATAGAGACACACTCACCGTATCCTGGAGTCGGGATGCACGGCACGCTGCCAGTAGGTCTGCGCGCTGAGCAGAGGGCGCAGCGCCTCTGCCAGCCAGGGGGAGAGCGGGGCCGGCAGGTGGGTCACGCTCCTCCGCACCCGCTGCCCATAGAGACACACTCACCGTATCCTGGAGTCGGGATGCACGGCACGCTGCCAGTAGGTCTGCGCGCTGAGCAGAGGGCGCAGCGCCTCTGCCAGCCAGGGGGAGAGCGGGGCCGGCAGGTGGGTCACGCTCCTCCGCACCCGCTGCCCATAGAGACACACTCACCGTATCCTGGAGTCGGGATGCACGGCACGCTGCCAGTAGGTCTGCGCGCTGAGCAGAGGGCGCAGCGCCTCTGCCAGCCAGGGGGAGAGCGGGGCCGGCAGGTGGGTCACGAGGTGCTGCAGCGCGTGCAGGCTGCGACAGACCGCGCGCGTCGCCCCCGCCTCGCGCTCCTCCGCACTCTCGCTCCTGTACACACATACACTCGACGATCGCAAGTGGGACCACGCATCCTAACCCCCAGGGCACTTTCAATTAATCATAATATGAATCACATTAAAAATCACAACATAGCCACTTGATGGAATTCATTTTATTTCGCATGCTGAATCAGCATTAACAATTCTTATGTTTGACAGTTTTCAATAGAGATTCGTAAAATAGCTCAAGTAATATAAATTGTATAACCATGAAATAGCAGATTCATAAAAAGTTACTCGAGACAATCTATTTTCAATTCATTTCGTCGATTTAGTTGGAAAATAAATGAATAATGGTAGATCTTTAAGAAAACTTTCTGGAGCAAGCGCGTGTTACGGAGAGAATTATATATCGTCGGCAAAATGTAACTCTTCGGCAAATGGAACTAGCTTTTGAAATGCCGGACACCAAATTTGTTGGATTGTATAGACTGAACAAATGTCTGTGTACAGATCTCATACATGAGATGGAATGGATCATCCATTTGGCAGCGTTTGAACAGAATTAGACCGCCAAATTGTCAAAACCAAACAAAACCTAGTTTTTTTTGAAAAAACTCGAATTTTCTGCAATCTTGGCATTCAAAATCTATAAACAAGGGAGTTATAAAGTTTGTAAGTATTTTTTTTACTATGGTTCGATTCAATTAAAACGTGGTATAAATAAACTTTAAAGACAAGAATGAAAACGTTTTTTTAAATTATTTACATAAAAGTTCCATCTGAAATCACCAGGTTCCATCCTCCTCTTTACACTCCCGGCAAATTTTGCCTCTAATTTGTACCAACTGTACAAATTAGAAGCAAAATTTCGTGTTAATTAATCCGCTGTTGGTTTTCCTAGATAAATAAATAATTAACGTACTTTCCGATGTGAGCCAGCTCGCCGTTCCCAGCGAGGACTTCCACCAGGTGAGTTACCACTTCATCCTTACAGAACGACAGCACTTCTGGCAACTTGTTGTCGGGAAACGTTTTCTGGAAAATGAGACACCTCGTCTTTGTACATGCTTTTCATAATGTTATTCTTTATATTCCTGTGTTATTATTTCTCAATACATTAAAGAATCATAATAATTGATCATTAAAATCAATGGCTTGTCAGCTATTTTTGGATATTTCTAGAAGTTTTATTGGTTGCACAAGCTCATAATAAAGGGTGCAACAGGGTTGTACAGGACCGACTAACAGTCAACGCAGAGCCTACACCTGTTCGGAGGGTAGGTTCCTTTTGCTCTTCAGTCACCTTAAGGCGCATACAGAACACATATAGCGTATGGTTCTAATCTAGCTGGAACGCGTGTTCGTCAAGTGCGGCGCCACGCGGCGCACTTGAAGTGGAGTAGAGTGGAGTAGTTACCGCGAGTGAGGTGACTGCGAGCGTCTGCGCGGGCGCGTGTTCGTCGCTCTGCGCGCCGAGCCAGGCCGGCATCAGCTGCTTCAAGTGCGGTGCCACGCGGCGCACTTGAAGTGGAGTAGAGTGGAGTAGTTACCGCGAGTGAGGTGACTGCGAGCGTCTGCGCGGGCGCGTGTTCGTCGCTCTGCGCGCCGAGCCAGGCCGGCATCAGCTGCTTCAAGTGCGGTGCCACGCGGCGCACTTGAAGTGGAGTAGAGTGGAGTAGTTACCGCGAGTGAGGTGACTGCGAGCGTCTGCGCGGGCGCGTGTTCGTCGCTCTGCGCGCCGAGCCAGGCCGGCATCAGCTGCTTCAAGTGCGGTGCCACGCGGCGCACTTGAAGTGGAGTAGAGTGGAGTAGTTACCGCGAGTGAGGTGACTGCGAGCGTCTGCGCGGGCGCGTGTTCGTCGCTCTGCGCGCCGAGCCAGGCCGGCATCAGCTGCTTCAAGTGCGGTGCCACGCGGCGCACTTGAAGTGGAGTAGAGTGGAGTAGTTACCGCGAGTGAGGTGACTGCGAGCGTCTGCGCGGGCGCGTGTTCGTCGCTCTGCGCGCCGAGCCAGGCCGGCATCAGCTGCTTCAAGTGCGGTGCCACGCGGCGCACTTGAAGTGGAGTAGAGTGGAGTAGTTACCGCGAGTGAGGTGACTGCGAGCGTCTGCGCGGGCGCGTGTTCGTCGCTCTGCGCGCCGAGCCAGGCCGGCATCAGCTGCTTCAAGTGCGGCGCCACGCGGCGCACTTGAAGTGGAGTAGAGTGGAGTAGTTACCGCGAGTGAGGTGACTGCGAGCGTCTGCGCGGGCGCGTGTTCGTCGCTCTGCGCGCCGAGCCAGGCCGGCATCAGCTGCTTCAAGTGCGGTGCCACGCGGCGCACTTGAAGTGGAGTAGAGTGGAGTAGTTACCGCGAGTGAGGTGACTGCGAGCGTCTGCGCGGGCGCGTGTTCGTCGCTCTGCGCGCCGAGCCAGGCCGGCATCAGCTGCTTCAAGTGCGGTGCCACGCGGCGCACTTGAAGTGGAGTAGAGTGGAGTAGTTACCGCGAGTGAGGTGACTGCGAGCGTCTGCGCGGGCGCGTGTTCGTCGCTCTGCGCGCCGAGCCAGGCCGGCATCAGCTGCTTCAAGTGCGGTGCCACGCGGCGCACTTGAAGTGGAGTAGAGTGGAGTAGTTACCGCGAGTGAGGTGACTGCGAGCGTCTGCGCGGGCGCGTGTTCGTCGCTCTGCGCGCCGAGCCAGGCCGGCATCAACTGCTTCAAGTGCGGCGCCACGCGGCGCACTTGAAGTGGAGTAGAGTGGAGTAGTTACCGCGAGTGAGGTGACTGCGAGCGTCTGCGCGGGCGCGTGTTCGTCGCTCTGCGCGCCGAGCCAGGCCGGCATCAGCTGCTTCAAGTGCGGCGCCACGCGGCGCACTTGAAGTGGAGTAGAGTGGAGTAGTTACCGCGAGTGAGGTGACTGCGAGCGTCTGCGCGGGCGCGTGTTCGTCGCTCTGCGCGCCGAGCCAGGCCGGCATCAGCTGCTTCAAGTGCGGCGCCACGCGGCGTCCACAAACAGACACCATCGACCCGTGACATGCCTGCACCACAAAAAACATATTATCCCTTTCCACTTCTCACAGTTGTTGTAAAAAAACAGTTGTAAAATTCTTTAAGATAAAATATCCTAATTATTTAGATACAAAAACTCTTGGTATTGAAAATGCTCCAACTCAAACCTGTTGTTTTGTAAAAGGATCATTAAAAAGAATAACCAGCCTTTTTTTTCTTGCCTTCTTTCCTGGCTTGGTCACGGAAGAACAGGCAGTAGATAAAAATTGATGCTTCCTTGTGATTTTAATGAATAAATGAATTTTGATATTGACTTTTTTATCACACAAAAAAAAGCCAGTATAAATGTTTTAGTTAAACTATTTTTATTTTATTTTAAAGCTATACACATCTATTTTAGCTGTGAACAGAAATACAGACCTGTGTGCACTCTCGGACTTTTCTATCAGGGTCTGCGGTTAGGATTCTGTAGAAGTGTGTCCAGCTGGGGAGGGCGCACACCACATCCTCCACCTTGCTTGTGTTCACCAGTTCTGTCAGCTCTTGTAAGGCCTGGTTATAGATAAACTAAAATTGTTCAATGTGAGACTAAACAACATTGGAACAAAGTAAGAGTAAGAAGATATTTTTGGCACGTTTTTCATAGTAGTTAGCATTCCCTGATAGGTTGTAAGCTCATCACATTTGGCTCAAGTACATGCCAGTTTCATTATGGTTCTCTTCTTCACTGTTTACATTTACTAATTACTTTAAAGTGAGTTCTGATAAACTGCTCACACAAGGTTGTAGAGCAAAATAAAATAATTGTAACAAAAATGCTAAATAAAATATGATAATGAGCTTACCTTAGTCTTAGTTATGGGATCCTTCTTATTGAGTTTCTTCAAGCATAGCTGCAGCTCAGGAAGGATAAGAGGATCGACGCTGGGTGCGACCAGCGACGGGAACAGAGCAGGGAGCTGAGTGCCCGAGACATTAACTATCCCGGAGTCTAGCTTCACGCTGCTCAGGAGCTCTGCGCTGCGACCACTGCTTGAAGGCTGTAACATTTCACATTTCACCTGAATATCACTATCACAGAGGGAATAACCACTACGTTAAGACACTAAATTTAAGGCAGTGTATGTTGTGAAGTTCAAGTTTGTTTACTACTTTTTTATCACTACATTAGACTGTTTCAAGGCAGATAAATAGTTTTGATGATGTTAATAAAGTACAATATTTATTTTAGAAGCTAAATACCCTTGAAATTTAATCAAAGTCGGTTGTTTGATGCGTGAGATTTTCGACTTTTGGAAACTTACCCGAGCGTTATTCTTTGTCCTCTGACTTTGTTTGGTCTTACCACCCATCTTGAGAGCATGTACGATGCAAAGATTTAGTACATTTATAAGAATTTGACGACAAAATAGCTAAACCTACTAATAAAAATATGAACACAACACAGCAATATCGAGTGCTGGTATTTATTAATTTTGACGGACAGTACAAGAAATTTTAATCTGTGGTACATTAGGATTTTGATGGGAGACCGTATTGTACGTCCATGCAAAGCACAACCATGGAATGCACACCCCTGGAAAGTACAGCCAGTATTACAAACCATTTGGTTTGAATTATCTGGGTGTGCTTTCCATGGTCGTACAATACGCTCCGTACAAACTAAACACATGACGGTAATGCACACCCCTGGAATGTACACCCCGGATTACAAACCAATATTCTCGACGCTCATTGGTCGCGAGTTCGTTATATCCGTGAGCTCTCATTGGTCGATGCGAATAAGTCGCATGACGAGAACGAGCCTCGTTTGCACTGAGCAAGTTTTAATATGTTCAACTAAGAGTTGCCATTGATAAATAATGTAAACAATAAGTTAATGTTGGCCTGAGAAATCCTTCCTAAGCAAATCCGTCTTGGATTGGTTAGGTTATTAGGTTTTTTTTTTATTACCACTCAGAAAAGGAGGATTGCTATCCGAACTTTATCCAACAAACTTGGGTTCAAATAAATAAAACCAACCGGTTAGTTCATCTGCAAAAACCCAACATAAATAACTAATCTACTTACTACATCTACATTAATTTACTAATAGCGTAAAATACTATGGCAACACAGCACTTGCCCCTTGATAGCACTCGCACATGAAAACAGAGCATGAAATTGGTTCGTATTCCATGGCTGTACATTCCAGGGTTGTACAAAACTGGCCGTACAAGGTCAACACGTGTAGGGAATGCACGCCCAGGAATGTACGCCCAGTATTACAAACCAAGTATTTGAAACCAATGGTTTGTAATACTGGCTGTACTTTCCAGGGGTGTACTTTCCATGGTTGTGCATTACATGGACGTACAATACAGGGACTCATTTTGATAACTGCTTAGTACGCATTGCGACCGAGTGACACTGACAGACAGACAGATAGTGGGAACTGCCAACTCGATACCACAAGTTAAAGCTAAATGAAAAAGCAATTTGATTAGTGATTCAAATTCAAATTATGTGGATGATTATGTTAAGATACCTACCAACATATTTTTTTTCAATTTTCAATTGATTCCGAATGCCGATTTTAAAATTTAATTTATAATTAACTCATTAAGTTCTAGAATATAATTACGACTATACCATATACTTTACTATTCTCCTGTACGGTATAGTCGTAATTATATTCTAAAATGATACCAAACCACGAAAATTTTAATTCTATCAATAAGTTCTGTTTTATAAAATACATACATTGCTTTCGAGTTATTTTCTAGGACAGGTCATAGCCACTAATTGTATTTCGGATCGTTCTTCCATTCATTTCTGTAATTTGAAACAGAACTCACATTCACTCAAAGGAATCTATATATTTGTAGTGTTTCTAACTCACTAAACTCATAACTCATAACGTTATAGATAAGTTAAAAGGTACATAATTAAAGTTACGTAATTTTAGGCAATTTACAGAAAAAGTTATAGCCCATAACAATAACACCTGCTCGCATCATCAATCAACAAGCAAGACAAAAGTTATTTAAAAAGGGAGAAACATAAAAGTGTTACCATTGTTTTTATTATTTCAAGAGAAATATCATACGAAAAAGTTTATGTAAGAAACTGTGGTAAGAAGAAAATGATCAACATGATAGAATACCTAACAATTTTTAGGAGCTGCTATATGGTACATTTCAGTTCTAGACTTAAGAAAATAATGCCAAATCATCAAAAGTGCTAAGTTCACTTTACTTCACGATTATGGCTTTTGTAACAATTTGTCACCATTCTGTCAATGTCTATATCATGTTAGTGGCATAAACTTTTGGAGATGTATTCTCAAACTCTCTGTGTACGCCTAACTTGCAACGTGACATTGGCAAAATTGCGGTTCCCTTAACCCGCAAAGGCCCTATACAAAGAATTGAATTGAATTGAATTGTGGTTACTAAGAATATGATCGGTAACAAAAATTGAGAGAATCAGCAAGATTTTTAATTTACAAATAGGTTTTACAATAATTATGTTACTTAAAGATCATCAGGAGGGATGTTCCCTTTAGGAATATCATAAAGGGAACATCGTAGTTTGGGACAGCTGAAAAATACGTGATCCACGTTTCCTTCATCCAGACCACATTCACACATCGAGTGGTCTTGATCCTAATTTTGTATAGAAATACAAGAGTACAAGCATGGCCTAATCTGCGACGACAAATGGTCGAAGTGCTGATTTTATTAGCTTTACGGAATTTAAAAAATCAGACAATGTGGGGAATATGTGGCTGAATGTCCGCATAATATCTTACATTAATAACTTTCGAGGAATTCCACAAATCCGACCAAGATTCATTAAGGTGTGATTTAGGCAGCAGGTATAGTTCATGAGAGTATTTTTTGAAGTGCTCAAGAGAGCCTATCTGGGCAGCCGTTTTTGCACAAGAATCTGCTGTCTCATTGCCAGGGATCCCAGAGTGTCCTGGAATCCATGCTAGAGTTATGTTGATGTCAAGCTTGTGACATTCAAAGAGGGAATGTTTAATTTTAAGAATTTATGAGAAGCGAGAAGCAGATCGGAAAGGATTAGAAAGGATAGATTGAAGAAATCTTTTAGAGTCAGAAAAGATGATAGAATTATTTCAGTGATGGGATTTTTTAAAAACGATAGGTTCAAGGATTGCGAGGGCTTCCCCAGTGATTACTAATGTAGACAAGGGATATTTAACACTGAGACAATTTTTTGTAAAGGATATCCATACAACTACTCTAACATCGTCTTTCTCGGATAATTTAGATGCATCTGTGAATAATGTATGCCAACCATTATGTAGGGAGTCTATCTGCTCGTTAAGAACTTGTCCGAAGCCAAGTTCTTAACGACCAAAAGAACAAAAGTCTAAAATAATATCGGATTGATAAACTAAAGCGTCATAATGGAGTGACGTAAAGTGGATACGAGGGAAACTGATTAACAGGGTTTGAAAGTTGTTTTTTTTTCTTAAAACTATGAAGAATACATGGAATGTAAGAATACAAGTGATTTAATTTAGGAAGAAGGGGATTAGAGTTCTGAATTAATTTAAAGAAGAACCTATCGGAAAGAAACTGCTCGTAATTTTAAAGGGGCTATAACACACTCAACTTGCAAACCATTGATGGGCGATGACTTCATAGCCCCAAGGATGATGCGCAAACATTTTGAATGAATTTTATCCATTTTGTAAAGACAAGATTCTATTAAAAAAAATTATATGGGTGGGAACCCCGCAAGTGAACGAAGAATATTTAAATATTTTTCACACTTCTGAGCAAGTAATACCAAAATGAGGAAAACGAGTCCAATGTTAAACCCAAAAACTTGACACTATTAAACTGAGAAATAATTTCTTGATCGATATATATTTCAACCGATAAGTTCAACTTCAACTTCTTGATTATGGCTTCTATGGCTAGTTGTCACAATTCTGCCAGTGTCCGTTTGATCCATGATACATTCACAAACAATACAGAGGTGTGAAAATAAGAATATGGTCGGTTTAATGATAGAAAATCGACCAGAATTTTGTGCCAGTTTGAAATTTCAAGTGCTAAGTTGTGAGCACGGATTGGAGATAGATGACAGTTGACTGTCACGCATGGGCGCGACATTGATTGAGTTTAGTTTTAATTGACACTGATATTTTCTAAACAGTGACAACCGGACAAGCGGACATTGGCAGCATTGTGACAAATAGTGACACAAGCCATAATCAAGAAATCAACTAAGACTCTCTCATTGATACATGACTAATGTGAGTGAGCGATACGAGGCCTAGGGTTTTGTTTGCATTAGTACATAGGCTCATGAATAAATCCTACTAATATAATAAAAGCGAAAGTCTGTTTGTGTGAATGTTTGTTTCCACATATGTATCTCTGTAACTACTAAACCGGTTTTGATGAAATTTGGAATGTAGATAGTTAGGTTCTGGAATATCATAATAGGCTAATCTTATTTTCGAAAATCAACCCCTAAGGAGTTTAAACAGGGTGGTAAAGTTTTTATGGAAAAAAATATTCCTTGGTTTTATTAATTCAAAACTCGGTAGACATAAACTTTAAAATAAAAAATGAATCACGAATTTTTTATTTTTTCAAAATTACCTTTTGGGGGTGTGTGCAATTGAGTTCTAAACTTTGTATAGGTAAATTGTAATCCTTGGTTCGATTCATTCAAAAGTTAGTGGAAATAGTTTGAAGCCTGGAAATGGTCATATGCTACTTTTATTAACATAACACGCGGGCGAAGCCGCGGGCAACAACTAGTAAATAGATAATACTGGACATCCTCACTCAGCATCATCTGGCCCAAAACTAATCAGACTTTGACTGTGTATGGGAACTACATGACTGACTGATGACTGACTACTAAGTAAAGACATGTAAATACCTACATACATTTACTCAAAGAAAACACCCAGACAAGAGACAAATATTTACATATTAAAGATACAAACATTTGTCGCGCAGTGCGAATCGAACCCGCGAACTTCTGCGTCTCAGGCGGGCCCACTGCGCCACAGAGTTCGTCACATGAAGTAAAAACTCCTGTGTTTGATCTTTGATAAAACACGGTAGGGCTATAATACCCTTCCATGTTTAAGCAAATTTTTACAATTTTTATGGAGATCCTAGCCGATTTCCATAGGTACCTACAAAAAATCCAACCATTTGTAGGTTTTCAGACGCAAAATTATTTGTTGTAGAATTACATCCTCTGAAACCAAACTAATGAACGAAATACGAACCTTTCTTTGATTCAGTAACAAAGCACTGGCTGATTCTTTAGTAGTAAAAAATGTGAAATAATTAGTTACCTAAGTACCTATTTACTTACCTAGGTAGGTAACGAGTGAGACGACGATACATCTTAGAAGAACGATTCCTGTGCATTTGGTGAACCTACCTAATAACTAACGCTGAGCACACGGTTTGAACTTTGAAGAACCCAGCATTGCTAAAATAATCTAGGTAGATAAACACTTTGTTACAGATCATCTTATCACCTACAAATCTATACATAACTATATACTATCTAAGTTTCTACTTAGTAGTAGGTAGGTACTAATTCAAGTACGAGTGATAAGTACCTACTACCTACCTAACACGAAGTTTTAAGTACCTACCTTGTACCTACATACCTACACAATTTCCCCACAAAAATAGGTAATAGCTCTAAACTAGTCGTAGAATCTCGATTCCGATAGCTTCATCTCCCTGCTCGCTTTGAACCGTCTCGGTTGAATCACCCTTAGGTACGTTAGTAACTACCTAGGTAGGTACTTTTTGAAGTTATTAGGTATGTTTAAGTAGGTACTAAGTATTCTTAAGTAATTATAATTTGGTTATCAGGTTTTGGGATAATATTGTAGGGTAAGTAAATGAAATATACCCAGAATGCATTGAAATGTCAATATATATATATTTTTTAATATTCATAAATTCAATATACATTATAATATCAAGTAAAATGAGTTACTATATTTTTTATATAGGCAATATTTTAACACTGTTAATCTATGGGTAATTTTAACAATCTAATGTACTTAATTTAACAATTTTTCAGCAACCAAACTACATCCTCCCACTTCATTCGATCTCACAATATATGTACTTAGTAATACCTACAACGAACAAACTCATCATCATGGCAATAGGAATTCACATATTCTTATAATTTACCTATTGCTTTAAAACTATGTAAGTATTAAAGTCAAAGAAAGGAAAAAATACTTTTTAGCAATATTAATATTGCACAAGTAACCAATAAAATCTTTAGGTAGTAGGTAGGTACATAATGCCGTTCTTGTAAAAATACAATAAAACAATCTAAAATTACAAACCTAAAATTAAATTTGGCACAACTTAGGTACCTAAACTAGCGCTAAAGTATATACGGGACCGTTATATATACAAGTTTCCGCGTCTTGGTATTGACCTAAGTAATCTTTGGTTCATCTAGCTGTAGCCGACCGGACAGTTTTGGATGCCGCTTATTATACAATAAAACATTAATCAAATTTTAAATAATCCTTACAGATTAAAATGTGATGCGTAATATAACTTTAATTGTTCTAGGTACGTAGATTAGGTTACAATATAAGTAATAGTTTTTCTTCCTAGAAAAGATTATCAAGTTTCAAAGCAATTAAATCAAATTGAGCAGTATTAGCTAAACTTGAGTTAATGGCTAAAATGAATACTGTTAAAATTTCAAATATCAAAACGAAATAAATATTTAATAAAGAATATTGAAGAAATTTATTTATTTTTAAATTTCATGCGTGCAATATGCGTATTCGGTAGGTACGATTTTTAACAGTTTTATTTTTATACTGATTCCAATAATATTTTAGATGTAATTCGTTGATTTGAAACCCTTTCACTAAAATTATTTAGTCTACTTACTTACATTATAAAATTTATAAATAATCATTTGGTAGGTAGGCATACTCAATCTCTTAAAAATGTATTTTTGTTTAGGAACTTTCTGTTCTAACATATCTACTGCAACGATGATGATTACTGTCCAAAATAAAATGTTAATATAGGTATGCTTTGATTTTGGTACATAAGTTTAATTTAAGTAATAGCTTCGTATGTAGATACTTATGACAAAAAAGAATTTCATTTCTTATAGAAATAAAAGAAGTAACACCTACTTACGAAATTTAGAAGTTGATAGAATTTGTTAAGACGGTGGAATCTGGACCCCAACAAAGGAAAAAAAAGAAACAAGTTAACTATTCAAATAAGCTTACAAAATAAAATCGAATGATTGCGATGATTAACTTTAAAACAATACAATACTTGTGGTTTCATTATTAGGTATATAATTATGTTAAGTTCTATAAATTATTAAGACGTGTTATTTAGGTAGACGGTAGGTAGGTATCGAGGCCGGTGGCCTCGATTTTGTAGTACACTAACTAAACTAAATTTAAACTGTCGCTCTCTTTTACTGATAGTGTACGCAAGAAAGAGATGGCATGAATTTTACTGCTATGTGCTGCTGTCAAATCCGTTTACGTCCCGCTGTTCTTCGTGTTTATAGTCAGCATCTTTTGAAATCACGACTAAATTTGTATGGAAAACTTAAATCTGACTAATTCGACAGCACTAAAATTGTAGCTATCTCTTTCTTGCTTGCACTATCAGTAAAAGAGTGCGACAGTTTAAATTTAGGTTAGTTAGTGTACAACAGAATCGAGGAATTATCTTTGAAATGAGGAGTCTACATAAAATATAAAATACGTTAATCGTATCTTATTCTGGTCGAATGCAATACATTCGACCAGATGTGCATTATTGTCATCATTGTTCATATAAAATGTATCTAGACTCTGCAATATATAAGTTATCTACGTTTTATATTCTGAATATTTTTTATAAAGCGATCATTACACTATTATATTTAAAAGTAGATAGTTAAGTTAGCTATTTACATTTTTAGGTAATAACCTATTTACATAGAAAAAAACAGACGTTAGATTTTGGACTATATCAAAAAAGTTTTTAAACACAGCAGAGATCCCATTATGAGTAATATGGAATGCTTAGAACTTAAATTAGATTGAATCTATCTAAACACTTACCTATCATTAGAATACGAGAAGATTAGGTTTTACTTTCAAATGTTTTGTATAGAGAATAGAATTTTAAGAATATAATAAAGCTTATAAATCATGTGACATAATCCAATATTTGTTGTAAATGTAAGTTGTTAAAATAAAACTCAACTCTTCTGAATTCTTTTTCCGATATTAAGTGGGTACAGGTAGGTAGGTACGTATATCGTTACGTATTTGAGTGATAGTATTTGAAGTTACATAGATATTTATGCAGAAGACTAAATTTAAAGATTAAGCAATATTTTTAACACTAGTTATATTGTCATCACAATAGACTCCCAGTTCTTAAGAAACCTACGAAAAATTATACTTGCATTTGTTCTTACAAATGCAGTTACCTACAATAAGTATGTATTTAACTTTATCTGAAATTATATGGCTTATGTATGTTTATGGATCGCATAAACATACCCTACAAACAATTCTCACTTACATAAGTGAATAAAAGTAAACATTAAAATGTTTATTGAGTATTCGGTTACAGGTACTGGCTTCAGGAGCTAGGCACGTAATATGTTATATTTTAGGCTAAAAAATAAAACTAAAAATGTTTGGCATCATGGTTTGCTTGGCACTTTTTGGTAAATTTTTGGCACTATGTGTACAATAATAAATTCACAAATAATCATAATAATTAAGTATTATCATCTAACTAAACGTATAAAACATGACGTTGAGCAATGAAATTACTTTGCAACGAAATACCGAGCGACAAATACTATTTTATGAGCATTTTTATGCAACACGCGATTCTTCCGCTTAGAACTCTCGTTGAGGTATATTATCGGGCTTGACAGGCTTCAAAATATCTCATAGTGAAGTTATGAGATTGTTTGATTTTCTGTTTTCTACCCAAATTGTACTGGGAATCGGTCTACATCTACAGACTGAAATTCTTGTTTTTAGTAGATCGCAGTCTGGGCTATAACTAAGCATACTAAGTGAAGATTGCCAGCAGCTGTAGTCTAATCCCGGTACGGCTTGCAGATCGCAAACCTGTGGTTCATGTGCTGGCTGTAGGAGCCGGAGTGCGAGAACTTCTTCAGACACTTGCAGCACTGGAAGGGCTTCTCGCCCGTGTGTAGCCGTTTGTGCTCTGTCAGGTGGTGTTTGTGCTTGAACGCCTTCGGGCATTGCAAGCACTTGTACGGACGCTGTCCTAGAAAACAATTAAATATTACATTAGATATATAGGTTTTGCTGAGTATTCACTAATGGCAGTCCTATGAATCAAGATGTGATTAGTCTACACTAAAAACATCTAGTTCTTTTGTATGAGTGACGGATTGTGAAGCAATTTATAACTCACCTGAGTGTTCATATTTATGCCTAGCGAGGGAGCTCTGCTTCACGAAGGTCTTGTCGCATTGGTCGCAGACGAACTGTCCCTCACCCTCCTTAAATTCACTCTTGAGCTTACTCTTCTTAAGTACAGTCACATCGTCTTCGTATTCGTTGGGTGCATGCATGTCGTCCCAGGAGGCACGCTCGTACGACGGGCTGGAGCCGTGCCGGTTGATGTCGGCAGAGAGGTGCATGTTCAGTATCGGGGAGCGCGCATTGGTCATGTCGTTGTAGTGTAACAGCTTATCCATCGGCATCATCGGGTTCAGCTTCTGTGGCAGCAACCGTTTCTGCCCATTAACGTTCTCGCTCGGAGATGGTGAGAGTCGAAAGTCAGTGAACGACGAAGAGGAACAATTGGAATGTGGGTACGCGTTCATGTAGTTGGGGCGCTGCGGTGTCGTGCTGCGCGAGGACTTCTGGCTTAGATTTACCGCTTCCTCTGAATCGGAATGTGTTACTGAAATGCTGCACGTTGGAGACGGCGACGGGCTAGAGGTCACCGACGGATTCGACTTCTTCGTCGACAAGTCTAGAGGCTGGTCAGACACTAAGGTGGACTGGGTCATTCTTCGAAATCTCGCTCTGTTATTTTGGAACCACACTTGCACCACCCTGTTGTCGAGCCCGATCTGTTGAGCTATTCTCTTAAACTCTTCCCGGTTAGGTCTCGGGTTTATCGAATAATGCTCTTTGAGCACCGCCTGCTGCTCCTCGCTCAGCGCTGTGCGCACTCTGATCTTCCTGTCGCTGTCGTGAATTGAACCCTTTTCGTCGCGCTCATCCCGAGCGAAGTCTTCGTCTTCACTCGCGCTAACTCCACTCTGAGCAGAAGTGCGCATTTCCATCTCCATTTCTAACCTGTTAAGAACTACCGTTTCGGCCACTTGGGCTGCCAAGCTTTCATGTTTTCTAAATAATCCGTTACAAACTATCTTCTCATGATCTAATAGTTCGCTTTTGTTGGAGAAAGTAGCATTACATTTTGAGCATCTCTGAAGATCTTCAGTATCTGGTTCTTCCTTTATGGTGACGTGTGGAGTCAGAGGAGACTCTCTGCTTGGGCAAATATTTCCAGAAACGGGAGATAGGTTTTCCATGTTTGCTCTAAAGAAATGTTTCGTCACAGATGCATTTACAGATTCGAGTATCGTATTGAAACCGGAGTGATTATTATCAATTTCGTTGCCATTATTATTCAAGGGGACGGAATCGTAGACGCGGGCCGGAGATCTCAAATCACTATCTCGGTCCTCTTGCTCCTTCTTTATTGTTACAGCATCGTCATCTTCGATATCCATGACGAGCTCAGCGCTGCCTTCTGAACGCTTATCGTCTTCCTCTGTTACCTCTTCGATCAAATCTTCAGGATTACTTGGAGGTGGGCTAGTTTGCTTTGGACTAGCAGAATTCTCAATTTTTCTTTGAGGATACTGCGAAGAAGCCAACTGCTCGAACAGTTGGCTGAGTGATGTGGGTAAACTATATGGCGTGATGCCACTCGCTGGGCTCATCGGCATTCCGGGAGGCATGTAGAATGGATTCATGCCGGGTTGCCCAAGAGGCGGACGATGGAAGCTGTTCTCCTGAGAGGACATGGAGGCGAAGAAGGCTGCGGCTTCGTTGTACTTGGGCAGGATGGGGAAAAATGAGTTGCCGTTGGGTGCAATGTTGTTGTTCAGTTGCGAAGCCACCAAGGCGTTTGCGCGCTTCCGGGAGGGACTCCTGTCAGGGTTCAGGGCAGGGTTATTCGGCTTTATCCGTCCCATCTTAAGATTCATGACGAGACACTTCTTAGAGGTCATGTGGCTCGAGTAGGAGCCAGAATGGGAGAATTTTTTCCCGCAGTTGGCACATTCGAAGGGTTTCTCTCCGCTGTGTATTCGCAGATGCTCTTTGAGATGATGCTTGAATTTGAAGGCTTTATCGCAGTCGTTGCACTTGAACTTACGGAGCTGCGCACTCTCGTCATGGCTGATCATGTGCCGCTGCAGGCGATACACATTTGCGAAGCTCTTGTGGCAGATCTTGCAAGTCTGTCGGCAAAAGAAAGAGCTTGTTAGTTAAAATATGTATTGGGAGTTCACCATACTAACTCAATTAAACCTGGATTCGCCTTGCTAAACAAACGACCGACTGCTCACCACTTAGTTATTACATACACGCAATGCAAAATGTCTTCGACTAGATACTAGGCTTTTATTTAGAATAAGGTGTCTTTAAAGCATTATGAAGTCTGTTCACTGACATATTTGAGTGTATCCACCTGTGTGCTCGGTGAGTGCAGCGTCTCGTGTCGGTCGAGCTGGTCGCGCGTGGGGTATGCGCCGCGGCACTGCGAGCAGGCGAAGGGTCCGCCCGGCCCGAGCGGCGAGCCGCTGCGCTCCTCCTCCTCCTCGGGCGGCTTGGCCTCGCCACCGCCGCCCCCCGCCAGCGGCCGGACTGCAACAACGAGAGAACCTGCCTTAGACAACTCTAACAACAACTCGAACCGAGCGTTCTGCAAAGAACTGCTTCCAACATTTATATAAAAAACACGGGATCCTCCTGTGCTCACAGGTTGTACCAAGTCGTTGTATCATGGAAGATAAACCTTTATGAAGGCATTGAGATTGTTTCGACTTATTCTGAAAGATTGAGTATCTGTAGAAATTCCCGTGTTTGAATTTTGAATGATGTAGGTAGTTCACGATAGTATTTGGAGTAAAAGTACCTGGTTTTTTCCTGGAGCCAAAAATTCGAAGACCTAGCAATCTTTATTGTGCTGATCCTTGGTCTTGACCATACTATCTGGCAGTGGGAAAGTTATTGGCAGATTTATAATCGATAACGGTTTTCTTTTATGAATTACTTGCAGGAGGAATACAACAGCGCTTGTTCTAATTACGAAGCTACAAGTATCCTAGTTATTTAACAGGTAATTAGCTATGGCGTTGTACTATAAAAATACTATACTTATAATAATGCTTATATATAACTATCTTCTACAGTTACTAAGTCGAAAAATTATTTGAGGCGTCTCTATGCGTGCAGTAGGTACCTATGTATCTCACCATAATCATCTAAGCATGTGCAATGCAATCAGTCTAACACCAGACAACACAACTTTATTGACCATAAATAACCAGTAGTTTTAAGTAGGTAGATACACTACAAGTAGTAGATACAATTCAAGTTGAAAACGCAATCAGCAATTGATACATTGCGGTTTACCTACTCGTACATTGCGGATAATATCGCACAAAACACATCGGATACAAAACAATTATCTGTGCAACATTGTCGATAAAATATATTATTATCGTAACCACCTTTGTTGGGCTTTATAAAAACAAAAATGGCGGCAATGATTTAATTTCGATGGTTATATCAGTAATTTCGACGGTTATATCAGTAATTTCGACGGTTATATCAGTAATTTCGACGCTTATATCAGTAATTTCGAAGGTTATATCAGTAATTTCGACGGTTATATCAGTAATTTTCACCCGCGACGCGAGGAGCCGGTACATGTGTTTGTGATAAGGGGTTAATTTTATCCTATCCGATTATCAATATGGTTTTTAGCGATCGCTTTGTGTGATAAAAGTGAGTTTTCAGTTTATTTTTTACCCACAACGTCGAGAAACCGCATATGCTTTTGCCATAAGAAGTTGTTTGCTCGTTAGTTACCATTTATCTTCGAAATGGATAATCGGTTAGTAATGCAGTTTTTTGTAATCAATTTGTATGTCTTTAAGTTTATAGTACGCGGTAGTACGTGGTCAGTACGCGGCACAGAAAATTCTTAATTGTACAACAAAAAAAATAATCTAGGTTACAGAGATGATCGATGATGGAAATTCATTTATTAAATCAGACAGTTTTGGTCTGTTTTTTGCTAGTATGTCTTAATATCTATGTTAAAATAAGGAGAGCACAATGAATTAAAAAAAGGTTTAAGGACGTTATTCCCGTACCCCGTTACACTTGTATATAGCCTTTGTTTTATCATTGTAGTATACGGATGTACTATCTGAATAAGTAGATCCAGTGAGCGTTCAGACAGGGTGAAGTTTTTTCTGGTATATAAATGGTAATAATCAGTTTTGTTCGGCCTCGTAGCGGGTCTACGATGCCGGCGTAGCATTACTTTTTGAGGATAAGACTTTCTTACTACTTACAAACTTTATATGGTAAATCGGTCTTACATACTTCATGTATTCTCGAATAAGCGTCACCATCATCAGTCAGCAAAGGTCTACTATTGAAAACAGTATTATTTATTCTGTCAAAAACCAATGGTTTTTTATCGAACGAATTCCAAAGTGAACTTAGCCTCATGTTGAAACATTGGACACTGTAAATTACAATCAAGACGGAATATTGCTCCTTGAACACATACGGGCTATGTAGGTAAGATAATATACCCGCTGGCTCCCTGGCTAATGTAATATAGTTTTAAAAACCCATACTATTATAAACGTGAAAGTTTGTGAGGATGGATGTTTGTTACGCTTTCACGCAAAAACTAATGAAAGGATTTTGATGACACTTTACAGTAATATAGATTATACATCAGAATAACACATAGGCTACTTTTTATCCGGGTAAAACGCGGGTGAAGCGGTGGGCAGATAAGCTAGTCAGATATATGTACTAAAGAGCAAAACACGACGTTTAAATGAATTCTCGCCGGAAGCCTGCACGCTGGGCTCCGGCAAACATTGCTAATCATGATCATAATTAACAGCCTCCAGAAGTCCACTGCTGGTCTTATTCCTTCCCAAAAGAGTGCCATGACGAACGACCTCAGCTACGAGTACCTCCCTCCACCAACTTCCCGCAACCATTACAACGCCATCGGTCCATCTTATAGAATTTTAGATATCTCGTAAATTAACTCTATATTTATTTCCCTACTGTCGCGGTACTCGGTACTTGGTACTCGGTACTCGGTACTCGGTACTCGGTACTCGGTACTCGGTACTCGGTACTCGGTACTCGGTACTCGGTACTCGGTACTCGGTAGGTACTACCAATGAATTATAAGAGGATGAACGCAATAAAGCTTTTAGTGCATTTATGAAAGATAGGTACGTTGGTATGTCGATCATAATACATAGACAAGTAACCACAAGGAACTAGGTAAATAGGTTGGCTGTAGGTAAATGCGGTTTTAAATAAAATTAACAATGACTGCATAATCATCAGTGAATATTATGTTCCCACATACGTACGTAAGGTAGGTGAACCTATTTTTATTGTAAATAACAGTTTGCACCATCGAGCTGTTGCTAATTAAGTCAATAATAGAACTTGAATAATTTTAATGATATACTTAAGTACTGTAGGTAAATACAGGTATTATTTCTCATGGTTTTCCATTTATTTTTGAACTTTTAAAGTAGTTATATCTTTTATATAAGTATATATGTACCTAGATTTTTTTTCTTAATTTGATGAGTAAACAATTTTTTTTAATATAAAACGATTTATTTTTCAATGTATTAATTTACTGCTGTTTTAAACGTTAACTTTATATAGCTGCCTTATTTCCGCTACTCAACGCTAGATGGCGCCATCAGTCGCTTCACTGAGTATTGTAGCGCGCGGACACGACCCTATTTCATTTACTTGTAGCAATCTCTCATAAAATTAACAATAATAACTGCTTGTTACGTACAAAACATATATTTTTTTATAAAAAATTAAAAGCTTTATGTAGTTTATATACGTAATTAAATCACGACGGTAATTTATTTTCTTGCTGTTTTAATGATTTTTTTATTTTGGAAAAATTAATTTTGTATTTTTAGCAAGGTGATAAAACGCGGACGGTATCGGCGATTAGGTGAAGCGAGCGGACACCTACTACAGCGGTCTGCAGTTAGGGTTCCCAGATTAAAAAATCTAAATTCCGGAGTAAATTCCTGACATTTGATGAAAATTCCTGACTTTCTTGTAAATATAACATTAATGTCGTTAGCTTAGTGAAGTGTTGCAGAACATTTCTGGGAGCAATAAATATCAGTAATGGTCAAAATGACAAATAACTTATATGTAATGTTGATTGTTAATTTATTTATAATAAAAATATTTTTGGTTTATTTTATGTTTTTACTCTTTACCTACTTAAATTGTAGGAATTCCGGACGGTTTAGGATTCCCCCGCATTCCGGACAAAGACCTATAATACCGGACATGTCCGGATAATTACGGACGTATGGCAACCCTATCTGCAGTTGGCACCTAGGTACCTACACTATCGACTGCAGTCATCTGCCGCCAAACAACTATAGTTATATTGTTTGTTGGTCTCTGCGTCCGTTACTCGTCGATAAAAACCTACACACACCACCGTCGCTTCCTATTGCCCTGGTAATTATCAACACCCACGTTCACTTCACGTAGCATGTTGCATTTTTATAGATAAAAACACTTTTTGGACTCTACCACAAAGGTACCTACGATACTACCTCTATACTATACTATACTCGATAACAATAGTACATATGTATATTTTATCCTTCTTTTGTCCTTATTACATAACTAGATTTTGCCCACGGCTTCGCCCACATGGTACCCAGATAAAAAATAGCCTATGTGTTATTCTGATATATAAGCTATATTACTATAAAGTTTCATTATAATCCGTTCAGTAGTTTTTGCTTGAAAGAGGAACAAACATCCTCACAAACTTTCACGTTTATAATATTGGTAGGATTATCTAAAAAGCTAGGTATGGATAATTTTCAACGGAGTTCAATTTTGTAGATTTAGAGTTTTTGGTATATTTAAATTGTCATCAGAATGGTAATTGCGAGCAGCACCGCATGCGCACGCGCAGCGTCGGCGCCGCGCCGGTGATAACGGGCTGATTGTAGATCGACACCACTCAGTTGTGATTGGTCGCACCTGTGCCGGTAGAACGAGAGGAGAATATCAAAAACTCCGCCCGTAGCCATATTGTATCGTCTTGTAGATTGTATTGTTGTGTTATTAATGATTACTTTTTTGTTTAGTTCGGATGTGCGTCGCGGATTATCCATTATTTTATCTCGGAGTATATAGGTACCTAGGTATACCTATATTATTTCATTTATTTTGATGAAATGAAATGAACAATTGTAACAATCGAATTCGAAATTACTTAAAACCGCATAGGTTTTAAGTAATTTCGAATTACTTACCTTACCTTATTAACCTATGTTGGTCTCATAAATGAGCATGCTTTGTTGTAAATTAAATATTAAAAATATACGTTTAATTATGTTTAGGTAATAAAATTGTTTCAAGGATAAGTAAGCACCAAAAACACCAGTAGGTATGACTTTTTATGAGTGACTCAACCTGAAAGAATCGTATCGGATGATGTTTAGATAGTGTATATTCATTTAATTATGTTTAATACTATGTCCGTTATTTAGGTTTTAGGTAGGTCCTAATACAAGTCAGATCCTTATTCACCAAATTAATGAGGATTTCTAAATGGATTATCTACCTTTAACTTACTTTTTCACCAGCATCCCATGATACCAAAAATGATTCATTAAATCAATGTGACGTTTTGTATGTATTATGTATTAATTCATTAAATGTTATCATTTATGTAGGCAAATTATTTAAGTGTAATAATTATAGTCATTTTAATTTATTGAGACAAGCTAATCTCAACTATAAGAACATATATTATTTCTCTTTACATAAGAGGAATTGTATAAAACAAAAGGTATGGTTACATGCTCACAACCATTTTCGCATTTAACTATTAATATCCTTGTAATACTTATACCTAATCGTTTGCACGTCGGTCAAATAATTATGATAAATATTTAATTTCCTTATTGATATAAATTGATGAATTTGTAGCGACCATAATAATATTGCAGATAACATAACCACAAGTAGGTATTATCATCAAAAAGTATAATTATAGAGAACACGCCGCATCACACTTACAGTAGGTACCTAATTAGACCTAACTAATGGATGCCATAAAAAAGTACTGAAAAATGTCCCAATGTACCTAAGTACTTACCTACGTAAACATTATTCATAAAATTCAGAGAGTTTAGATACCTACCTATTTGCAGTAGGTTTGAAATTTAGAGAAAGCATGGATGTTGTCGACAAAATGTTGTCTAAAGGTAATCTTAATGTTATCTTTGTCGATGTATCAATCAATCATAATAAATCATTATGTACTAATCAGACATTGTGTACACTTTGTCAATTTTGTATAAAGTGAACATCACTGACAAACGATTATCGACAAAATTATTAATTATTTTAATACCTATTGTCTTTAGTTTGACAAAATAAAGTTAAACATCATCGAGGCGTCCCTTTTTGGAAGTACCGATAGGATTTCATACAAATCAGATTTTTAGGACGATAAAATTAAAGTTCATTCCTACCTGCAGTTAATAAAATGATCGTGTTTCAACTGAAAGCAGTAATGAGGAATGGTAGCTACCTACGTATTTATCACTATTATTAAACACTCTAGATGGTAACGAATGCTGTTTAAGCGCCTGATAAGGCAATAATGGTAAATCCGTTACTTGTCACTTAGCCGGCAAAATTAGAATGAAGTCTCATCCACGCTTAAGTTGGACTCAAAATAGAAGCATTAGATACACACTTTAGTGCCTAATGCTCTGATTCAGAGAGGTGAAAGGGAAAACAGAACAAAATCTCACGTGATTCACTAAGATGAGTCAGGTAGGGACTTATCTTTAAGTACCTAGGTAAGTAGTACATCATGTTTGTCAAGTGATTAATAAATCGAACGCCAGCTCCCTCGAGGCGGTAATGTTGTGTACATCAAACAAACAAACAAGCAATTAGTGCTCGAGGTAACTAATAAGGTGTTTAGTTTAGCTTATCGATTCGAGGAACCGTGTGTTTTGCACCCTTATCAAACTTAGGTAGGTATTGGTACTTACCTAATTAAAATATTGACATCTTAATGATGCCTGAACACAGAAGTTTTTAAATCTTTATTATGTTTGTAAGTTTTTTCCTTTCTAGTGCTATGCATATAATAATTATATATCGATAAATACAAATGTTTTTACTCCGACTATTATTTAAAATTTAGGTGATAAAGGAATAGCTTGTGTTCATATTTTATCAATCACTAAACAAAATATTTTACATTAAATGATAAACGTCAACAAAAGCGTCTGATCTACGGAGATCAACTCTAGAACTTTTTACTAATTGATTAATTCGCGTTCCACGGACTCTCTCATCTTAACGGTACGCACATCGTGGCTGGGCCGATCACATCAAACATCCCTATTGTTTCATCCACTCAGACAGGCGGCCCTCTCGAGCGAAGGAATAAAATAAAACAGTAAGGAAGAAAAAAGCAAATGAATTAAAACAACATAATCATTTACGATGTAAGACGGTGAAAGCGAGCGGGTTCCCCTCGACAAACTAAACTTTCTTTTAAGTCTGTGTGTACCTGCCTGCTCCCGATTCTCAAGTGGATGAGTTATATCTCGAGGGAGACGAGGGGAGATTACCAACACGGACGTTACTATTTCTAATGAAGACGTGCTCGACTTTTATTTTAAATAGCACTGAGGTGATAGGTATCATTTTCACCTTCCTCCATTCAGGAGACGAAGCGATGTTCTCTGAGGGAGAAGTGCAGTAGGTATATGTTCATTTTTTCGTTATTTATTTACAAGTGTTGGTCAAAATTCGTATACTGAACTCGTAAAAGTATGAATGTAATGAAATCAAAGAATAGAGTGATGATAATAAGAGTTAAAGAAAAATAATAACGGACAGAGAACAAAATAATTAACCATATATAAAAAAAATGAAAGTAAATGCAAATTATAAACAAAAAGTAAAGAAGCTTACTTAAGGCCGCGAGCCGCCTGGCAGAGGTGGTTGACGTGGGGACTTGCTTACTCCTCATGTCCGCAAGCCAACCGGCCGCCAAGCATTCGTACCAACCGCCAACTCCCATATGCGGTCTCTGCACTTTCATCGAGAGACACCTTCACACACTGAGCAGCGGCAGCGGCAGCGGTGCCGGCTAGCGGGTCTATATAGCGGAGGCACTTCGCGCGGCGTCGGGTTCGCAACTACGTCCTACTGCACAGATTCACAGGTGGAGTCGAGGCAGCCGCTACTCACATCGGCAGGCGCCCCACACGTTGGCCAGGCTCCACAGGCGGTACGAGTAGCTGTCACCATAACACCCGAACATACTCTCATCGGTTCTCGCGACCATGGCCCGCGCGCGCGGACTGACACGTGCTCTCTGCGGCGCAGCGCGCCAAGGAATGAGCGGAGCGGAGGCCCGCCTCCTGCCCCGCGCCCCCGCTGCCCCCGCGCCCCCACACCGGCCCCGCCCCCCACCACCTCCCCCACCTTCGCTTAATTAGTGGAGCCGACCGGCCCGGCTGGCCGCGGCTCTGCCGTGTCTCCGCGAAACCAATATCACCGGCCGGTTCTAACACACTTACACGGCATGATGATGCCTCTCGAACACATTCCACTGACCAACTCTACCATACAGATGTTTGTTTACACGCAGCTCTACGCTCCACCTTCCCGCTAGCTCTACCTGTCTCTATCTTTTCATGCTTCTATTCTTTGCACTGAACTTAGGCGTAGTTGTTGACTTGTATTATATTTCTAAGACGCAGATGGAGTCTTTAAAGTGTTATTTTGTTATAATTTAGGTTAGAAGGTAGAGCACCTGAGTAACTCAACTAGTGATTATAAGGTTTTTTTTTATGTTTTGTCAAAATTTATAATTTACTTGAAATAATCAAATATAACTATAGTTTTTGGCGTTTTAAATTATAATTTTGGACATGCGTAATTTTAATAATCTACCAGTAAATTTTTGCTTCAGCTTTTCGTCACTAGATGGCGTTAACAGTCTTAAAGTCTCAGCAGACCGAGCACAGGCTCTCCTCGGAGAGATTTTAAAAAGTGATTCGTTGCCCTTGCCAAAGCTTGTACGGGTAGGTAAATCTTGTGTTACACACAATAGAGAAGGTCTACAAACACAAGAACAAAGCCTATAGAGTGGCGGTAAGCTAATACCACCATCATAACCTGACTGCACCTTGATAACTTTGTATTCTAACTGTTTAAAAATAAGGTTCTTATTTGAGGATCAGCGAAGTAAAGGTTATAAATTATAAATTGTGTAACTTGGAAACAATAGTACCTTGGATCCACGTGCGGAACACGTGTCCAATACCACACCTAACGCTTTGTCAGTGTAAACTGGCTTTATTTTTAAGAACGAGTATAATATTGTTTATCTGTAACTTAGATTTTAAGCTTATTTGAAGACTGATTTCAAAGAAAGCTCATTCAAAGGGCTTTATAAGGAACACTTAGTTGTTTAGTTTCCACAGTTTTTTTAAATACACTCCATACTACAAAACTTATTTGATTTTGGATATTATTTAGAAAATTTTATAACTTACCTACTTTTTTTTAAATATTGTTTTATTTTTGAAGTAGGTATATACCTATAGGTATGTTGAGATGGTTTGGGTATGTAGCAAGGATGGATGAAAGAAGATTAACAAAACAAGTATACGAGCGTGAATGAGTTAGCTGGAAGGGGAAGGACACGGCGAACGTATTCTGACCAAATTGGAGATATTCTAGAGCAAGGCCAGGTCAGAAGTACGCTAAACCGCCGAGCTTGTGTGAAGAATTTGATAAGGATGAATTAAGCGATAAATGTGTGCCAGAAATCTGTGGTCTCTGCCTACCCCTCCGGGAAACAGCCGTGATTTTATATATGGTATGTATGTAGATATAGAAAATTTATTAATGGATTGCACAATGAATCAGTTCCAGTTCATCTGTCCACGACTTCCCCCGCTCTTGGGCAAATAATGTGTTATTCTAGGTCACGATCTATATTTATTCTCAATTCCATCCGAATCGGTTCAGCCATTAAGGTGATTATTAGTAACAAACAGCCACACTTTCGCATTCATAATATTAGTAGGAAGTCTTTCTAATGACACTCTGTATAGAAGTTCTTAATCTATCGATGAGTAATGTCTATAAATAGTTAGTATTTTAATTTAGCTTCTTTTATGAATGTGGTTATTTATGTAGCACATGGGTGGTGACTCAATTCAGACGGGTTCAAACATTGTTTACTTTTCTAACTTGTTAGTAAGTACCTCAGTCCTTAACATTTAGATATATTTGTAAGTTCATATTAAACCAAAATGAGAGCATTATTACATACCGCACATATAGGTAAACAGAAAAATATTTATTATATACAAGGTTAGTCGATAAAGATTTACGACTGACCTAAAATTTAAAATTTATCTTCACTTTAAATAGGCACCTTCGAGTCAGTGACGTGAAAACAAAGGCGCATACACACTAGGTGTGGTGACGGTTGACGGTTGAATGTGCCCACCTCGACACACGTGTGCGTCGTGTGGGGCAGCTTTACATGTGGCCACGCCACTCCACGCCACGCCACGCTATGCCACACCACGCAAACTGCACTGCCACCGAGCTACTTGTGTCAATAGGTGTTCAAGCATTGTTTAAAATTTAATGGGGGCTTATTCTGTGTTTGATGCCAGAGAACAAATCTAAAAACCCCTATCGATCGGCAGATCTGTCAGTGTCCCAAGCTTTGTGAAATAAAAAGTATTTTATAATGTGTTCATAACGACCATTTAAATTTGGTAAAATTATTAAAATGTTGTACCTCAACATGTGCTTCTTTCAACTCAATGCAAACAATTTCTTATTTATTTTAACATTAAAACCCATGTACTGCATTACTGTTTATATTTAGCGCATAACCATGAACTGACATAAGCAGACTTTCTCACGTTCAGCGCAGAACATCTGGTGTCCAGAACACAGTACACGTCAGGTAACTCATTGTATAGCTGGTCTGTAAAATGTGACAATTTTTTTATTGCCGTCCGTCCGGAGCTGCAGTTGCTTTATGATGTTACTCGTAATTATCTGTTATTATATGTTTACTAGAATTATTTATCTTTAGAGTACTTAGGTATGGATAGTTATAAATCTTTGTGGAACGTTTGTGGAAAAAAATCTATATGAGAACATTTTGTTCCCATAATATCTGTTTAGTTTTAGTTTTAAGTACGTAAGAAGTAATGCACCGCACCGCATTTCATTAATATCACACCTAGCAAATTTAGCGTCACGTGGAATGCTACTTGTAAAACATGGGCATGAGCCAAATCTAATGTTTTGACGAGTCTCTGACTACCCCCTACTTGGTATCCTAATAGATCTTCGCACTAAGTACCTACGAATCTGAGGATGTCGATCATGGAGTATACAGTTATGTAGTGAGCGTGTTTTTTTCTTACCAAGTTTCATATTGTGTATACCCATAAGGCAATACCGAATGATCTGCTAGTAGATATTTGAGAGCTGCAAAACCTTTTATTATCTATAAAGTAATTGTTTTGATAATGTGAATGCATCGCGGACACACATGGAGGGGACACTCGTGATAATTTTCAAATTTATTCCACCATTTGGCTTTGAAACGATCCTCGCACCGGCGACATAACGATATTGTCAGAGTATCGAAATTAACCGTTTGCATTCGAGTGGCACGAACATGAAGTGGACAAGGGTTGACGGCGGCGAGAAGTGAAAGTCAAAGTCAATAACGTATTTGTACTTTGAAGTCACAAGGATCACTTAAAACATGTGAATCAAATCAATTCAAGATTTATAAAATATCGGCGATATTTTAATATAACGAAACATTAGCGTAAACTCACGACAATTCCTCGTGAAATGTTTTTATTGCGTTTCCAAAAGATACATAGTTTAGACAATTATAAAATCCCCTACCATACAGGCTATAAAGTCCTAGTGTGGGGAACAGAGCATAACCTATAGTTCTGTTTTATTAGAAATATGCTATATATTACTTGCCTACGTAGCGATAACGAAATATGTACCTACGATATCTGTTTGAGATAGCAATAAACATTTAATGCCATTTCATTTCCCTATTTAGAAAAAAAAACTTGTCATAGCTGATTTCGTTTTTGCTTACCTGAGCACCAATATACCTCTATTTTAATAGGCGATGAAAGTATTATCCAAGCCTAGGCGAATAAGGCCCAGCTATATATTATAAAGCTGGGCCTTATTCGCCTATTCGCTATATTATATCATGATAATAATGATGATGTCTTAGGCTGATATCAGCGACGCTATAGTGAGATTGTGTTTGTTGAGTAAACTCAATTGAAACCGCGATAAATGAAAACAGTAAAATCTAATTTGTTGGTTTTACGTATCATTCATTCATGGGAATGTTTTTTTTCTGACTAATTTGTGTTTTACATGAGCTCTAGTTTATGAATAGGATACATTTATTAACCGAAATAACCAACCAACTTATGTAAGTGTCTACAAAATAGATAGATGAAACAGTTTAGCCATCTTAAGACCGTTATAAATAATCATAAGCGTCCCAAGAATACTGGCTGCATTTTCACGCTGAATGGCAATGATAATGCATTGAACAAGATAAGAAGCAGCTCTCGAGTACTGTAAATAGGTATACCTGGGTAAATATTTTTCTGCAAGTTTGATGTAGGTTAAATGAAACATGATGTCGCGTGTGAGCCCTACACGCCTATTGTGTGAATCGCTGTGATATCGGAGCGATCTCGAAGCGATAATTAACCGATACCAATATTTCCGATCGCCCGCATACGTATACGCACCTATTCACTCTATTGTCGGTGAAACGAATTTTTGGCGGCTGTGGGACTGTTCCCAATTATGATACTGCCATGCGTAAGTGGCCGTGCGGAATGATTTATATGGCATTTTAGTGATCCTTTCATTTGATTACCCGCACCTCTATTCAGACGTTTATTTCAACTAAGGTATTACTTGTATTACACATCAACTTGCTAGTTTTTTTTTCATCGAGTTGATCTGATAAAATAATGTTTCGTTTTATAAACCTTTGGAACATAATTACAGAGATGGGTATGAAATAAGACTAAGTTTCATCGGCATCACCTATGCAATAAACTTTCATTCGTTATCTAAATAAAAATGTAACATTTTGTAAATAAACATCTATTTAGAATCTGGACGGCATCCAAAATATAAACGTCAGTCAGGCTTATCGCTGATGACATTATATCCCTTTAAAACTATCAGCAAACCGTTTGGAGATAAACGCAAGGGTATAAAAACATTGTAATCAGCTTAGCAAGCTTCGGCGTTCACAGATTGTATAGAAAGTGCTACTTATTCTATGTCCGAGGTTATCTCTCCCGGCTGTCAAACGTTGCCTCTCCATCGATTAGGAAAAAACAAAGCGATATGAACGGCGTAGTACCTACATTCATTAATAGCATCAACCTGTTTTTTTTAAAGAGTTCGCTCTTACATTATTACCGATTCTTCTCGTACCTCAGTCACATGGAATTATTGTAGTTGTAACGTCTATTGATTCTTGTAATGCGAAAGAAATAAAGGCATTGAATTATGAGAACTGAAGAAAAAAATGTCTTTACGATTTTAATTTTATGACTATAGATAGAAAATGAATAAATCAAGCGCTGTCCTCGCTGCCTCGGCCACTGTCCGGCCTTAAGTATCTCTATCAATAAGCGGTCAGGCCACGGCACAATCCACTGGCCACCGCGTAATGTGTACAGCACATTAGATCAGATGACGGTACCTTTAATTATATAATATTTATCTGTTGTTTTAATGCGCATTATCAGCAAAGGTAGGCATCTGCTGTAGGTACATAATGTAACTGCGTAGTTGAAAGCACACGTGCACACGCGGTGACGAATCCCGTCCTCGGAATTACTCGCAAATTCATTTAGCGTTTTCAAATTCAACAATGATTGTCTTTGTGCGGTCCTCTCCGGCCTGACCATGTGGTGGCCATCCGCCGACCTTAAGTCACGTCTTGGACCTGCAACAAACGCTAATTGTCCCAACTATACAACCTACACAACTACTTATACCTTTCCAAATAACACCCTTATTGAAATAGTTACAAAAGCTATTTTATTTGTAAAACAAAAGATGGTTTTGGTAAAACTTTGCATAGAACAAGTCTTCGCCAGATGGTCTAACAGGATGTGCACTTTTGTTAGATGTGTTAAAGTTAAAGTTATACTTGACTGTGATAATGAGAGGAGACGAAAGCTGTAAATCCTTTGTTTGTAAAATAACAAAGAAAGAATTAAGTAAGCTTAGACATGAGGTGCTTGAACTGAAGGTAAAATTAATTGAATTATTCATAAAGAAACTGTTTTGTGGGAAGAACTCGACTACATCATTTTCAAATCAGAATAAGGCGTATAAGTACATTGCATTTTTATTATTTCCCTAAATAGCTTAGTTTTCGTGAAGAGTTTTAATTTTATTTGAAAATAGCTTTCTAGTCGTGCAAAGATATTCAGGAAGAAGTGTTTTTTTTGTCACATTTAACGCCGTCTAATAGAGTAGTATCACTAGACTTTTGAATATCTGCTCGTAGTAGGCGTTCATAACGGCAACATCATGCCAATATTTGCATTAAAATATGCATCCAGGTACCAAGTAAACCAAGGAAGATGGAGAAAAACAAACAGAGTAGGAGAAGAAAGTAACAAGTAGGTAAACAAAATATAATGTAAGTAGTAAATACTTCGTGTAATTAGGTAAATCACGAGGTGATGTACATTTGACAAAGGACAGATATCGTCTTTGGCAGCCGTTCAAACGCACTTTGACATACATGTTGGGCAGGTTTATATACAATATAAGTAGGCTGAGGATCTATTTATTGAACGATTCAATTGTAAGCTAATTTTAATAGCTTACTAATTGATGCAATCTGACACAAAAAAACGAACAAGCTGAGGTTTTGTTCTGTTGAAAAGTTTTTGTTTTTTTGGACGTGCTACAGTACTACCAAGTCTTGTAGATTCAAATCCACGTTCTTCTGATAAGAGGGGAGGCAGGCGGGTAGCTCTTACTAGGCTACAAACAAAACAAATGACAAAAATAAATTCGGCAGAGTGCATAGCGTAACGGCAATTACAGCAGGCGAGAACCGCGAGGCGTGAAACCGGAAACCAGCGCAATAAAGGTCGCGCTGTTGTCTCCGTCGCCGCCGCCGCGGCGCGGAACCGAGTAGCGAGCCGCGAGCCGCGCCAAGCAACGCTACTCCTCGAGAGGTGCTAGTGATGCCCGCAACAGTGACAGCTACAACACCACTTCAATAACACCTCTGACACTCCGCTCTGCAATGAGCGGAGTGCTTGTCCACCGCGCGCCGGCCACCATTACCGAGAAACGAGATTATTTCAGACCGAGTTCCGAACGACGCGCGACGTGACGGCGGTCCTGTGTCCACCTCGACCGATTTCGTTGGTTCAGTTTTGCTCTCGATGTCTCTATGAATCGCGGGTATTGTGGACAAGTGCAGATATTATGGCCCGTCACGATCTCGGACCGAGTTCTGGCGGTAGCGAGAACTACAAAAGTTTGGATTATATGGATGTTTGTTTCTGAAAATCTCCGTAACGGCTGAACCGGTTTTGATAAAATTTGGAAAAGGTATAGATTCTGGCTTAGATACTTGACTATAAATTGGCTTGTTACCTGGTTACTTGTTACAAACCGTTGGAAGAGTCTAGTGTACTATCACGGTAGCTTATAGATTGATGTGATTTCAATGATTAATAAAATATCCAAAATGACATGATATATCCCGAAGTTGCCTCAAACCTCATTATATAATCATCCCCCACTTTAAATGTACTAATGGTTGCGCGAAAAAGTTACTCTTTTAATGTAATTTCTTTGTTATTATTTTTTAAGGGTAACTTATGGAAATGTTCATACCAAATTTTATCCCAATAAGCTAGAAATTGTGGTGTGAACATGACTTTGCAACCCTATCGACTTATCGACATCGACTTTGGCATTTATTTGTTGAATGACACAAATTGATCAATCGGTGTAATGTATTTTGCTCAAATAAATGGTGGATAAGAAATAAGTGATGAAATTATATAACGCGATACCTACGTGTTCCGAGGTGGTACCATATTTAAAATCTACCTGCTGGTTAGTTCAGCGAGTAAGTGGCACGGTTTGATAGACACAGAAAAATTGGTACTTAACGGGAAGTTTATGCTATACTACTTAAGCATAGGCACTAACTACTGTGGGTAAAATCCACTCCTTTGTGATTCGTAAAAGCAGAAACAACTATTGTTGAAATGAATACAATTGTATCTTACCTTAGCCACAAAGAACCACAGACTTGGTTAATAATATCAGGATCGACCGCAAACTTTGAAAAACAGCCTACTGCAAATAAGGTACATGGGAAAAATTATACTACTGGTACTATATATATATGGCAAATGATATTCCGTTTAAAGATAAACTAAAACAATATAATACTTGCGAAATCTCAAAAACGAAATCCTCACAAATCAAGTAACAATCTCATAGAATCTCCCTTCAAAGATCGTCTGGAAGAAATAGCTTCTAACTACCATTGTGCTTTTAACTAGAATAAGTTTGTGTTTATCATACTAATATTACGCGAAAGTTTGTGAGGATGGATGTTTGTTACTCTTTCACGCAAAAACTACTGAATGGATTTTGATGATACTTTACAGTAATATAGCTTATACATCAGAATAACACATATGCTACTTTTTATAGGACTAAAATGTATTTAGTCGGCTGCCGATCCCATCCCTAGTTGGCATTGCGCGTTCAGATTGTAATTGCGTACCTCCAGTCGTTATAAAAACCGTCAGTTTCGTCGGAACGGCCTCGTAGGGCACTGCATCGCACTGTGCATTGTGTAATGTGCCAAACGCCTTATTCCACTATAAATATTTGTGCCCTGTAATAGCTACTGTCTTACATAAAGCTTGGCTAATGTGCTCTTAAAAATGTTTCTTTCCTGAAAATACATTCGTAATTTCTCAACAAGTTTCCCGTAATACCAATCTTTTACATGGACAAGAAAGTAGGTATCTACGTAGATAAGTTGTTTTTTTAGGTAATCGCTGATGATGTTGTGGAGCATGCTTAGAGCGAAAAGCATCGAAACATTCTTTTTTTTTTTTAAATGACGCGTTGAGTCCATTTTTTAATATTCCGTGTATATTCTTATCTTAACACCTACTAGCTGAGTGTTAGGTAACAGTGCATAATTAGTTATCTAGAATTAATAATTCGTACTTGCAGGGAATAAATACAAAAAATAATTCACTTCCTCAAACAAGTCATGTAGGATTTTCCACCTTTTTGATTGGGAATGGGATTTCACATCAACATATAAAAACTAGCTTCTGCCCACGGCTTCGCTCGCGTGATACCCAGATATATAGTAACCTATGTGTTAATCTGTTTTATAAGCTATGTTACTGTAAAGTTTCATCAACTCCGTTCAGTAGTTTTTGAAAGAGTAACAAACATCCATTTTCACAAACTTTCGCGTTTATAATAATAGTAGGATAATCAACTACCTGTCAAACATAGATAAGAAATTGCCAATTGACCGATCGTCTAGTTAAGAAAAGGCAGGCTATGTTTGGTTAAATTTGAGATGCATCTAAAATATAATAAATCACACTGAAAACAAGAGGACCTAAGATATCGTTAAGACAAACAATGTGTAGATTACTAAGCTGTTGGCGTTCCTTATTTTAATAAAAAAAAACATTCTTTTTATAACCTTTATAAGGTTTTAGATATTTTGACTTCGAGTCACATCATAAACAGCACCGCACTATGAGTAGGTATCAAAGTAATACAGAAGCTGAGCCGCGTCATGGAGGGTACCTACTTTGTAATTAATTAACTAATACTTAATAACGATAGTTGTGCGATGGAGGGCAGTTATACGAGTTCCGCCGTCGCTGACAAAGGAAACTCTGCCGTGGAACTCCTGATGTGTGAATAATGATGAATAAATTAATTTTACTGAGAATTTATTTGGGTACATTTTAGTTTTAAAGTACATTAACACGATATTTTTTACTAATATTATTAGTGCCGTAGTTTGTTTGCTTTGCTCAAAATAATCATCTTTTGTAGATGCAAAGGTTTATGAAGATGATATAACACTATAGGGCTGAGGCCGGGAATTTCGAAATTTTACCCATATGTCTGTTGGGTGTTTATTTAGTATTATTTTTTAAAGTTTACATCGATAGATTAGACAAATTGCTTTGTAAGATTGATCCTAATCTGTGCTGCTTAAGTGTTTGCTTCTTTCTAGAGGTAGCTGATCCAGATGAGATGACGATCGACCTCAATATGGAGCCTCGAACCACTAACCTGCCGGTTCTGATAGCCGATAACATTAATAACACTTCGATTATAAGGTTAATGTCTCATATTGCGTCGCAGCTTCATTCCTAAACCTTGCTGAAACGGGGCCGCGGCTCTAGAGACTAGGTATCTTCCGGGAATATAGGTTCTATGTCGATGTGATAGGAGCGTGTGGAATGAAGATAAAGTATTTACCTCAGATGGTCTATGACGTCAATCGGTAGCCTATTTGTGCGCGTGTTATCAGCGCGGCGGCGGCGGCGGCGCGGGCGGCGGCGGGTCGCGAGGTGAAGGCGCGGTTCACGTGTTGTCGATCACCGTTCCCTTCTTAGAAGAGGCTTGATTGATCGCCCTTTGTTCCTCTTATCTAAATACCAAATGTGGGATCATGGGCTCGTGACGAAAGGAGTCTTGAATGATATCATTCCTTGACGTAGATGCCAGTAATTGGGTTGAAAAACTTGGATGTAATATCAAACATATTTGAAGACTTCCAGTGTTTTATATTTTGTTATGAAACTAGCATTGATAGCAATCATCAACCAATATTATACAAAATGTATTTGACTATCAGATCACCTGGAAGCTCTATGTACTACATGATGATTTGTTGAAAAAAAAAACGTTTTGTTACTGACTGAGGATTGTGCTCCTTTTGATTCATAGGACATATACACTTCGAAATGAGTTTTCTAGATCAACCTCTAAAAGGAAAAGTGGGAAGATAAAGTTTGTATGAAAAAAAAACACTCAATGTGGACGAAGTCACGGGCGTTCCTCTAGAGTAGAGTAGGGTTCCTACTATAAAGAGCACGATCGTAAGAGTGTTACGGCTTCGAATGTCAGTCGCCACGGTACACAAAAACCTTGAATATTTTCAGTGAAATAAAGCATCTGCGACTTGTCAAGTTTTAACCACAAAACTGCAAAGAAAAAGTAGAGTTATGAGTTTAGTCGTATTGTCAGTGTTCGATTCTCACCTCCGG
Organism: Perizoma flavofasciatum; assembly: GCA_958496245.1. NCBI lineage: Eukaryota > Metazoa > Arthropoda > Insecta > Lepidoptera > Geometridae > Perizoma > Perizoma flavofasciatum. The sequence goes on along the minus strand of OY292419.1, from coordinate 20,559,822 downwards.
CACAGTTGGCGAGCGTCCAGCTCTCGCCTCTACTTCCGACGATTTGCGATCGTACTGCGTTTGTGTATACATCACTGTATCGGAGTCTTAATTATGTAGGTTATCGAGATAGACTCACGGCTTTGCCTAACTGCACAGAACAATATTAAATAAGTTATTGCGAGGTCGAAAAGTACTTGTTAAACATGATTTTCCATCATTACGAAACCGATTAACTTCATCACCTCTTTTTCTTTAAGGTTTCCTGAGAGAAAACTCTCTTTAGTGTTAAATCATTGTATCCTATTGCCCGATTACATAGAAACAGTTTCTCGCACGCTGTGTACAACAATTATGTGAATCAAACAACGCTGTGATCATACAAACAATTGTCCCGCGGCGGGAATCGAACCCGCAATCTTCTGTGTCTCAGGTAGGCCTTTGCCCATTGCGCCACTGAGGTCGTCAATTAATCGAACGTATTTGGAGAGTTTATTGTGTGACGTCACCACATCGCACTTATATGGCGATGTACAATTAAATTAGTTAACAAATAGCAACATATCCACGTATTTACCTACAAAATATATCTAAGAGCATAGTCCAACTGCGCCGCTTGCAGGTGGTTAGGTAGGTTATCCGATAAACATGTTTATTGAAACAGTATTCCTCAGATCTCTGCAATTGGTACTTACTGATAAGGTGCTATGGAAATTATTTACAGCTGTCTCCTGCTGACGTTTCGTTGAACGTTTAGAGGTCCTTCAAAAGGAAACGTGACGTCAGCTAAAAGTTGAATGAATAAATAATAAATAATTCAGTTTTTTTTATAGGTAGTGGATAGTACTTATGATTTCCTGTTTTCGAATTTGGAATCCATTAGCTATTATAATGTCTATGTATCAGTCTATCGGACAAAAATACCATGACTAAATTGTAGGCTATTCAGGAATTTATTTAATGTACTTTATCTTATTTGAAAATATCACTATAGATAATAACTGTTTAGTTATAATATATGAAGCAGTTATTAACACTGTTTTGTCTCTATGTCCAGCATTATTATTATTAATTTATTAATTTAACATGTTTTATTACAAAAACTTTATAAGTAACGCCCTAAATTATTTATTTGCAACTGTTAACCTAAATAAACGACTCCAGCGAACACTTTATAAAGAGTATAACAAATTAACCTAGACATCAAAGTATATAAAATACGTAGCTAAGGACTTGGCTATAGATTATTTGCAGTACATTTTGTATATTTTCAGTTTACTCAAACAAAGCGAGTAATTTACCTCTGAATGTGCGCGCGCTCTATTTAAATAAGTTATCAAGCATTCTCTTCAGCGGGTACAGTTCTGCAGGCGTATAGAGCGAACTATTCATTATAATTTCACACAGGAATTATCGAGATCATAAAAAAAAAACTATGCTGAGTCGCTTGTGCAGCTTTTAAAGTATGATTTGGTAGAGTTCCAGTTTCAACAGATAGGTATAAAGTATTTTCGTGAATGTATATACTCTTAAACTTGACGAAAGCAAAATCATTAAGTACCATAAAACAAGTGGTGTTTGATTTAAATTGCACATGATTTTCCAGTCGGCAAACATCCACCACTGGGTACATGTTATGTATGATGGGTACATGTATGATGTATAAGCTATATTACTGTAAAAATTCATTAAAATCCTTTCAATAGTTTTTGCCTGAAAGAGTAACAAATATCCATACTCAAAGTTATAGACATAGCTCAAGGAATTAGCAAGCTGAAGTGGCAGTGGGCCGGTCATATCTCGCGAAGAACCGATAACCGCTGGGGTAAACGTGTTCTTGAGACCGCGACTCCGCAAACGTAGTGTAGGACGCCCTCCGGCCTGGTGGGATGACGATCTGCGAAACACTGCAGGCAGATGCTGGATGCGGCAAGCTAAAGACAGGGCGCTATGCCGCTCATTAGGGGAGGCCTATGTCCAGCAGTGGACTAATATAGGCTGATGATGATGATGATGATTTCGCGTTTTTAATATTAAGTAAGATACATCAGAATAACACATAGGCTACTTTTTATCCGGCTACCACGCGGGCGGAGCCGTGGGCAGAAGCTAGTGACTTCATAATTTTCAGAGGCGACGATTCACGAGAAGTCGCACTCTGAACTATTACCAGAGTCACGTATTATGTACATTCACAGGTCAACAGAAGCATTATGCAAGTGTTATTGAGTGCGGCCTGTCCTCTAGCTAATATTTAGCAGCTATTCCATGCCTCTGAGGAGCGGGAGTGACGCGAGTTATTATAGGTATTCGCACTTAACCCAGAATACGACAACAGTTTATATGGATCTCTCAGATTTACCAGAGAATTAAAATAGTTTGTATGCAGAGACATCTCTTTACTGGGAAGGTCCACTTACAATAAACTCTTGAGACAGACAGCTTTATTCCGATCGTCTGGTAAAAAGCAGCGGTATTTTTAGATGATGTTCTAGCAGCAGGTGGCTGCTGGAGTTATGATGATTTCGTACAATGATGCTGCGTCACGGAAACTGTCGGTTTGACGATGATGTTTCTTAAAGTAGTTTTAGTCTAAAACGGTCGTTAAATTACTAAATTGCACTTTCTCGGAAATTTATTTTCCTGTTACCACAATTTTATACTTACACCACATATACCTCTAGATATGTATCCGGTGTATTACTATTTAGTAAGTTATTTTCCGTGTCATAAATAACCCATTAGGTACGAAAAAACAATGCCTAGCAAAGCCAGGACTGTTTCTGAATGAGGCACCTACTCCTAGCGTCCATCAGCTTATAGAGGTGCCCAATAAATTTGGACGACCTCTGTGGCATAGTGGGCGAAGGCCCGCAGAAGGTTGCGGGTTCGATTTCCGCAGCGGGATCAATGTTTGTGTGATCTGCAAATCTTTGTCTCGGGTCACATCTACATGGCTGATATACAAGCTACTAGACGAGCTCTGCGTACTTTGAGACTAGATGATGCTGTGTTAAAATGTCCAGCATTTTTTTTTTATTAATAAAAATTAGCTGACAATCTCAATGGCGCGGCGACCGAGTAGACAGCTGTGACGAAATAGGTGCGGGACCTATTTCGTAATGTTTGGATGTTCTGCAGATATTTTTTCCCGGTCAAAGTCATCAGTTCTAGGAGTGTTGTGATACCACGGTACTCGTAGTTTCAAGTATTCACGACACAGGAAATACTTATGTGCGGTCAGAACTATGTAAAAAAATAACTGCTGTGTGTTAAAAAACAACCAATAATGAAAATGTGTCAATTTGACCATTAAATTGACCACCCGTTATTCGTCTTATTTCTGACAGATAATATTGATGTTCTATATGATAATCAATAAATAGGTAAATCGGCATATCCAATCAGCTTCTGCCAAATAGATACTGCGTCATCTAACACAAGGTAAAATGCTCTTTGCGTGTGTGCGTTATCGCGCGCACTCATTCATACGTCGCTCGTGTTTATCTACGCCGGTGCGATGCCATTCATGCTTCGGGTAGCCATGGCTTTCTTGTTTTGCGTATTCCTTCACCTGCCTCTGAGCCTAAGGTGAAATTGAACATGACTTCTGAGGCAGTTCCCGAAAATACATTAGGGATGGAAATGTTTTTAGTAGCGTTCGCTGTACTGCGCAACCTTAATACTACGTAATGCTATTCTGACGACCGATGTGGCGCGGTGGGCGAAGGTCCGCCTGCTACAAAGGAGGTTGCGGGTTCGATTCCCGCCCTGGGACAAATATTTGTACGATCTGCAAATATTTGTTCCGGGTGTTCTGGGTATTTTCTATGTATAATAAAAATATCTATCTATGTACTGTATTGTATTAAGTATATCAGTCATCTAGTACCCATAACACAAGCTCTGCTTAGCTTGGGGCTAGATGATGCTGTGTGGATTGTCCAGCATTATTTATTTATTTATTTATTCTGAGCGCTAAAAATTCACTTTAAAAGGGCAAAAAAACGGTTATGGGCTTCGAACCTATCACGTGGAATGTTAACTACTCACAAAACAAGATGTCTATTATCTTCTATACTTACTATAATAAGAATAAAACAGGTCAAATTCTGTACAATGAAAATATTATGAAATTTTTTTTTGGAGGGCACTCTATAATCGATACTGAAGCCAAAAATGTAACTTTGTTCATTTTTGTCTGTCTGTCTGTCAGAATCTGGGCCACGCATAGCGCCGTAACTACTGAACGAATTCAAATGAAACTTGGTATAATTTGAGTTCATACTACGGGGTAGGACATAAGATACTTTTCATCCCGAAATTCAGCACAGTTTCCTTGGGAGAGGGGATCAAATTCAAAATTTGTACTTAGTTGTAATTCATTAACGCGTAGTCCGATTTCATTCATTATTTTTTTGTTAGAAAGAAGGTAATTTAAAGATAATCGCAATCGCGAACGAAGTCGCGGATACAGCTAGTGGGTAATAAAGTCGTTGTTTGTTTCTTATTTACTCACTCTTAAATAAATATTATCCAGGCTAGGTACAGTAATTTTGAATGGTGATAAATAAGTTATGTTTTTCAGCTATCTAGTAAGGCCGAGAACTCAGGCACGCTGTTTTTCAGCATCGCCTACAGATGTATTCGCAGCTGCCGATAAAATGTAGATTCACGTAATGAATAAGTTGACGTTTCTAAATAGAAATATTAATAGGATCATATGATCCTCGAGATTTCAAAGAATAAATACTTTGATGTGACGTCACCGCTACGGTTCTACGGACGCTTGTCAGCTGTTCCCGATCAAAGGTGTACTTACGTGTTATGTAGCTTCTGTTAGAGATGATAAAAGAAACAGCTAGATAGCGGCCGAGAACCCATTAAACTCGTCTTACTCAGCTAATGTAGGCAGGTGCGAACAATTTATTAAATAAAATAACTAGCAACTTAAAATAGAAGTAAACTACATACATAAAACGAAGAATATTTCATACTTAAGTACATACATCAAAATATATATTTAGATAGGTACACACAAATATAATATAAATGCTCAATTTTGTTGATATATCTCGTAATTCTGACATCTGTTACGTATATACATATAGTATCGACTCAATCAAGACGCAAGGTAAAACTGTCCCTGGTAAACATAATAAATTACCTCTATAATGAAAAAAAAAACACATTTATAATACTTAATTATTTATTTTATTGTCTGAGATAAAGACCAAAAGCTGCCGAGTTTTTAGTATAAAAATGAATGTTAATGTTACGTATATAAATATAGTGTCGAGCCAAGCAAGTCGCAATAAAACCTGCCCCTGAAAAACAGAATATATTATAATACAAAAAAACATATTATTAAAACTTAATTTAATATTTTATTGCCTGAGATAAAGTCCAAAGGCTGCCGCCTGTGTAGTATAAAAATGATTGTAATCCCTCCTGCCTGCAAACATGGGCATTCTAGCCACGTACGCATCGCGCCTCGGCCTGTGCCCTGCAGCGTCGCTATCGCACCATCCACTTGCGCGCGCGCAGATAGCGCGACCTGCGCCGTGCATGTGTGTGTGTAGAGCTGCCGTTTATGTGTGAGTGCGCGTGGCTATTTCATACCACGCGTTGTAGGTAGTTGTTAATAAATAGGTACCACTCTACTAGGTATTTACTAAATTGGAACATAATTATAACATATGATTTATCGTTAAACAGAAAATATAATTATATGTTTAATATATGTTTGACGACATATGTGGCGCAGTAGGCGATATGACCCGCCTGAGACGCAGAAGGTTGTGGGTTCGATTCCCGCTGCGAGACAAACGTTTGTATGTACACCTATGATCTGCAAAAAAGTCTCCCGCGTCTGGATATTGTTTTCTGTATAATACATAGATGTATGTTTTTATAAAAAAATATATATAAGTAGTATATCAGTCATGTAGTTCCCATAACACAAGCTCTGCTTAGTTTGGGGCTAGATGATGCTGTGTGAAAAACGTCCAGTATTATTTATTTAATTGTATTTATATTTATTACCCTTGTTCTGTATATACGTTTTTATATATTTTTAAAAAAGTATACAAAATCACTTACATAATCTGCATAATTATCATGTGTATAGAATCCAGCTCTTCTATTATTCAACAGTTTGTGAACAATTTTGTATTTGTATAGTGTTTCAATAGATGCTGCGTATCGCAGTTGCTGCCCCGCACGCACACCGGCGTCACGGAAGACCAGCGTTTTAGTGGCACAAAGTGCTTCTATAACATAGTGCTGAGTTGCGGCCGTTTTTGTTGTCAATCTCATTTACTTAATAACTCGTATGTGTAGCTTTATGTGACACAAAATAAAATATTTTTATCTTTATCTTTATATACGTATTCGTTGGCATTCTTGGAGACCTTTTCTCCATGAACTAAGTTAATTTAGCTAATATTTTGTTGAAACGTTCAAGTAACATTGTATTGTGTATGCCAGAGCTGCGCAAGCCAACTCATATTATTCCCTAAAATATTGTTCGGCGCCAAATTAACTGGAAAAAAAACTGTCCAGCCTCAAGTAGTTGCATAAACCGCTTGTAAGTAGGTACTCGATAAACTAAGCATTCGTAGGCAGCTCTACCGTAAGAGTATTGTGCAACTGTTGCCTTGTCTGTGGCGCGACTGATTAAACCAATAAGTATTGCTCGTACATTACACCAGGGAGTAAGTTTTGCACGCACGTTTGAGTGCAAGGGGGCGCACACGGGGTGCTTTCACAACGTGTCCATACACAATACCACGAGAGTGACTTCAAAAATTGATTATTAAGATACTAAATGGAATGTAAAAATTAACGTAATCATTTTCTTGGTCCATTGCTAAGATCCTTTATTATAGTATACTCATTGTTAAATCAATCAGAAATCCAAGTAGATTTTAATTCGAACGACGTGTTGCCTATGAGAAGCCTAGTTTAATTTCAAGTTTGACCTTGTTAACAATTTACTACGTATTTTGAGCCAGAAAACATATTTGATAAAATAAGATGTTTCTTTCCTTTATAAGAAACTCACCCTGTAAGAACCGCGTCCGCTGTCAGCGAATTCTTCCAATCTGTACAGCGTCTGGTGATTCGCGTTCCACTTATTATCGTACCGTGGGCATTTGCATAAGAATAACAAGGAGGATTATTGATGTCGCCCCCCTCCCCCGACTGCACCCCCCATACGATCATGGCGGGGGTTAAGGCTCAGGCGGACGCGATATCTTGGCAAATCTGAATGACAGCCAATTTAGACCGACTCGAATGGTTTATCTCAGAGGACTGACCCCGGAAGGAAGGAAGGAATCATATGAGCCTTATGATGAAATTTTAAATGTAGAAGTCCATTTGCGTATTTCTATGATAATTGTTAATAGAATTAGCGGGTAAATATATTAAAACGCGCTTCGGCAATCAGGGACAAGTTTTATACATGATGCTTATTCGATATGTATTAGCTAATTAAAAATCTATCGCAATCTTATAAGATATAAGATCCATCAGAGATATCTGAAGGTGTTTCTGCTAAGTTTAAATAAAATTTACTTACTTAGTTCTAAGCCCACCACATATTATCTGAAAATCAGCGCTGCTTCGCCTTGGCGGAGCAACAATAAGCTGAGATAGGATCTTTTTGACTCAAACCTACCATTGCTAGACTCAATCTATCAATCAATCAAAGACACATTTAGACTCAATCTAGCATACTTTGCCCTCGTTAGCACTGGTTAGCAGCACCTATGTATTGTACTCTTTTGTAATTTACTGTTTTTTTTAATTGTGTGTGTTTCTTTTCATATGTACTTGTCTGTGCTGTATTGTATGTGTTGAATAAAAAAATATCTATCTATCATTCCACTCACAAGTTGAACAAGTTGAATGGTTTTCGTAAGATTGGTTGTGTTTTTAATGTTTTTTGGAGCCGAAAAAGCTTTCGGCGCACCGGGAGAAAGCAGTTGCTTTTTGTCATCTCCAGTATCTAGGACATTGCTGAAAAACACTTTTATAAGTTTCATAGATCATCAGCATTTATACAACCTATTAGTATGTCAATATTTCATTTAGTCTATTATTTTAGTGTCATTGTTGTATCGCAACTTCTGATGGGTATCCTACGTAAAAATAAAGAAATAGCCCACGAAATAAACAAGTAACAGATATTAACGACCGATGTGGCGACCGATTTGACGACCGATGTGGCGCGGTGGGCGAAGGTCCGCCTGCGAAACAGGAGGTTGCTGGTTCGATTCCCGCCCTGGGACAAATGTTTGTACGATCTGCATATATTTGTACCGGGTGTTCTGGGTATTTTCTATGTATAATAAAAAAATATCTATCTATGTAATGTATTGTATTAAGTATATCAGTCATCTAGTACCCATAACACAAGCTCTGCTTAGCTTGGGGCTAGATGATGCTGTGTGGATTGTACAGCATTATTTATTTATTAAGAAAAGCTGTGTCTTATGACTTGTGCTGATTGTAATGCTTAATTTTGTTCTCTTTTCATGTTTGCTCTGTATACATTTCGTCTAAAATGGAATAATTTGATGTAACGTTGCCATTGACGTGAGCCGGATTGGACGCCTCACTTTTATACCACTCGCTATTGTAATACCTTGCTGGGTATTGTTATGTGATTTGCTTCCTCATCGCTACCTACGCCTCATGTTAATTTTCTTCCTGTTTGCGAGAGTTCCATGAGTCTGAAAAGTGGCTATAGTTTTTTTTGCTTATATTAATCAATACAACTGCAGCTTTTCCCTAGCTTCGGGGATTGGAGATACTCGTACTCACAACTTCTTCATAATATTCTATTGAATAATTATTTGTTTCGTGAAAAGGCTAAGTACATAATGCATGGCCAAACACTACTTGTGCAACCTCTGTGGCGCAGTGGGCGAAGGTCCGCCTGGGACGCAGAAGTAACAGTACCATGTTGGTACAGTATGGACGCTAGCAGTATCAGATGTATCACTCGTGCGTTGCCGACCCTGAGACATAACTGGTGAAAAATCTCATGTGCTTGTAATTTCACCGGCACCCATACCCTATGTGAATAACAAATGGCTGGTTGTTTGGAAGCGACAAATGTGCATCAAGCTGTATTCTTACCCGACTGTGTTAGTTGGAAATTAATACGCTTAGGACTTTCTCTACAACAGAGTCGGTACTTATCAGGAGGCAATGGTACTGAAACATAAATCGTGGATTATTTATTTACTTACTTAGCGGCTGTGGCCAATAAATAGGCTTTTTTGGAATAGTAATGCGGAGATTGTGACATTATCTTAACAGCATTTTGTGTTGACAGAGCAATAGGTTGTGGGGAACGTTTTTGGAATATTTCTGGGAGTTTGCTGAGAAACTGGTCTGGCTAAGCAGAAATTCTTATATTTAGCTAAAAAGTTCAATAAATATTAACAAAAAAGAACGCTACAGCACAATTTAAAAAATAAACAATAATATTCTAAATGAAATAAGCGGGTATTATTTGAGGTTAAATCAGTCCATGAATTCAGAATATAAAGCTATTCATAGAAAGCCACTTTAATCATCCCACGTTATTCAATTAACAGCCTCCGTAGCACGTGCCTCTACGGTCGGTGCTACGGCGCGCTACGCGGAGCCTACGCGGCCACGGCTACGGCGAGGTACGTTCTACGGTGCTACGTGACCGCCACCTGTGACTTTCCCATTCATACTTGAAATTGAATGAAGCAGTTTGCGTTATGTATAGGTATTTTCTGCAATTTATTTTGTGGGTACTCCAAAAGATTTTAACTAAATCGTTATTTTGTAATGCAGTGAGTTGCGATGCAAACTCGTACACATGAAATAATAACGTTCAACTGTTTACTTTTTACACCCATTAATTTACCCATTACCCATTGAATCCCCGTAAACTTAAATGTTATTAGTAAATTGAACAGATCAAATCAAACAGTTGTTTCCAATCGGCCGAGCTGACCCCAATCTAACAAACTAGAACTGACCGCCCGAACCAACTCTAAATTAACCTTAAATAAACTCGGCGTCGGCCAGCCGCCTTTTCCCACGATTAAAATTCCAAACTCCCTTTTTGCTGGCAGTTTCCGCGAGAGCCTGGACCGCAGCGTGCGTTGCACGACAGTTATTTTGCTCTGATGCTTGGAAAATTAAACATCTCAAGCAATAGGGCCGCCATTGTATTATTTATTTATTTAAATACAAGTAAGTTTATCTAGATGTACAATAAAGTGTTAATTTTTTCATTGTTATATGTATGCATTGCACATCAAAATTTATTAATCGATGCCTCTGTTTTGTTTTACCTGATACATTCACATAACCTTACACAAAATTGATTATCTAGTTAGTACCTCTTCTTATTATATGAATTGATTGGTAGCCAAGCCAAAGGGTGTCCAATCCAAAATAAAATGTAACCTTGAACAAGGTAGCCATTAAGTTAATTTACTGATAAACAGCACTCTGTGTTGGAGGATGCGAGGTAGTTACTAGAGGAGCACAATGGGAGTCCCTAAATCACGGGAGGACGCGGCGGCAATTCCAAGCGGAGTTACTTAATTCAATCATGATAACTGCGCCCGCCGCAAGAAATAAATTGACCGATGACCGCTGTGCGGGACCACTCTATGGCAGGGTTGGATGTGATCACTAAATAAGATCATGGTAGGCTGAAGAGGATTCTCATTCCTCAAGTTGACTGCTGTTTAAAAAAGCCGTGTAGCGTAGCGTAGCGTCGGAATAGCGTTCTATTTCCCTTTTGTTTCTGAAATATCAGACCGGGAGGTTATTCAGAGGATGCGCTGTACCAAAGCTCCATCTTTTTAAATAACATAATATGTTATTTAAAAAGATGGACATAAGTGTCTATTTATATCTTAGAAGTCTTAGCATCCTTAGATGATACAAAATATATTGTGGAATTATCATTAACCCCACAATATATTAACAAATTGATTATATTAAGAAACCATAAGTCAAAAGTCAATAGGTTTTTATTCTTTTTTTTTTCACACAGCATCATCTAGCCCCAAACTAAGCAGAGCTTGTATTATGGGAACTACATGACTGATATACTACTTATATACATTTTTTTTTGTAAATACATACATATTATACATAGAAAACACCCAGACCCGACACAAATATTTGCAGATACAAACATTTGTCCCGCGGCAGGAATTGAACCCGCAACCTTCTGTGTCTCAGGCGGGCCTTCGCCCAATGCGCCACAGAGGTCGTCATTGAAATCACAAGGATCATATAGATCATACATTTTATATACCTCAGATAAAACAGGTTGATTCGAGCAAGATGGTCCACAACCTTCTGTGGACGTCCGCAGACGTTTGGACGTCAGAGTCTATCTGAATCACCATCGTAGAACATGATCGAGATGATGGCGATTTAATAGAGTCATATATCACTATTTTCCTTTTGGGCGAAGCTGTTGACAAGCCAGGGTTTAAAATAGTTCTCTCTAAGTACACATCGAAACTCACTTTTATATGTATGTAGTCTGTTATCAAAGACTGCCAGCCCTATTGCAAAAGAAAGGGCTGGTACCTGTGAGGGTAATTCAGGGGCGACCTTGCAGCGGCCGATAACAATTGGGAGACGGTCGCCGCCACAAATTCAATATCCAGAGGTGTCGGCGCCCACGCCCCTGCACTAGAGTTGCAGAACGTACACTCAATTCAATCGAAAAGCTACAAAATTACTATTTTTTTATAATATAATCCAGGGATAGTTAACAAAGGTTAACTGTTAAACTAAAATAAGTACAAACTCAAGAACAAAACGTCTAGCAGCACGAGGTAGAATGTATTGAATGTGATGAATTCTATCAAAAACGTACAAGTAAACGCAGATAAATACAATTATTTTTTTATTATCTACTTGGTAGTAGTTTGAATAAAAAACCTATTTTTTTTTAAATTGTAGGATCATATTTAACTTTCCTACTTATTTGTGTCAAGTGTGAGATCGACATAGTAATGGTGTATTATTTTTGTGTAGGACTCTCCCGCTAAAATATCTACTCTGGAAAAGGTAAATTAGTTTTGTGTCAGAATTGAAATTCTACGTGCTTGTTACATATTTATTTATCGACAAGTCAATACAAACTTAAAGCCATTTCACTTCCCTATAGCACCTTGTGTTTAGTGTCCACTAGCCGTCCTCTGTCCACTGTTGGGGATATAACCACTTAACGAGGACTGAAGTCTGGCTCCAATTGAATTTCCGAACTGTCGGCCCGCACTAAATATGGAGATACGAGGAGGTGTACCAAATTACATTATCCACGTAAATGCAGGCAAAGCCGACCTATTTTAACTATTAAGGCAGTTTAATTTGTCTGCCAAAGACTTAATTTGACACCACGTTGGGCGCCACAAACTTCTATCGATGCAACATCTTAAAAGTATAATCATTGTTCTTGGGACCCGAAAAGTTATGACTCGTCGTGTTGTTTTCATGTGCAATAACCGGCAGGTAAATGATTCAATAATGTTACACAACATGACCCAACGGGCGTGAAGAAGTTTGTCTTCGAAGTTTATCAAACTTATGCCATTTCTTAATCACACATCGTGCCCTATCGGCCGATATCGGGCAATATATTTGTCATAAGTCCGATCGGCCGGTCGGGCATATTAAACGCCGATTAACCCACCGGCCGGCCGCTGATTTATGCGAACTATTAAAATCTCCGAAGGCACAGAATTAATTGCACTACTTCAGAGCTGGTTGCTTGATATTAATTGGGTCCGAGTCGCCTGTTGTTTATAGTCGGTTCCCTTTACTTGGACCGAGGCCCTTATCGTGACCCCGGCCGGCTCCAATTTGTCCACTCACGTTTCTGTTCAGTTTCAATGGCTATTAAGGACCCTACCTCTGTTTCAGAATAAGTTAAATTGCTAGGGTACCTATAGTAATATATCTAGTCCAGCGGTAGTGTCGTGTACAACGGTTGCCTATTATTATGGCGATATACTCGAAAGAACAGCGTTTAATAAAACGGCAACGATTTGAATTTCAAACTGATTCAAGTACTAACTTCCTCCTGAGTTTTGGTTCGTGACCCAAAACACGAGTTTTGACATGGAACTTTTCAATTACAATTCTGTCTTCCCCTCGGTGTATAGCATTTTAGATTTAATCATATTCAAATCACAACACGGGGTCCAGTCGGCTCGAGTAATTTATAACTTGAACAAACGAAAATTATGTGCGTAGGTAGCCGTCGGAAGTTTTCACATTTCCATTTAAATGCGGGCGTTATATCACCTTAGACATAGTGTATGTTGTTATATCAGTGACGCAACTTCAAAAGCAGACGTATTAGCATACTCCATGGTTATCCCGAGTGTATTGTTAGTTTGTCTTTGATTTTTGGATCAAGGTGTTGCTTTTGATTATAAAGAGGACAAAGGTCAGTGCGTACCTCACACTGTTGGATGACTTTCATAACTGAATAGAGTTCATACTATGGCTGAAGTAGGCAGAGTGTCGGACGAGGTCGCGAACAAATTATAAACAACAATTAGTGACGCGACACGACAAAGTAGTCGCGGTATCGCGCCGTGTGTGCGTCCCGCGCGGCGCGGCGCGGGGCGGCGCGGGGCGGCGCGGGGCGGCGCGGGGCGGCGCGGCGCGGCGCGGGGCGGCGCGGGGCGGCGCGGGGCGGCGCGGCGCCCGGGTCCGACTACACGTGCTTACAATTTATTCCTTTTGTAAATACCATTTAATTTATGTTCACAGAAGTTTGGAAGTGATATGAATTATGTGATGAGGTGGTTTGCTGTTTAATTTCTGCTGTGAGGATATAATTTTATACAAAAAGCGGTGGTGATGGTTTTTGTTGCATTTAGATCGTAGTATATCCGTGTCGTTGAATCAGAAAGTGGCAGAAATTATAACCTATTATTTAAGATTTATTTGAATCCTTTTCTGACGATCTCGCAGTGTGTTCAGTGGGGAGCTATGTTTGATGGACTTGGAACTTAATCAGAGAGGTGTGGCGTTCTACTAAATTGTTAAAAGACTAGCTATAGATCCGCTAGAGACAAGCTATGTACTGCCGTAGACATGGGCGTTTTGGTTTTTTACCGCAAACGGTTATGTAACCGATATATAGTTTGCATATCGATATAGAAAACGTTTTTCAGATATCGATATCAGTCGCAGGGGTTTTTAGATAGGCAATAAAACAACGAAAGGACAAACGTAAACTTGTTCAGTTATTTATCAGTTTAGCAACATGTAACCACGCCGGCGTGAAAACATGGACCAAAAAGAGTTACAATAGAAAGTAAACCATATTGCCAGCTATCTATAATATATTTTTACGCACGCCATTATCATGCAATCATGGCTAATATTACGTCATATTCGCTCCATATGTCGTTTCGTTTGGTTTTTGATTTGTGAAGTTTTCGTTTTGTTCGTGTCTGTAACAGTTGAGGTTTTGATAAGTTTTCATGATATCGGTTATATGGATTTAAATATCGATGTGGTATCGATATCTAACCCATATCCGATATCAGTTACGTTTCAATATATCGAACTCATGTCTATACCGCCGCACTACAACAGACCACAGAAAAAAATGGTAGATTATTAAAATGAATCTATTTTCGCTGACTCAGCCTACAAAGCACCTAACGAATATTTTCCTATTAGCCGTTTATATCCATTCTAAGTTGTATGTTGTTGCGGTGTTGCGGTCGTACGCACCTGCGACGCACGCGGCTCTGCTCGCGTATTTATCTCACCCCTACGGAGTGCGAACCTGCTCAATTTGCCGGAGCCATAAATCTTCCTTGATACTGCCTTATTGTTTTCCGAGGGTCAAGTTATTACAAGCTAAGACGATGACAGCATGGAGTCTTTTGCATCCTTACGTGGGACTACCCGTATTGCCAAAACTGTGTAAAGTATCAGTTTTGACAATACGTTTTAGAAATTTGAGGAATCTCTTATTTGCATGAAATTGTGAAACAAACATACCCCCGAGGTTGATCCACCTATAATAATAAAACCCATGATTTCTTCGAGGAAAATTTAGCCATACCCTCCAAAACTGTCCCAAAGGTAACGTGTGCGATATCTATCGAAATCACAAGATATTTGGCGCAATACCGACCGACATAAACCCGAATCTTGCTATTTAGATCATCTTCTGTCCGTGTGTCCTCGCCTTTTTAAATTCTCCCAACTTAACCCTACATCCGGCTCAGAGGATTTCCACTTTTATTCTTTAGATAAAGGATTTAGACGACGGCAGACTAAGGTGGTGTGGCGAGGTAGGTAGAAACAAAAATGCGATAAGTTTTATTCCCGGCCCGAGGTGAGGCTCGGACGTTAAGGGAATAGCAGGATACGGAAGGTCTTTATGACTGAGATAGGTGGTAGGTACCTTGAGGAACATTGCGTTCGTCGCTTCTTAGGAAACGCATAAAACAGTGACGCTAGAAAGTTGCCGGCGAGCATTTTTGATTTTTTTTGCAAATTTGAAAATAAATTCGACTTGCCTTGCTAGAAGCGTTTTTAAGATTTCTGTATTAATAAATCGGAAATAATATGCATTCACTCAATATAAAGGTCGTGAAACAGTACAATTTGTTTATTTATATTTTTCTGATACTTACATGTAGTTACCAGCACGTTCGTTATTAGGTATCTCTTATCAGTTCATGGAAACACCTCCGATCAGAGGTCACCGTCACATGATATAGAGTACTACTCGCCTATCGAGTAAATAATACTGACGTCAATTATAGTTATTTTGATTCTGAGATGATGATGCCCAACGACGCATGTTTTAATTTCTGGTGCTTGTTTACAACATTGATAATGCAATTCTCTGGCATGTACAATGTCCATACAGAAAATCTATAAAAGGGTAAATGATTATTCTCGAAACAAAGGGGAACTTATGGACTAGAAAATGATGATAGCCAGCCAGGTCTCACAGCTGACGAACAATAAAGTTTTCGAACAAAGGTCAGTAGCCCTATATCTAACAATCATATCTTTACGTAGAATAAGTTCAAGATGGATATTTTTGCACTCGATGATAAATGTAAATAAATCTGAAATGTTTCGAATAGTGTATATTTTTATTTTAAACTCGTGGAAGAACCTCGGGTCAGAGATCACGGTTATCATGTATTTTTATTAATTAAGTAAGTAGCCAACACCTATCTGCTATGCTTCAATCATGTTTATAGGGGACAAAGTGACCTACCTTTCTCAGCATGTCATTGTCATGTTCTAGAAGAATGAAACATTAAAAGTGAGTATTTCATCATCCTCAAAAACATAAACCGATAGACATTCAACCGAAGGTAATTCCCGAATCAGATACATCCGGTCGTTGACCCGTGAGGGGCCATCTAAGTGTTCCTGGGAGCCTATTCCTGGTGCTGTAGAACAGACTCGAACGCTGAGTCGCCTGCGGCTACACTCCGTCCTGACGACTTGCACTTCTCACATGACACAGGAACTTATCACTTACGACTTCTTTTAAAATATTAAGTTTTATCGGTGGGTAAAGCTTCTGAAATTAGTTTTACGAAGTCTCCACAGAGCTTACTTATTTTAGCCTTTTGGGGTTTAGAATTTGGGTCCATAAAGCACGCGAGGTACTTCGCGTATCCAATTTTTTTAGGGTCGAAGTGACCCGTGACCAGAGAGCAGACTCTTATCTGGGGCAATGCATGCTGCCTTTAGATTTCATAACCATAGTTTTTTGTATGATTTGTAGACGAGTCAAATATGACAAATAGCCTCTATTCTTAAGTAAATGGTAGCAAGGATCAGTCTATCCCATTTGTCGGTTCGACTTCAAAGTAAATGTGATTCATATCGCAAATGTGAAATTCACGTATCAGCTGCATCAGCTATTGTAAAGTCATCTTGCGAGGTAATTCGTCGCGCCATTCGTTATCGAGTATGTGATGTGATGTGATGTGGATGTGATTGAGTTTTTGCGCGCGACACCGCGCGGGAGAGCTTCTTTACGCGCGCCCGCGGCCAATGCCATTCCGAATATCGCTGTCACCGGCTTTTCGTAGATTGCCTGCGAGCACCCGAATAATCTTTGAATCTAACTGGCCGTAAAATAAAATAAGTTTAGAAAAATCGCTTGCTATAAAAGCGGGGCCAATAAACTTTACATTTTCGTGATTAATGTTGAAGACGTATCAGCGTTTCAGCGCATGGTTGCCGATTTGCTTTTGAGATTCAACATCAATAAGAAAAATTAATGAGAATATTTAGTTTTTTTTAACAGACACATACATGCAGTCCTAACCCTACACTAAGATTCCCTCTGTCATGGGTATCAGGAGCTATAAGTACCACGAGCACCTCTTGCATCTCAGCCGGCTCCCCCTACCGCGTCACTGAGGTCAATTTTTTTTTTTTTTTTTTTTTTATTAATAATAACGCTGGACATTTTTTACACAGCATCATCTAGCCCCAAATTAAGCAGAGCTTGTACAATTGGAACTACATGACTGATATTCTACTTATATACTTTTTTTGTAAATACATGCATGGAATTATACATGGAAACACCCAGACCCGAGACAAATATTTGCAGGTCATATAAACATTTGTCTCGCGGCGGGAATCGAACCCACAACCTTCTGCGTCTTCGATCAGTTTTTTTTAATTATTGGGCCCAATAGGTACGTACTTTCCCATGTATTGTAGTTGTATCAGCGATTTTGTATTGTTCTCAACTAGCTTTTGCAACTCAACAAAACTTTTTAGAAGTAACATTTCTTCAAGAATCAGATCAGTAAAAAAAAATCTAAATTATACATACTTATTCTTCTGTCTTCTGTGGTAATTCCAATCCGTTATCTGCATAACAAAGTGCCAAAGTTGTCGAATCGTTCGTGTCATGGACAATATGGGCAGGGCATGGGCGGAGATGGTATCGCACCTACGTCACGCTGTCTCACTGACCGCAACCACTCCGATACAAGAACATGTCTTGAAACTCACTTGAGATTACTGTCGCAGCTGTTTTTTTACTCAGAGTTCAATTTAATATTATTAGCTTCAAATGGATGGCTTTAATTACACGAAATTAGATTAAAATGTTTATAATAATGGTTTTATACTTTTGTTAAAATAATTTGTTGTCATTGTAAAAATATACAATAACTTACAGGAAATTAACAATTGAAATAGATCCAAAATTCAAACCTTTCACCTTAGCACTTATCTAACACGGTACGATCTATCTGATGAACCAAAAATTAGGTGGCGGGAAGTCGGTGGATGTAAAAAATCCAAGACTGTTCGTCGTGGTACTTTTACAAGGATGTATCTACTGATGGATATCGCTTCGATACGGTGCTTTGCAAATGCACCAAAACCCATGTTAATTTTATTGTAGAGTATTGTAGGTGCTTTATGAGTCCTGTCTTGCTTTATTATATTGCGGACTGATAACAGATAACAGAAAACAGTGTCGATGTCATGTAAAATATTGTATTAAGTACCATGTAATATATCTAAAATAAAAAGATAAAATGAAAAAAAATGTATTGAACACTAAAATAAAATGAAATGTGTAGAAAACATAAAGAAAACAGTTAAGCCATCAAAAGACCATCACAAGCGATGTAAGATAGTTCAATAGATCCTGATCAAGTGAGGTAGTCCACTTTACTAGAGAAAAAGCCGGCGCGTGCGAGGCCCCAGTGCGTGCGTGGGCGCCGCGCCGCTGCGCTGCACATATATAAACAATCCGCTCCATTTGGCACGTACTCCACTACCACTTACCGCCGCTGATTTACTGCTCTCAGATATTGGGATCCAATTAAACTACTCCGATTGTAACACGGTCTCAAGTGTCTAACTGTCTTGTAACACGAAATGAAAGAACGCTTGGCTTTATAGAAAACTACCATCGCGGCAGGTAGGTTTGATGTTAGAGTTTCATGGAAGCGAAACCAAGGTAATATATGAATGAAATGAAAATACTTTCTTGTGCACCATATATAAATAACAAAATAAACAAAATCATATTCTTATTAAAGTACAATGAGCGGCCTTATCGCTTGAAAGCGATAACCGGTGGCCGGTAAGGCCGGACAAACTTTGGATGGTGAGGATAATAAGAGATTGTTGAGTGGCGGGTTATAGGCCTATATACTCTATGTGAGTGTTTACTGTGAATACGTTTTATATGCAGGAATTTCAACTCTCTATGTTGAGTCTTAAAGCACATTAAGGTAATGCCTCTCACAATATTGAAAACTCTCAGAGCTCCAATCTCAAATACTTAAAAAAAGAGGCAACTTATTTTAAAGTTCACGTAAAAGAGACGTACAAAAGATTATAAGAAGTTCGATATTGAGAGCTCGCTAGCCTCGCTAATCTAATTACGGCGAGCCGGCTTTGTGCCTGCTTGTTTATTTCCTTTGCCGAGTAGCTGATATTATTTTTAAATATTTTTAGAGTCCCGCGCTCAAAGGCGGGCTCGAGTTATGAAATTGTTCAAGCGTTAATTGTAGACGTCCAGTGGCGAATATTAAAGCGGTTCATGTGCGGCGAGCCTTATATAACTAGTTAACCTCGCTCCACACGGCGGCGGCGGCGCGCTGAATGATAACTTGGCAACTTTACAACTTCTACGGAAAAATATTTAATTTGCAGAGTTTGTCTCGTTAGGGAGATCCGTCGCGATCTCGCAATTATCTGTTTGTTTTCATGTTTTTTGCTATTCGTTATTTTTAACTTTGATAAGATAATTACTCACTGCATTTCTGACTTACAGGCATTGGAAACTGTATGACATTATAAGGCAAATTATGTAGGCATTTATCCAAGCGTGGTAAGCGATAGTAAATGAGTAATTACAATATATTGGTTTTAACTACTGGTATTACGAAGTGGTAGTAGTTTAGTTCTGATAAATTATTTATCGTGGCTTCAAATTAAAAACTTTGCTTGGGCGTTAAAATCTTTAGACTGTTATCAGAGATTCGCAGACTAGTCTCGGTTCGAAAAGAATCGTCTATTCATGTGAAAGTGGGCGGCTCCGAATGGCTGCGATTTTTTCCCGTGATTGGTAATCGTCGAAGTCATTAGGGCTTTGTTTTTTATCGGAGGGTAATGGCGCGAAAAATGTCGTTAGCCAGCGGGAATCAAGTCAGGTGAAAAGGTTAGTGTCGTTAAGTTATTTTCTTCTTGGAGACCCACTTACTTACTTACCCGGCATTCATTGTTGATTTTAATGTTTTAATGTGTCATGAGATTTTTTATTGAATGGTGATTTGCCTTACAAGTTTTCTTGATTGCTTTTCAAAATTCATATTTCATGAAAGGGTTCAGAATTGTTAAAAGTTTAGAGCCCAACTTTAATTATTTCAAGTAATAAAACTCAACTGCGTAGGTGCGTGGCGAGTTCGCAACTGCCGTTATAGCGCCGTTATACGCCGTTACTCACCGTCACTCGCCAATAAAACGAATTAAAACCTAATTAGAACCGTGATTTTTGAACATTAAGGAGGGGAATTAATTAGGGAGCAATGATTCCAGTTCGGAGAGTAGGTAATGTTAGCACGAGGTATGTACTCGTACATCAAGGCGGAGGACCGAGCACATGCGGAAGCGATTAGCTACCGCTTCCGTGATATCTGCTTTCCATTTCACCTACGCTTTTACAATATGAGGCTATTTGTTTGTTTTTAACCATTTATCTCTAAAACGGTTTTTGCAATCGATTTGACTTCAAGAATTGTTCTTAAATAGGTTTTATTGCTACTAGTCATTAAGGGTTACTACAAAAGCAGCATATAAAAAAAAAACTTACAAAAAAAGTCGCTGTTATTTTTTCAGTCAACCTCATAGTTATATACTTCTAACTGTAGGTTAGGTAATACACTAATTCACACAACTATGGAAAATACAAAACAGATGATACAGATGAAACAGCTAGCTATCTGAAGAGCGTTGAAAACGATCCATAGATAGCTCAACTGATCCAGATCACTACCAGATGAAAGCGTTCCTAAAATACTGGCATTCGTGTTAATTACTTATTAATATATCTTGTGTTGGTTGGAATAAATGGCTATCTACATCTATATACTCAAAATCATAAACATGCTCTTTTATCGTCGGCTCGTGAAAAAGATTTTCAATGTTTACGAACCACCCTCTCTCATAGACATATAGGTAGGTACGTCACAAGTAGTAGGTTAGGTAAGAGTAGAAAGACAATTAAATTAAATATTTACTGTTGACATACTCTTGTTGGTTCGAATGATTCTAAGATCTGAGAAAAATGTTCAATGTGAAGGGCGAGATTCATAGAAGCTGTGGATGAATTATTCTGTTTGTCTGAGTTTTAAGCGTTGCTTCTGGTTCCGGCCCCTCTAATTGTTTTGCGGGAAAGATTCCGGAATTAACTTGTTTTCTTAAATTAATAAGACTACCTGTACTTGTGGAGTTTGTTGATAATATGAGGTGCTTTAGACCCGTCAGCTCCTGAAACGGTTGTGGTATTGTGGTATCTTATTTAATCTATATTTTAATTTGACGTTTAGAAGTTAATTGATTCATTAATTCAAACTTACGAACAACTGTGAAAGTTACAACTTACAAATTCCAAACAATTTACAGAAATTGAAAGTTCTGAAGACTAGGTTATTTACTTGGGAAAAGTTATTTAGTTGGGTAAAGTGCTCGGCCGCTATAAATCGAACAATTACTATCAAATCATTCATTTATTTCCATTAAATTAAATTAACTCTCTAATATCGCCTCCGTTCCATAAACACCTTAATTCTCCAAGGGTCATTTGTGCGAAAACAAATTTACTGGAGATTGAACTTCCGGCTGCCATTTTGTTAATGGCGGCATTTCCGGAAGTTTGACAGGTCGGATGAAATGTCGCATGATTTTTAGCAATTAAAGGGGTGGCTGCCCTCGATTGGAGTGATTCGAGGTGATTCCAAGGTGGCTTTAATTGTAATGATGATGAACGCTTCCTTGGGGTTGAAAGATATTTTTAATTAGACGATTTTCCGGGAAGATTTCTTTAAATTTGTTCATTGTGGGAGGTAATTGAGGCAACCCTATTCACCAGTAAAGGTGGTATTAGAATCGATGAGACGATATCCATTATTCCTTTTTTTTCGACCAGGTTTTTATTCATTCAGGTATTTAGTCATTGAAATGAAATGAAATGTTTATTTGCGAGAAATATGGTTACAAAGATCTTATATTAAGGAGTTATAGTATTTGATAGTTTACTCGCATAGTTATTGATAGTTTACCCTGCATTCTCAAATTTTTGGTGACATAAATTATTTTTAATTTCTAACTTTGAAACAAACACACCTATTTACATATAAACACTGTTCTACTTTCATTATTAATAAGCACTCTAGAACGTTGAATTTATCCCGATCTATAATCGACAACCCTTCATTGTTGAAGTTGTTTTAATTTTTCACCCCCCGCACCTCCTGCCTACCCCTCACGGTGGATAGCAGTGGCCGGATGGGGCACACCTAATTCGGGCCACAATCAAACTCGGCACTCTGCAAATTAGTTTTGATATTTAAATTAGTCCTCTGTCGGCAATCGGAAAGCACCTTTACTTTATACGATGCCATTCCAGTTTATTTTTTCAGATACAGCGTTTTTTACTATTTTTGAAATTCTAACTTTCATGATTTTTGTTTGGTAAATTTGTCAATTACACAATCGCTTACTGGGCAGGTACTCTATCAAAGTAGACTCTCATTACTAGTATTTTGTGAGCTTGCAAGCAAATAATATGATTACTCCTTTGACCGAGGTACATCTGTAATTAGCTTCACATCTGAAGTTGATTTTATATGAGTATTAAGTAAGACCATATCGATATCGTATCGGAGTATCTAAAGAGCGTTCCGTCCGGCAGGTTCAGTCAAAGATTGATTTCTCTTTCTCAGACGAGTTTTACTACAACTTCAGAACCCCCCTTCACCGACCCACCGGGAGCCGTTTGATCGCGTTATTTCGCTAGATAAGTCCGCTAATTGCTTGAACAGGCATACTAACTATACTGAATATTGTGTGAACTGTGGCACAGGTTGTTCATCTATCGGAATATTGATCTTACAAAGGAGTTCTTGTGTGTCTTCGCAATTGTTAATGGTTTTTGTTTTTGATTAAATCTAGGTATTATTCTTGATCAAAGGTTGTTATGAGTTAAGCGACGTAGTTGTTAATTTCTGTTGAGAGAATTGTGATTTAATTGAACCATCTACAAGGTACACAAGTTACTCTATAAGTTTATATTCTCACACTCAAGAAAGCTTCTTTATTATGATATCTTTGCACTTATATGACTTTTGTGCTGCCAACTAAAAATGGGTCTTATCAAACAATGATTTGCACAGAAAAAAGATAGTGCAAAAAGATACGAAACAAGATGTTACAAAGGAAACTAACAATGTAGAGCTCACCTTGAGACAAAGGATCGCGAACAAAGAGTAAAACGACTAGCAACGTTGATTCTTCCAGCGTTGTTCAGAGGAAACGAATTAAATGAATATTTTAACTGAATCTTTTCGCTGGTGCTGGAAGCACGTTTAAGTTTTACCTCTATAATGTTTGCTCTGACCAACCAACAAGCAGATTTCTAGAATAGTTATTGTGCTCTTGATTTATTATATTTTCTGTTTGCTTTTAAGTAATCAATAACTGAATGTTAGCAGTGGATGTAGTAGCTACGAGTAGGTAGTATTGAAAAACCAAGATACAATACAATAGTTTGTTCTCATTTTGTATTTAGCAAGTAACTTACGTTTGTTTGTTAGTCAAATTCTTTAACGATCACTGAATGTTAATGTTGTATAAACTGAACTAATCCGTTTATTGGTAAAATTTCCTTCAATTTACAATCGGGATTAGCGACCCCTGCCGCTCGTGGCTCTTGTGGCGGCAACTTGAAAGTGATTTCTTCTGCTTTCGATAATTTTTAATCAAATTCCAACCCTTTTCTTTGAGTTGTTTTTTGCAGCTTTCATAACAAAATAATACCTTTGATTACGCAAAATGTTTTATGAAAGTGTTAATAAAGAACTTGAATAATTATTATAAAGAAATAAAAGGGGGGATTTTCAATTTGGGTGTCTTATGAGAAACTGTTATTTTAAATTTAACAGATTTTATCAACCTCTTGCAATCGGTTCATACTTTTGGGTTTACGCTCTGAATTCCCTCTGTTCGTAATAAATTGAAATAATAAAATATCTAATGAAAATCGCACTAATCCGTCAAGTTCTGCTCGGATCTATTGTGATTAAATTGAAAAACTTTTCTCGTTTTCAACTAATTATATCGAAGGAGAGCGGAATCTTTTGCAAATATTTATCGAAGTTTATTGTTGCCAACACGCGACCAGCTCCGGACGAGCGATCCTCATACAGAAACAGATTAGTTATTGCCTATAACATTTCTAGTAGGTGTGAAGTTATATTTAAGTAAACCTCAAAATTTTAAGCACTTTAATTTGCTATTAATTAATCCAATTAATATTAAAAAAAGTCCGCAGAATGAAATGTACCTAACATTGCAATATAGTGTGGGTGATCTGTGATTACAATATGATGTGATATGTGTGTTAAAACACCCTTTTAAATGTTTTATGCGAAATAAGATTTAGTCACTAGGTCACTATTTTGTATTTTACGAACATCGCTAGGTTGCAATGCTTCGCAAAGTATCTTCGACAAGTGAGCCGCAGGAAGAGAGCGGTCTCTTGTTTTTAATTAATTAATTTTATTATTCCCGACGGCCGCCGTCTTGCCGTTATTGGCGGAATTTCTCGGGCAATTAGTCGTTTTATTGTTTTATAATTTTTGGCGGGAAAGGGTTGAGGTGCTCACCAGATGGCCGCCGAGTTCCGTTATTAAACGCTTAGGTATTAGCTGCAAGGTGAACGGAGATGCTTTGCTTTTACTTTGGAGCTATTTCTTAATTGAGAAGGAACAGTTTGCAAGTTTTATGTTTCTCTTTGCCTTCTTTGGTGTAGCTTAGGAAGAAAAACAATGTTATTAATTCTACTTCTTGCTTAGTTTTTTGGACAATGACGATATGAAAACGATCCCAGAAATTTAATTCACCATTCAACAATCACAGTTTCCATAAGGTTAATTAGCATGCATACAGATACAGTTGATTTATTGGTAAAAGATCATTTAACATGTCAAATAGGAACCTAATTTACCTAATCCCATCAGCGTTGTTCATAAAAGTCAGTGTTATTTGTGCGACGGGAGTCACGGAGAGAGGTTCTCTTCACGGCGCTCTTCTGACTAGCTATACTTCGTATCGCTGGGAAAAAGGCTTCTTCGATTTTATCTGCATTGTGAATTGTATTATTTTTCTTTGGTATTATTTTTTCTGACAGTGTAATGATTAGTGAAAATGTCTAAAGGCCAGTTGTGCGTAGTGTTAATAATTTATTTCTAAAAATCAATCAGAAAGGTGAAAGGTGAGTTTCGTCAGAAACTATTGATGCATAATGACATTGATTACGTTTAATTTCTACATTTTATTAAAGTTAAGGTATTTTAAACTCCACTATTCCGAAATGTTACAGATAACTTTATATTGGTGCTCTTAATGTTTTCATAGAATATTTAACCTCTATGATATAAAGTATAAAGTAAAGAAGAGTGATATAAAGTATCCAGATCGATTAAAATTACTCATAACAACGTTTCTTAGTTTCGATTTCTAGGTCTGTCTGCTCGTCTCGCTGGGACAAACAAATCAAATCAAATCGTTTATTGTTTGTGAATTTAGGTAAGTGTTACATCAAGATGGTAAATTAAAAATTATTTGTGTCACTAAATCCTGCCCTCAGCCTTACAAACATTGACACTACAGCTATATTGTATTTAAAAATTATGCTACGTTTAACACTTTACATTTGACTGAATGACAAAAGAAATGGTGTCTCCCTTCCTATAAAAAAAATACATTGTGAACCTTTATATACTTACCTGCACATAAAGGCACAGCACATAGGGACAGGTAACCGCCTACCTGGGAGGGCGTGGCGCAGGTGAGGGCAGGTACAGGGCTGCGCAGTGCGCGCAGGTAGCCACGCCTCACCTGTACCTGTATAAGAAACAGGCCATTACGTCGCGGTGATAAGGTGCGGTATCGCGTGGGAGGCGACGGCCTTAAAGTAGGTCGCAGTGACACCTGCCGCCTGTGATAACATCAGCCGCTATGATAAGGCGATAGCGCTATGTATCGTGCGGTAGCGAGCTGTTTACTTTGAGTTATATATATGATTTTGTGGTTTTCAAGTAACCGTTTATCATCACAGGGTTAGCCAAAGTAACATTTAATCTAGCGGTCAGAGATTCTGTTAGTAGGAATGGAAATTATTGATTAAAATAAACGTTTTAAAACAAGCAAAAGCTTTCATTTAATATACATATCATGGCGGTTCACAATTGGTCCGCCATCTTTGGGAGTCCGCCATATTGGATTTAGAATGTTTTCACTTAGCTAACCATGTATGTCATCCAAACCAGAGGTGTACGCAAAATTTCAGCTCAATCGGTTGAGGATAACTGGTTTAAAATTCAGTTGCAATATTTGACCCATACATACTTACACACAAGTCAAGTTAAATAAAAGCTTGTAAAAAATGTATGCAATTGACATAAGCTATCATTCGTATAAGAAAGGTCACGGTCAAATTTCAATGTCCTATTAATCCCAGACAACTGACTTCAGAAATAATCGTGAGGGAATTTTATTGGCATGCTCAAGAACCAAAATTTCGAAGGCATACCAATGCCATCGGTTAGTGTTCCAATAAGCTGCGATGGGATTGCCTGTCACGTGGAATGCTAACGATTATGTAAAACGTGGACTTGCGCCAAATACAATGTTTGGATGTATCTCTGACTACCCTTGGTATCCTTATCTGCGTACTGAGTACGGATCTGAAGTTTCCATCACGGAGATCAGAGTACCTACCTATTGTTTGTTTAAAAAACTTCTTTGCTATGGCTGTATTTTGAAGGCAGAAAATAGGTAGGCTAAGATTTTTCTAATCTAAGAGTAGGTAGGTACCGAATTTGCATGGTTCATTTATACTGCAAAAAAACTCAGGTGTTCCATTCAAATTACTTCTTTATAAGCTCTTGCACTTATCTACGGTAGGTGATAGATTTACTTACAAGAACTCTGAGTGTTGTGTAGGTACTGATTAGAATTTTCATATTAGGTATTGTTTTATGTAATTAATAAGTTGGAAGGTGCCTATCACTGGTAGGTCGTACCTTAAACACATGTACCTTATTTACTTGTTGTATTATCCTACACAGTTCCACTGTTTATCCTACTAATATTATAAACGTGAAAGTTTGTGAGGATGGATGTTTGTTACTCTTTCACGCAATAACTACTGAGCAGATTTTGATGAAACTTCATAGTTATATAGCTTATACATCAGAATAACACATAGGCTACTTTTTATACGGTTACCACGCGGGCGAAGCCGTGGACAAGAAGCTAGTAGTTCATAATTATAAAGTAGTCGTTATTCGTAAGTGGTCTGTACATTACTTTTTTTTAATTGTTTGACACATGAATCAATTTCGACTGGATTGAAATTTTTGTGACACATTAAAGCTAATTTTCCTGAACAAAACCAACGTCGTAGAAAATCTCTGTACCTCTATGAAGCACCTCCCATAAATCGTGCGTAGAAACAGCACCTCGGCCACACATGGGCTACTTATATATTTTTTGCGCACTTAACCCTGCGCCGCGCGCGACCTCGACACGGAAGAGGAGGGCCCGTCTTATACACGCGCGCTGAAGGGTTAACCTCATGCGATGACCCTGCGATCGGTCTCTTCCCTACTCAGCCGAACTATTCACTCGCCATATCACCGGTTCTTTCTTAGTCACCATTTCTTGGTTAAGTGGATAAAGGCTGGGGTTCGATACCAGCTGTGGGATAAATGTTTGCATGTTTTGCGGATATTTGGCCCAGGTCTGGGTGTTTTGGTACCACGGCACTCGTAGTCCCACGACAAAGGAAACAACACTAAGTGTTTATTAAAAAGACATAAACGAAATCGCATGCAAATAAAAGGAAAATATCGAAGGAGTTATGAATGAATGAATGAAAACTTAATTTGCTTGTATATAGGTACATTGGTTCTCATGGTATGTTATTAGGTACCACTGTACTCGACTAAATTTGTCGTGCAAATATAAGGCACCTACCTACTTAGAAGAAATATATATTAAATCAAAGAAATACAAATACAAATTGTTTTTTAACATAGCAGTTATTCATGTCAAAAACCGATAATTATAAAAATGTATAGGAATATCAAAATGTGAACACGTGATATTTCAGTATTAAAAAATGTTAAATTCATGCATTTTTGACTTCTCAACTAGCACCACCTAAACTAAAGCAGTTATATAGCTCTCAGAATTAGCTAGCTGAAGTGGCGATGGCAGATCATAAAGCAGAACCAACCACCGCTAGGGTAGAAAGGTCTTCGACTGGCGTCCACTCTGACGAAGCAGTGTAGGAAGGCCCCCCACCCAATAGATAGATGACATCGTAAAGGTTGTGGGAAGATGGGGGTCGGAGGTGGTCATGTGAAAGAGGCCTACGCCCAGAAGTGGACTTCTATAGGCTGTTGATGATGACAATGAATCAATGAACAACTAAACACCGGTGCCTTCACCGATAGTGCAGTACGTGAAAATTCCCGTGTTTACAATATGAACACGATAGTTTTTGGAATTCTTCGTTTTGTTTTTCATTTCTCAGATAGAGATACTATCTGAGAAATGAACCGAGAAAAAGTAATTCTAAAGCTGTTCTTTATGCCATGCTTATAAATAACCAACTTTTATTATATTTTCCTCATTTTCCAAGATAACATTCGATAGTACTTCAATATCGATATAATTTGTAAGTCAAATGACTGTTGGATTAATGTGAACTTCGGAAGTCATAAATTATTCAATATTTAACTTCATACCCAATATCCAACTGGTTTTGAACAGTTCTTTAAAGTACCTTCATTACCTATACACTCCAAAGCATTTCAGTTGATTTTTAGCCACCTTTAGATAGTTTGAACCGGTTAAAAGAAAATAATACATCGAAAAAGGGAAATTATATGGATGGGATTTGGTTAAGACGGCAACTTGAACAAAGTCAAAGTCAAAGTAAAAAATCATTTATTCATTAAAATCACAAAGATCACTTTGAAACGTCAGTTTTATCTAGTGCCTGTTCCTCCGCGACCAAGCCAGGAAAGAAAGGCAAGAAAACAAGGCTGGTTATTCTTTTTAATGATCCTTTTACAAAACAATAGGTACCTGCATTTTTTTATCGTTATATATTATATTATATATTTTTTTGATCTAGCAATGAAATCTGCCGCAGTCGAGTACACCCCGAGTGTTGCGTGAGAGGACGAGGCCGTGGGCCCGTATGTCGTCTCGCGATGCTTGCGAGTCCGGGACGGGGCGCGTTTGGCGCTTGTTGGCGGTATTTAGCATAATTTGAGTGCGACCTTTTTGTTTTGCTTTCGATTCAACAAATTTGTAACGAAAGCACCTACTTATTTGGGTAGAATCGTTGTTTTGAAAGCTTGCTGAGGTTTTGGATTGAAGGCAGAAACTGGATAGAAAAAACAGCGAAATTGGCGGTAGGTACAATCCGAATCGAAACGAATTTCTCGTAAGGTCAAACGAAAATTATTGTCTCCTTTTTATATTTGTATTCAACCCTTTCTTTACAATAGAAATAGCATGTAGACATCTACAACAATAGTCTTACATTGGTTGAGATCATTCTGTCCATAAAATAACAGTTTGCTTTTCGTTAGCCGTAAGTAAATAAATTAAAAAAATTTAAGTCTAGGTTTAGTATCTAGGTTTTTATTAATATTTGTTACTTAAATAGGTAGAGATATCCAAAATTCCGTTCCAGTCATTGATACGGCGCAGCAGAATAACCGTGTGGATTTAAGGTAAACATTTAAGAATTCCATCCAGTAGGGATAGATTGGTATAAGTTTTTTTTAATAAAATTAAAGTGACAAATAATATTAAGGGACAGCTATAAAACTAAACGTAATTAAACAAAAACTTTATAAAAAGGCATACTGTAGAATATTTAATTGTTTAGACGATAAAAACTCTTGGGAAATGCTTCAACTCGATAAAAAATGCAGATACCTATTGTTTTGTAAAAGGATAATTAAGAAAACCAGCCTCGTTTTCTTGCCTTTCTTTCCTGGCTTGGTCGCGGAGGAACAGGCAATAAATAAAACCGACGTTTCTAAGTGATCCTTGTGATTTTAATGAATAAATGAATTTTGACTTTGACTTTGACTATTGGTAAGTAGGTAACTATGGTCACTTGTAACACCAGAGGTATCAATCGCACGTTGCCGACCCTGTGATGAAACGGGTGGAAGTATCATGTGTCTGTAATTTCACAGGCACCCATCTGAATAATCCTTAATTACTATACACACCTATTGTTTTGAACACCAGTTCAAAGTCGCTCAGCGAGCTATGGAAAGAGCTATGCTCGGAGTTTCTCTGAAGGATAGGATTCGTAAAGAATACTTCCGTCAGAGAACCAAAGTTATCGACATAGCTCAACGATTTAGCAAGCTGAAGTGGCAGTGGGCCGGTCATATCTCGCGAAGAACCGATAACCGCTGGGGTAAACGTGTTCTTGAGTGGAGACCGCGACTCCGCAAACGTAGTGTAGGACGCCCTCCGGCCAGGTGGGATGACGATCTGCGAAACACTGCAGGCAGATGCTGGATGCGGCAAGCTAAAGACAGGGCGCTATGCCGCTCATTAGGAGAGGCCTATGTCCAGCAGTGGACTAATATAGGCTGATGATGATGATGATGACTATACATACAGGTATATTCGACACCACAGTGTAGTTAGTCCAGAAGCACTCGTCACGGTGGCGCCGCGCAGTAATTAACGGGAGCTCGTGCAAACACACCTACACAGAACAAATAGCTCGGCCGGTAATGCGAGACTTGTTTGATCGCTGTGGAGTGGGCACGGGGAAGCATCCAGTTGTGCCACGTTACCATTGTTTTGAGGTTGTTTTGTGTGCTAAGTAGAGGTTGAGAAGAAATTAAGTTGTCGATATATTTATTGTATTCTGGTAACGGAAAATTCAATGTGTTATGGACGAGCGGCAGATAGGTGGATACCACCATTAATAGCCTACATGAAAATCATAATCCAAGCTTAGCCTCGGTGTAGACTAACATGAAATAAAATATGTAAAGCTACAAGGGGTCTCATCTCACCTCGGAAAACTCTTATGCTCGTCTAAACCATGTTTAGGCAGAGTTGGATGACGTTACTGCTATATTTTTGTAAAAATCTATTACTAAAATATTATTATATCTCTAGCTAAGCTTTGTGCAGACGAACCATTAGCTTCTTAAATAAAATTGATTTAGTAAACAAAACAGGAAAACAACAGTTTACGTTATGATAAAGTTCAGATCTAGTTCAGTTCCTAGAAACATGTTTAGATGTCAACATGGCATGGTCAGGCAAGAAATATTGATTTAGTTTTTCTAGAAAAAAAACAATTAAAACAATTAATTAGTGGTTCAAAGTTTAGGCATGCAAACTATAGTTTCTTAATTACATAGAACTTAGTTATTATCTACGATCATGAGGAACTGATTGGCTTTGAGGTATTATATAAACAAATAATAAAATAAAGCCTTTTATTTCTTGCAATTAAGTGATACAGAGTTAGATATTAGATCATAGAATCATTAGGTTACTGTATTTTTAATAGTTTTTTTTTCGATAATTAAATGAAATAGATAGGTATGAGTAAGATGGATTTATTAATGTTAAGTTCTATTTCTATACTTTTACTCAGTTTTGCATGGACCATTTCACAGGTGAAGGCCTCCAAAGACTGAGGTAAATAATTCGCGGTAAGTAAATTTACTACACTGTGGTCTTCGTCTATACTTATATTATAAAGAGGAAATTTGTTTGTTTGTTTGTATCGAATAGGCTCCGAAACTACTGGACCAATTTTAACAATTTTTTCACCAAATGAAAGCTGAATTATCAGAAAGGGCTATAATTTATTTAAAAAATATAGGGATCCTTAAGAAAATTGCAATAATTTAACCCAAAGTAGCAAAATTTTGCCTATAAAATTTATTATTTGGCGTGCGCTGAGAAAACTATTGATGATACATAAAAATGATGTACTACATGATTAAAGTACTCATTATTACCTACAAAAAAGTCCTGGAGGGAATTTATCTTACTATCATAGTTAAGTCACAATAGCAGCTTTTGTGTTCAAATTTAATTATTAATATTTCCACGGAATCGTAACTTACGCGACTGAAACCGCGGGGCGCAGCTAGTTTACAATAAATTCATAGTATCTATGCAAGATGCCAGAAACACTGCGGATTCCATTTCAGCTTTTAAACGTGAATTCAATACATTCCGCATATCTCGCGAGAACAGTGCTACTCTGAAACTAATTATTGTCAGTCAGCATTGCTAATAACAATCTTAGTCAGATCTACGCATGTTTTACTATTATATATAACTATGTATAAGCCTAACGAAGAAAACATTGATCGGGGTAAGGAGTTCTAAATAAACTTAATACCGTCGAAACACTAAAAAAGCAAGGTTAGTCCAAAGACTAGTCTTGGTCATGAGGTGACGAAGGTAAACGCGACATCTTAGCCAAACCTACGCTTAATCGATCAAATTAAAATATGCCTAGGACGACGCAGTGTAGGGAGGTCTCCCACCCGATGTACCAATGACATGCAGTTAGTGGGAAGGGAAGTTGCTGGTAGAGGTGGCTCAAGAACGCTAATTAGGGAACTCTTTTGGGGAAGCCCATGAATATACCTAGACCGTATCATTATCATCATCAGCCTATATTATTCCACTGTTGGACATAGGCCTCCCCTAATGAGCGGCATAGCACCCTGTCTTTAGCTTGCCGCATCCAGCATCTGCCTGCAGTGTTTCGCAGATCGTCATCCCACCTGGCCGGAGGGCGTCCTACACTACGTTTGCCGAGTCGCGGTCTCCACTCAAGAACACGTTTACCCCAGCGGTTATCGGTTCTTCGCTAGATATGACCGGCCCACTGCCACTTCAGCTTGCTAATTCCTTGAGCTATGTCGATAGACCGTATGATAATTATAAATAAATTATGTCTTTTACCACATTATAAGTAACCCTCCTACAATTATAAGTAGTAGTATCGGATCTGTTTATAAATCGCATTTCTTCCTCAGCACGCTTAAATGTAATCGTATCAGGATAGTGGTAGGGTAGCGCCCCGCGTGTGGGAACACGACACGGCTGCACCTGCCTCCATTAAAATTTCAATTACGTCGCCGCGCGGTGACGTCACTCGCGAGATTACTCCGCAAACATTACTTACTGCTACTCGTATTTATTTACTGTGCTCACCGGCGCTTACTAACTGTTTAGTTATCTGGCACAAAGTGTTTGCTGAGAGAAGTACTGTACCTAAGTTGTACTATTGTGGTTTTCAATTATACGGCGTGTCCCAGAATTATGTAATCTTGCTGCAGGCAAAAATAAACTTTTATTTTTACAACTCTTGTTTTTTGAATTCCCGCTGTAGAATTAATCTCTTTAAGGTAATATAAATGTACTGGGAGAACTTGTAAAGTAAAAGCAGTAGGTCCTTATACCAAAACAAACTAAATCTAGACTATCTAAAAAGCAATACTTTAATCTATATTAATGTTGGAATATCGTTAAAAAATAAACAAGTTATCGACATATCTGAACGAATTAGCAAGCTGAAGTGGCAGTGGGCCGGTCATATCTCGCGAAGAACCGATAACGTGTTCTTGAGTGGAGACCGCGACTCCGCAAACGTAGTGTAGGACGCCCTCCGGCCAGCTGGGATGACGATCTGCGAAACACTGCAGGCAGATGCTGGATGCGGCAAGCTGAAGACAGGGCGTTATGCCGCTCATTAGGGGAGGCCTATGTCCAGCAGTGGACTAATATAGGCTGATGATGAATGTTGGAATATGGGCCGAGCTACTTTCAATGTAACACGTGCTCAAATAAATAATCATGCTGCACCGAAAAGTGCCACGACAAACGGTCCTGACCTACCTTCAATTACCTTCTATTTTTTTGTTTTTTGGTGACGAATAGGCATCAAGGCCAGTAACAGTTGCCTACAATACCAAAAACAATGCTGTTGTTGCAGACACAAGTTGAAAAATCTCATGTGTCTGTAATTTCATCGACACATTATACTTTTTTTATACAACAACTAGCTGTGCCCCGCGGTTTCACCTGCGTAAGTTTCGATTCCGTGGGAATATATTATATATATTAAATTTTAGAACACAAAAGCTGCTAATGTGACTTAACTATGATAGTAAGATATAATCCCTAGCGGACTTTTTATAGGTAATAATGAGTAGGTACTTTAATCATGTAGTACATAATTTTTATGTATCATCAATAGTTTTCTCAGCGCACGTCAAATAATAAATTTTATAGGCGAAATTTTGCTACTTTGGGTTACATTATTGCAATTTAAGGATCTCATTTTTTTTTAAATAAAGCTTATGTTACTCCTAATAATTTAGCTTTCATTTGGTGAAAAAATGGTTAAAATCGGTCCAGTAGTTTCGGAGCCTATTCGATACAAACAAACAAACCAAAACATATTTCCTATTCATATTGTAAAAACGGAAATTTTCACGTACTGCACTATCGGCGAAGGCATCGACTAAGTCTCGACTCATTCCGAGAGTCTTCATCAGGGTGAGTGGATGCGACTTCCTCCTTCCGCGTAGCGCCGTGCACTGACAATTTACAATATGAATAGTCAAGTTCACGATAGTTTTTAGAAAAAAAACTTTCCTCTTTATAATATTAGTATAGATAGAGGCAAATAAGAATACGGTCCACCTGCTAGTAGGCGGAAGAGTTCTCATAATATGCTTGAAATTAGAACACAGCAATAGAATTACCTACAGCTTGACAGCATAAATAATACTTTTCTGGACGACATTTTTAACAGTGGACCTCTACTACGATAATGTTACAAAATTATAGTATTCTATCGTTTTTTCCTCAGCATATCAAACGTTACCAGGTGAAACATGTTACTCTGTAGCAACGGAGAGTAAACACACATCCGCACACACGTCAAGGTAAAATAGCGAGTTGGCTGTACCTATCAGAATTTAATTACGCAAAAGCGTATTCTATTGATGTTTGTCAAAATTTCAATCAAGCTCCTTCCCTCCGTAACAAGACGGCTCATTGTGAGGCTGCGAGGGAAAAATGGCCGCTGGCGGGACCTGGATTGAAGTGCAAATTGAGTAATTCCACCGGCAGTACACCTACGCAAAGTGGAAACCATCCAGTAGCTCAAGTGTTGACTTAACTTTATCATGGCAGAACTTTAATGTGTTATGTTGTGAATGATCATGATAACGTCTTGTAAGGTTAGGTTATGTAGGTAGGTAGGTTTATGTAATTGGGTTTTTTTAAGGAATCGTTTTTGTGTTTTATTTATTTACTCAAAATAGGTAGGTAAGTACATCCCTCCGTATAGTAGCTATAGAATATAAACTTTATAGTTTTCTTGTTATTCATGCTACCTCAAGACTTATTATAGTGTTACATATAACACAAAGGTAAGTTAGAAAATAATGTTATCTAACATGAAGTTCGCCTGTGTACTGTACTTT
Organism: Perizoma flavofasciatum; assembly: GCA_958496245.1. NCBI lineage: Eukaryota > Metazoa > Arthropoda > Insecta > Lepidoptera > Geometridae > Perizoma > Perizoma flavofasciatum. Next base: position 20,523,958 of record OY292419.1, on the reverse strand, counting down.
TCAGTTGTGCAATAAAGATTTTTCTAACTATCTAGTGATTTAATAAGTTATTTAATATGTTGATAAAATTGTGAAAAGAATCAGACTTTATTTTTTTAATACAAAAACCTTTTGTGAAAGTTTTTATTTACCAAGTAAGTGTTTTAAAAAATAGGTAACTATGTGAAGAATAGGTAACTACGTACCGCACTATCGGTGAAGGCACCGACTAAGTTTCGATTCATTCCGAGAGTCTTCATCAGGGTGAGCGATCGCGACGCTCTCCCCGTTTTTACAATATGAATAATCATGATATCAAGTTCATGATAGTTTTTGGAAAATGGGAAGTTTCTTTATATTTATTCAAATATATCTTCACACAGTTATTATATAACTTAATAAGTATATAATATACTAGTAAGTATAATACATAATAATGTAGGTATTTGAAACAGTGCTTAGAGGCATGACTGTTTGATTAGAGATCTGCCACAGACTCGGACTGGCCGATTACCGCCTAGTCCAAAAAAGTTATTTATGTAACTCTTTAGGATAACATATATCTATAATAAAGTTAATTTAATAGTGATAATTATTAAGATTATTTTAGGCTATTATTAATCGCAGGTAATACATACACTGTATAAAATAAGTAGTTGCTAAAAGTCAATTTTAGGAAAACGACATGACATTTTTGTTGATATTGATTACAATCGCTGCATTCATTACACTGTGGCACAACAAAGTCGTTGAAGACTTGTTCAAGACGAACAAACATAAATTTGATTAGGGCAGGTTCCGACGCAATCAGCTCAACAGCGGTGTTTGCACGTGGGCGCCAGCACCGCGCCGGTATTATACAACAGATTGTACCGACAAATGCTAAGGAATATCCGTGGTTGTTCCGTGTATCCGCACCCTAAGATACACGATATCTACACGGTAAAATAAACAACAAAGATGGTTGTACATCACAATATTGAGTACCTGCGTAAGTATCTTGAAATGGATGTCTGTTTGATCAATTTAAATAGTTATTGCTTTTGGGATGGCAATGTGACTGTGTACTTTACTCATATGTCGAAGGGAATTGTATCTTAATAACATTCAAGGAATAAAATAATGCGATTAATGAGATTTTAGCGTGATAAAAGTGGCTCAGTGATGAACAAAGAAAACTAAGCAAACGGAATTTTCCGTTTGCTTAGTTTTCTTTGTGTAAAATCAATATAATCAGAATCAGATAAAAAGAAACCTTTTCAATATATTTTTAATACATTATTTTGAAATAAGGATCCCAGCACCCTCCATATCTGACATCTGCCGGATCCAACATCGGCAGGTATCTCGTGATTTTATTACGGCTCATCAAATATTTGCGCCTACCCTCGGATCAATCTGCTTTTATGTTTTCATTACCTATATCAGAATGAAAATCACATTTTTATGTCCGAAGGTGTTTGCTGACAGGAAAATGGAAGGTTTCTGTTCCTATGGTGTTTTCGGAGCCTTTTCGATAGATATATAGACTTTATTTGCAACTTCAGACACACACATACAAATTACAACAGTTATAGAGTACACCAGTAAAAACAAACAATAATAAAGTGCAGTTTACTATTATCAATAATATAATTAAAATCTAGGTAAAATGTCTATGTGTGCTGCAGTACGTCAAAAAGGCCTTGGCTCAGCGTGATATTTTGCTTGAAACGCAAAAACACTGATTTTCAGCCATGACCTATTGGGAGCAAGCAGAATGAGTTTCAACTCAATGTGTTATATGTACCTAGCTACAAAATGTTTCTGTTTTTTAATTTAATGAATTCTATATAATGTGGCATTTCCTACCTCAGACTTACGATAAGTAGGTGATGTTACGAGTTAAAGTTGATACGAGTGATGTTAGGAGTTAAAGTTGATACGAGTGATGTTACGAGTTAAAGTTAATACGGGTGATGTTACGAGTTAAAGTTGATACGGGTGATGTTACGGGTTAAAGTTGATACGAGTGATGTTACGAGTTAAAGTAGATACGAGTGATGATACGAGTTAAAGTTGATAAGAGTGATGATACGAGTTAAAGTTGATACGAGTGATGTTACGAGTTAAAGTTGATAAGAGTGATGATACGAGTTAAAGTTGATACGAGTGATGATACGAGTTAAAGTTGATACGAGTGATGATACGAGTTAAAGTTGATACGAGTGATGTTACGAGTTAAAGTTGTTACTTGAGTGAATCACAAAATCAAAATCAATAGTAGGTGTTGGTACTGCCAAATTTTGATTAGTTTTTAGCAAATAAGGCGACATGTTTGTATTTAATTTAATCATATGATACTGAGTTATTAGAAATAGTAGAGCTCCTTCTGAAGAGCTTATTCGGGGAAATACTAGCACCATACCTACTTCTTACGCCAAGCAGTGATGTTCACATTGCTATGTCCGGATTGAAGAGTATGGGCAACGGTAAAATAAAACTCCACTTTCTTTAGTAACACTTTAACTGTGTGTGCGGTCCGACTATGGAACGACTTACCTGTATCCATTAGACATGCAAAATTGCTTACTATTTAAAATAATTAAAAATGAGGTCTTAAAACTGCACTTTGCAGCATCGATAAACTAAGTATTATCATTTTCTTAGCTCCTTAGTATTGTTTATACATAGGTATACATTATACCTCTACAACATTATATTATTTATTAAATATGTATTTTATTGTACCTACTGCAAATTATTATTTTCATTGCAGTTACACCACCTCTCTTCACAATCTTTTAAATCAAGTCCATCCAAAGGTTGCCTAGAAGGGATCACTCTCAGCGATAAGGCCGCCCACTGTATCACCACAACCTAGTTTTAAGATCCTCTGTAAAGTGTTTTTAATCTTGGTGTATGCAATAAAGAGTTATCTATCTAATCACAGGCTCATGAAACTTCATCCGTTTCGTCTCAGGGTCAGGCAACGCGCGGTGTTGTCAGCGGCTATAAGTTACGGTAATCGTTTACCAGCAGGTGAGTTGATTGCGTATAAAAAATAAAAGTCAAAAAATGACCAGGTTATTACTTTTGCTATGAAAATGGTATCCTCTACTCCTCTACTAAGTCGTTAGAAGTTCCACGTTTTTATCTCTTTACAGCGCACACCCTCGATCATTTGTGCGAACTGGTCGTGTTGTACTGACTCGAGGTGTAAACAAACAGTCGTGTTTTTAATTTGCGAGCCCTCCAGGAGATATTTGTCTTTGGATTTCCCGTCGTAAAAGTAATCGCTCGGTTGTTGTTGGGAGTAAACACTTGTTTTTATGTTATTGTTTTTTGTAAACTCAGTTTTTGTAAGAGGCTTAACTTCGCCACCATCCATTAGCAGGCGAATAATCAGCTAAGATTTAGAGAATCGTTATCATTATTGGTTAACCATTATCAAGTTGGCTAAATCACTATCACTACGGCGAGAGCCGTTGCTCTCGCATCCAGTGTAACAAGTACATAATTTTACATTAGAAATAAAATGAAACAGATTAAAAACAAATCAGAGAGAGCTTCCGAGAGAATCGTACGAAAGTTAAAACGTTAATGTGCCTGTGGGGACACCCCTGTAACTCCTGTCCACTGTGTCCTGTATCAAATGTAGTGTGGAAGACAACATGTCAAATGTAGTACCTCATTTCCCATCAAGTTCACTGTTACACTATCTTCTGCCATCGGGTCTGTTCGCGTAGTACCAGGATACAAAATATCCTTAGGTTACATACTACTTAATATAAATATACATATATCTAAATTCTATCCTAAGCTTTCAGCCCTATGCCGTTATTTCGTATCCAATCATACATACGATACTTATTTGATACATAATGATACTTATTTTCTTATTTAGGTAAATCATTGCGCATTGAGCAGATCCAATATTCGCTTATATAGTTTTCTGTACATTCCTCAAAATTGGTATTCATTTGGTCTGTTCAACCACACTGTCCATTTATGAGTACATAAATGCGACATTTCTTAGCACAGACGCAAACTTCTTATTGTCCAAATGAATCAATAGTGGTAAAGCACTATGAAAACATTATCCTCGAGGAAATGGTTGAAATGTGAGCTAAGACGACGATAGTTCCAGGTATCTGCATTCAGTGATGACTTTCCAATTGAGTACAATTTGGTTCAATTGATGTGAGTCATTCCATTTGCGTCGCATGTTAAGTGTTCCTAATAAATCCTCGGTAAACGATGTTAAATCAGTTACTTACTTTGCTAATGTCAAAACCCAAAGACGTCAATTACAACATGCTGTTGACTGATGAGTTGTCTTCGTCCGTAAGCAAGGCTCTTTCATTCATGGCATATGACGATGACATAGACATACACTGAACGAAATACATCGTTTATGTTTCAGTGATTAGCTCCTAGTCTATCCCGCACGGTCCCACACGAGTCGAATTAAAAAGTTACCCATCGGAAGGCGGGCGGGATTAAAAACCGTGTGGTGAGTGTGACCGCCAGATTGCTTCCCGTCGACCCCCGGGGGCGCTGGGCGCTGGGCGCTGGCGAGACGGCCCTTCAAAGTATTTGTATATCATTGTCACTTTTTACGGAGGAAAATAAACAATAACTGGAAAATCAATCATTGAAATACGCAACAGAAAGTTTTACTGACATTCCAGCGAATAAGAAGAAGAAGATAAAGAATTTCGCCACATTTTTAAGGGATCATCACTGAGAGGTCATGCTGTAGCAAAAGCGTTAAGCTAGCAACGTATGTTTGTTTGATAAGTGTATGTACATAATTAAGCAATACATATGCTTTAAGTTTTTTATGACATTATACCAAAAGGTTGAAAATATAAACGTAAAAAATTATGTACACAATTTTTTGTGGCAAATTTAGTCAAGCAATTAGTACCTACGTAACGGCTAGTGAAGCCTTGATGATTCAAGGATGGCCCTGAATGGCAGGGCCAGGGCAGGGCCAGGTTAATGCCAGGGAACGAACCTTGACTTTCCATAAAAAATGGAAAGCATCTTAAGACTCGTCCAAATATCAAGGTACATTATTCCTTGACCATGGCAGATAAGCGTAACTACGTCACAAGTTTGGGCATTACTTGTCACGCGGGGGAAAGACCTCCGCGGCGAGTACCGTGACATAAATATTGTGAAATATAACGGAGTAAAGAATCCCCCAAAAAATGTGGAGCCGTCTTCACGAGCTCTTCCACACTCACACAATCAAATATTTTCAGTCGGTATTACTTCAATAGAACTTTGATTGACGACTTCTATGGCGCAGTGGGCGAAGGCCAGTCTGAGATGCAGAAGGTTGCGGTTTCAATTCCCGTCGCAAGAGAAATGTTTGTATGATCTGTATATATTTGTCTCAGGTCTGGATGTTTTTTATATATAATATATGTATATGTATTTACAAAAAAATTGTATATAAGTAGTATATAAGCCAGTAGTCAGTCAGTAGTTACAATAATACTACCTATGCTTACTTTGGGGATAGATGATGCTATGTGAAAATTATATAAATAAAATAATGCTGGACATTTTTGCACACAGCATGATCTAGCCCCAAACTAAGCAGAGCTTGTATTATGAGAACTACATGACTGATAAACTACTTATATTTTTTTTTGTAAATGCATACATATTTTACATAGTTAACGGGTCTTTATCGCGTTTACCTTTTTTATTATTTTCCCAAGGTTTCGACTGTATTGCAACAGCTTAAACTTATAATTACGTTATCTAATCGCGAAAGTTTGAAAAATACTATGTGAAAATGTCCAGTATTATTACTATGAAAGGAAATGGAAGGAATATCATAAAGCAGTGACGGGCGATGAAGGATGGTTCGATTGTATTCAGGAATTCAGGTTATTGTGTCTGTGATTGATACATCATTTGTTACAGCTAATGATCGCTCTAATGTGAATACTGATAGGTAATAGTGAGTGTATGTGGGGTAGACAGGGCGAACACGCAGACAACCCTTCCTTATAGAGTACTAGTATGAGGCATATCGGGGTGAAGAAGTTACCGAAAAACCGTTATCCATTTCTTGGATTTGAACTCGCGTCGTTACGATCAAAGGCGTTACGTTTAGTGATAACACTTATTTTACTAAGAAAATCCCAATATGTTACGTATCACCACCACTAGGGGGCATTGCAAATGCCCCCTAGTGGTGGTGACGTGTTCGGTAAAACCTGTCTCAGAACCTTTCTTTAGCTCATAATAGCGATGCTAAACTTTACATACAAAACTGCATGACAATAATTGTCGACTACGCCGATTTAAAGTTACATAATTTGCAGCTATAGAACCTGTTTAAGTATTATCCTTTTAGATTTTAAGAACGTGTTCAACCAAAAATATAATTTTGGTTTAGCCAATTAGGAGGGAATGTACTAACATAACTTAGTACGTTAATTATTTTGTACTTTGACTCCTGAGTGGTCTACCACCGCGCCATCAAGGTCGTCAATACATATAATAATAGCTTACGTTTGTATGTATATTCCATAAGTATGTTCGTAGCTATTGATGTTGGAGCAAGTGGTCTATTCATACATTATGAATGAGGAAACTTTGATTGGTCCGCGGATTAGCAGGGATGAGGTATTGCTCTCGTTGTTATGAATACATACATTGATCCGTCTATGTTAGTTATAACTTGTTTCCAAAACATGTTTAGTGTGAATCCAGTTATCGCTGGTACCTAAGTAAGATATAAATAAAATCAATACGCTCACGACTGTGACTGTGCCCCATGCTGGCCGATGATGGACGCCAATCTGTGGGAGAACCCTACCTGCTATCCTTACAGTTAAGCCTGTCTCCTGTCAGAGACACGTCCAAACATAAATTGTTTTCGAATATTGCTAAGAGCAACGGATCTTTAACGGATACAGTTCCGGACACGTTACCTACAAACGATATTCACAGTCAAGTAGCCATTGGTAAGTAAATAAATAATGCTGGACATTTTTCACACAACGTTATCTAACATCAAATTAAACGCAGCTTGTATTATGGGAACTACATGACTGATATACTAGGTACTTATATACTTTTTTGTAAATACATACTGTAATTTGTCTTTAAATTACAAGCGCATGAGACTTTTCAATCTGGTTCAAGGCAGGCATCGCATCAGCAAGCTCCCGGTGTAGCAGATAACATAAGATATGTAAGTCATATCAATAAATATAAAAACATCCCACATACATATATATTGTCCCCACACTACGATTCCCTGTGTCGTGGGTACCAGGATCCGTACCAGGTACGAGTACCGTGGCACCACAACACCCCCACAAATATCTGCAGCTACAATTTGTCTCACAGCGGGAATCGGAACCGCACCTCTTGCGGCGCAGCCACGCCGATGTCGTAGAGAAACTGCGATCGTTCACTTCAACGGCAACAATCCGTTAGTCGTCCACCCAGCGCAGGTGGACGATCCTTTGATCGATCATAGCTAAGTCCAAGTAATTGCAAAGGAGTTAGTAAATGAAGCCTCGAATCAAAGATTGTCCGATCCTGTTCAAACAACTAAGAGGCAGAGGGTACGTCGCTGCAATTTGACTAATTGCGACCTCTCGCAGCTCAAGGAAGTTAGTTAAGCTGCGGACACTGCTGGGCCCTTTTCGGAGAAAATCTCTAGCATTCTCTATAGCTATTCTTGATTTTCCCAAATTATTTTTGGGGAAAATAAATGGCACAGAATAAACTCGTGTTAATATTCAGGTATCGAATAATCGTCATCAATTCGTTGAATGCGCTAGATAATGTTTTGGATTTCGAGAATTAATAAATTTTATCCTTATTTTCTCATCCTGGAAAGGAGAGACGATGCACATAATTGATAGATATATCTAATACATACCTATTCCATAGGAAATGTTTATGAATTGGATATTAGCTAATGAACTAAGGTATCCAAAAAACAATATTCAGACACAGGCACTAAGGGTTCCGTACCAACATATAACTTTAATAAAATACCTAATCCTACTAATATAATAAATGCGAAAGTCTGTGTGTGCGTGTGAATGTTTGTTTCCACGTATCCCCGTTACTACTAAACCGACTTTGATGAAATTTGGAATGTAGATAGTTTAGGATCTGGCATAACACATAAGTAAATCTAATTTTCGAAAATCGATCCCTAAGGGTGTTAAATAGGGCGGTAAAATTTATATGAAAAAATTTTTTTGATTCGCTCAAAACTCTGTTCAAATAAACTTTAAAGTAAGTAAACATGTATTTTTTATTTTTTCAAAATTACCCTTTGGGGGTGTGCAATTGAGTTCTAAACTTTGTATAAATTTTAATCCTTGGTTCGATTCATTCAAAAGTTGGTGGACATAGTTTGAAGCCTGGAGACGGTCATATGCTACTTTTATTAACATACCATGCGGGCGAAGCCGTGGGCAACAACTAGTGATGAATAAATAAATGAATTTTATTAGTTATACAAGATAGTTGCATTTATAGTTTTTAGGTTTCCGTATATGAACTCTATAGTAAGGAAATATTCTTGTAACCATCACAATCTGTCAAATACTGCTTGATAAGTCTTCAATTTTCGATCTTCATAGGTCTTCTGGCATAAACTAAAGGTCAAAGGCAAAATTCATTTTATTATAATCACTTTGAAACGTCGGTTTTATCTACTGCCTGTTCTTACACGACCAAGCCAGGAGAGAAAGGCAAGAAACAAGGTTGCTTATTCTTTTTAATGATCCTTTTACAAACCAATACGTACATTTTTCATCGAGTTCGAGCAACTTCAATCACAAGATTTTTTATCATCTAAATCTATACCAGAAGATCTCGGTGAGTCTCGGACGTGAAAATAGCGACAAAGTTGCCGGTACAATTAGCGAGTGGCCAAGTCCGGTCGAGAGTAGGTAGTCGTGTACTGAACTTGCTAGTTGAGTCTCTGCTATTTCACTACCAACTTATTGACGATCATCAACATCAGCAGCAGAGCAGACAAGACAACGATTTATCAAAGAGACGGAAAAATATTTCTGTATCTCTCATTATTTTGACGGAAAGGAGTAGCAGACGTATGTTTGGTTTCTTTCTCTTAGACATTTTTTTCGTTTCTTTCTTCTTTCTCACGTTTCTTTCTCTTTGGTTTCTTCTTCTTAGGGCGAGGCCTAAGTGTGTGTGACCTTCTACAGATAATGATGAAGTTACAAGATTTTACAAAGAAGTTGTGCAAAATACTTTGAAAACTTACAGCTGTGTACCTCAGAATATGATTTTTCAGTGATCTTAGTTGGAACACTCTTTACAAATAATTACAAAATAATTTCGAAACTTCAAAATTTACTTGCAAAGAAACGGGAACAGATTTGGAAAGTTATCAAGTCAGTCAAAGTTAGAAAAAAGTGGAGGTAATCATAAATATCATTCAGAATCTTACAAAGGAACCTTACAAGGGTCTTATTTACAAAGATTTTTAATCAGTTGCTTGTTTTGCTACTAAACACTGCTTGTTTCTTTCTGGTTAGCTATGTGTTATTTAAAATTCAATACCAGAAAACAAATCACTGTTTTTTAACAACTGTTAAAAATATTTTTAAGTAAGGAGGTACTCGTAAGTATATCAGTGTCAATTCTCTCCTATTATATTCGACTTCACCTCTAACCTCTTATCTTTCTAACAGATTATTGCCAAATTTAACCGTTTACTAAACTAAGCTGTAAAATGAGGATGTTCCACGAGGTCTGCACCGCTGTTCCCAAATACCGGACTAAAGAAGACAAATAATGTTGAAATGCAAGTAAATAGAGAACATTCTAACAAAGGCGGTCGCTGCAGTTTTAATTTTCACATCGGGTTAGTGCGGCTCGGGCGGACCGCTCGCTCACCGCGAGACCACAGACTATAGACTTGGGACATTATTGGTAAATTGTCTCCGAGACATTCGAAAGCAAATAACATGTTTGTTTCTAAAAACTTCATCGGAGCTTAAATAACACAGCCCCTATTTAAATAAATAGAGGTATCCAGAAAATTACACAAATCAAAGATTGATGCTAACGGGGAATATCCACACAGATTGATTGCAGGTGGTCGCAGGTAACCGAATGCAGAAGTACCGAATTTCTGCCTCGGCGACAATAATTGTAGTTTCTTTGTATACAATGTATATTGTATATTTGTTTATAATTTAAATCATACTAATATTATAAGCGCGAAAGTTTGTGAGGATGGATGTTTGACGGATTTTGATGAAACTTTACAGTAATATAGCTTATACATCAGGATAACACATAGGCTACTTTATATCCGGGTATCACGCGGGCAAAGCCGTGGGTAGAAGCTAGTGTATAATATAAACGTTTTGTCCCAAGTTCATGAATAAGAAGTGGTGGAACAACATTGTGTTTGTAATTTATTAGCTGCACGCAAACGCGCACTCTTCCCGCAGTGGAAACGCAGCGGGCCAGCCGCGGCGCGCCACACTGCCCCACTCGCCGCTTCTATCCCACAGTTTATTTTATATTATAGATTATTTTCGGGAAAGTAAATGCCTACAACCTGATTTTATAACCAAACAAACACCCAGCAAAGTCATATTCAATAGGTTTTTATTCAATTAAATCCACAATGATGATCATCAACAGAGATATATGTACATAGACCTGTCCCCACACTAGAATTCCTTGTATTGTTGGAACCAGTTACCACAATACCCAAGCCTGGATAAAATATCTGCAGAATAAGAATAAGCAGAATAAGAGGCGGCCATCGTCGTATAACCACCATTATCAAACTTCAATATTTTATTATTGTAAAGAAAACTGTCCTACCCCTGTATTGGGAAAATTTATTGCATTTTGATGAAAAAAGAAGTTTAAATTTTGATCAAAATATATTCCGTTACTAACAAACTAAAACAGATAAGTATCCACTCTCCTTGCCAAATGAATTGCAAAAGAAACGCGGGCAGCCAGCTATCCTTTATTCCCGTGATTTGGGGAATTGACAGGAACACGCGGTTTATTTACCGCCCGAGGATTCTTGGCGCGGACGCTGAACCAATTAATATTAAAACCTAAGAGGCTTTTGTGGTGCTGTAGAACTGGGTATCTTCGACCTTCGAACAGAATGCGGTCATATTGGAACGGTTTGCAATATTTGCTTGAGGGACTCTATCATAAAAATTAATACTACTACGAACTGTGACTGGAGTCATCTCATCTTGCGTTTACAGACAACTAAAATGCATAAACATGCCCCCACTGAAGGTGTGCCGAGAAAGTGTATCTGCCCTTACATAGGTAGTTATGCAGTGACATAAATGTAGTATGATGAATCTTTAATAGTAAAAAATGAAAGAAAGCTTGCAAAAAGCGGTACAAAAACCTCTATCTAAGCCTGTCAATCGATTCTTCGCCCAAAACCTCAGCCCCGTCACCTGTATGTGGACTGTATGTGGCGATAAGGCGATGATAAGGTCAGTAGTTTGTATGAAGGGGTCCACCCACATTGACGCATAATTTGAAGGTCTGTACAAATTGCTGCAGTGGCACTGGCGGTGGCGTTGGCGTTGGCAACTTGCGGCCAAAGCTTACACAGTTCACGTCAGTATGGACCTCTCCATAGAAATGCTACTGCAGTATCTGATGGCCTTGGAAAGACGCAATGACTTGCGCGATCACCTCACTTCGTCTATTTTAGCGGCCCTTTATTCTTTTTACTGCGCTTCTGTTGTGAATTCCAGCCACTTAGATGTGCAGCAGGAACATGCTGCATACTGTGTTCCCGCTGTGAGTAGAGGCAAGATGAGATGCAGTCCAGTGCATCGCGCGGCGGAGGGCGGGCGCGTCGGCTCGCGCGGCTCACTGCCGTTGAAGCGGCCGGATTTATGGCTCCACACTAATTTATTGCTCTACGACTGTGAACGATTAATGGAAACACTTATTCCGCACTTTAATGTTGTTTCATTGCGATCTTATTCATTTTGTAGTTTTTATAGCATTTGTAGATATGAGATTGTTTAAGAAGAAATCTTGAAAAAAATGATTACTTATCTCCTGTTTTGAAGTCGGTTAAAACGAATATTTATAGAGCTTGTCACTATAAAAGATATAAATTATAATTTATAATTAATTTCACAGATAACCATTGAATCATCGGTATTTCGGTATTTCCCGACAGACGTTGTTCTGTCCTTGAATGTGATAGATACGAAACATAATATATTCGACCTCCATAGGAGTAAAAACACGATAGCTACGTTCGAAAACCAAGATCAGTTTGTATGGAAGAAAGAAACAACGTTTTTTATATATTCCTATAACTTAATTTGGACTATTACGAACATTTTAAAACAAAAAAAAATACAAATCGGTCCTTATGTTCTCATGTACCAACGAACAGCATTTCATTTTTATGTATAAGATCTACGATTAATGAATGGTGAGCTGATGTATATTCAAGTGCTGAAAATTGTAAATTATTAATGTAAAATAATAATGTTTGAATTAAGTAGGAGTATGTGCAGTAAAGCGGAGAGAGGCAGCTCACAGTCCGTCGCGTCGGCGATATCCCGTGATGTTCACGGAAGCGGTAGAGCAGTCCTTATTAGGAACACTTCTTCATGCTGTTCATACCTGAAGTATGAACATTCTCTCCGCAACACTGAGCTTTGCTCAATTGGATGTGCATTTTCAGAATGATTAAAAACTATTCAATGATTTGCACAACCTGTTTGTTTTCGTTGCTCTACGGTTGTAGAGGGTCTACGGGGTCGCTGAATAAGGGCCAAAAACATAAGTTTAAACAAATAATTTACACCCGGTACTGAAATCTCATATTAAGTGATTTGATTCTATCACATAAGATCTTGAGAACAGGTTAGTTTTATGAGACTTTCAAGATTTTTGGATTAGCTATCCAGAAATCGGCCGTCATAAAATTATAATAAACATTAATTCCTGAAAATAACTATCTATTGTTATTTGAATTGTCTTCAAATCAATACTATCTCTGAAGATAGTAATGGTTTTAAGACAATTCAAAACAAATCAAGAAGTTGGTGCTCCAGCGATTTACCGCCCATGAAAAAGTTGTCCCACTTCTGATAGGTATAAACTTCTGAGTTTTTTTCCGCGAAGTCTCTGAAACCTGTATTTGACAAGGATTATGCAAATTAATTGGGGAAAATATAAAATGAATGGGTCTCGCTCGATTGGCGCGCTCGCAGGCGGCCTGGAAGCCCTTTTGTTTTTACGAGCTCTAGGTTGTAGGACTTGATTGTGGACTCATTCCGATCGACATCGCATATTTATACAGCATTTCCTTATTGAAGTTTTTTTCGGAGAATGTCACCAATATTTAATGTAATTTATGAAAATCAATAAATTATGCGTCCTACACATTCTATAATCAAATCCAAATCATTTTATAAGCGGTCGGTGACTTCAAGCAAATCCTAGTTTTCAATCTTTATACGCAGTAGCGCAGTGGGAAAAGGCCCGCCTGAGACGCAGAAGGTTGCGGGTTCGATTCCCGCCGAAACACAAATGTTTTATCCTCTGCAAATATTTGTCTCGGGATTGGGATGTTGCTATGTATAGTATGAATTTATTTACAAAAAAAATATGTAAGTAGTATATCAGTCAGTTAGTTCCTATAATACAAGTTCTGTTTAGTTTGGAGCTAGATGATTCTCTGTTAAAATGTCCAGCATTATTTATTTTTTATTTATTTTCCAAGACACTGTGTCCACAGAAACTGTAATTTTCATGACATTGATAGTGCTTTGATTTCTGGTTCAGATTCATGAGCTCCCAGCCCGCAGCATTCATATCTCTCTGGCTCACAGATACTGTGCTGTTATTTTTTATTGGCCATACCTATAACCATGTTGTTGGGTTTGCTTACTTCTGTCTCCGGGTTGTAATAACTAAAAAAATATGCTAAGATTTCAGGGATTAGATACGGTTTGCAGAAAAAATTATAATCTAAAAAATAATGTTTAGTAAATATACAAATTTAAGACGGTGGCTTACACATTGCTCTTGTTTTAAACACAAATTGTACAAACACTTTATTTGTAAAAATAAATATTTAGAATTTTATACCTACGTACAAAAAATATATAAAAAAATATACAAAACTATAACAAATACAAAATATATAAATTTACTTCTAGGCTAGTTTTGACATGGTAGTCTCTGCATGAGGGCTAGCCTGTATGGCGGGAGGCCGGAAAGCCGTAGGCACTCTGCTTAGCGCATTTTAAAATGCGTTTTTCGTTTAGCTACAACATATTAAGGTAGTTTTCCATTTGAGTGTGTCGATCTTTTTTCCCTTGGTTGCCTTGAGAGTTGAGTCTCTGTAGTCAGATCCCATCGTTGAACAGCGGAGACAGGAATTTGTTTAGTCTCTTTTGTTCCCGTGATTGGACAATAGAGGCTTTTGTTCAATCAATAGAAAATAACAGACAGACAGTGCGTACCAAAGGCTTTCTTTATTGCGGGAATACTATCTCTGCGAGTAGTACTCTATAAAGTCTGGTCTCTGCCCGTACCTCGTGTAGATAAGGCCTATAATATTTGCATAGAGAACGCTACATTGCGGTCATATTTACTGTTTTATTGTCCACAACTACTTAATTTTATTGTCTTTCAACGGTCTCAGGCTTGTCTTAGATAGCTTTACAAATAAAGTTGGTCCAGTGTTGTTTGCATGGAGCCGTTACAACGTTCAGTATCTACTTGTGACTGCAGAACAATATTGTTTTCAAAATTAAAACAAGATTTAGACGATGACCAGCGTATATAGACGTTTTCTGCTATATTTTCACAATAATAAATCGACCAATAAGGATGTTCTGCCACCCGTAGTCTCAACCGAGAAGCATATTTAATACCATCGGCTATTGGTAGTATAGAGGATTCGATGCCATAAATCCATCATAGAATAAATAATTTACTACTCATATTTGAAGCCAAGTCAATCACGCAGCTCCATTGCCCAATATTACTCCATTACTCCTTAACGCCGATAAATTGCAATAAATTCCTTATTTATGATAAAATAAAATTTACAACTCCCATAATCCGCAGGAAAGTATGCGAAAGACAATCCCTTATTAACAATTCCGTAACAACACGTCTTAACTTGATGTTTTTTTTCTGTCCTAATATCATAACCGACCCAAATATACCACGCTATTTTAATCCATGTAGCTCCTAAGATAAGGATGTATTTGGCACGAGTGTTGGAGATTGCGAAAGAAAATAGTAATGCTCAATAACCATTGGCATAAATAGTATTAACAACAATTGATTTACATACAAATTGCTTTAGACAATATTGCTGACGGAATGGCGCGCGTGACGCGTACCACACATTTTGTGAAGCCACGACGAAAGCGAGAAGCGAACGCAAGCTTTTATAACATTATGGGATATACCACAACAAAAGCACTGCAATATTCGTGTCCTTTGTAGAAAAAAAGGATTTTATCTGTAAAAAAATTTTTACAGATAAAACACAAATGAATAAACAACCTGTTACTTCAAACGCATAGATATTACTTCAGTTACTTTAGTCGTGAGTATACTTTTGGGGAAGATCAGGTGGAATTGAACCACGTAACACTGAGCATAAACTTTCACACTTTATTTATATTTAGTTACACTTGTTACTCCGTTCAATAGTTCTCAACGACTGCCTCGAATACACCAACCGGGTTCTACATTACACTTCTCTTCCACTCTAAATGTGACGTGGCAAAAACGAAAGCCCCTGATTGGCTACAGAACTTTTAGTCAAATCAACAACTGGTTGAATTATGTATTCAATAATCAACAAGTCAATTAAGTATCTAATATTAGTAATATCTTCGAACAAATTGTCATCTGAGCAATAACTTAAAAATAGATACGTATAACAAGGATAACATAATAATTTACTTGATTACAATGGACAGTCCTAACAATACGAAACTGAAGTGATAATCCTAGAAATCCCATGAATCGGTGACGATGTAACGTCATTGCAAAAAGGTAGATTGAGGCGACGTGACATTGCTGATGATGAAAATTAACCAGAACAGGCTGGGACTACCTGATATTTAATTATAGTCCCCTCTGGTATCGATATCAAAATTTTATAATACATAATTTTGATAATATCCCAAAAAATCGGCGGGAAACACCCGCGACCTCTTGTTCAGTATGCGCATAATCTTGTGATTTCACATACGAATTAACACTTTAAAAACCATAGGTTATTTGGTTTTTGGTATAGTTTATTTTTTTCACCATCAATTAATTAGGTGGTACCTAGCTAAAACACGAAACACGAACCTAACTCATAGATCAGTAGAGGAATTATTTTCTCGCTATGTTAGTGGGTTGATCACAGAGAGAGCGCAGTTGATCTCGTCACTCGCGAGGGTGGGCATGCATGTACTTGTGTCTCACATGGTACACTCATCGACACTAGTGTCACCTCTCTCTATCAAGACTAACTATACGTTTGGTAAATTAAAAGCTCATAGACAATCAGTTGACGAAATGGTAAAAATTATAACGGTCTTCAAAAAATATATAAAAATCTAGTTTCGATTCACACTAAAGTGTGATATTCTTTTGACTGTAAAGTATGCAGGTTACTTAAAAGTTAAAAAAAAAAAATGAGTAAATATGAAGGCAACGGCCTTTATTTCATCACACTTGGTTTGGTGACCGTAAGGTGGTACGAAAACTGAGCTTTTAAGTGATTAAAAAAACATGGTAAACTGTCGGCCCTAGTTTTAAAAATCGCAAAGACATGCTGAAAGCTGAATGTCACATCTTGCAGCTTATAAGTAACGACATTGGATCGGTCACTTGTGCCTCACACGTCCCGCCTTTTTTAGATGCCCATTATTTGAGTGGAATCAGACGAATTATGGCACTTATTATCTGCATTTCAGAATGACTTTTCTCTAGAACTGTACACATACGAAGTCTTTGAGAATAAGAGCACCTGATTGCGCGTCTGATTGGGACTCTGTTTATTTTTACTGGCAGAGTAGTGACGGTGGAAGTACCTCACAATGTTGCGAGGGATATACTTTACGCGTTCAATTTACTTAGCTCTGTTATTGGCATGTTTGTGTATCACTATACCCACCCACTCCTGTATTGAGTGGATGAGAATTTAATTTTAAGCAAGCAACTAACACAAACAAAGACGTTATCAGGGAAAGTTGTCTGATGCGCTCAAACTACAAACTGAAGCTTGGTTGCTTAGACTTTTTAACGGTATGGAGACCCTTCTAGAGCCTTGGCTCTAAAAACAGCCAAATGTAACTGTTTAAAGATGAAACCGGTGTGTCGAAAATATTCACTTCACTTCTCGATTTTTGGTGTTTAATTTTCATTAGCTAGTAACATTTACTGCTATGCTCGGTCCTTACTGTAATTTTTCGAATAATTTCTAGAATAGTAAGGTTTGTAACTCTCAAAGAAGAACGGTAATAAATTAAATAACCGAGTTATACTGTTCGCTTCATGAAAGTATGAAAAATGATTTCCAAAAGGCTACTTATCAAGGAAATATCCATCTTCAGTGGCAAGAGGAGTGGCGAGTTGGTTACGCAAATAAGTAAATAGGCTAACAAATCACGCGTATCGGATTAGCTCCATACGTTATTTATAGAGCGCTGACTTGGCGATACGAAGCGTGGAGGTGCAAAGCGGGGTGACGTGGATATGGCATACGACTGGGAAGTTTCAGGACCGATAAGAATTTAGAATTTATTCTTCTTTTTCAGACGTTGCATAAAAGTTATCGCCAAAACGCAAACTATCTCAATGAATTGACAGAATAAAATTATCACTAAAACTTAAGTACACTCTCAGATACCTTATTTTATAGACTATTAAGATAGAGATGGCGAGACGTGGTATATTTATTTTATGGCAGGTACTTTCCTTATTCTACACCTCTCCGACCAGACGCTGCTGCGTATCTGCAAGAGCAAGAGCTTTTCGCAAATGCACCGTCGTCGGCACATGGACACATGGGCATAGAGAGCTGTTCAGAAAGTCTGTAATAGCACTTAGCTTGAATTTGATTCTGTATGCCACAAGACCTGCAAGTATAATTTTTTATGATACGAGCATAGAAATCTGGTCGGAAAGGGTTAGGCTGCAATTAGCACTTAGCCAGAATTTTATTTTGCATGTAAAAAAGTAAAAAAAGAAATGAGTGACAAGAAAAGTACGAGCCATGGTACGACAAAAAACTAGAACCATAATGAGGTGCACCCATTTTTCGTCTATTTCTTCCACAGTGTTGGTGGTAATGCGCTTTCTATAAAATCACAAAAATTATTAAATTATGCCTCATCCAATCTTCAGCGTTCTGGGCTCGAGACCGCAAGTCACTTGTGAGTTAGCTTGGTATCGCTTTGCGTCGCGTGGCAGACACATCCGATATACCCTCAATTAGCTACTAGTATTTGATAGAATATTATTAAGTAGAAGTGAAGTCTCAAACAAAATTATTTTTTCTTTTAAAGAAAACTAGGTACAAGACGATTTTACTAACAAAAATGATAACCACCCTAAATGGCTAAAATCTAACAAAACTCAGGATTGAGAGAAAGACTAAGAAATAATTAATTATATAAAAATGTTTTCGTGTACAGACTTGTGAAATAAAAAATAACAGCATCCTGTCTATAATCCAACGAAAAATGTGAAAATGCCGTCACTTTTGAATGAAATTCATTTCAAACACCTCCCTAGCTCTCAATATCGCGAGCGGAGTGCATCAGTTGTTTAAACCTATAAATCAAGCGAAGACAGCCACATTCTGTGTTTGCGGGTGGGACACTCGACTCAATCTCACACTCAATCGCATTTATGTAGATACTTGCTCGAAAGACGTTCGGTTGCTGTTTAATTTCAATCAATATTGTTTTTATTTTCATTTAAGTTGACACAGTTATATTTAAATGACAGACGGTAAATAATATAATAAAAGTGTCGACCCACTTTAGTTGGTAAAGATAAACAAAAATAAAACAAGAATTTAATTTTGGAATATATTTTTGTTTGTGACACACAATAAAACTGGTAAAATTAATCAGAACAAAGCATTAAAACGTCTAACCTAGTCTAGACACAACTTTGACCTAAACTTATTATCGGCCAAAGCCGCTCGTGAAAACATAACAAAACTCATTTCATGTACCGAATACAATGATTCAACGAGATAGTTGTTTCAAAAAAATAACGTGGAATAAAAAGGCCTCGAATAATCTTCAGAAACAAAGAAAATATTTAACTGTTCATAAATCAAAACAAGAGTAAACGTCAGTTTTGGACGATCGTAAAACGTACATCTTTACATTTCAATCTTCTAAATAAAACATCGCCACAGTCGAGAAAATGTAGAACACAATTTTCATACTGTTTACCTTACCTGCTAAAAGACATTGAAAAGAATTACGAACTGGTGTATGGTATCTTTCGATTGACCCTTAACTCATATTCATGGCTACACATAGCTGCTATTGAAATGATTGATACTTTTCATTAATTTTTATTTGATGAAAATAATAATTTAAAACGGTTTTTCAGGCAGTGATTTCTCATATCGATGTCATAAGAGAGCGCTAGAACGGCTTCCTAGAACGAGATGTTTAGTCATCGATAAGTAGGTTTATTTGTGAGTTACCAAAGCAGAAGAGAAGCATTTCATCAACAGCGTGAGACGCATTTCATTATCGATACATTACAGTGGATGTAATGTCTAACATAACCTATATAATAGGTTTAATGCAATAACTCCTATCAAGCTGTGCTCACGTGGGATCATGTAAATTTTCTAAAAAGTCTAACATTTTTAACCCTTGTTAGAATAGTATTTATGTTTTTAGTTAATTTTTTTACTATTCCTAGCTCATAATCAAAAACTTTTTGTATGTGATTCCAGTAGATCTAAGTTTATATTTAGTTAGCTGTTTAGCTTAAACTGTGACAAAATCATTGGTATTAAAAAGGGCGCTATTTGAAAGAAAGCTGTGGTCCAATTTGCAGATTGCTAGGAACATCGCGTTGAATACAAAACGCTCAAAATGAGTGACTCCGCTCCTATATCTAAGATGATGATAACTAGGCTTAGCTTGGCTCAGGCCCGTTTGCTCAGAGCTGAATTGATATGGATATATTTCGTGAATAGATGACCCTTTTTACTTATTATAAACCAAAACATAGTTGTACTTAGTGTATAATATTTTTGCTGCATATATTCCCACAATGAATGAGTTTCTTTACATATAAATGACGACCTCTGTGGCGCAGTGGGCGAAGGTCCGCCTGAGACGCAGAAGGTTGCGGGTATATTAATATAATATATATAATATTTGTCTCGGGTCTGGGTATTTTCCTATGTATAATATGTATGTATTTACAAAAAAAAAGTATTTAAGTAGTATATTAGTCATGTAGTTCCCATAATACAAGCTCTGCTTAGTTTGGGGCTAGATGATGCTGTGTGAAAAATGTCCAGCGTTTATTTATTTATTATTTATTTAATTTAATGTTAAGTAAGTTATACCACAGATAATATAATACTATACTAGTGTTTTACATAATGGGGAATACAGTTGTGAGTTTTTGTTTTAGTATACATACGTAAACTAGTAAATTATTCCCATAATGTGTAGTAGCTTGGTAGGTAAATAAATATGTATATACCAATGACCACCACTAACAAGTAAATACCTTATTTTTTTACAAAATATTAAAAAAAAACAACAAAATTAAGATTTAAAAGTTTAAACTGTGTTCATTTTTTTTTATCTTTTGGGTATCAGCAATATCATCAACAGTCTGGAGGCTTCCCCAACGAGTGCTGTGATTTTGCGCTGCCTCCACCCACCGATTTCCCGCAACCTTTACTGTGTCATTTGGCCATTGGGTGGGGGGCCTTCCTACACTGCACCGTCGTCCAGTTAATGGTCGCCATTGTTTTTTTTCATCTACGCACATAGTATTCAATTACATTCCATTAAAAACACGGTTTAAATAACTTTATTACTCATGGATTTATTTATTTTTAGGTATTAAAGAAACCAACGATGATGCAGAGTGTAATAAATAAATATAAAACAATATATAGTACACATAATTCATATACCTACTGCTTAACAAGTAGGTACTAAGATGCGTTTAAGATGCAGTGAGCGCAATCTGCATGGCTAAGTAAGTTAGGTAGGTAAAGGTACCTACACAAAAAAAAAAAACACAGTGAAATATTATAAAGCTTTTGAATGGAAGATAGTTCGTAGATAGATAGAAAATTCTTTATTGCACAACTAAAAAGTACTGTACATATGCGAATTTAATGCTAGATAGCATTCTCTTCCAGCTCACCTCTGTGCTAATGGAGAAGAGTCTTGAGGTAGTGCATGGATATAAGAAAAATTATAAATTATATGCTAGAGCTAATCTATTAATAAAACATAAACACGATTCCCTAAATAAACACAATTACATATACCTATCTACTTACATAACCTAACCTTACAAATTACAGATAATAATTGATAGACTACTAAATATTCTATATAATATATATTATTATCACAATATGTAGCTGAGAGACTGATTACTTAAATTTGATAGGTACATACTTGGAAAAACTGTCTTTATTTCTATACCATGCCCAGCATGCTGGTCACTCATAATTGACGACGAAATTAAACTCCAGGAGATGTTCTTCTAATTTATTCTTCGTTGTACAGAGGGTTTCTAGGTCTGTACGGTCCGACGTCTCGAGCAAGAATGTATTGTACAGCAAAGGGTTTTCTTCTCACACGCCGGCGAAGCCGGTGTATGGGGGCGCAGTGTCGGGCGTTTGGCCCCTTACTGCGGTGTTCTAACCGCCCCCAGTTTCTACTGGGGGGTCATCGGGTCGGCTCAAGGGAGCCTCACGTATGGTCCTGTGTTCCTCCCTCCTCCTGGTCGCTGTCCTCGACCAGTTCTCGAGGGTAGGCCTTGCCACTGGCGGTCCGCTCGTACGTCGGCGCAAGCATTCGCAGGTGCGGGTAGCTGGACTCCGACGTCCTGGCGAACATGCTTTTGGCAAGGCGGCCGATGAATTGGTCCAGGGATTCTAGTTTCAGGTCGCGCTGGATTGTGGCGTTCCGTACGTACCGTGGGGCGTTCACGATGGTACGGAGGCATTGGCTCTGTTGGCTGCGCAGTTTCTTTCTGTGGCTCTCTGCCAGCAGAGCGTACCATGCCGGGGCAGCGTATGCGAGACGCGGTCGGACGTACGTCTTGTATAGTCCGATCTTCATACGCAGTGGGAGACTCGCTTGTAGCACTGGCTTCAGAATGGCTCTGGCTGCGAGGGCTGAGCCCCTTGCAATCTTTGCGTGTTCAGCCATTGTGAGGTAGCGGTCGATGGTGACTCCTAGGTATTTGGCCGTGCCGGACCAACTTATGGTTTGGCCTTGCAGGGTGAGCTTGGTGGGCAGGTTGTGCTTCCTGGAAAAGACGACTGCTTGTGTCTTCCCCACGTTGACAGATAGTCGCCATTTGGACAGCCAGGGAGGGAGCTCGTTGAGGATCCGCTGCATTTTCGTGGCGGCATGAGGCAATTTGTAGGACGACGATATGTACGCAGCATCGTCAGCGTACAGGGCTAGGAGTGCGTCCTCTGTTCTCGGGATGTCGTCTGTGTAGAGTGAGTAGCAGGCTGGGGACAGGCAGCTGCCTTGGGGTACTCCGGCATCTATGCGGCGTACAGTAGAAGCCGTTTGCTCCACGTTCACTCTGAAGCTTCGACCTTCTAGGAAAGAGGCTATCACCTTCACTACCTTCCGTGGTGTTGGGGAGGTGGCGAGCTTGTAGACGAGCCCCGTATGCCAGACCCGATCGAAAGCTTTTTCCATGTCGAGGAATACTGCGACCGCGTGCTCCTTCTTGTTGTGGGTGACCGTCAGGTGGTGCAGTACTCTCGACAGCTGGAGAGTGGTGCTGTGTTCCGATCGGAATCCGTACTGTTCGGGGCGTGGAGGGATGAAAGGGATCAGGTGTTGGAGAAGCATCTTCTCAAAGAGTTTGGATAGGCTGGATAGGAGGGTTATGGGATGGTAGCTCTGGGGGAGGAGGATGTTCTTGCCGGGTTTCGGGATCATGATGACCCGGCCGGATTTCCAGGGGGAGGGGAAATGACCGCTTCGTATGATCCCGTTGAAGAGTCGGGTCACGGAAGCGATCGCTTTGGGAGGGAGGTGGCGGAGGGTTGCGTTGGTGATTCCGTCTTCGCCTGGTGCCTTTCTTGGCTTTGTTCGACGTATAGCCCGTTGAACTTGGCCCGGAGAGAAGAATATCAGCTGGTCTGTCTCACTGCTGGCATCAGGTTCCCCGAGGAAAGCCTTGACAAACGCTTCTATTTCCGCGTTGTAGTCTGGGTCTTTGACGGGGTTGGGTTTGAACTGTTGTTCAAGGCTCTCCGCGAAGATCTCGGCTCTGTCTTGAGCTCGATATCGGGGGTGGCCGTCACTGTGCCTGAGTGGTCTGATGGGGGTCGGGGTGTTCCTCAGCTGGCGACAGAGCTTGTGAAGTGAGGCCCAGTCGTCCGAGGCATCTTCTATTCTTCTCTCCCAAGTTCGAGAACAGTCCTCGTGTATCTCCGCTTTCACTACCTCACATAGGGTGTTCAGTTTCGTTTTAATCGCTGGATCTCTCGTCCTTTGCCACACTTTCCTGAGGCGGCGCTTTTCCCCCAGTAGTCTGGTAAGGTGCATGGGGGTCTTTGGTAGTCTGCATTGGTGAGGAGGGGTGGATGCCTCTGCTAGCGCTGCCTGGATGGTGCTCGTCAGTTCCTTGGTCAGTAAGTCCACGTCTGCGGGGTTTGTTACTGGCCTGGTGGGAGTCGTGTGGTTCAGGGATGTGGCGAACTTTGGCAAGTCAGTTCCGGGTCTTGGGGTTGGGCGCTGGAGTTTGGTGGGCTGGTTCTCCAGGAGCAGCAATACAGGCTGGTGGTCCGATTGCATTTCATCCAGGAGTACCTGCAGCTTGGGGTGAGCAGCAAGGCCTTTATGGACCACCAGGTCTGTATTGTACTCGGTCCGTCGCCCGTATTTATGCAAAAACACAAACTCAAGCAAGCTACTTGTTCGAAAAAGTTTAAATTACTTGCAAGCTTTTGAATTTCTACATTTACAATCATTTAGGTTTACAAATGGTTTTAGAAGGCAAACAATGTCAAAATAACAACTTTTTACACTGTAATTTGACAATCTAAGTTATGATTTGTTAAATAACTCGTGGTTCTGCGCCGATGACTCATTGTAGAAGCAAAATAACGCCTTTGCGCCGACATATATAAATACTTACAGTACTCGTTTTGTGCATAAAATACTTGTTCCTTAGTCCGCTAAAGCACATCGTTCGAGGTTTATAGCACTATCATAATTTTATTTCAGTGATTTAACACGCATACATTTGTACATACATAGTGCCTTATAATGAAAGTACCTACTGTGGGTACCACTATCCTGCTACTTATCATATCCTACTAATATTATAAACGCGAAAGTTTGTGAGGATGGATGTTTGTTACGCTTTCACGCAAAAACTACTAAACGGATTTTGATGAAACTTTACAGTAGGTAATATATAATATACATCAGAATGACACAAAGGCTACTTTTTATCCGTGTTCCACGCGGGCGAAGCCGCGGGCAGAAGCTAGTTTTATTATAAATAATGCATCGTCCTTATAAAAGTGTCATCAATAATATGGATTTGATCATCATCATCATCATCATCATCATCTTCAGCCTATATTAGTCCACTGCTGGACATAGGCCTCCCCTAATGAGCGCCATAGCGCCCTGTCTTCAGCTTGCCGCATCCAGCATCTGCGGTGTTTCGCAGATCATCATCCCACCTGGCCGGAGGGCGTCCTATACTACGTTTGCCGAGTCGCGGTCTCCACTCAAGAATACGTTTACCCCAGCGGTTATCGGTTCTTCGCGAGATATGACCGGCCCACTTCCACTTCAGCTTGCTAATTCGTTGATTTGATAGATTTGATACTCTGGTATATATAATGAACTAGTTGACCAAATAGTTCTTTATACCAGAATATCAAACCCATACTATTCATGACACTTTTATAATAAACATCAAACCAGACAGATAGCACTAGTTTACACACTTTTATCATATAAATAATTAATTATTAACTTAATCAACTAGGTCCTTAACGATAAGTAAAAAGAACGTTTATTTATTTCGGCAAAAATAATTTGAAGTGCATCAAAGCTCATCATTTCCGCCGAGAGTCGGCAAATCAAACAGATTAAATAACAAACAGTCAACAATTTTAAAAAGAAAACGAAACCCTGTGTCCGCCGGCAGTAAAAGTGCAGGTTCGTTTATGGAGCCAGCGATGGAAGTTTTCAATTCTCCAGCTTCAATCGTTACTGCGCATAAACAAACAGTTTGCGCTTTTTACAGTTTACAGCGACCCTCGTAAACCGACCAACAAGCCACACCGATTCAGCGTTTCGGCGAGCTAGGGATGGGACCTGACATTGATTTCACTATCGATAAATTGTCTCACGACTAAATCCTGAAACGTTACTTTAGAGTACGAACGAGTACGTCATTTTCTAATCATCCTTAAGTCGTTTTTAACTTTAGCTTTTCAGTATTCAGCCCGTCTAACTAAGTATTTCTTGGCAGTTCATTATCAAGTGAAAACTAATAATAAGAGACTATGGCATACCAATCTAAAAAATAAGGCAATAAAGCATTTATATAGAGTATGCCATAGGCTCTTATTATAAGTATATTTTCTTTAACTCTATATTAAACATCACAGAAGACTCCAGTAATGTTTATCGGTTATACTCAGACTATTTTACTATACTATACTGCAAGACGTAAAGTTATGTCAGTATGAAACGCCTTGGTCTTTGTCTAATATAATAGCCAATAGCCTTTTTACAAAACTAGGTGTTATTTTTATCGACATTGCCTTCATCCCACCCCTAAAACTCCTACCCTTGCGTACGTAGCTGGATAAGGCACACACTACACAGCGATATTTGCATTTTATTCGCTCTGGGCCATCCTCTACCTACTGGACTGTCTTATATATTTCAGGTAATAACCTCTTTGACGGACCGTCTTTGCCAACCCTTAGTCTTTCCACCGAGGAACTATGAGTCGTATTTCCTAGGTTATAGAGATTGTGTGATGTGGTGGGTTAAGGTTGTCAAACACAGGGGTATAGAGATAAAAGTAAACGGATTATTGCTTGTATCGTCTAGATCTGTCCGGTCGTAGGGGACGCTCGGATGCCTTGAATGTTCGTGGATTTATGTACCCGTTTCATTATTTCCCTTGTTAAACTTAAATTGGATGTATGGAAATGCTTGTCATCGCTTGATAAAGAGCTATATTTCGTCTGCGATATTATTTATAGTTATTTTATATTATAAGTCATTGTAGTTTTTGATAACGAAGATTGAAGGTGGGCGGAGTATTTTTTTTTTTTATAATTTAACTATAGAATAGAAGTTAGGTAATATGTTACCTTCCCATATCGTTTGTTTGATAAATATTATCAAACAAACGATATGGGTAGGATGGTAGGTATTTGTGGTGAAAAAAACCTGCAGTATTATAAATATATAATACTGCAGGTTTTTTTCACCACAAATTCAGATAATTTTAGAGTTAAATTTTACAAAATTTCCTGTACAGAAATATTATGTTCGAATTTTTCTGCAGTTTCAAATAATTTTCTTCTCATTTTCTGTACGAAAAACGTGTACAATCGGAGATATTCTGATAATTGCTGTCAGTAAATTTGTGTGCCCTCATCTAGACGCAGTAGGTACTCACCCGGAGATGCCTTCATCTGGTAATGAGTGTCTGAATGCTCGCGCGGTGTTTTTATCGGCTCACTATGCAAATTGACACGTCTACCTTTTACGGTATCATTATGGTTGTCACCAATATACGACAGATAAACTTTAAAAGTGTTTGGTTATTTGTATAAACAGGCCGATAACTAACGAAAAAGAACATATATGTTTCTTTTTCGCCTGTTTGACCAGATAATGCAACAATTAAAAATTGTGCAGTCACTGAAAAAAAAACTTGCTGAAAAATGCCCTTTCAGTTTTGATTTTCCCTAAAAAAAGACAGTGGCAAAGCTATACAAAGCGATGCTGGTATGCCCTGCGCGTCCAGTATAATAATAAATAAATAAATAAATAAATATTGCTGGACATTTTCACACAGCATCATCTAGCCCCAAACTAAGCAGAGCTTGTATTATGGGAACTACATGACTGATATACTACTTATATACATTTTTTTTTGTAAATACATACATATTATACTTAGAAAACACCCAGACCCGAGACAAATATTTGCAGATACAAACATTTGCCCCGTGGCAGGAATCGAACCCGCAACCTTTTGCGTCTCAGGCGGGCCTTTGCCCACTGCGCCACAGAGGTCGTCCACAGAGGAATAATGGCTTCAGGGTGGTGATGGGGTTGTCGCGCTTCTGTAGCGCATCAGGTATGTTTACGGATGCACGCGTAGATGACTTCTACGTGATCATCTGCAACAGAACAGCATCCCTGATGAAGCGGATGCGGGGCAGCACCAACAGCTACCTGAAACTAATAGTGGACAGGCTGGATGTAGACACAATCTTCATGAGGCACTGGACAGAAGTGCACACTGCACAGTGCGCGCCTTGCTCAAGTGCTTCATGGTTCAGATGGTTTATTAGTATTTAAGTTACGGTATTTATTATTTTTATTGAATGTTAAATTATGGCTATTGAATGCTGAAATAAAAAGTTTTGAATTTGATAAGCACTATCAGTGGGTTACTTACCTGCTACGGTCAAGTATTCGTCAAATAAATAAAAGCGCCGTTTTCTATTCATTTTCCTTTTCAATGAATACATATCAGTGGTGGTTATTGAACCACCTTTCACGCATTTTCTAGTTACCATAACAATGGTACGTTGGCACCCCTAAAAATTGGCTAGGTACTTACACACGAAGAGGCGGCAACCGAAGAAAGCAATTATCATCGTCGCCCGATGTCTACGAAATTAGACTTGGCTCGTTGCGCTACGTAGTACCTTCTCCTTTCGAAATACCTATATGTTATACTTATAATATATCAGGTATTTGCAAAATAATTAAAAGCTGACATGAAACTAAAAATAACCAATTAAATGACTAAAGTCGAGGTACTGGAGGAGATATTATGTGTGTAGTTAAATAATCAATTACTATTAAAAAAAAGAATTAAATTAAAAATTAAAGAATTAAGCCACGTGTAACCAGATAGCTAACTCTTACCTGGGTTAACGCATTAGCATTGCCATTCATCGTGGTTATTCAGCCAGAATTTTGGGACGCTTCCATGATTTGGATCTGATTTAAGTGATCCGGATCAGTTGATATAGATCGTTTGCAACGGTCTTTAGACAGCTAGCTGTTTCATCTATTTTTTTTTAATTACCGTTTTATTAGATAACGAAATGACTAGATGGATATTGAAATGGAATTAGCAAAGCAAATAATCAGCAATAGCTGCCGTCAGCGAGCGGTGCGGTGTGGTGACAGGCCCGGCCGGTCGATCGATGCTCGATGACAAATGAAATAATGCCGCGATAATTAGAGATTAGGCGCGTTACTGACGAGCCGAGCCGCGCCGCCTGACCGCACGCGGATCTACAACACTAGAACTGATATTATATTAAATAGCTGATATTAAATTAGTGTTGGGAAGGACGTGAATGATGTATGACATTTGTCGCATACTCACTCCGCTCTTCATCATTTGATATTTTTATCATGCTTCAAAATTATGTCCCAATGAAGTGATGTGACATAAAAGTCTCAACACCTCATTTTTATCATTTAATGAAAAATTACGGAATTTAAAAATTCCTTTTTTTTTGTTATGCCTTGATAATGTCACAATGATGTGATGGGACAAATAGTTCTTACACAGAAGTTTTAATTTGAATTCTATGAAGACTGGCCAATTGGTAATACTTCCATATTTTAAATATTATTATACATTAATAATATGGGACAGGAAGCCTACTCATAGATGGTAAGCTGTTCTATTAAGCGTATCAAAAATAAGGCCCTTTTTTTTCTTGTATCAAATCAGTCACTAAAGGAATTATTTAGGATGACCAACAAGCAATCAGTGTTACATAATGAGAGAAATACATAGAGTGACAAAGAGAGTGATTGCATGCCCGAAGTTTTATGTTTTGTTTACTCGACCTATCTTTCATACCAAGAGTCTATTACTTAACATGAAACTGAATAAGTTTTATGTTTTGTTTACTCGACCTGACTTTCATACCGAGTCTTTTACTTTACATGAAACACTGTGAATAGCATATCCATTTAAGCATATTTTTTGTTATAAAGTACCGTATTGCACTCGGTGGCATGACAAAGATCGGCCGACAACAATCCACGTCAATTTGCGCGCTGACAAGGTGCGTTCGCGAGACTCATTGCGAACATCGAGGGCGTGGAGTCGCCACGTCCACGTGCAGCCTTATACGAGAACATTCTCAACATAGGATTCTTAAAAAATCAATTTGATCCCGAAGTCATCATAGTACCTACGCAGAATTCCATGGAAAAACATCGGTGATAAAATTATTAATTGCTAGCTACTGCCCACGGCTTCGCCCACGTGCTACCTGGATAAAGAGTAGCCTACGAAAAGTAGCTACGGTTAAGGCAGTATACCGTATAAACCTCGGCCTGCGTCATTTTAATGGGGGTTTCGGTGGCGCAGCCACTACGGCTAGCCGCTGCGGGGCTTATGTTTACTTGTTCTGCAGATATTTGTTCCAGGTCTGGTATGACACAGGGAATCCTGGTGTGTGGTCAGGTCCATGTATGTGTCTGCTGAGTGTTTAAAGTATAATTTCTGGCACATTTACGTATGAAGTTAGTTCCATAATGAGGTGTCATAACAGACGTATACTCCATGGATGTATTGTCCGCGGTCGGTCAGCTCGGCCGTCGAGTTTTGCCACGGAGCCGAACGAGCGATCCCACTTCACGTTCTCCACCGTCACCGCATTTACCATGCAATTCAGCTGAGCCGGAACATCATTTACCACAGGTACTATAAAACTAGTGCCGACCACGTCACAATTTGTTTACAACAATAGATGGACATTTGAGTGAACAGACTGTTTCACTTCACTTCACTTCTTGAAACTTTTGCTTGAAGCTTGGCTTTTGTAACTATTTGTTACAATTCTGCCAATTATCCGTTTCATGCTAGTGTCATAAACTTTTTGAAATGTGTGTATAAAATGATCGATTATTTATGAATGGGAAAATCAGCAGGATTACAAGAGATACATGATTATTTTACAATAGATTGATTCTTAAGACCGATTTACGAGAAGACATAGTTTTGAAAGTTATTTTTTCTTTTGTAACTGAACGTCAAATTGACGTTTGGTTACGAACGTATTTTTCATACAAATATACAGAACGTATATGCTGAATATTTTTTATAAATTTTTTCAATAACCAGTTTCTTCATGCTCCAACGTCAGCTACATCGTCATTGACCATCAATATCATTTTTTCAGTTTTTATTTAAAAAATGATACTAAAAGTACTTGACAATTGTTTAGAAACTGTGTTGCATAATGTGAGATTATGCTCAAACGATTAAATATTCATGAAAATATATTAGTTAAATATATTAGTATATCAGTCATGTAGTTCCCATAACACAAGCTCTGCTTACTTTGGGGCTAGATGATGCTGTGTGAAAATGTCCAGCATTATTTATTTATTTATTATGAATAATTGAAGTGCCAATTATTATTATTTTACGGTTCTGTATTTCCTTTGGTAATAGCGTCTTTAGTCACTTATTACTATTGAATAATCAATATCTGTAGTTGCCTGGAAGATAAAGTTTTTAGCGATAAGACCTTTCTTTGGTGATCAATAAAGAGTTTATCAATCTATCTATGTGAAGTAGATTCTTGTAGCTATAAGACACTACAATGAATATTTAGAGTAGGTGGCAACAGCACAATTAGCGGTTATCTCCTGAACAAGGAACATTATCTTCTTGGGAGTGTTCTGAGCACGTTCGCTTGCTGTCGGCAATAGGTTGCTGTTTGCACATTCACTTAATGATGGGCAATAATACGAGGTTGAGGACGTGTGATTGGGAACGATGCAACTGCTCAAAAGATTTGTACTGACTTCTAAACACAATACTTACTTATCGGCCTTTGAAATAGTAGAGCTCCCTGTGAAAGAACTCGTCCGGGAAAGTGCTTTCACCACACTTATTTCTTCCACCAAGTAATAAGACTCGTATTGCTATGTTCTGGTTTGAAGGGTATGGGTGCCGGTGAAATATCAGGTACATTAGACTTTTCTTCTGTTGTTGCAAACGTCTATAAGGTAACAGTAAGGTTACGGTAACCATTTACCAACAGGTGGACCGTATGCTTGTTTGTCACTTTAGTTGTATAAAAAAATATTTTTGTTGGTTACACACAACTGTGCCGATCGTAAAACGAAACTGAACGGGTTCGAATTCATAATCAAAATTGTAAATCTGGGTATCGCACACAAAATGTCAGGACCTGGCTGATAATGATTCAAAAATAAAAAAAAATGAAAGTCATCCTAAAGTGAACATAATTGAAACTCGCCCCAATCTCCAAGAAAATAAAATCACCTCAATCCAATCCGGTAGAGCTGAAGGAATCAATTTGCAACGCGACACAAACCGACACCGACATAAACATAAAGCGACATGATTATTCACAATAAACCCGCACATTAAACCTCGCGTAAACACAGCACAAGAAACAGCTGGTGCAGTTCATACAACGAACGAAAATCCCAACTCCATCCTCCAACAAACAAATTCCGGAAAACTTGGTGAAAAACTGCCGCAAATTTAATTTAAACAGGGGCATTTTATCCGCGACTATTTGTCGTTTCTTGATTTAGCTGTTCTGTAAGGAAGGACTGTGTAGTACTATAAATGATACGATGCGAGCCACTCGTAAAATATTTCACTGCCGGTGCGTGGATTGCAATCAGCTCTTCCACTATAAAATAAGAAAAAATAAACACATATAAACAATCATAGACTCAATATCATTGTACTCTGGATCATATTTGAAGAAAAACTTTAACGTACGGTCTTAAAAACACTCAACAGATATATAGATAGTCCCAACCTAAACTAGAATTTCCTGTAACAGCCAACTTCAGACAAATACCTGCAGAAAATGCAAATAATCGTCCTGAAACGGAAATCAACGGCACCTCTTGAGTCGCAGTGGGCTACTCGCTGACCCCACATCGTCCTTCTGCATTATTAATTAAAAATGTAAGAATAAATGCTTTAGATTGAAAAGAGTTACCTGAAAGCAGGAGTTTTTTCATTATTCTTTGTTATTTCCCTTTGGTCATTATTCTGGATATTATATGAGCATCCTTTCGTAATGATTTTATTGCACATTTCGTAATCCAAGCCTTCAACGGGGCTCCGACCATCCCATGGCTCCCCAAGGCGTATTTTTATTAATTTAATGGTCTATGGTAAAGATAATGCTTTAAGTTTTAATTGTAATTTGATCTTATGTATGCCATTTGTATAATGTAAAACATGGGACTAGATTTGGAATAATTTCGATTCCCACCGCGGGGCAAATGTTCCAAACATCTGCAAATATTTGTCTCGGGTCTGGGTTTTTGCTATGTAATATATACCTATGATTTAAAATATATATATATTTAAGTAGTATATCAGTCATGTAGTTCCCATTATACAAGCTCTGCTTAGTTTAGGGCTAGATGATGCTGTGTGAAAATATCATGCATTATTTATTTATTTATTTATAATTATGATGTTGGTCTATGAGGCTTATTTAGCATGTGTATTTATTGTGCATAATTAAATATGTCTCCTCTATTCCAAAAACTATCGTGAACTTGACTATTCATATTGTAAAAACGGGAATTTTCACGTACTGCACTATCGGTGAAGGCACCGACTAAGTTTCGACTCATTCCGAGAGTCTTCATCAGGGCGAGTGGTTGCGACTTTCTCCTTCCGCGTCGCGCCGTGCAGTGAGGAGGAGTCGAAACTTAGTCGGTGCCTTCACCGATAGTGCAGAACGTGAAAATTCCCGTTTTTACAATATGAATGTCTCCTCTACATTGATTCATTTAATGCGTTATTTGGTTTAACTTTTAAAAACGATCCCGCCTTGGTATCAAGTTCCCTTGTTAGTTAATAATACAAGAAATATTTATGTTTGCCATTAAAATAATATCTATCACTCTTTGGTAGACACTCTGGTGTCAATGACTCTAAGATCACCACTGTATTCTTTAGCTTTTTGACTTAAGTGTTCCAAAATAACTCTTGGTACTTAAATTTGAAGGTGGAAGTCAATAGAAACAATTGTTTGTTTGTTTGTTTGTACGACAGGAATCACTAAGTGCTTGTTTACACATGATAAAAGCTAACAGTTAGTTAGTAGGTATGTCTAATCACTGTTTATTTATAGTCGGCGTCACCAATTTTGGTAATTAAAGTGGCATTTTGTAACGAAAAGTGAAACGCAAAGATAAAATTAAAATTATACTTATCTAAAAAGGATTTTTAGGTATACAATACAGTATAGTTTTTTGTGGAAAAGTTAAAGGAACAGTTGAAAGGTATGTCAATGTAATTTATTTACATGCGCCTTTCAACGTGTTAAAAATAGGCAAATGACCACTTACCATTTATTGGAACATGTATATGTGTGCCTTCAAATAAAATTTAAATAATCAAGCTTTTTTTGTCATCCTTTGTATCCAGTTCGAATGTACTTAATTAAATTTTGATATTCGTATTATAGATACAAAAAAAGAGCTTCAAATATGTTCATTTAGGATATTATTACGACTATATCACGTACTATTCTTCTGCTGACATTTATCTGACCGTCAGTTCCCGTGTCACTCGCGTTATCGCGTGGACGCGGACGGTGCTCATGGGGTGGACATCTACCTAAACATCAATGAAACGTCAGCAGGAGAATATGAAAGTATGTGGTATAGTCGTAATACTATCTTTAAATGATTCCAAACCACGATAATTTCTATGATTACGAATGTATTGTTCACAAACAGTAACCCGTCACAGCGACGTATCCCGCCGGCCACGCGGCTGAGCGAGCCGACGCGCGCGCACAATCGCACACATGTCCCTTTTTAACATAAATTGAATGTTCCATTGTTCGGGTTAATGCAGTTACCTGACAATTCGGCTTTACATCACCCCCTGTTTTAAGTAGTTTGGCGCGAGGCAGATAATGTTGGGAAAAAACTAGACCTATGTAGTAGAGAGTCGGAAAAAATATCCACCTATATTTTACAGGTCAAAAACGAGTTTTTTGAGTAGTATTGGTTTGACATTTTGAAATATTACGGTCAAGTAGTTTTAACTTTTTTTGAACTCAGTTCTATTTTTTTCTAAATTCGTTCACCCGGTAGATGTTTATGAACTCTTATTTTAAAGATACCAACGTTATATTTTGAAGAAAACACAGACGCAGGGAGTTCTACTCCTTAGCTATCCTCATAATAAAAGAGGAGGAAAAGCGATTTGTACGCGTGGACTGAACATGGAGTCTAGTATTAAAAACAAAAATCATGTAAGTATTGACAAACTAAGCTTATAGGCTAAATGCAGTGCTCGCAAAATGTATATGAACACTGGACAGAGGTGCAAAGAGAGGTACAAACGTAAGCAACGAAGCCGGTTGTCAGACACCCCTATATGTAGGGCATTGTGATTGCAGGCAGCGAGCGCGGTGTAAAGTTACCTGTACTCCCCCTGCGCACGGGATGCAGGGGGTGCCATCTGTCGACGAGACAATACCCAGATTTATCGTTGCAAAATGCGCTTATCGGCTTTTGTGGGACTTTTTTGCCCTATCAAGTTTCCATTAGCTAATTTAGTATCGATTCGGCCGGTGGAAACAGTGAAAACTCACCCAATCCCAAATTGATGGATCGTTTTTATTCATTTTCAAACTGTAGACGAATGCGCAAAGTTTTCAAATTCAATTTTTATGGACGGTGTGGATCCGAGAGGGTAATTTAATTTGAGGAGTCTGGTTCGATGTTTTTACGTTTTATTTGGTCTGTATAGATTGTTTATTCACTATTTGCGGAAGGCTTCTTGTACTTTATAGGTACTGTTTTTGTTATTGACTCGTCTCATAAAGTGCGCATTTTATCTGAGCAATGGTTTCTCGTTCACAGAGACGTGAATATTCCTTATTACTTTAGCTTTTAGTTGAATTAATAGTGCAAGAATCGAATCGCAACAGTTGCATTTAGATCGCAAACGTTACCTACATTTATATTTAATCGAAAACCTTCCGTCTAAATTGCTTCAGTCATCAATTCAGGGGGCTTTGGTACTTCCAAGGGGTACTCGTACTACCCTCAAACATCTGCATTATCTTACCTCCGACCCTCGCGAAATCAGTTACTGCACGGGCATTCACTAAAGTGCATTTGCCATTACGTCCGTCAAACCTTATAATTTACCCTCCATCCACACGCCGAATTCAACTCCACAAAAACTACAGAGAGTTTAAAGTACACTGACGATCGTAGGCCCTTTTGGAGCCATGCATCACTAAACGATGATAACTTCCAATCTTAAGCAAAAATCCAAAATGAAACGCACAACAGTTAAGATAAGGTGGGTTTTCGGGTGGGTTCGAAGTTGAAGCCGGACCGTTTAAGCTAAGAGGGTAGTTCACATGTTGGCGATGCGATTTATCAAATTTTATTTGTTGCTGGGGCAGCGACATGTGCGCATGGACAATGTGGCCCGTGCGCCTGTGTGGGTGCCCGCGTGTGTCACTCCGTACCAGCTTTCAATGCATAATGAGCTTTATCATATCTGTTTTAGATTCCATAAGGCTATTCGTGCAATCATTTCAAATCTTAAAAAATATACTTATGATTTTATCCGACTGCGGAGGGTTGTTAAAGTTCCGTACCTACGTGTTTTTATTTTACAGGTGATTTTGGAAAATCCATTTACCTATATTTATTATCTTAAATCTTTAGAGTTTTTTTGCTAACTTTCACGCTTTTTAATTATAGGAAATAAGGTTTTCTAAACAAACTTTATCACCCTTTCCACCATTTTACCAGTTGATTTTCGAAAATGTATTTCTATCAAAAAAATTATATCCTCAGGTCTCTAGGAACTACGGCTTAGATTGTACGTTGATTGACAGTCAGTTAGTGTATCAAACAACAATCATAAGTTTCGACTCATTCCGAGAGTCTTCATCAGGTTGAGTGGTTGCCTTCACCAATAGTGCAGTACGTGAAAATTCCCGTTTTTACAATATGAATAGTCAAGTTCACGATAGTTTTTGTAATAAAACAATCATAAGTATTTAGAATTCCGTTTTTTTCGTCGAAGTGCAAATTTAATGTTCTCATAAACATTACTTCGCATGTGTGGGTAGTCTGAAATTAAATATGGAGCGAGTGGAGCAAGGTGGCGGTGGCTAATGGATTAGCAGATGAGTCCGTCACCTTATGGCGCTCGCAATCAGAACTGCAGATGCGGCTCTTCAAATTAGATTGCGAGGTATGTGTGCCGATTTAGATCTTTCGATTGATTGCGTCGAACAGAAGAGTTATAAATTTAGAGAACAGTCTAAACTTGAAAAGGAAATTTGTCTCGTTAATTGGCAACTAAGAAAATATATGTAGTCTCTTAAGTATCATCATCAAATTCGTCAACAGCTTGCAACATCATCGAAAGAGTGCTATAACGAACGATTTTGGTTAATTTTCATACACCGATTTAGATCTTTCGATTGATTGCGTCGAACAGAAGAGTTATAAATTTAGAGAACAGTCTAAACTTGAAAAGGAAATTTGTCTCGTTTCTTGGCAACTAAGAAAATATATGTAGTCTATAAAGTATCATCATCAAATTCGTCAACAGCTTGCAACATCATCGAAAGAGTGCCATAACGAACGATTTTGGGTAATTTTCATACACCGATTTAGATCTTTCGATTGATTGCGTCGAACAGAAGAGTTATAAATTTAGAGAACAGTCTAAACTTGAAAAGGAAATTTGTCTCGTTAATTGGCAACTAAGAAAATATATGTAGTCTCTTAAGTATCATCATCAAATTCGTCAACAGCTTGCAACATCATCGAAAGAGTGCTATAACGAACGATTTTGGTTAATTTTCATACACCGATTTAGATCTTTCGATTGATTGCGTCGAACAGAAGAGTTATAAATTTAGAGAACAGTCTAAACTTGAAAAGGAAATTTGTCTCGTTAATTGGCAACTAAGAAAATATATGTAGTCTATTAATTATCATCATCAAATTCGTCAACAGCTTGCAACATCATCGAAAGAGTGCCATAACGAACGATTTTGGGTAATTTTCATACACCTACTTCCTTTCAGAAAATATGACTCATTTTCATAAACACATTGCTACTATATCTGGAGTAATGCTTACATGAGATAATACTCTAGTATACTGACTTAAATTGACTTTTGTGGAGAAAAAAATTGTGTCCATTTATTAGCAGCCCGACAGCTTAGGGTACGGACTAAAAGGCAAACGGCAATCCACGCACCTCGTATTAATTACTGCTACCGATCGGCTAAGTAATGACCCTTGTACATTTGACAGCCGACGTCGACAGGTGCACAAGGATGTGTTTCCACTAGATAGGCCACAGAAAAGCGTGGTTTTACAGAGTAGGTACTTGGTTATACCTAATAAGACTGTCATAGGCCGGACCGGCTAATATCAACATCGTTTATGTCACAAAATGTCCTAAAACTTGCAATTCAGATTGAATAATCTCACCTTATAATAACTCGTTCGTTCCTAAGTTTCCTATTTTTTCAAGCATTTTCTGGTTTTCTAGGGTAAAATTCAGTGCTTTATGCAGATGAAGCACATTATAACGCAAAATGAACCTATAACTTAGTTAATTAAAAATAAGTTCATAATTAGGTTTAACCTTTTATTTACATAACAATTGTTTCTTACTTACAAACTGTTCATGTGGTGTTTGCCTGTAATTGGTTTCTCATGTAGCATAAGACTTACTAGTTTATACTTTACTAGCTGCACCCCGCGGTTTCACCCGTGTAAGTTTCGATTTTATACTCGTGATAACTTCGAAATTAAATGTCCGATTCGAATGTTTTAGAAAATATTTTACTACTACATAAATACCCTTGATGATAAAACTATTTATCTGAATAAGAATTAATTAAACGATACGAATGTAACCGACTTTTGTTTCTACCGGCGGCGATCTAATAAAATTTTAGAATACAAAAGCTGCTATTGTGACTTAACTATGATAGTTAGATATATTCTCTCCGGGATTTTTTTGTAGGTAATAATGAGTACTTTAATGTAGTACATCATTTTTATGTACATATCATCAATAGTTTTCTCGCCAAATAATGAATTTTATAGGCAAAATTTTGCTACTTCGGTTTACATTATTACAATTTTCTTAAGGATCTCTAATTTTTTTCAAAATAAATTATTTTCTATGTTACTTCCTAATAATTTAAGTGAAAAAATGGTTAAAATTAGTTTCGGAGCCTATTCGGTACAAACAAACAAACAAACAAAAAATCTTTCCTCTTTATAATATTAGTACCTTATACATTTGTATTCATGTGTAAACTGTTGGCGAACCTAATAAATAAAATAAAAAATAAAAAATATACCGAGTTATTCTTTATTGTCGTTATGTGCTTGTATAAGTCCACTGCTGGACATAGCCGTCCCACAGAGAGTACCATAACAGGTCTCAAGCTACTTCCATCCAAAGAGTTCCGGCAATCCTCAAGATGTCATCGGTCCAACGGGTGAGAGCCTTCCTACGCAGCGTAGTCGTATTGACAGCCTCCGACACCAGCGTTGGCCACGTTCACACTCGAATAAAAAATAGAAGTATTATTTCTAAAGGACCCTGCCCCATCCAGAGATTATTGAATCAAGGAGAGGTGTATGTAGAGTCGATGTAGAGCGGCGGCCATTAGCGAGATATGAAAGAACAGGTCAGCACCGGCCCTAATCGACGCCGCAATCCATCACCCACGTGAATAGGTGGGCTGGAGCGTCAGCAGAACTGATTTGGTATGTTTCGGTAGTGAAATTGCTATTTTGGTAAAGGAAAATGCTAGAGATTGATTTGGTTAAAGCAACAGAAAGTTAAATTATGGAAAGTCGGTGGATTGAAGTAGCCCAAGATTCCATCCCGATATGACATTCTCTAAGTGGACCTTATATCAAGCAGTAAACTTCTATTGATTTTTTATGGTGTTCAGT
Source organism: Perizoma flavofasciatum (assembly GCA_958496245.1). Taxonomy (NCBI): domain Eukaryota; kingdom Metazoa; phylum Arthropoda; class Insecta; order Lepidoptera; family Geometridae; genus Perizoma; species Perizoma flavofasciatum. The sequence goes on along the minus strand of OY292419.1, from coordinate 20,484,467 downwards.
CAGTCAGTCACGTTTTCCCTCACTAAATATGACACTCAGGTATCTTATGTCTGTGTAAACTTACTGTAAATGGTTATTTACAGCAAGTTTACACACATATTTGTTTATCTGTATAGCCAAGTATCCTACTAATATAATAAATGCGAAAGTCTGTGTGTGTGAATGTTTGTTACCACGTATCTCTGTAACTTCTAAACCGGTTTTGATGAAATTTGGGATTTAGATAGCTTAGGTTCTGGAATAACATAATCTAATTTTCGAAAATCAACCCTTAAGGGGGTTAAACAGGGTGGTAAAGTTTCTATGATTTTTTTTATTCTTTTGTTTGATTCGCTCAAAGCTCTGATGCAAAAACCTGACTTCAACGGTTGGTCTCATTTTCAGTCTACACTACTGGAATTCAGATCTAGTAGTGGTCGAGAGATGAAATTTTAGAATCCACATGTAGAATGCTTGCTCCATCAGTACTCGCTTAGGGCACGAACAGACGTGCAATTTCACCGCACAGCGCGTCCGCTAATAATGCTGTAATGTCGCGCGTGATCGATCACCTATCTGTCAGGTGGTGATCGCGTTATTGCTGAGTTTGTAGCAAGAAAACGTGTGTGAACCCGAACTGGGACGCTTAACTCTGAAGTGCAGTACTTGGGAAATGGTGAGCGCAAAATGGTTCTCCTGAAAATGATGACCTATAATAAGATTGGTTATGAAAGTGACTATATTATATGATATTTTTTACTGTTGTCAAATATGCGCTTTTTGATGTATTAATATTGATTATTAACTCTGTACATATCATGACTGGGATGTTCTGGGATGAACACATTTTTTTGTATATAACGATAGTGTCTAACACCAAAGGTACTCGCGCGTGATATATAATACTGAATTTTTTAACTATATATATTCTAATTTTTACATCACATCTCTGGGCATCATCGGCCATTTTGACAACGAAAATACTGATTTACTGCCAATTCGAAAGCCAGATTCTAATTACAATACCTGTCGCTCAGTAAATCTCTCGGACTCTGTACCTGGGGCGCAGTTGTGCCATCAAACAGTAATTAATCTCACCCCCTCTCCATGTCACCCCTACACCCCTGACACCCCCCCTGGCGACTCGGCGGCGCCGGGTCAGGTGACCGCTGATCGTCTGTACTTTAATTATGGTGTTGAGTGTCGTTTTGAATTGATTGGATTTCTTAAAGTAGTGGCTTGGGACAGCAAAACAGAATAAGATCGGAGAATATGATCCGTTAAAAACAAAACATTACAAGAAGTTATTGGAACACCCAGCTACTTTACCGCTTCAGTTTTTACTTCTTGCTCTAGGGGTGAAACTTCGAAACATTGATTCTTAGTGCACCCCACGAAATGAAATTTTTATTTACTAGAAATATTGTTACAAGATCTTATAGATCTTATAATGTGACGATAATTATGATATGTTATAAATTTTGATCAAACTGTGTAAGTAAAAAAAAACAAACTCAAATTGATATTTATGTACATTATCTTATATAAAACAATTGAATTTAATTATAATTTTAATCTGCACTTGCAATTTGAACTACAAAAAAATTCGTTCACACTGTTTCATCATCATATACTCGGTTTTTTTATGTAGTACTGAATAAATCTTTTTCATTAATTCAATAATTTACACTATCTATGGTTCAGTCGATCAGCTATATTATATTCTTTATAATAAATATATTTTTTTTCCTTCAAATTAAGGTAAGTAAACTTATAATAATAATAACGAATAATAAGATTTTTGTAAAATATTTTCAATTATATTTTTTTTAGTTTGATATAAATATATATAAAACAACTGGTTATTTGGTTTTTAAAGTGTTCACCCACACTTAAGTGTTAGCCGCGATGTTGAATTTTTGGGATATTATAAACTATAATAATCTATTCTTTTATAAAATAACTGTTTAGGCACCGTAGAAAATCAATTTTATTTGGTTTTCTCAATTCACAGAATTATCTAAAAAACATTTTAATGCAAATGTAAGTCTATATCTTAAACTAATCTTAGAGGTCTCTTTGTCGACCTCTGTGGCGGAGTGGGCGAACTATTGCCTGAGACGCAGAAGGTTGCGAGTTTGATTCTCGTTGCGGGGTAGATGTTTGTATGATATCTGCAAATATTTGTCTCGAGTCTGGGTGTTTTCTATGTATAATAAGTATGTATTTACAAAAATAAATGTATTTAAGTAGTCATGTCATGTAGTCATTTTAGTTTGAGGTTAGATGATGCCATGTGAAAATGTCCAGCATTATTTATTATTTTTGATACTAAGACTTACGATTCAGGCTTGTTGATTGTCAAAAAGTCAGTTAAGTAAGTCATGCAACGATTTTATATTACTAAAAAGCTATATACTAACCTAATAATATAATTTATAGTAACGTAGCGTACATCCGTTCAGACATAGCATAGCGGGTGGATAGGTACCACTTACATCCAATAAAAACCACAGCCATATCAAAAAGCGCATTGAATCGCCGAGCAAAATGGCACAGAGGTCCGGAACAGCTCAATATTGAGGAACCAATATACGCGCAGAAACTGCCGGCCGCAGCGCGAACGCAATCAAACCGCACTAAAATCGCACGCGATCATAACTGCTGAAAGCCGGGGGTACAGTGAGAGCGACCTATAAACTATAACAGCGGAATATGAAGCATTCATAGCTCAATGCATAGTAAAATATGCAAATGTGCATTGAATTAGCTTAGAATTGTTTAATATTGAGAAACTAATTTATAACGATGTTTATTTTGTAATGATGTATGTATTTGTAACAATATAACGGACATATAACGAGAGTTGAGAAACGTATGTTGAGATGGTTTGAGCAAGTAAAAAGTATGGCTAAGAAGATTAACAAAACAATTACCTATACAAGTAGAGCATGAATGTGATAGTTAGAAAAAGGCCTCGGCGGCCTTGTTTTGTAGCTATTGGAAATGAAAATGATGTTTTAATACACGATACATTTAGTGCGGGGATCAACAGCAACCCTAGTCTTAATCTGCTATTGTAAAGTTTATTGCTTTGGTAAATAAATGTAAATTTATAAATATACGAACTCGTATTCCATTAAATTGGATATAATTATGTAGTAAGTAGGTGATAATTAGCGTCTCCATTGCCTCGTTTTAGTGCATTTCTATTGGTTTAAGTTATGATACAAAAATCTGCTCGTCCTAAATTTCAAATTACTTTGCAGCGTGAAAATGAAGCCAAGGCCTATAAAAGCTAGTTTCCAAATTATTACATAAGTGGATCACATACGACGAAGAAGCTTGAATTTGAATATCTTTTATTGAAACAACTATCCTTAGTAAACCCCCATCCTAGGTTTCATATCTCCTTGCGGGCGATAGTTTGATTTATCGCTCTCGGACATATTGCGGCATCGCGCAAGTAGGTAGGACGCTGACTCGTGACGTCTTTACTTGAACTTCTTTAGTGCAGTTTCATGTTATTTGAATTTTTGAAAACATTTCCTGTAGTATTGCAAAGATATCTTTTATGTAGGCCTCTTTTTATTACGTGACGTAAGAAGCCCGTATATGCGTTTGTCATAAAATGTTGTTTGTTTGTCTGTAACCATTTATCTCCGAAAGAGATTATGGGATTCTAATACGGGGTTTACAATCTGTTTGTATATCTTCAAGGATTACAAAATCTAACAAACTGCAGCCGAGCGTTTTAAAATGTAGTCTTGTATTTACCAATAAGTTCTGTATAAATTGTTAACTTGTCAAAATTGCATTTCTTTTTCATCTTATCACGTTTCAGGAATACAGATTTATAAACTTGTCATCATCATCAACATCATCATCAATCCCAAGAAGCTGGATATAGGCTAAAGAGTGCCATGATGAACGTTATTGGGCAGCCACCAACTTCCCGTATTATTGGGTGGAGGGTGTTCCTACACAGCGCCGCCGTCCTGTTCGTGTGTTAACTATATAATACAATAAACACATACATGATGCGGTAAGATTAGATCATGTCATAACATTTATTTATTCAGACACCTACCAATTTATTATTATTGTTGAACCGTCTCTCAACCGCCGTGGTTTAATTCGTAGTAAATGAATTCACGTTTCGTGGATAATGTACGCAGGAATGTAGTGTCGTTTAATAACGGTGTCGTGGCTTTATTGCGACGTGTGCGCGCGCCCTAACCGCGTACCGCGCCTGTGTGTCGCCGGCCTTACAGCACAGTCCGAACAAACTAGCTGGCTCACTCTACAGGCGTGGCTTGGGTACGGAGTATTTAATAACTATTAGGCTCACCTGTCTTCACTACCCAAACTTCAAATATTAAAAATGTCGTATGGATGTTTTTACTAATAATCTTCGTACCGACTGAATCGATTTGGATGAGGCGGTACTGTTCATGACTTATAACAACACAAAGGCAAAGCCGCGATGTGTAGATCTGAAGTTCGTTCTTCCATTATTTTCACATTAAGAATTCGTTCGTATGCTTGAGTGGGCAAAAGTTTGGTGTCGGAGTTTTCTGGCCGCCCAAAAGCCTCTAACATGGCTTAATGACAGTGGTAGTCGGGACCCACATCTTAACATATCCTCGACACAGAATCATTTTTAAATGCCACTCCTCGTCACCTGTGCAAATAGTGACCTTGCGGAAAGTTTCTTAACCTAGCTGATAATTTAAGAAAGAATAAGTAAACTTCAACACAGCGCGTCATTCAGAGTAGAGCTGTCAAAAAATACTCAAGCTGCTGGGATTAAGGTATGATGTACCCCAGCTGTTTACATTACGCTGTGCTCGGAATGATATGAATAATTGCACTGCGATGCTCTCATTTAAGAGGTTGAGGGCCCACTTTGTATTTAATACAACGAATATTTCAAATTGTATTGTTGCCAAATTACCGGATTTATTTGAAGCGTTTTGTTGTTGAGCTTGGTCGTGGCTTTAAATGACCAGCAGTATAAGTACCTACAGTATTATCCAATACAGCTTGATATAGTACAAGTGTTCAGAATTTGTAAAAAATGCCATAACTAGATTCCAAAACAGAAACAAATTGAATTCCTGTTGTTTCTCGTGGTAACACTAAACACTAGACACAGTGTCTATAGACCGAGTTCTTAAATATGTACATCGCTGCGACACACCGGTGGTGGCGAAAATTTAACATTCATCATCATCATCTATATACGGTATATCTGCTTGTGTTATCCTCCACGATCCTGCGCTAGTCCATCCACGGCCCACGATGTTGACCGATCTTGCTGCCGGACGTCCAACGTTTCTGTAACCACTCTTCAGCCACTCGTGTTCCACCTTTCATCACCACATCTTCCAATGTATCCTGCAAAATTTCCATAAGTGTCTACAATTGTGTCCAGTGTCAGTATCGTCGTGTAATAGCTTGGGAATTTGAGTACTTTGAAAGAAATTTCAACTATATAAGGTATGTTGTTGATGATCAATTTATAAAGTCAGCTAATTCCGTGAGTTGCAGAAGTGAAACAGATAATGAAGCTGCGAGCTGGGTCCCTCCAGGCATACATCACGTCCACTGACTGATAACCGCTCTTAGTTCATTGGAGATACAAGATGTAGGAGGCAGTGGAAACACGTATCCTAGAAAAATGAGTAAATAAATAAATAATAACCGATCTTATACCTCAAATGCATTATAGTCGATTGGAAAAGTTTGGGAAGACGTTATATTCAAAATAGGAAAAATCAATTCTGAGAGATGATAGTCATCAGATGATGTCTCCTTGAGTCACGTGACTGATTATACATCATCACCAACTCCTGGGTACGGCGAGTTACTGAAGTTGATGATTCTAGTTATTGTCGACCCTTGTAAAAATTAATACCTAGAGCAGCGATTCAGCCATGAAAGCTGGTGAAAATACTGCAAGAGCTCGTCACTCTCTTTTAACTTAGACCATACTAAAGGGCCAGCGGAAAAAGGTCCTCTTTACCTTCGTAAAACTAGTAAATAGTTGGATTAAGTCATCGTATAAATCAAGGGTAAGGGCGCGTGATACCACCGGGATCTGTGAGTACTTGGGACTATCTGATCGAAAGTTATGCTTGGTCTTCCAATTAATGACCGTGACTCAAACAAAATAGAGAAAAAAACATCAGTTTCTGTATCAAGAACATCAAGTTCTATATTCTTCTATATATCACAAAAATAGCTATATTTTTTCGTATTTAAAAAAAATCTCTCAGGATTTAATCGGTGTTATCCAAATTTAAGATATAACGATCAAATTGTCACACGCTACTGAAAATCAAAACGTCCCAACACAAATTGGGATATCTTTAACCTAGCTATATAGACCTAAACACCACGTGTTTTCTAAAAATTAAAAGAGAGAGCTGGATTACCGTATATAATGATATGGCAAGGTAAAGTCTGCCGTAGACAGTTAAAAGTGAAGCGCACGCTGAGTTTTGAGTCACTGTCATTGAGATTGTTTCTTTATTTTTCGACTCGGCATTAGGAAAAAAAATCTACCCAAAAAAGTATCTAGAATGATTCTACTCTTGATTTTGATCAATTATTATCAGTTTTTGCGTTATTTAACTGGGATGTTGTATATAGATATGGCAAGCTAAAGTCTGCCGTATGCAGTATTTTCTAAATAAAACATGAGTGAATTGCCATATTAATAACAACACTGCATACATTATAGTCTTGACCTCACACTTGAATTCTCTATATCACGATACCCATGGGTATAAAGAACTACGTAGATACCACGGTACTTGAAAACTCCGACCTTTAACAAATATCTGCATTACACGCAAATATTTGTCCTAAAGCGGGTATCGAACACACCTCTTGTGTCTAAGCTAGTTCCTTGCCACTAAGGATTAATATGTTTGAATATGCAATACATTTTTGATATCTTTAATTATTTTAGTCCATCTTCCTTACCGTAAGCTGCCTTAAAGTAATCAAAGGAACGCAAACTCCCAATTAAAACATCAGAATTTTCCCGTTGTTATTGGCTCAGTGCAATTAAGGCAGATCGCTTCCTTTAAGAAGGTGCTTCTTGTTATTTTTCGCCGCGGCTCAAACGACCCCTCACGCGGGAAATCCCTTAAGGAATGAACTGTGTAGAGCGGTGATCAAATGACTTTTGACCGGCTTTATGACTGTGTGCTCATATTACCTATTGGCATATGCCAGGAATTTCCAGGTCCCCTCTCTAGTAGATAGATAGATCGTTTTTTATTCAACACATATGGATACAGCACAGATAAGTACAAATTACAAGAAAGACAAACAAAAATAACCAATGTTAATGATTGGAAACCGTTTTCCTGCAACACCATACCATCAGAAAGCAATGCGTATGGAGCTTCATTCAGGCTACTGATTAAGAACCATAACCGGTTCTTTTGGTAATTTCACCAACGTTTCATTTAAACCAAATTTTGAAATGGTTATGTAGCTAGTTTGGTATACTGAGTTATTTTATCCTAATTTTATTTGACATGTTAACGCTAGATTTAGAAAATTGTTACTAACAACATGATCCAATGATTGATGAATAAAATAAATAATAATAAAAATACACGTATCACATGCTGCTTGGTGGCTGATATTTTGGAAAAGTGGTACAAATGGTATTCAAAACCGTTAAAAATCCGACTTTTGATAACACCCAATGCAACGTTTCCGGCTTTTTATCTGGCTACCCCTAACCGGGAAGATGCTCGTTAATTAGAAGGAGTATTTTATTAAGGCCAATTTGTTGCGAATACCTGTAACATTGGATCTGGGAGGCAATTTGTTTGACGTTTTTTTGCAGATTGTAGGGGAGAACAGATTTTTTAAAGTAATTGTTGGGGATTGTTGAACGATATCATTCGGAAGAGAAAATTGGTAGGGTAGGATTTAAAATTTAGTCTTCAGGGAACTAAAGGGAAAAGATTTAGCAACACACATAGACAAGCATTATCTAAAAAAATAATCCTAATTTTTAGGAAGGCCATCATGTTTTGCTCAATTATTCAATCTTCTCTACTTTTAATGAGCACTTTTGGATGCTACATTCTCAAATAGAGAAGTAGTTTTACCTATGATTTAAGATGGCCGAGGTAATTAGCAAGAGGCTATAGTTCAAGGCGATAGTTGACAGGCGTTCAAGGAATTGTTTGCCAGCACTAATAAAATATGAATTGGGAATGTGAGGTGAGTCAGTGCAGTCGGTTCCCACGTCGCCGGCAATTGGTGGAATTGACCGGCGCGCGCTCCTCTTGACCCCGCCGAACTGTTAATTGCGCACCACCTAACACAAACAAAGATGTAGAGACTTCTCTGACAAGCTGTTCTCTTGCTGTTCTCTAGCTGTTATGGTGGTTCTTTCACTGTACACGCTGTTAAACTGTGGAATGTTCTTTCTCACTCTGTCCGCGCCAGTCCATCGCTAAGCACGTTCAAGCTTAGAGTTAAAGAATACTACCTCTCCTTACAAATATTTAATATGTATATATTTTTACTATGTACCTATTTATGTATTATATTATATGAAAATTTGTGCTATTATTGTATATTTTTCCCCGTTTGTGTACACGTACCCACCGCTATTTATCAGCTGTCCCTATCCTCAAAGGTTTGCTGGAAGAAAACTCTTGTTAGGGTTAAGCTCGCCTTTGTACATATGTAAGATTTTTTTGTCTGTATTATCTGTGGGTACAATAAAGAATAAAGAACTTTTTCTCCCTTATAAAGATTTCACAGCTGATATTAATCACCTGAGCTAAGACCTCCTCCAATTTTATTCGGTAATATGTATTATGAAGTTTCGTCTCGAAACCCAAGAAGAATTTGACGTTACCTTCCAGTAGCCAAGGATTGGCCACTCAGAACTTTCTCATATCAATGTCTTGTTTTGCTCAAAGTAAAATAAATTGTAAGGAGCTGTGCATGCCTCTTAACTGAAGTCAAACTTATAAAAATCTAAAACATATCCATGTATTCGTCTCTACAAATACTCCAGCGTTTTATAATTCCAATTAAACGGACTGCGTGGCGTGCCAGATATCGTGTGTAATGTCGCTAATTCCCCATACAACTCATACAACAGGAGTGCGTGACTCACAAGTATTTAAGTAGACGGACGACGATGTCTTAGCACTCATTGTTTCGAGACTGGTTCAACTGATGCATGATCAGACACGTAGTAGTCTCACTACGAAGATTAAATACTTTTAATATTACACTTAGACACATGTTACTTAACACAAGATGATCTGTGTCAATGTCAAATACTATGACAACCAAGCTATGTTATTTTTAATATTACACTTAGACACATGTTACTTAACACAAGATGACCTGTGTCAATGTCAAATACTATGACAACCAAGCTATGTTATTTTTAATATATCACTTAGACACATGTTACTTAACACAAGATCATCTGTGTCAATGTCAAATACTATGACAACCAAGCTATGTTATGTTTAATATTACACTTAGACACATGTTACTTAACACAAGATCATCTGTGTCAATGTCAAATACTATGACAACCAAGCTATGTTATGTTTAATATTACACTTAGACACATGTTACTTAACACAAGATCATCTGTGTCAATGTCAAATACTATGACAACCAAGCTATGTTATGTTTAATATTACACTTAGACACGTTACTTAACACAAGATCATCTGTGTCAATGTCAAATACTATGACAACCAAGCTATGTTATGTTTAATATTACACTTAGACACATGTTACTTAACACAAGATCATCTGTGTCAATGTCAAATACTATGACAACCAAGCTATGTTATGTTTAATATTACACTTAGACACATGTTACTTAACACAAGATCATCTGTGTCAATGTCAAATACTATGACAACCAAGCTATGTTATGTTTAATATTACACTTAGACACATGTTACTTAACACAAGATCATCTGTGTCAATGTCAAATACTATGACAACCAAGCTATGTTATGTTTAATATTACACTTAGACACATGTTACTTAACACAAGATCATCTGTGTCAATGTCAAATACTATGACAACCAAGCTATGTTATGTTTAATACTACACTTAGACGCAGATTACTTAACACAAGATCATCTGTGTCAATGTCAAATACTATGACAACCAAGCTATGTTATGTTTAATATTACACTTAGACACATGTTACTTAACACAAGATCATCTGTGTCAATGTCAAATACTATGACAACCAAGCTATGTTATATTTAATATTACACTTAGACACATGTTACTTAACACAAGATCATCTGTGTCAATGTCAAATACTATGACAACCAAGCTATGTTATTTTTAATATTACACTTAGACACATGTTACTTAACACAAGATCATCTGTGTCAATGTCAAATACTATGACAACCAAGCTATGTTATTTTTAATATTACACTTAGACACATGTTACTTAACACAAGATCATCTGTGTCAATGTCAAATACTATGACAACCAAGCTATGTTATATTTAATATTACACTTAGACACATGTTACTTAACACAAGATCATCTGTGTCAATGTCAAATACTATGACAACCAAGCTATGTTATTTTTAATATTACACTTAGACACATGTTACTTAACACAAGATCATCTGTGTCAATGTCAAATACTATGACAACCAAGCTATGTTATATTTAATATTACACTTAGACACATGTTACTTAACACAAGATCATCTGTGTCAATGTCAAATACTATGACAACCAAGCTATGTTATATTTAATATTACACTTAGACACATGTTACTTAACACAAGATCATCTATGTCAATGTCTTAAGTATTAGAAAATACTATTATTGACAACCAATGTTAAATTAGAGGTATTCAGTGGCAGACATTTTCAAATCTGTCCCAATGGTCATTTCTATCATAGGAACCCAAGGAGCTACCATACATGTGGAAGTTATTTGATGTTGAATTGGCGGCCATGTTGTTAGCGCAAGGTGCGCGCGCGCCGGTCGTTGCTACTTCAATTGCCGAGTGTGTCTCAAGTGGGTGTTGCGCTATCCATCATGCTTTATTGCTTTCAATTTATTCAGGGCTCTGCACTGATATTTTGTGTTTTTTGTTAACAAAACTCTGAATAATAATTTTATTGGTTCTCTTATTCATTTCTTTTTCAGGTTTTATGCACGAGTCCTTTTTATAAAGTACTTACTTAGTTACTTACAGAGTTGAAAAACACTGTCATAAGAAAAAAATCCAGTCCAGTCTTTTCCCTTGAGTGGCTTTTGTCTGATCACGGTGACAAGAAAATATATTTTTTTATGAGAGGTAATCAACATTCGACGTTTTGGTCATAGTTTGTTAAGACTATTGAATGTTATGACCTTAAATAGTCTTAACAAACTATGACCAAAACAAAAATATCTAACGATCTAAAGATCATGGTAATCTGCTGGAATACCCCAAGGGCCTGGTTTAACTTCTCTTTTGATATCTACATGAAGAAGTTCTGTGGTCAAACTGGTAATAACATTGATGTTGTTTCTCTTTGTCTCTTTCTAGATCGTTAGTTGAATGAAGTTGGATTTTGAACAGTCTTCAGTCGCGGCTATAAAATTAACCTACATACCGTGTGTTGCCACACTGGCACTTGCTTGCGTGTGGAGCCAGATGTTCGGCCAATGGTCCAATACCTACCTACGAGCGCACATTAGGCGCACGGCGTAATGAGCGTGGTGTGATGTGAATCACAGGCGCACATGCGACCTCGATATGGACATAGATCGACGACAGTGGAGATGTGACTAATTAAGCCTTACCCTAAAATCATTAGACCATTATTTTTTGATTTTGTACCTTCTTTTCTTTGTGTATGCAATAAGGAATATATTAATCTATCTATCTACCAAAATGCAGTTTAAGCTTGTGTTAAAAATATGGGAAGAACGCCTTTAATACATATTGTTTTCTAAATCAGTGACTTTATAGTCCGATAAAGAACAAATTGATTTTCTTCTAAAGTCCAGAAATGCTGTAAGTTAATTAGGTGTTATATATGCTTATAATTCAATGAATCAATAAGAGGTTGTTTTACATCTTGCGATCATTGAACTTCTTTTGAAAAGATAAGCACGTCAACTGACATTGTATTGCCCTTCAGCGTGACCATGAAGCCAGCATTTTGGGAACAATGCCGTCTGGCAGTGATCTGGATCAGTTGATCCATCCATAGATCATTTTTAACGGTCTCAAGGTAGCTCAACTGTTTAATTTTTGTACATTTTGCACTAGTTTCTGCCCTCAGTTTCACCCATGTACAATAGCATAATTATGTGATAATATATTCTAGGCTTACTTTACTTATTTCAAATGTTATCCAAATCAACTGTTTCATCTGTATATTTTGTTTATACTTACTTATCCTTAGGTGTATATTATTCTTCCTGTTAATGAGATAATCAACTGACTAATTTTAAAATCGCTTCTGATTGAATAAGGTACTCCGAATGTAGGAGTAGGTATGTTCGCACCGTGAGAACAGCGCGCATGTGCGGAGTCCACACTGCGATGGCCGGTACACTCTCACACTTTTTAATCACCTTATGTACCACTTAGGTAGATTAACGAATTGTGCATGTGGCCTGATTAATTAAGATATCGTTAACAGCTTCACCACATTTTAGGCGTGGGTCTATTGAGTCTCTTATTTCAGCGAACGTTACTAGTTAATTAATAACAAACCGACGACCGATGTGGCGCGGTGGGCGAAGGACCGCCTGCGACACAGGAGGTTGCGGGTTCGATTCCCGCCCTGGGACAAATGTTTGTACGATCTGCAAATATTTGTTCCGGGTGTTCTGGGTATTTTCTATGTATAATAAAAAAAATATCTATCTATGTAATGTATTGTATTAAGTATATCAGTCATCTAGTACCCATAACACAAGCTCTGCTTAGCTTGGGGCTAGATGATGCTATGTGGATTGTCCAGCATTATTTATTTATTTATTTATTTAAACATTTAAAAACTACGATGCGCTTCGTGACGTGTGAAACAACCGTTGAAACATACCTTCTTCAAGTCATCCAAAACGGTTATCAAAAACTGGATGTCAATTGGTTACGCTGTTTCACATTCCATTCCATTATTGCAAGTGAGATTCAGATTCGGATTCAGATTCATTTATTTGCTTCAACACAATGTAATACAATACATTGTGAGACGGGGACCTATTTGACCCCACGCAACATAAAATGACGTACCTACTTTGTCTGTTTGACGTTTCGTTGTGTTATTATATGTTAAGTATCTGTTTTGTGTTTATTACTATTTTTGTTTAACTTTTGTGTTGTTTGGGGAATAATAAATGCATTTATTTTTTCTTCAATAGGTCTTAAGATAAATAAATAATAAAGTTCAATTATGTTCTACGATATCAAATAGCATGCAAAATATACAAAATTATGTCTAAACAAATGTCAAAGTTAAATAGTAGTTAAAATTAAAATGTGTCATCTAAAAATTCATTAACACTGTAATAACATTTCTCTATCAGTATTTTTTAAAATTTGATTTTAAATAAATTATCATTAAGGTTTTTAAAAGACTTTGTTATAGATTGCTGATGACAAACATACTAAACTTTTCCGCAGCAATGCTGTTTTGCAATTGTGCATACTTAACAAACAAAAGTAGTGACTTGACAAACAAAATTGAGAACAGATAAATAAATATACACACTCGAATAAACAGACAATATTTTACTCCAGACGCATAAACGGTCTTCTTGAGCCGCGAGTGAGTAGGTTTTAGAATCTCTGTACTTTACCTTCATTATCTCTGAACAATTGAGTCACCAGACCTCACTAATCAAGGTGATGTACATAATTGTAATAGAGATGACCGCAAACAATCTCAATTGTATTTTGAACAGGATGACATCACCCGGCCGTAAACCGCAAAAAGAAGCCTTGTACCATAGGTACCAATTACAATTTTAACTTTGCCTGAGAGTAGTTTGGTGTTTATCAGAGGCGCCTAGAAACCGGTCTTTTGACCTGAGAATTATTATATATAGTGTTTTGTTTTACTTTTCCTTGTGTTAGTCATGAAGTGATTACTATGAATAATAGAATGGATAAGTAGGTACCCATATTATTGGAGATTACACATTTATTACGATACATCGCGACTAGCCGTGCATACAGGAGTGTTAGTACCGGCACTAACGTATGGAAGTAAAAGTTGGGTATGGCAGAAGAAACATCAGTCGAGTAAATACAGTGGAGATGAGAGCTTTGAGAAGTATGTATGATGCAACTTTGAGCGATAGAGTGTGGAACAGCGTGTTAAGAGAGAAGTGTGGAGTGAATGAAGATTTAGTAACGAGAGATATTGATGGTTCGGGTATGTAGAAAGGATGGTCGAAAGAGGAATAACAAAAGCCTCGGCGAACGTACTCTGACCAAATTAGAGATACTCTAGAGAAAGGACCGGTCAGAAATACGCTAAACCGCCGAGCTTGTAGGAAGAATTTGATGAGGATGCATGAAGCGAAAGAAGTATGCCAGGATCGTAGCAAGTGGAAATCCTTGGTGTCTGCCTATCCGGTAAAGAGGAAACAGGCCCTCCGGGAAACAGGCTTGACTATTTGTATGTATGTATGTACACATTTAGAACAAAACATTATCATATAAACGACGAAATAAAAATTGTGTCCAAAATTAGTTACCTAAATGAACACATTCAACATTGACAGATGAAAAACTATAAAATATTTAGAAGTTATCCAAAAATTCAGATAAGGATGTTATAGGTATTTTATTTTAAATTATTAAGATAATAATGAAAAACTAGTGAAGACACTTTACATAGTTGGTTGCGGTTACTTTCTATATATAAATGAAAGGAAATAAAGAATAATCCTAGACCAACAAGATAAGAGCTTTTCGTCGAAAAGACGATTATGCTGCTCAGGCCCTAGTACCGACAGCAGCGACAACCAGCAATTTGAAACACAAACAACAGCAGTAAAGCGCTGATTGGTCCTTGATTATGATATACGACTCATAAATCGTCCAATACAAGGTAACGTGCATTCATCCGCTGGTCGGCTACTGCTCTTAACTACACTGTGGGTGCTCCTCAGTACGAAACTAATATAAATGGACAGGTCAAATGAGTAGGCTCATTCAATAAACATCGTAATGCTATGGTTCCTACGTAGGTATATGTAGGTACGTATGTTGGGGGAAAAAGATAAGATAGACTCCTCTAAAAAGTATAAGAACGAATAATACGTAGAATCAGAAGATGCATAGAGCTCCTTGTTAGAGAGCTCCACCAAACCAGTCAAGTGTTCCGGTTTGAAGGGAATGGGTGTTGGTGAAATTACAGGCACATGAGACTTTCACCCGTTGTCTCAGGGTCGGGATAGTGCGAATAATAATAATAATAACATAAAATTTTAAATTCATCCATAGTTTTTGTAAGTATGTGGTAAAGCTAAAGACTTAAAACTAATGTTAGTGATACACATAAAATAGCAATTCATAAAAATACCTACACTAGAAGTTTATTTGATGAGTATGTAGGTTCATCCAACGGCACCTTGTTGGGCAATCCCACCTGTCTGATAACGTGTTCAGGTGTTTATGACACAAATACAAATAAGTGCACATTAAAAATAATAGAAGTAGGTAATAACGGTACAAAGTGAGTACTAAAATAGGTTTGTGGTAAGGATATACCTAATCAAAGCAAGATTTCCCCTGAACTTAATGCTTAAATAAATGTGAATATGAGTCGCATAAACCACAGTGTTGAAAAGGTTATGCCTATTCACTAAGATAAGACTATAAAGTTATTGTTTACTCGTAAAGTTATTGTTTACTTGCTAAGTTAGCGAGTGATTACTCGCTAACTTAGCAAGTCGCTAAATCTAGCGCTTTCCTTTTCTAACACTAAACAAAGGATAGAGTCTTACAACTTTTAGCACGCTGCTAAAGTAAGCGAGTGATTATGAAACAGAGAGTGATACTTTAGGTAGGTATAACTAAACGGTGGGCACAGCCAATGGCCAGTTAAGACGTACCGAATGTCTCATCAAAGAAAGTAAACTAGACAAGTTTGAATGGTAGAAATCCTCAATCAGTGTACTCAATTGTAATTGCACACTGAAAGGAGTCCCTCCACCGTCGGACGGATACGACCAATCCAAGTTGGAGTTGTTCCTTAATCAATTACGGTTTCAAGACGAGCTTAGGACGGTTCAATGGGCTAATAGTTACGTGGCTCTTTTGAGCACTTTGATTTGAAGGTGGACAGTTTCTGTAGCCGTGACTATATTAGTTGGTTTAGGCTTCTTTAGAATGATTCGTTTAACTATCTTCTTCTTTAAATTTTTCATAGCTTTTACCTACGTTATATATCTTGTGACGTGTCTATGGATAAGCCTATCGGGTTATCCATACACAAAAAAAAAAACTTTTTAGCAAAGCTTTGAATTTAACTGATTGTAGTTAGATGTAAGGTCTGGAATAAAAGAAATAAGTACCTTTAGGTAGAGATTCTACAGTCAAGCATACGGGCTTAAGATAAGTAATCAGTGCTACGTAGATGCAGATTTAAACCAAAGGCTTTTGAATTTAATATGATAAGTTTGGTGTGCATTCATTAAAATATTTGCAATAGTTCTCTTTGGTCCGGCCACAAGGTAGTGCCCACTCGAGCGAGCCAACTATTCAGGATTAATTAAACTCTGCTCACGAGCGGCCAAGTTTTCAGCTAACTTAACCTGAGACTTCGGCGCACGAATACTCGTACTGATTATACTAACTTCTATTTGGCTTCTTGATCTTGAGAAAACTCGGCAGGCAAGAGAGTCTGAGAAGAAATCAGAGTGCAGAATCTTGAAAGCGATTTCTTCATCAATGAGGAAAGACCACAGCGGACCACATTATCCATCATCTAATAGCAGGGCCTCTTAATGAATTGTGGCTTTTAAATCGATTTAGGAACCATCCTTGAAGTTCTACAAATCGATTCGGAAAAACCGCATTCAAATGGATATATCGTATATCGGATATATATCGGAGATAAATGATAACAGACAAATACATAAACAAACAACCTTTTACCATAAACGCATATACTTACGAGGTCCTTATGTGGTGGGTAAAAAAGTACTTGTTTTTTTTACCCACCATATAAGACGAGACCTATTTCGTCTTGTTAATATATCTGTTGAAGATTCCAATGATTTGATGAAAACAGCGAATGTTTTCTTAATTTCATAACTTACCGGATAATCAGGAGTAAATACATCCAGAGCTAATCTTGAAGGTAGGGTTAATTCCAGCACAAACATTCAAGTTTCGACCTCTCCAAACATCCACAATAGCTGAAACTAAATCAATACATTTAAGCCAAATCGGCGTAGGTAGGTACTACACACGTATTTATAAGACGATCTTACTCGTACGCAAATAGATCCGAGTTGGTTCAGCTAAGTTTTAGTTCACAAGTGGTTTAGAGCGGAGTATCTGCTGTGTTTGCCCTTTGACCAATGCACGCACTGGCGTAAATAACCGCGAGGTTTATCCACTTTTGATGTGGTAAAATCAGATAAAGACGATGCAGAAAATATGAGATTATTTAATAAGCTAGAGTTTTAAGCGAGTAAGCGATTTGCAAAACCAGTATAATTAAATTATTTTTTACGTAAAAACTACTTTACCGTGTTTTAAAGAGATTACAGATGCTATTTCATATAATAACCATGAATAATATTTCATGCATGAGTTCAGTGAATCAAAAACCAACTGAACACTTGCAAGTAATTCAAGTCAACATCATCTAAGTAGTGGAGTCATGCATGATAGTTCATTGTATGAGTAGCATGAGACAAAACGAAAAAAAGTGGCGTCTTCACGCCCCAGTGCGTTGCGCTGAAAAGCAACTTCCCAACGAAGTTGCAAGTAACACTTCTATTTCGAATGGCTGTCCGTAGTCGTGTACAAGGACTGTCCGCTCGCAAACTAGATACACGACGGATTCAACACTTCAACTTGTAGCGACGTCTCGGACCAAGTTTGCAGAAGTTTTAAAGAGCCGGAGAAAGGACCACTGCTTTATTTTTTACCTACCGTTTTACAACGGGCATTTTCCAAAGCTTTTCCATAGGATTAAAAACACACTTCAAATAATAAGAGATGAGTACTTACTTGTCTTACTCGGAATCATTATCATCATCAACTATAAAACTAATGCTGGACAAAGGCCTCTCCCAAAATAGTGCCATGACGAACTATCATGGTATGCGTCAATCCATCTACTTTCCATAACCCTGAAGATATCATCGGTCCCTCGTAATAAACTGCTGCAATAGCAACAAAATGCCAGGTAGGTACCTCAGATTAATTTAACTCGTTTGTGCAAAGATTACCATTTCCACCCTCCACCTCTCCCTCGCCTTGAGCGCCATCTGCGTTGTCCACCTAGTACATTTAAGACTCGAGGCTTTAAACACCTCGTACGACAGACACACCCTTGACTTCAAATATTGAGATGAATAAGGGTGTATTTTCTGTTTTGCTGAAACGAAATAAAACTGACTAGCGTTTATATATAACAAAATAATACCTCCATTTATGGCCCAAAATGCACAACTGTATTTTTGTCCTAACCTGACCTTTAGAATAATCTGATTTGGATCACACAAATCAGATCGTAAACAACAGAGTTTAATTATATCTGGAATCAAAGCATAGTTATGAATATTAAATTTATTATTATAAAGCGTATCGTGGAATGTAGATTAAGCCTTTTTTGGCTTTATTTAATTGTCTGACTCTTTTTCAGATATAAAAAGAGAGTGATGGGTGATGAGTTTACCTTGTTTGATTGGCGATTGGATCAAAATAAACCAAGTAGAGTTTGTTGCCTGATTCTTCAAGGCTTGGACGCGCGCGAGGTATCGGCATAAATTCACTTTAACATTTTAAAATCACGTAGTTTTTAAACTGACATTTCTATATGAACCTTGTGATTTCAATGAATACCTTTTGACTTTGACTTTGAGTCTTCGGAAAAATCTTGGTGTGTTTAACGCAATTAGTATGCCACGCAAGAAGGCCAACTGAAAAACAGTGTCTGAGCCCATAACCACTCACCCTGTAGAGCGCGGTCCGAACCCTGAAGGGTGTACGGCGCTAACTTTACGCAAATAACCACCCCCACCCTCGTGAAGGTCCGAGAACAATTTCTTAATAGCCCATAACTCGGAGTTAGCCGCTTACGCGAAATTAACGTGAGTTTAGAACGCGATGTGTTTGCATCAAGTGCTATGGAGAGTGCTCAGGAGAAAGTCACATTCAAAGCACAACTAGACAATCCAGCTGTTCTTTTTCATTATTTTCTGAAATGCCAAACTATATTGCGCCAAAACCACGTTTAAAAACAGCGGGGTTGGTAAAAAAAATATGATTACCATTAATGCGTTTTTTTGTAGTTAATATCTTATTCGGAGAGAGAACACGTAGTCCTTTAAATTGAATGTCCTTTTTGTTAGAGTCGCGACCCTCCGTCAGATCTGCAGGCTGTTTGTCAAGCCCCGGAAGTGGTCTCCGGGACCTGCGCACGTCACTTCCGCTCGCCCACTGCCCGAAGACATGCCATGCGTATTGTTTATATCCGGTTCCTGAAAACAAAATATTTTTTTGGAAATGTGTGTAGTCTAAAATACATCTTGCTGTTTTAAGTCTTACATTGTTTCTATTTTAGGGTTCCGTACCTTAAAAGGAAAAAACTGAACCCTTATTAGGATCATTTCGTTGACCTTCCGTCTGTCCGTTCCTCTGTCTATCGGTCTGTCAAGACCCTTTTTTTCAGGTACGCGTGGGGTTATCAATTTGAAATTAATATCAAAAATACAGTTCCTTAGAGCTAAAAAAAACAAAATACGGCCATTTATGCGACATATTTTGATACTCGCAAAAAAATCTAAACGGGGTCCTTCCCGTTGTATGTTATGCGACATATTTTGATACTCGCAAAAAAATCTAAACGGGGTCCTTACCGTTGTATGTCGTCCCGTCTGTTAGTCTATATATGGGCAAAAAAAATACAAAGTTAAGTTTGTGTTTCATCAGACTTATCTTTTCGTTAGAGAAATGTTTAGTGCTTTTTTAGTTTATGACTCTCTATTCGAGCAATGTTAATAATTTTGGTGAATATGCAAGCTTATGCTGAAGCCTTAGTGCGCGAGTCACACTCGCACTTGTCCGTTTTTTTGTTTATTTCAAAGCTACTGTCAATAATATTTAAATCTGAGTACACTAGCAGTTGTGCTAGCAGTCCTGATCATGAACTCACTGCACAAAAAGGTAAGGTGACCAACTAATTAGTTTGTCACCTTGTGGTAGCACCCCTGACCAAATATAGTGAGTTCAGACTAGATCAGAACTCACTATTTTTTGATCAGCCGGATATAAGTATTCGTAATAAAAAATATGTATAACTACTAGTTTGTACTTGCTCAAATTTGTAGCTACATGGTAGGCAAAGAAGACAATAATTGTGTGACGCATGAAAAGACATGTTGTTGTTGATTGTAAACACCTCAGAAGTGAATAAGTGAGAACAATTTGAGTTTAATAGATGCGCTGAATCGCCTTAAAGACTATCTGCATTTGGTCACTTAATTCCAACCCACCTTATCTCCGCTTTATGGCAACGTAAACAGGGTCCTTCGCCTACCGTCTTGGGTTTCCTGTAGCGTCCTCGCATGCCTTAGGCAAAACTGAAACAAGCGATAGCAGTCCTTAATGCATGGAGATACGAGTTGATATGAGGTCAGTTAATGTGTAATTACTAACAAAAGACAGGTCAAAGAGACGGAAGCGGTCCGGCTCGCATCCGGCGCGAGACGAGACGTCTTCGGTCGGAAGGGCCGCGTTTGAGGGCACCACTTTGTGTATGACAGTTGTTTGGGATGGAGAAACCTCTGTGTATTTTGTAACTAGAGGCAGAATTTTGATCTTGTTAGAAGTGCAGCGGAAATAATGCAATTGGTCTGGAAGGTTTAAATAATGCAACTTTAATGTAGTTTCAATTTCATTATTAACAAAAACACATAACATGAAGAAATAATCGTAAATCGTATTATAAAAAGAATAGCAGAATCTTAATCCGCGTCGCGATCACTCATCCTGATGAAGACTCTCAGATTGAGTCGAAATTTCGTCACCGATAGTACGGTACGTGAAAATTCCGGTTTAACAAATAAATTATCAAATTCACGATAGTTTTGGGAAGAACATTTTTGTTTGTTTTAAGCTTAAGGTACGATGGTGCTGTCATAACATTGTTTGGTAAAAGCCCCCAATAAGTCTATATTTATAAAACGGGTTTTCCTGACTGACTGATCTATCAACGCACAGCCAACATTTCTAAGTCTAGAATGCTGAAATTTGGAACATAGGCTATTTGGAATATATATATGTATATATAATGAACATTTATATGAAAGTAATTTTTCTTTGAAGTTAGAAACATGAGAATTGGAATTACAGCTACTGAGCATAAATAAATAGTGTTTGGATTTCGACATTTTAAGGGAGGGAATGGGGTGTGAAAGTTTGTATGGGAGTATCTGTTTTTTTTAAATGACACGTGCAATGTGCTGGCAATATATAGTATTGAAAAAAATAATCACGAATTAATTTATTTCCTATAAAACGAACAGATTGTGCTTGTTGTGCAGAGACAAGCGGAAGGTACTAAACTCCGTGGAAGTCACCCATTCGAAGGACCGACCAAATCAAATCAACAGTGTGCGGCAAAGTACATGAATGCACCAGGATGACCACCAGTAGAGAGAAATGACGAGCCACGTCAGCTCTCAAGAGCGCAACGACTGAAAAGAAGATAATGCGAACTATATAACCACCCCGTTTAAGGATCATCAGATGATCTTTAAACGGATGACGATAAATTAAAAATAGATCAGGAGGTCTCCTCTTAATTTAGTCTTGTAATGCTCTCATGAAGTAGGTCCTCAGGTGGTGGTGAGTGGTCACGCCTCGCTCGGCAAAGGGATCAAAGCAGCCCTTCACTTAGCGGCTAATTGGCTTGACCGCCCTGCGGGGGTAAGATGACGCTGTGACAAACAGGGCGAGCCACTGAGGCACGCGTCTCAGGCGGGACTTGGCCCACTACGCTACAGAAGTCGTCATTTCCTCGCCGCAGAGGTATTTGTCTCACCAGAACAGTCAGTGAGTCAAACAAAACTATTTTCACTCGCTCCATATGACAATGGGACGAGAGAGATGATCGGTTAACTCTGGTGTCGGAGTTTAAAACCCACCCAAGGATCTCAAATTTAAGCTTGCAACTTAACGTGTTCTTCGAAGTAAGAATGCGCTTAATTATATAAAACCTAGCCTCTTATAATATATAGCCAACTACTGGTTGTTTCTAGGAATACCCTACCCTGTTGCCCTGTAATAATTGACATATTCAGCTGCAGGTAAAAGCGTCATTTTACAGCTATCTTTAATTCATGGCAAGATTTATAATGACTTAAAAAATATACAGACAAACTCGATCCTGGTTAAGTCTGACTAAAGCCTAGATTCTCGAAAAAAACTGACGGTTTTATGACGGCCAATACTGCGAGACTGCTGGCGGAAACGATTATCTTATCTAGAGTTATATTATACCGTTATATTACGGTCCCTGTTTCTTACTGAACATAAGGGTGGCCTCGACGATGGCAGACAGCACGATGTAATTTTAATTGAGAGTCACTCGTGCGGCAGCGAGTCGCGCTCTGCTCTTGTCGGGCAACTACATTTGCAGATATCAAATAATTAGTAACTCCTCTTTTTTAGGGTTCCTAAGGTGCCAACGGGGCCCTATCTGCCTAGGCTGTATTTATTACTAAGCCTAAACTACTTTCCAGCAAAGCTATGCCTCTATCTTTACAACTTAGCGGCTACGTAGCTTTCTCATGTATATTCTTGAATGCACAGAAAATCCTACGTAATTTGTTGTGTAGATAGATTGATTGATATCGCTAAAGTTTCTTGATAAATGTATGATAATAAGGCGCACGTAACTAAGTGATAAAGTTCACCTTGCTCATTCATTACTAATGAGAAAGTTTCATTGGACAATGAACTGATACGTGCCTTCAGTATCAACAGCAAATTAACGAATTATCGTTGCTTGTTCCGTTTTTATGAACTTTGTTCCAATGAATCTTTAACATAAATTAACCTATGGCACATTTTTTTTAGTTCGGTCTTATTTCGGTTCAAAAGTCATATATATTTCTAGCTAACACGTAACGGTTGTTTCTGGCCAGAACCCTTTTAGCAAATTCCTGCTCGAAAGGAGCAATCAAAACATTTCCAAAAATAAAATCCCTTTTACCATAAAAATATAGCAACACCCGTCCGAGCAGAAACATAAACACCATTACCACATTTCTATTAACCTGAGGGTCATTTCACTTTGTAAGCGTTACCTTTTGTCCGTCGTATGAATAATGTATTTCAGAGTTTTACCGCGACGCAGACGGTTTGCGCTTTAGCTGTTTTCAATGGAGACGTTTTCTTTGTATCGTGATCAAGTTGTTTCAAAGTGCTTCAAGATGGTAGTCATTGTTTTATTGCTACTAATTTAAATGTAGACACAGATTTTTCAGTATTTTCATGAGTCTTTTTATGCATTAGGAATGAATGAATGAAAATACTTATTGTACACCATATGAAATAATCAAAATAAACATTGGCCTCGATTCTGTAGTACACTAACTAAACTAAATTTAAACTGTCGCTCTTCATTACTGATAGTGCAAGCAAAAAGAGATAGCTACATTTTTAGTGCTGTCAAAATAGTCAGATTTAAGTTTTCCATACAAAAAACATGCTGTCTGTAAACACGAAGAAAAGCGGCATGTAAACTGATTTGACAGGAGTAAAATTCTTGCCATCTCTTTCTTGTGTACACTATCAGTAAAAGAGAGTGACAATTCAAATTTAGTTTAGTTAGTGTACTACAGAATCGAGGCCAATATCACATTGAGGAAAAATGGGTTATTTTATTGCTTAAAAGTGATCTCTTCCAGACAGCCTTTTGATGGAAAGGATTCTATGTGATACATAAATTTAATAAAAAGATAAATTTGACTACTTCCACCTATACTGATACTCGCTCTAACTATCTGAAGTTTAGAACACGGTCTGAGAAGAACACTTGCTTAAAAATTATTAAGGTATCTCATCAAATTCCCATTCTAAAATAGGATTACGAGGTCAGGATCTTGAGAAAATAAACCCACGATGCTGACAAAAAAATGAGGTTAGCATTTTTTTGCTACCATATGGCGTTGTTTACATGAACACTCGTCGTTCACCGTCGGTCGGTAAGTTTGCGCGAGTTCATCGGACAAATAAACAATGTCAAGTGAAGGTGTGTGGTGAAAGGTCAATGTAAATATTTGTTAGAAAAACTTTTGGAAAAGTTACATTTGGTGACTTTTTGCGTGCTTTTGATGGGATGATAATGTACGGACTAACGATTAAAGTAGATATAATATAATATTATTACGACTATACCACGTACTTCACTATACCCTGATGACATTTCGTTGACCGTTTAGAGGTCGGTCCTCATGAGCACCGTCCGCGACCGACACGGGAACGTAATTATTTTCTAAAATGATACAATTTCAATCCTACATAATCAAATTCCAAAAAAAAAAGAAGTACCTACAGTAATTTTATCAAGGTGTTCCGCAGATATTTTTTCCAGGTCTAGTTGTTAAGGTAGTCTTAGTTTCTGATACCTACGGTACAAGGAATCCTAGAATGGGGCTAGTATTTTTTATGTGCCTCGATTCTTAACTGAAATACACGTTAATCCACCACATTTTGCAGTGAGGAGGCGCAGAGTTTAAAAGCGGTTACTTTACATAATTTTAACCTCATCTTCACCTTTTTCTTCTTCCTTCTCTTCTCCCATATTACTTGGTATCGGTACAACATGTTTTTTTCTTCCACAGTCCTAGTCAATACCTAACTAAAACAAATAGTTTCCCTCTTTTTCTCTCTGAAAAAGTGGGGATTGACCTATCTTTAGAACTGTAAATAGTGACTTTTCTGATACAGTGTGCATGAAATGACAGGAAACCAAAGTGCACGGAGTGCATGAAGTGGGTGGAACCACGGCTAAGCTCATGTCCTTGTCGGCTCCACCTACAAGGTGCGCTGTGTTTACTCTCTTCGGCCGTAAACTAGTGTAAACAGCCGGTTCCGCCCGCTGCGTCCACCTGCTCACAAAGGGTTGTATGCGTTGCATTGTTTATCGTTCTGTTTATTATAGACTCAAAAATACAGCTTCTGCTGTTATATTAATAAACACACAAACGGCACTAGCAACGCCTATATCACTCAAATCATCTGCGAGATACACATTCAAAAAACATTGAAAAATCTTCAAAAAATAATTTTAAAATATATAAAATATCTTGGGGGGTTTTAAGTTTCAGTGATTCAACAAAAAAGAAGTTATTAGTTGACAAAAAAGGTTTTTTAGAGACAATGGCCTCGATTCTGTAGTACACTAACTAAACTAAATTTAAACTGTCACTCTCTTTTACTGATAGTGTTAGCAAGAAAGAGTTGGCAAGAATTTTACTGCTGTATACTGCTGTCAAATTAGTTTACGTGCTGTTTTCTTCGTGTTTATAGTCAGCATGTTTTGAAATCATGACTAAATTTGTATGGAAAACTTAAATCTGACTAATTTGACAGCACTAAAATTGTAGTTATCTCTTTCTAAAATAAATCACTAAAATTGTAAAAGAGAGCGACAGTTTATATTTTGTTTAGTTAGTGTACTACAGAATCGAGGCCAATACTAAGCCAGTGTTAACATGAAATAAACATAATATATATAAAAAAAATCTTATTGCAAAATTATATATTTTAAATATAATTTGCATAGTCCTATCCAAAACTTAGTAATGACGTCGGATAAGGCAAGGTGTCCACTAAATCCGCGACGCGATAAATCACGACAAGTGCTCTCAACTTGTAAATGGCACATTTGCGATGCGGCTCATACCGCGCCGTCTGAAGTGGGCCTAAGCCTCTCTCTCTAAACTGATATTTATGGGCTGAACGCACCTCGCTGTGTTTTTCTTAGCAACTTTACTTCAAATCCTGCTTATGCTTAAGGTCTTTGAGGTATGAAAATAGCTTTGTAAGTTAGTAAGCAAAACAAAACCAGAGACAGTGTTTTTACTTGTTTCAGAAGTACGTCACTTGCATTCTAAAAACTCGTTGGTCCGTGTGTTCTTTTGAGTTTTTTTTAATGATGATGAAACCCCACGGAGGTTCTTTAAGACAAACAAACACGCTCACTACTGGAAACCCCATGATGGAGATCCTCAGATACATACTCAGTAGGTACGCCGATCTGTAAGAATATTAAGTCGGCGGTAGTCAGAGACATCCATCGTAACATTATGTAGGTGTTTTTCTTTCAGTAAAGTAGATATTTGTCTACTATGCTAAGCATGTCATTTACCTTGGTTTATTTGCAAATCATTATGCAATACTTCTTGCATCTAAGATAGGGTTGCACCATTTTTTTAAAGCTAAATCATCTCTTACAAACGACGCTGAACCTAATATGCCAACATTTTCGATTTCCATAAAGTCGCACTCAGCGATTCTGTACAAAAGGTGGCTAAGCAACACCGCACCCATTAAGACCCTAAAGCGATATATTTTTTCATCGCGTTTTTATGAAGAAACTTGCTGCAAGCTAATTACATCAAATATATAGTGACATAGAAGTGATATCATTAACCATACATTACATAGTTCTTACAGAAAGAGAACGATAGGGCGTTCATTCGTCTTATTCATTCCAATGCAAGAAAAAAACGCTTATATATTTTCCTACCAGGGCTTTGGCCCAGCTAAGAGATGCCCTCTGTGTCGTAGTGGGCGAAGTCCCACCTGAGATGAAAAAGGTTGCGGGTTCGATTCCCGCCGTGAGACAAATGTTTGTATGATCTTCAAATATTTGTCTTGGGTCTGGCTGTTTCCTAGCTGCGTCCCGCGGTTTCACCCGCGTAAGTTTCGATTCCGTGGGAATATCAGGATAAAAAGTAACATTAAATTATTTTACTGCTACTTGAATACCCTTGATGATAAAATTAATATTACGATACGAATGTAACCAACTTTTGTTTCTACCGGTAGGCGCGGCGATCTAATAAAATTTTAGAACACAAAAGCTGCTATTGTGACTTAACTATGATAGTAAGATATATTCCCTCGAGGAATTTTTTAATAGATAATAATGAGTACTTTAATTATGTAGTACATAATTTTTATGTACCATCAATAGTTTTCACAGCGCACGCCAAATAATAAATTTTATAGGCAATTATTGCAATTTTCTTAAGGATCTCTAATTTTTTGAAAATAAGTTATAGCCTATGTTACTTGCTGATAATTTAACTTTCTATTGGTAAAAAATGTTTGAAATCGGTCCAGTAGTTTCGGAGTCTATTCGGCACAAACAAACAACAAATAAAAAAATCTTTCCTCTTTATAATATTAGTATAGATTTAGATATATGTAAAATAATAATTAAATAGTGATATCTCAGGGAGGGTACGCGTGAATGCCTTAATGTAACTCCTCAGGTGAGCCGTTGTAAACCAGAAAACCAGCGCTGGGTAGACACCCATAGTGTTTATCCAGCACAACGCTGAGTGGAGGCCATATTTGCCTCAGACTCTGCTACGCACACAATTAAGAAAATGTATATATAAATATTTAGCAGGTACCATAACATTTGTGTAGTAGTTTTTAAGGCAAATAAAAATATTTTCTTTCTTTCTTTTTTTCTTTCTTTCTTTCTTTCTTTGTATGCCTCTTTAATAGTACAAAAACAAATATAGTCGACACCGAAGTTTCACCTAATTTCTATGAAACAACTTAATCGTTCGATTCCTACCAGCTCTGCTTTTTCAGCAAAATATTCTCGAAAGGAATTTCATTTCTATACACAATTTACTAACCTCGTGCTATACCACTAGTATGCAAATCTTACACCACTATTAAACGTTATTTGTTGCCTAAATTAAAACATTAAAAAAGAAATATTAAGTTCTTTTGCGGCAGACGATTGTCATGCTAATATTCGGTGTTCTGTTCGCAGCCAAAAAATGTTCACGCTTTCTCGGGTCTGTAGTGTCTAATAACAAACTTTTTTGGTAGGTTTGTTCGTTGGTGAATTGCCAAAATATGAATAGAAGTAACGCTAACTACTATACTGATAGTTTTAGATATTTAATACAAATTATTTACGTGTTTTATATTGAGTGGATAACCATTTTAAGTATCACATTAATCCTGTTCAGATCTGGTTCTGGACATTTTCTGATTTGGTAAATGATAGATTGTGATGAAAAATGGCATATTTCAATTGACATCCAAATCCAAAGTACACCATTAGCGAGCACTTTTTACTCGATAAGTGAAGGGCAGGGGAATGAGGCAATCGTCGGGCGGAGAAATGACGATATTATTTACGTTAATTCGCACGGCAAGTGACGTCTTACGTGCCACCTTACGCCGTTAGGGTTGGCAGCGATAAAAAAATAATGCTTTCTTCAAATGGGCCTAAATTGTTTTGGGAATATTAAACGGTGCGAAACTGCCTATTTGCATGAAATTACGTAGATGACTTGAGGTATTGTGCCTACAAAAGTCGTGATCACAATATTAGTGTCCAATAAAAGCTAGCAATTATGTGCTAAAAGTTTCAGAACAGTTTTTATTCATTCAAAGATTTTTTGTTTTAGAATAAAAGTAATTGCATTTTTGAGTCGTAATATTGATTTTAATAGAAGATAGAAATCTTTATCTGAAGAACCTCTTATATATATTTTGTACTGCATTCCATATTCAGTAACATAAATGATTTCAAAATTATTTCAGATCGACTGGTCAAAGCGACGCCTGACCAGAGAGCTTGCTCTCATCTGGGTCAACGCATTAGCATTGCCATTAAGTGTGCCAATACAGCCAGCTTTTTGGGACCACTTCCCCGTCTCTTATCTGGATCAGTTGACGTATCTATAGATCGTTTGCATTGATTGTTAGATAGCTAGCTATTTTCATCTGTATATTTGATGTATACCTACTTATACAAAGTAGTATAAATAAATTTATTATTTCCTCAATGGTTGATGGTTTAGCCCCAAAATTATAAAAAATGGTGAACTCGGGATGAAACATCACAAGTATCATACTCGTATCCTGACCCTCTCACAGCCCTACACGAGAAATCTCGCAACAAAACATGAGTTTTCCACAAGTCACGGCGGTAATTGTACCACTTTACATAATGTCTATTTTAGTACCGGGGGCATTTTTCAGCGGTCCTAATGAGCCGCGAACACCGCTGATGGCCCGTAATGCAACGGTGATGTCGCTGATTTATCTCAAGAAAAATGAATCAATTTTCCTGCTATAATGGACGAAAGCGGGTAGACGAAAAAAAAAACGAGGCCCGATATTATACAACTTGATCGAGTAATGACAAGTCAAAGTACATTGAGGTGAGCCTGGTTTTATCAATTCTCTCATCACAACTATTTAATAAATAAACCCGCAGAAAATAAATAGATCCCCGTGCTTTCACTGAACACTATTTCTTGTTACACCCTGTAAGGGTTCGTTCTGGCCATAAAAAACACTGAACATGTAAAAACGTAGTCGAGGTGTCTATTGGGTATGAGAAGACAAAGTGGATTGCGTATGATCCACGAATTCTTTCTAATGAGTTTGAGGCCGGCTTGGGGATAAATCAAGTGGTTTTGTTCCTCAAAATACTCTGTCAGTGGTACAAGTCACAAGTTTTTTTTTAATAATTATAATTCGTTTTTATTCTAACCTCATAGATCTGCCTGAGTCTGGATGATTCTGAAGATCTCTATCATGAGATTTTCAGTCTAAATTGAGTTTTCTTATTCTTCAAAATGTTTCAAGCATATAACAGCAGATGATTTCCATCACATTCAGAAAAAATATAATTTCTAAGAAAATCTTTTTTCGTTCGAAAAGTTATATTTCGTATTTTTTTTACAGTTAGTCTTAACGGTTTTTTTGCTTTTCAGAAAACTGACAGAGTTGATTTGAAGCATCCTAGATTATGAAACTTCTATTTAATTCTCTCTTCCGCTTGTATCTTGTTCTGTGCACAGTTTATCCCGTGTTCACACCCGCGGATGATTATAAATCAAAGTACGTTGCTCCTTATAAACATATTTCGTGTGTCGTGTCCTTTAAAATTGCTTGTTTCATACACCGCAATTTTTGAAAAGGTTGCTCCTTTGGTGATCAAATCGGAAAGTCGTAAATTAGGGGTGGTTATGGGTGTTTATTAAAAAAAATGTTTTTGCAAAAAAACTGATCGTTAAGAGCTTCTAATCTGAACAGTAATGTGTATACACCAAATAACGTAGTCGTCTTTTATAATATACAATGGAATTTTCAGACTGTTTCTGACTGTTAGGGCTTTAACTAATAATAACATAGGTTAATATTAGTTAAAGCCATAGTCAAAAGGTAAGCATGAAAGAAGCTCTTCTATAAAACCTTTAAACAACAAAAAATGTTATCTATAAAAAGTGTTAGCTGTCCATCGACTGACGATAAGTTGGAGCGGACAACTTGGGTTGAATAATTCTCTCTAATTATACAGCCTTCCGTCGCCACTGGCCAGCTTAACACGTGGCCACGTCGTGTTCACACTTCAGAGACTTTGAAGTTTATTAGAAAATGGTTAGAGAACTACATTTTACTGAGGAGATAAATCTTCTTTGAAACCTTGAAGCCTTGATGGAACTCTTGTTTTGCAAAAGTTTATTAGATTTTATAATGTTCTATAGGAAATAAAACACCGAAATACTGCACTCTCAAAGTGGGACTGGGAAGGTCACGTTACTCGAATGCATCCAGAACGTTGGTCAAAAAACGTTACCAACGGGTACCTAAAAACGGTCAAAAATGCGGCTGAAGGCACAGGGAAAAAGGGCGAGACGTTCGGATGCATTTGGACCACAGTGGATTTTTAATTGGAACGCGATCTATTGAAAGAAAAGAGAGACCACATGCAGAATTGGCACAGAACAGGTTAAGGAAAAATAAAATAGAAACCCCGAAGTACAAAGTACAAAGTTAAACTTTAGGCTTCAAATTCACCAACCATTCTTGGGCACGTTTCCACTTTCAACCAATGTAGGTAGCTATGTCCCGTTTGCACATGAACAAACAACAACTCAAGTCACAAAGTCACAACTTTTCGTCCGATTGTCCTTCTTAGATTAAATTAACATTAGGTGAAACTATTCCAAGGGTTCCATTGTGCCTCCATCTGCCGTCTTGACCCTGCGGTCTACGGAATCCTAATTAAATTTACAACATGTAAATTTTGGACGTCTTGGACTTGATGTTTGTTTAAAAACGGTCGCGTTATTTAGCTTTGTACCTTCTATTATTTATGCGACATCTTGAATACTAAGATGTTTTATTTCATTCGGATTGTAACTTTATAGTTATTTTATTTAATGTCCAAATATTTAATTTTGCTTCTAGTAAAATCATTTAACCCAGTTGGTTTGCTACAATTTCTAGTTGATCTGTTTAAAAAAATCTTTGCATATATCTAAGGTTCTTTTTTTAACAAGTTAATAGTAGAAGAGCTTCTGTGAAAGGGCTCGTTTGGGGAAGTGATGACATGCCTATTTATGCTGCGTGTGTTTCGGTATGAATGGTATGGTTACCGGTAAAATTACAGCCACATGAATTCTTTCCTCTTGATATCTCAGGGAGGCAACGCGTGAGTGATACATCTGCTATTGCAAGGGTCCACAGGTCGCTGACCACGAGGTGGGCCATAAGTTTGTTTGCCTCTTCAATAGTATTAAAAAAAACATGGTTAGCTCAAAGTTTAAACCAACGTTGATTACTTACAAATTGACCATGAATTTCTGACAACAACTTAGCAAATTTTGCTTATTACGTATTTGTCCCATCTATCTATGTCCCGTGTACCTAAGCTTTGTAGTTTAAGCAAAACAAACCTTGTCCACATATCTCCTTAATTTAATAATTTCCGAGCGTTTAGTTTGGGGCCGCCATATTTGTCTTGCTCCGAAATCCGTCCTAAGATTAATCCGGAATTTTGTTAACTGTCCCTTGCCTTACCCTACAGGATACAGTGCAAAGTAAATAGCTATAAATCTCTATATAATATGGGTCATCATAAACTTATTTTATTGACTTTCAGGATCATTTTCAAATACGAACTACTTGATTTAGGTATGTATGTAGTAGCAAGAGTTGATATGTAAGCGTTGACAAACTTTAAATTTCATACACATTCTTTATTTCAATATAGAGGTAAATAAATAAATAAAAAAAAATGCTGGACATTTTCACACAGCATCTAGCCCCAAAGTAAGCAGAGCTTGTGTTATGGGAACTACATGACTGATATACCACTTCTATACATTTTTTTTGTAAATACATACATATTATACATAGAAAACACCCAGGCCAGAGACAAATAATTGCAGATAATACAAACATTTATCCAGCGACTGGAATTGAACCCGCAACCTCCTGCGTCTCAGACGGACCTTCGCCACAGAGGTCTTCTAATGTAGATGCTAATGCAATTGAACTAATGCGTTCACTGTACCATTATCTAGAGGTCTAATAAATCAATACACAGTATAATGGACTCAAAGAATACGAACAATACACTGTCTTAGCTTTCCATTCGATAGGATGATGGTGAGAGTTCTCCCGTTTTTGTCCTTTTTTGTCCGTGATCCAGCTGTTCTAAACAGACTATGCTACTTTGGTACAGGGTGGTCAGTACACGTGCGTAGGGTGACCACACGGCGTGCAAACACTTAGACATGGGTGCTTACTCTTAGGACACTGCTATTAATTGTGGAGCTCCATAGTTCCACCGACCGATGCGTGTTGTTGATGAATATTTGAATAGTTTTTGATGTTCGCTAGACACTTCAAGTACTGTGTTAGAAAATGATTAAATAGGCATTTTGATCTATATGCGAAGAATTAATTTGACCTATAAAAACAGATGTTTGTGCTAGAATCAAACAATCATCATCAACAGTCAGTAGAATTCCACTGCTAGGTATCGGTCAATGCACAAAAATCTTGGGCTACCTCCAAGCACCAACTTCTGACATTAAAATTTCATGGATCCATCGAGGGCCTTCGTGCACTGCATTATCCGGTACGTGATGGCCATTGTCTTCCACTATGGTTATCAGATCTGCGAGCTAAATGGCATGCTCATTGCAACTTCGAATCGCTTATTCTAGAAGAATATAATGTCAAAGACATTTACCTTTTTAGTACAGAATATTTGCAAGAACTTTCCAAGGAAAGCAACGCTACCAACTACATTTAAGTAATCAGTGAGCAGGAGTTCAAGAACTCAGAGACAGCAAAAACAAAAGTTAAAGCCAGTGAAAGCTA
Organism: Perizoma flavofasciatum; assembly: GCA_958496245.1. Taxonomy (NCBI): domain Eukaryota; kingdom Metazoa; phylum Arthropoda; class Insecta; order Lepidoptera; family Geometridae; genus Perizoma; species Perizoma flavofasciatum. The sequence continues at coordinate 20,450,842 of OY292419.1, read as the reverse complement.
GTTTTTCTGAAACAACAGCAATACAATGTATCGCGAGGCACTTGGCATAAGTGGCGAGATACCTGCACGCGGATTTACTAGTTTTTACTAGAAGAGCCGTTATTTAAACCAAGCAGATTTTGAATAGAATAGAATAGAATAGAATATATATTTATTGTACACCAGTAAATACAGAAGAAACACGAAAAAGAAATTATAATTATATCTAGTGATACAATGGGCGACCTTATCGCTTACCTTTGTTGCCTGATTTATCTAGGACTGGTCTCAAACAAAGAACCGACGTAAAATCACTTTAAAATTTTAAATTCTAGTATTTTAAGTTAACGTTTCTTATATGACCCTTGTGATTTCAATTGAAAAAAACCTATTAATTTCGTAACTTTAATTCTAGGTTTATGCAAATTTCCTTTTATTATTTTCTTACCATTCAGTGTGGCAATGCATCCAGCATTTTGAGAACGCTTTCGTTGTATCACGGTAGTGATCTGGATCATTTAATACTATACCAATACATCGTTTACAATGTTTTGTTTTTAAAAAGAAACATGTATTTATTAAAAAAAAAAGTAAATGACATAATACGAAAATATGTTGTCCTCCAAGCAAGACAGCAATGTTTAACAACAGTGTTTTCTGCATGGCGCCTCGTATTATCAATAATTTGCCTACTGACATTCTGGAAATTAATACATTAAGCTTATTCAAATTAAATTAATTAAAAAAAAAGAACGTATATATTTATAATTATATACGTTCTTTTTCTTCTTATTAAGTACATAAAATATTGTGACATGCTAGCCTGTTTGTATAATCGAATGCATGACTAAAGAGTCAAAAGTCTAAAGAAATATTGGTATTAAGTATTGGTCTAAAGAGACCAAGACTTATACTTTTTTAATTTTTGTATTAAATTTTGCATGCTGTAAAGCAGATCATGGCTGGACTTACTTCAACTGTATTATCTACTGCTTGTACCCAGGTTTCGCAAATAAATAAATTGAAATAGATTTTTTTTTTAGACAGCTAGCTGTATTTTTTGGTACCTACTTATACATAGTTGTATGAATAAATTTATTTTCTTATAAGATATTCTCCTTCCATGTCTGAGTATACAATGCTATTGTAAATATTTTAGCTGATCACTATCACTTCAAACAGTTCTATAATCCTCGTTCAAGAGAACAACAGCCGTTACATAAATAATAATCGGAGGGACAACAAAACACAGTGTTTACCTCGCGGGCTCGCATAAAAATGTATCGAGCCTTATTCATAGCTAACCTTCATGCCATACATATTCAATCTGATTGATGGTAAACAAACAAATATTGCCCTGATATAGTGAGGTCTATGTGGAAAAGTTAGCCTGTGTCTAAGTAGATAATTATCTATACTATAATATTATAAAGAGGAAAGATTTTTTTTATTGTTTGTAATGAATTGGCTCCGAAACTACTGGACCGAATTTAACCGTTTTTTCACCAACAGAAAGCTATAATTTATTTTCAAAAAAATAGAGATCCTTAAGAAAATTTTAATAATGTAACCCAAAGTAGCAAAATTTTGCCAATAAAATTCATTATTTGGCGTGCGATGAGAAAACTATTGATGATACATAAAAAATATGTACAAAATGATTAAAGTACTCATCATTACCTACAAAAAAGTAATGGATCGAATATATCTAACTATCATAGTTAAGTCAAAATAAGAAGAGATATACCGAGTTGAAAAATATCACTTAGGTATCAGTTTTAATTCCTCGTGCTTGATAATCGGTACCATTTCAAACTATTGAGTCTTAACGTTATCTTATATCGTATATTTACTGTTATCTTATTTACACGGACGTCAGCGTCACTACAGCGCATATCAACGCAAACTACATAATTCAAATGAACGCGGACGGCGGGGCGGCGTTTCAAATAGCCCCGTATATCGAAGTCTGTTTGTATCAATATTCTTATACATAATGAAGAGTGACATCTTCATTACACAACCATCTTATTTACTCTCAAAATAACTTATGCGAAATATTAGCATTTTTTAAATAAACTTTAAAGTTTATCTGATATCTAAACCCACTTAAAAGCCTAAAGAAAGCAGCAAACCTTTCCCCTAGCTCTGAAATCGCTGCTAAAAATACAGCAACTCAAATATTTTCTTCGGAAATCCCGTAGCCAATAATCTGCATGAGTCGAGAGCATTCCTGGGCGAAACTATGCTGAATATTTTTAATCAATACAAATTAGGTAGAGAAAGCCCGCCTCGGGCGCCGTCCCGTTGTATATGACTTACACAGTGTGCCCGAAACTTTATCGTCAAGAAAACCTTATAATTTGATAAAAAAAAATAGACGTCTCTACTCTACGTCAATTTAACTTCACTATTCTCAAAGATTAGCTAGTAGAAAAGATCTTCATTGCATATTATTTTGGTTTTTGTTTTTTGTCCGCGACGCAAGGAGCTGGTATATTTATTGCCAGTGTTTGGTTTGTTTGTCTATTATCATTTTTCATCAAATCGACAAGACGGAATGTAATGCGGTTTTTGGCAAAAGTTTTTCAAAATGTGAAAGATAGTTTTGACATACATAGGTTTAATGACCACAATTTCAATGAAATGTAAAATACTGTAACTAATTGTTAACAGTTTTTGATTTTAGAAATATATTTTAAAGATTATTGATTTTTGTTTAAATTTATTCTGTATAAGCTTTATTTTATCAAATGCGGGCCAAATGAAATGTTTGAACGTGCCTCTGACGTACTTGGCAACCTCAAAAATTTACTCAGTGAGTAGATACTCAGTCTTCAGATGAAGATGCCTACCATGGGGGAACGTAAGTGAACTTTTTTTTTTTTGATAAGATTTCAACTAGAATACGAGTTCCAGTAAGTATGTCCAAATTGTTATACGAGGACGTATATCTCGTTAGTTTTTTTTCAAAATGAATAAGGTACTCGACCGTACAGAATCTTCTCAAAAACATCATACTCTATTTAGTGTTTTATGTCCACAGTTTGCGCGTTCAGTCCCAGTGTGCAATGTGCATACTCCGCAACTCAAGATAAACTTAGTTAACTGAAGATATTGATTTATCGCCCGCCGTCCCCAGGTGGTATGTATGCTGAACCCAGCCTCCTTCAGACAGAGATATCTGTGAACATTATTAGGACTGCTGAGCGCTTCTTTATTAAAATAGCAGTTTCTAAAACCCTGCGCTATGGCCAGCCGGAATTGAGGAAGAGAATTTACAATTATGCCCAGCATATTACAGCATTATTATAGATACGTAATGTCACAAAGTAGGGGTAGTCAGTGGCACGTTCAAACATTACATTTGACACATGCCACTGACGTATACTGCATATCGCCGTATACTGAAACACTAATCGATGGCACATGTCTTCGAATTTTAGGTCTTGCCTTTGGGTGTGCCCAGGCCACCGCCTGTAATAAAAATGAACCATTTGCATAAGCAAATGGTTCTTCTAACACAGGATTGCCATTAAACTGTTGGCCGCACACTCTGCACACTGTGTGCAGAGATTTGTTACGTCGCCGTCGGTCGCCGCTGCACGATATGTTCCACTGAGGAGACAAAAAATAAATACCTTAAAAAACACATTGCAGAGCAAATTAATTCAGATAACTGAATTAATTTGCTCTGCAATGTGTTTTTTAAGGTATTTATTTTTTGTCTCCTCAGTGGAACATATCGTGCAGCGGCGACCGACGGCGACGTAACAAATCTCTGCACACAGTGTGCAGAGTGTGCGGCCAACAGTTTAATGGCAATCCTGTGTTAGAAGTGGCTGAACTAAAAAGGAAATAACTTACGGCGGTTTTACTTGGACTGTGTTCACACTTTGGCCTTCGCTCAAACTTAGTGTGCTTACACTTCTAGGGAAGTGATTCCAACGATGAACGTTGCCATGAAAATGGGGGAAAATGTCTACTGACGATGTACTCGTGATACATATTTCCGCGGAGAAATATAAACATAAAGGGTCTCATTACGAAACGTGGTCTAAACTCGAGTTGAACTCAAGTTCTGTCAGAGCCACTAAACCAAGGTTTAAATAGACATTATCGAAAAAGTAATATTATGGCAAAGCGAATAAGGTCTACAACCGCGGGCTGTCAATATGATTTACAAACATTTCAAAACCATAAAAAAAACCACATTATTTTGATTGGCTACCAAAAAAAAGTAGGTTCTCAAAAAGAGGTTGAGTTATGATAGAAATAAACTAGGTGACCGCCTGGTTTATCTTTTAGCAGTTATTTATCATCAAACCTTTTTTGAAACGTCAAATAGACTGTCGGCAATTTTATTTTAACATTCAATTTTAAACTTTGTGTGCTTTGTTATAACAATTTGTCTAGAAAGATCAGGATTCAAAAGTCTGGTCTAACTTTGAGAGATAAACCACTGATTTAAACCACGTTTCGTAATAAGTGTTAAAGATAAGTCAAGCGGTATATAAATTTATAGTTTTTTAGGGCCTTACCATCAAGTCTACTACTTAGCAGGATTTGACATCTTCTCCGTAATAAATGGTAATAAGACTTTATGGTTATGTCCCTCTGATCCTGTAATAGGATTCCCTGTGCCATGAGTATCAGGAACTATAAGTACCGTGGTACCACAGCACCCAAACTCGAAATAAATATTTGAAAACATACGCACATTTATCTGGCTACTCGCCCACCGTACCATTGAGGTCGTGCTCATATTTTGATATTGATTATGAATGGGAACTAGAATTTGACAGTTTTCACTTATGGTAGGTACCAAAATGCATAGGTTAGGCCAATGTTTTAGGTTTTCACGATTGTTACACAATATCCTATCCTACTAATATTATAAACGTGAAAGTTTGTGAGGGTGTTTGTTCCTCTTTCACGCAAAAACTACTGAACGGATTTTGATAAAACTTTACAGTAACATAGATTATACATCAGAATAACACATAGGCTACTTTTTATCCGGGTACCATGCGGGAAAAGCCGAGGGCCGAAACTAGTAGTAAATAAAGATTCATCTCGTTGGTCAATTTTATCGGAAGAAAAATAAAGTAGAAATGAACATTTTCTAGGTGGATGGATTAGTAAGGTCCGTGGAGGTACTTAATATATATATATATATATATTCTAACTTATATATGTATATATATTTCATAACTAATCCCACCATCCTAACTTTGTTTCAAATGTTTTTTTGCCGTGCTAAATAAATGTTTTTCTATCTTTCTTTCTTTCATTATTTGAATGATGAATGATTTATTTAAAAAATTGTAAGCCTTTCAGTGTAACACCGAATCTTAAGAAAGCAGTTATCAGATTATCTTAGGAAAAAGCTACGTCGTAGACGTAGAGGATACGCCTACCCTGGCGCAGCCTCTACTGGTAACTGTTAACTATGCTAGAAAAAGGTAAAGATGGGTCAAATTATTTGTCTGGGGTCTGGGTGTTTTCTATATATAATATGTATGTATTCAAAAAATATATATATTAGTAGTTTTTCAGTTATTTAGTTCTCTTAGCACAAGCCCTGCAGATGCTAGAGGGGGTTAGATTTTTTTTATAAATTTATAAGAACTGCGTTAATGTGAATGCGTCTTTAGCCAAACTAACGTGTCCGGCTGAGAAGGCTTTTTGAGTTTTTTGTACTTTAATAAGTTTGAAGTGGTTAACAATGTTTAATAGATGGAATTTCAATGTCTGAACTAAGCTTAGTTATGTCTTAGTGACTGATTTGATGGCAAAACTGACAGTAAGTGATGTCTAAGGCTTTTTTTATTCCTTAAACTATCGTGAACTTGACTATTCATATTGTAAAAACGGGAAAATTTCACGTACTGCACTATCAATGAAGGCACCGACTAAGTTTCGACTCATTCCGAGAGTCATCATCAGGGTGAGTGAACGCGTCTTGCTCCCTCCGCGTTGTGCCGTGCACTAAGGCTTTGTTTAACTACAGTACCGATGTATCTCTGACGGTAGTAAAATGTTCAATTAGGTTCAAAAAAGCCACTTTAGATCGTCCTCTGGTTTGGTCATCCCCAGTAGGGGATTTCTTCCCGCTGATGATGATTAAATTATAAACTGCGTATACCTTTACGTGCGTTACATTTTCCAGTCCATTCCATAAAAGGTTGTGGGGTAGAGATCGCTATTTAGCAACAAGACCGCTTATAACTAATATTATAAAGAGGAAAAAAAAAATTAATATTTGTATCGAATAGGCTCCGAAACTACTGGACCGATTTTAACCATTTTTTTCACCAAATGAAAGCTAAATTATCAGGAAATAACATAGGCTATAATTTATTTTAACAAAATAGAGATCCTTAAGAAAATTGCAATAATGTAACCCAAAGTAGCAAAATTTTGCCTATAAAATTTATTATTTGGCGTGCGCTGAGAAAACTATTGATGATACATAAAAATAATGTACTACGTGATTAAAGTACTCATTATTACCTACAAAAAAGTCCAGGAGAGAATATATCTTACTATCATAGTTAAGTCACAATAGCAGCTTTTGTTTTCTAAAATTTAATTAGATCGCCGATATTCCCACGGAATCGAAACTTACGCGGGTGAAACCGCGGGGTGCAGCTAGTACTTAATGTATAAAAAAAAATTTTAGAAGACAACATAGTCACAGCTAATTATTTTCTATTATCTTTCTATATACTATATCTTATGCTTATGTAAGTTCCCCCTCTGTATGAAGTACCTCTGAGGTGAGAGAGTAACAGCTCATCCTCTGTTTAACACGTTGCCCCGCGGCAACGGCCCAACTTACACAATAACCGGGACATTAGACCCCCCGTGCCAGAGGAGGGAGCTTTAATATTGCAACTTGCAAATTGATTATTAATATCGCGGCTCTGAGACGTTGGGACATGCGCGTGTTTGATGGTATCTTCTGTTGACCATTTTTAAATATGCGTGTCTATAAGTTTTGATCAATCAAAAAATCATTAATCGCTGATAAGACATCTAACAGCACCATGAGAAAGAATGAACATAGAGCCTTCTTCAGTTATGATCGTTATATCGTATTTTCTTGCCAAACATCAAGCTATGGATTTGCAACCAAAAAACGTGGGCATGTGCCAACCTAGCTTCGCTTCTAAAGAGGCAACAAACTAATGCCTACCTGGTGGTAAGCGATAACCACCAGATTAGCATATGGACGATAAAGTTGAGAGCTTGTTTTTTTTATTGTCATTTAACTAGATTTAACTAGGACGACCTCTGTGGCACAGTGGGCGAAGGTCCGCCTGAGACGCAGAAGGTTGCGGGTTCGATTCCTGTCACGGGATGAATGTTTGTAAGATCTGCAAATATTTGTTCCGGGTCTGGGTGTTTTTCTATGTATAATATGTATGTATTTACAAAAAAAAAGTATATTAGTAGTATATCAGTCATGTAGTTCCCATAATACAAGCTCTGCTTAGTTTAAGGCTAGATGACGCTGTGTGAAAAATGTCCAGCATTTATTATTTATTATTAGCTAACACAAGTCCTTCTCGTCGTCAAACTTACGAATAAACTAGCTTCTGCCCACGGCCTCACCCGCATGGCATCCGGATAAAAAGTAACCTATGTGTTATTCTGATTTATAGGCTATATTAATTTAAAGTTTAATCAAAATTATATTAGTGGTAGGACCAAAGGGATTGATGAAAGAAGAGTGCACGCAGCTGAGATGCGAATGTTGAGATGGATGTGTGCAGTTACGAGAATGGACAAAATAAGGAATGAGTATATCAAGGGAAGTTTGAAAGTAGCACCCGTGACGGAAAAGTTGAGGAGTCATAGGTTAGGATGGTATGGGCATATCATGAGGAGGAAAAAACGTCACATTACGGGAAGAGTGTTAAATATGAATGTGGATGGAAATAAAAGCAGAGGTAGGCCAAAGAAAAGATGGATGGATTGTATGAAGAATGACATGATTAAGAGAGGAGTGAGTGCTGAGATGACGGCTGATAGAGGAGAGTGGAGGAAGAAAACATGTTGTGCCGACCCCACGTAATGTGGGATAAGGACAAGAAGCTGATGATATTAGTTCTATTATTATCATCTAAGCAATGTTTGTGTTGTAGATGATGTTCCGTGTTCTTCCGGAACACTCGTACTTACTCGTACACGTCGACAGGATGTCTTACCCACACATTCGGTCTCTTCGACTTCCGCCCCGGCCCGTGATTACTAACTTGATGGCTCATTATTATGTTATCGAACTAGTTATCTACCTTTATCTAATGCTTTTCTTATCACTTCACAGAACATTTGAAAGGTGGAAAATCAACAGAAAGTTATGTTGATGTTCTTAGTACGAGTATGTCTTTAATTCAGAAAGAAAAACTTGTCTTCTGTCTGTTTCACTCTTTCGTTATATCGTTTAATCTAAGAAATAACAAGGTCTCTTTGAGGTAGCTTCGTAGCTAATATTTTCAGGTTTAGGCCTCAGTTATGAATTAAATAATTGTTTTAATAACAATAGGCGCAACTTTTTAAAACATTTAAAACATTACTTTGTCTCAGGTCTGGGTGTTTCCTATATATATTATGTATGTATTTAAAAAAAAATATGTATATAAGTAGTATATTAGTCATGTAGTTCCCATAACACAAGCTCTGCTTAGTTTGGGGCTAGATGATGCTGTGTGAAAATGTCCAGCAATATTTATTTATTTCTGAACATTTTAAAGTTTTTATTATTTCTAAGGTCAACAAAATGAAATAAAAATATGTGAAGCTTGTAGAATATACACTATTGCCGTAAAAATGTTAAGAGGACGATTCCCAAAAACTTACCAAGCTCTTCAAATAAATCATCCCTTGAGGCTCAAGCCATAAAGTACTTATAATCCTCCCCCGTCAGTGTTTCAATTGTTGCCATAAAAAATAACAAATAAACAAAGTCAAAAGCATAATAACGAAGTCGGGCCCCGAAGAGGTACAATAATGACTTGTAGTTTTCACCCTCTCGTGTAACGAATTTATTGCGGCGGCGACAGCCATGCCGCCATCCAAATACACGAGATTCTGATGTCTTATTTTGAAAAACAATTTGTAGAGTATTGCAATTTCAGAGAATAGAAGATAATCTATTCCCTACTTCAATATCTTGTGTCATAGAAAAGGTCGATTTAGGATTTAATCTTATTAGTGACAGGATCCACTGCGTCTCGTAATGGTTTCTTTATTTATTTTTTTATTATTCATTTATTTCCAATTATAAAAATCCATACAATATTATTACTTATACAGAAATAATCATTGAAATAACAGATTTAATGTATGTGTAACATGTCCTCGAAGAGCACTAGCATTCCGCACATATATTTATCACGTCAAAAAATCGATTCGTACAAGACGGGATTCGAACCTTTTACCTTCGAATCTAAAATCTGAGGCGAACCACTACACCTACGATGCTCTCCATTTCGTAATAACCTATCGTAATTCCAGCGGATAACCAGTTCAAAAGAGCGCTCAGCGAGCTATCGAAAGAGCTATGCTCGGAGTCTCTCTGAAGGATAGGATTCGTAACGAATACATCCGTCAGAGAACCAAAGTTATCGACATAGCTCAAGGAATTAGCAAGCTGAAGTGGCAGTGGGCCGGTCATATCTCGCGCAGAACCGATAACCGCTGGGGTAAACGTGTTCTTGAGTGGAGACCGCGACTCCGCAAACGTAGTGTAGGACGCCCTCCGGCCAGGTGGGATGACGATCTGCGAAACACTGCAGGCAGATGCTGGATGCGGCAAGCTGAAGACAGGGCGCTATGCCGCTCATTAGGGGAGGCCTATGTCCAGCAGTGGACTAATATAGGCTGCTGATGATGGTGATGATGAATACCAGCGGATACTTCGATGATATCTGTTAACTTCTCATTTCAGTATAAATTCCACCTACCTATTAAGTTATCATGTACCTAAATAGTTGTTCACAATAATAACCTGTGTTTAAAATGTGTTTATCTGGTCGGACGGACATCCGCGCGATAGCAAGCTCGCCATGAATCAGTATTGTTAACTGAGTATTGCCACCTACCTAATTATGGTTAAGTGTTCGTTTTTATGGGGATTTTGATGAATATCATTAAATAATATCTGCACATACTCTTCTTAGTGTTCCAATAAGTGGCGATGGGCTTGCAAGATAGATAGATAGAAGATAGAAAATACTTTATTGCACACCAAATATTTCAGCTTAAATAAATGGTACAAACTTTAACATTGTTGTACAATGGGCGGTCTCTACCAGACTACCTTTGGAGGGCTGTGGGTTCGATTCCCCCCGCGGGAGAAATGTTTGTAAGATCTACAAATATTTATCTCGGGTCTGGGTGTTTCCTATGTACAATATGTATATATTTACAAAAAAAGTACATATATAAGTAGTATATCAGTAATGTAGTTCCCATAATACAAGTTCTGCTTAGTTTGGGGCTAGATGATGCTGTGTGAAAAATGTCCAGCAATATTTTTTTAAGTTCCCGTTTATAGCATAACAGACAAGCTAGTAATCATCTAAACAACAGTTCAACGTCACCCTCGCTCACTCCTCAATCTCCCATGCTTGCTTCTTGTTTGCGGAATCATTCATCCGAATCCTTCGTTTGCTCAAGAGATTAGCAACCGTAGACACCAATTTTTCAAAAGATATCGGCACAATGGTGGCAATATAAAGAAAATAAAAGAAAAAACAGTAAAAGCCTACGCAATTAGCATTGTTTTGTTTGGAGACTGTTGAGCTGATGACAATATTTCACTTTTAATCTCGCCTGTCGCGACTTTTGTTTATAACTTTCGTGATGACGTCATGGTTCTTATCGAGTTTTTACGGATGATGAGCAGTGAAAGTGTAATTTTTGTGGCGTAAATTATCATTTGGATCTGTAGACGATAAAACAGTTACTAAAACTGGAGAAAATTAGAGGCAGTTTTGGTAAAAGTTACCCTCTACCAGTATCTTAATTGTAAAAGATACATGATGCGAAAAAAACAATCCATCATAGAAAATGAACTTTAACATATGCGGTGAACAAATTGTTTCAATCCCAATATCTCTACCTACCTTTGCAGAGTAAAAAAATATGTAGAAAATAAAAGCAGTCTGCTTTATCTAAATGGATAAAGAAAAAGAAAAAGACGCTCTAATGATAAATGTTTTAACATAATGTAGAGGTTGCATATAAATCGGCTGATTTATAAAATGAAATACCTTGGATTATAATATTAAGTGCTTCACAAGTCAACTACAAGGACGACCTTCCACTAGAGGCGAAAATTGGCGCGGTGGCGCTAGCGGGGGCGGTGGCGATGGCAGTAGCATGAAACACCTACGCGAACTTCCACTTGACAACTTTTAAAGAAGTTAAGAGTTTGTTTCTTTTTTTGTCTGTTATAATATACGAGTATCTCTGAACCAGCTTATCTGATTTAAATGCGATCTTCTGCGATGTCTGAAGGATGTTTTCATATTACCATAAATCACTAGAAGGAATAGTCGATAGGACATACGTAGAGATTCTTCAAATTTGACTTAAATAACGAGATACTTTAGTTTTTTAGTTAACCATTCGTCTAACGCCTGCCAATACAATATTACAATGTAATATTAATAATACGAAAAGTGTATCAGCCGGTGTAAAATATTACACGCAAACTTTTAAAATACCGCAAAAAATATCAATCTTCACAAACTCATTGTAAATTCACTCTGCAACATATGCACAATGATAAATCGCACATTCTGAAAATACACTCAAATGTACCAGGTTGAACTCGCACGAGACGTGAATCCCCGTGGCAAAAGATATCCGGGACATGTAAATCCCAGAACACCCACCCTGGCTAGGCAAGAGCTGAAAATTCACATTACATTTTTCTATCGGAAACTGACTATTTAGTAGGTAAAAGAACGTCCTAAGATATTTTCTATTGCTAATGGTTTACAACAATCCAAAAGAGGTAAAAACAATACCTTTCTGATAATAATCTAACTCATAGATTAAATTATTCATAATCCGACGCATAAAAAGGGATGCATAGTAAATTAGCCATTTAATACCAAGTGTCCGGCTTTTTTCAACCTTTCCCAACCCTCAGACAGGTATGTTTCCACGCGTTTTATACGCTGGTAATTTGACGGCTTTATAAGTCGAGTGAATCTCGTATGTCTGTTTGTAGCAATTTCAATAAAGTTGGTGCAAACTTTTTCTCATTTCGACTGTGAATTGTGAACTTTGGAACAAGTCACTTATGGTTACGCTTATTTTGAGATAGCTAAAAGGTATGGGTGCTGTTTCCTCATGGAACAACTGTTTGGGGTATAAAAATGTGTAGATAGTTCACCAGTTTGGGTAAACTAATCCAAAGTAAAAAAAAAATAGGCAACGTAACATAAAATAACTAAAATAAAAACCAAAACGAATAATAATTATCTTCAAGTCCTAGCCCTCGCTAACACCAAAATGACCAACAGCAAATCGGAATCACTGCACTATATACCCATTTATAATCACCGCATTGTATTTCACTAAGGCTGTGAAGTATTTCGTATTTGGGATTGTTTAAATTACCCCATAAATACATGTAAACGATTTGCAACAAAGAGATGTCGCTGCGAGCGCGTCGCCGGACCAGACGATAAATCCTCACGCGCAAACAAACAAGAAATAACTTTCACGGCTGAAAATATCAAACCTTAAATGTAAATATCAAATGGAAAATGTAAATTTAACTACCTAATACGGTCTTAAGCACAGAAGTGCGCTTTAAAATCGTGTTTATTCGGGATTTGAGTGGTGTTTTTATGTTGCGTCGCGCGATGGCAAATAAAAACGTCTGCCCGTGCAGCTTGTCTAGTTATGAATGGCCTATGAGCTATCCAACGGGATGAAGATGAGCTAGTTAATTCGTGAAGATAGGACACTTGTTATTTACCTATATGTCTGTTGGGTATTCATTTATTTATTATTAGTAGGTAGCTTATGTCACTCACAGTTTTATAGCTAGACCTAAGAGGTGATTTATATCATAAACTTAATCGTATCGCGGTATACCTAGAGGTTTTCCACGAGCAGTTTAGGCAACATAGACATGAACATGTGATCTAATAATCAGTTTAAAGTTTTAAAGCCAGCCAGTGGATATTAAATAATAAATAAATAAAAATAAATAATGCTGGACAATCCACACAGCATCATCTAGCGCCAAGCTAAGCAGAGCTTGTGTTATGGGTACTAGATGACTGATATACTTAATACAATACATTACATAGATAGATATTTTTTTATTATACATAGAAAATACCCAGAACACCCGGAACAAATATTTGCAGATCGTACAAATATTTGTCCCAGGGCGGGAATCGAACCCGCAACCTCCTGTGTAGCAGGCGGACCTTCGCCCACCGCGCCACATCGGTCGTCAATATATTGAATAATAAAAGTTCTCAAGTTCTAAGATATATTATTTTTAAAGATATTTCCATTCATGAGCAATTCAATAACTATGCATCTAACCTTTGAAACTAAATGAACGTAATTTTCACTAGCAATGTATTTGAAGACATTAGCAAATGTGCCAAAATATCAGTGATAAAAATCACAGAATTCTGTCTGGGTGTTGTGGTGCCACGATACTCGTCGTCCTCATGTCCACGATACAAGGAATCCTAGTGTGGGGTCAGGACTATGTATGAATCCGATAAGTGTTAAAAAAGAGTTAGGGTCTCATTACGAAAGGTGGTTTAAATCGGTGGTTTATCTTTTAGACCTTTGATTCCTGATTTTCAAGACAAATTGTTGTGCAAAGGAAACAAGGCTTAAAATTGAATGCTATAGTATAATAGCCGACAGTCTATGTGACATTTCAAAAAGAGGTTTGACTACAAATAACTGCTAAAAGATAAACCAGGCGGTCACCTTGTTTATTTCTATCATAACTCAACCTCTTTTTGAGGACCTCCTTTTTTTGGTAGCCAATCAAAATTATGTTTTTCTTTTTTATTTTGGTTTAGAAGTGTTTTTTAAATTAAACGGTCATCCCGCGGTTTTATTTTATTTTTAAATTATCGACCGCAGTGGCTTTGCAATAATACTTTGTTTTCGATAAGGTCGACCGTAGTGGCTTTGCAATAATACTTTGTTTTTTCTGTCAGATCCATTAAACCATGGTTTAGTGGATCTGACAGAACTTGAGTTCAACTCGAGTTTAGACCACGCTTCGTAATGAGACCGTTAAAGTTTAATAAAAATTGCATCTTTTGACCAACGATAAAGAGTGACGCTATTGTACATGACGCTGCTCTATATGAATTGTCTCCTAGGTAGCAGAGTATGGCAGGCCGTTTGTATGATATACGCGCGTCGTCGGCATTATAGCAGCAACCTACTTCTTTATAATTGTTGTACAACCAACGCAGTTGAGCTCTATCCGTCGCATACGAATAAAGAAAACTTTATTTTTTGAATTTTAATTTTTCCAAAATATTTTAAAATGCACTGTTTTGAGTGAGCGTAGATTGTTACAAGTGGTAGAGATAAGTTTACACGCAAATTAATAGTATGATGGTTATTAGTATCCAAAAGAGAAAACTCCGTCTCTGACAATAGCAAGAAAAATATATCAAAACATTTATTTTTTTGGTCTGCAAATGTATTATTTGGACGTACATACCTTAGACCCCTACTTTGTATCCTCAAAGATCAATGCAATGAGTTTGTATCTAAGAATGTCCATAATGGGGAATAGAGAAGTAAAACCTTCAGTCAAATTACATTAACTTTACTGTATCATAACTTTCAACGATTGAAACTTCATTAGATAGATACTACTTTTTCTATTGTTAATTCTCTAAATCATCTTAAAATATCTTCATAGTATGTGAACGAGTGGCGTAGTGGTCATACATACGAGTGTGCTAGGTCACGGGCCAGGCTAGGCTGGTTGTTCCCGCCCAAGGGTAAGCCGGCAGCCAGCGAGGTCACCACGGGCCATTGAGACCCCTCACAGTTGCTCTAACTGCATCCTTTATTGCACGGATGAAGAATAGACTTTTGTTATTGCTTAGCTTAATGTACCTCTTAAATTGAGTTTTTATCTGATTGTAAGTAATGCATGAAGGTTTTGTTGTAAGATTGTGTTTGCTGGTGCAGTCTAGAAGACGTATGTACTAATACATAATTTAGGTTGTTGAATTCTTAAGCTAATAAATAACTAAAGAAGCCAAATCATTTGTCGGATCGGATACCATTTTATGAAGTTTGAATACTGCATTGGGTTATTCAACAAAATGTTCTTAACCACGATAAAAGGTTCTATACAAATCCAGTTCAGAAAAAAACTTTATAAATTTGACAAAAGTTAACCTTTGTACTGGAAAATACGGAACAATTATTAAAAAATACTTTTATCAATAAGCGCAGGAGAGTCAACCGGAACCACTAAATGCCAACGCAGATGAAGCTTAATTAAAAACAAATTATTCAGAATAACACGGGACTCATTAGATCATGATTGAATTAAATTAAAAGGAAAATACCTCGACGCTCTTGAATTAGAAAATCTTTTTATAGATTTATTTGGAACCACTCTCTGTATAAAAATCGTTGGTACGTAAATCAAATAATGTTTGAATGTATTAATTAATAATGGTCCATTTTAGAGAGATCTGGCAAATAAATTATTAACGCCCAATCAGAAAGAAATAGAGGGATGAACAGGATTCCTAGATCAAGGACTGGAGCCAACTAACAGGAAACAGAGGGTACTCAAAGCAGGGTAGATAAACTTTTGCTCTGTAGTGGGGCATTAAAGGTTAAGCATCATCTATTGATAATCAACATCGTCTTCAATAATAACTATATATTCTGTTGATGTAAAACTCCTCCAATAATATACTTATTAACCACTTATCTTATCATTTTTATTTTAAGGTACACAACAAGGCAGCTGACTTCTCTGACCAATATAATAAATTTATTTTAGGAACTGATAAGTGATACTTTGCGCAGATTAATCATATTTTTGTATTCGTAATTTATGTTTGCTGAAAACCCGGTATCACAAAACGAAATCCACTTTTCGACGTTGTCATTGGATTCCCCTTATTATTTTCTTTTTTCTTATTATTAGAAGGTTTTTTGAGACAAGTTCATTTTGTAAATACGCCGATTTGCATGAATTTGTCCACTTGAATGGAGCTTACCGACTGATATTTGAATAATGGCAGAGGACAATACAATTTTATAGCAGGATAAGATTTATAAGCGCAGCAGACACATTTTATTTGTCAGTTTCTGCAATGTCTTTTTTTTCGGAAAAAACATGACCCTGTTTTACGAATGTAAACCGTTTCATCAGCATTTATACCTCAATATAGCCTTTCATGAAGTCTCTATTTGTGAGATAGAGAGTTAATGTGTCTACAGACGGACCACACCTCGGCTGCTGCAATCATATCGCCTGGTCGTCTGTGAATGACTCGTTGCGGCCTGTAAATGCCTGAATTTGCCTGGATGCGACCACCAATTGGAATTGAGATTCAGATTTGTTTATTTGCGATGTATGGGGTAAAAAATTAAGTAGGTAAAACATGAAGTAGGTTGTATTCAAGCTTATGTGATGTATTTGCGTTTTTCAACGACCCTAGCTGAACCAATTGACGAAGGAGCAAAATGCGGGGAGGGGAAAGAGCAAACAAACGCACAAAACGGTCGGTTTTGATCACACGTTGGTGCTTGAAGTGACCGCGCGCGTCGTTTGTGTGAATGTAACTATATGTTTTTATACAAAATTATGCCTGACCACTTTGTTGTTATACCGTGGCTGTGATGTCGCCCGTTTGAAGAAACTCTTAACAATACCAAACGTGTCTATACTTTTTTGATGTCTCATTTTTGTTTCTCCGATTGTTTTTATATTTAGTTAACTATCCATTGATTTTATGAAATATCGAAATAGCCTTTTTTAAAGGCTTCTTTATCAGAGAAATCTGATCCTAAACTATAACAACACACCATATGGCGTACAATTTAAACTTAGTCGCGATAACCCTAAACTGAGCAATAAAACTTAGCAGTTAACGGTTAATTAGAGACAGTGTCCGATAGTTGGCGATTTATAACAACTGTAGTTCCACACCCGACTTTACTTGTGAATTTTAAAATGTATCGTCATTATTTTCTTTACTCATTAACTACTAAATATTTTTTACAAAGACCATTTGGCGTACTGAAAATTTTCACTTTAATTAAGTAGTTTCCGCGTTGAGTAGCTCACAGTTAATCAATGGAAATAGATTACAATAAATCACAGTTTGTGATACTTTTTTGAGGTGATTTGAATGCATTCCTGAACGAACCATAGAGAACCATAGAGTAACAATTTAGATAAGAATGAGATAGCAATAATGACCTCTGCGGATCACTTATTCTTTTTTTATACAACACCAGAGTCGTACAGACAGACGTACCATCCAGTTTAGCTATGCTCAAACCCCTAGTCCCCTAAGACGTGCAGTCCGGGTATGATCGCATGTCGTGGTCACTATCGGATCGGGTGACTGATAAAGTGTGGTCACCGAATACTTAGCAGTGTAGCCCGGGGATATTGCCCCCAGGAGGACAGTTTCTTGGACAATGCTTCGGAGATGAGACTATTTGCCAGTTAATTTAATTGGGATCGTAAGTGGACACTGAAAGGCATTGGTAATGGAGGGCAAAATATTTTTTTTATTTTTTATAAATTTATAAATTCATCGTAAAAATACCTGATTTTTCCCCCTAGGTACTGATCCTTGATTGCAAAGAATAAAACACTATTAACTTTAACTTATCGATGTAGTCTCATGAAAAAGTTGCCCATTTACTGTAATTTAAAGACTTACTTTGACGTGCTGTCTTTTCGTTTAGCCTTTTCAGTAAATAAAGTGACATATTACAGAAAGCACTCCATCCATTTTTTCTGTCCGGTTCAAGAGCCGGCTGCAACTCATCACTGTGACAAACTAGTATCCAGATCATTCATCTGCTGATTTACAACTGGAAAGTAATTAAATTTTTACGTTTCACTTAATGGCTTCCTCAGTGATAGCGCCTCGTAAACGTCACACGAAGCAAGACAAAATGGCGGACTGACAGTTACTGCAGTCGGATCACAAAAAGTTAATAAATTATTGTATAAACATTGGTCTATCGCTGGAGTATCCCTTTTAAGAGGAGTTAAGAAATTAATCTTATGTTAGATTAAAAAAATCAGAGCCAATTATAAAAAGCACCATATACAAATGTATATGTCAATGTACTATAAATATAAATACACTATATTTTTTTACGGAGAAGTCTCTTATCATGGATATAAAGTTAGTTATGTCTCATATAAAAAAATAGTCAACAGTAAATAACAGTATGGTAGGTACCACAACATCCGAACCCGGGACAAATATCTGCACTACATGCTAGCATTTGTATCCTAGCGAGAATCGAACCTGCAGCTCCTGGCACTCAGCAGCTACCTACCCGCTGCGTTATCACATTTAATTTTCCTCACCTCATTTTCAGACGAACTCGGTGGCGCTGCGGGCAAGTAGCCAGCTGCGACGCTAGAGGTGCGGGCTCGAATCCCGCTGCGGGACAAATGCATGTTTTGCAGATATTTGTTCTGGCTCTGAGTCTTGTAGTACGACGGTGCTCATACTAACTTATACCCACGACTCAGGGAATCCTGTGAGGTCAGAAATATGTTTGTGTCTGTTGGGTTTTTAATATTATTATTTTACTCATTTTACAGATATCTCAGGTTTGGGCGTGGACCTTTGAGAGACATTAGCGGAACCTGAGCCAATGAGGTCTATTTGTACATATTAAAAACATAATATTGTAGAGGTAGTGTGGATGGCTACAGATGGAAACTATTGAAAACAAGAAGTGAAATATTAGGCTATTGCACAAGTAGGTAAATGCTATGGGTAAAATGTAAATGGGTAATGTAGATAAAACGGCAGCAGTTAATGCTCACTAAAATTCTGATCAAAATTTCATGATAAATTATGATATAATAATAGGCAGGTGATGACTTGCCATCCGTTTTTATTCTTATTAATTTCGTAAATCTTACATAGCATCAGTGATCGATTCCCTAAGAATGAAATTAAAAATAACGCTCCGCTAGCGAGCTATGAGAAAACAAAGAGGCCAAACAAAAGGTCGACCCTCGCGATCCGCGTTAATTGATTTCACAGTGTACTGAACCTTTAGGTACAGTTACACTGACAAGGCTTCGCTTAGCCATTTTTTGACACAAGTCATCGTGTCAACTCATTGACAAGAACTACATGTCAACTCATTGACAAGAACTACATGTCAACTCATTGACAAGAACTACATGTCAACTCATTGACTAGAACTACATGTCAACTCATTGACTAGAACTACATGTCAACTCATTGACTAGAACTACATGTCAACTCATTGACAAGAACTACATGTCAACTCATTGACTAGAACTACATGTCAACTCATTGACTAGAACTACATGTCAACTCATTGACTAGAACTACATGTCAACTCATTGACAAGAACTACATGTCAACTCATTGACTAGAACTACATGTCAACTCATTGACTAGAACTATATGTCAACTCATTGACTAGAACTACATGTCAACTCATTGACAAGAACTACATGTCAACTCATTGACTAGAACTACATGTCAACTCATTGACAAGAACTACATGTCAACTCATTGACTAGAACTACATGTCAACTCATTGACTAGAACTACATGTCAACTCATTGACTAGAACTATATGTCAACTCATTGACTAGAACTACATGTCAACTCATTGACTAGAACAAAATGTCATATTTTTGACCTAAATGCTTTCTCGTAGACAGGAAGCGAGTCCAGTGTTCAAGCTTTATGCGTGCTTTGTATTGCATTGCGCCACAGAGTCACAAAACCCCCGTCAAAACCGAAAGGTTTTTTTTTAAGTATTGGTAAGCGGCTACCGCAATCTATGGATGCTTGCGACAACAGAGGTTTCGCTCGCGCATAGCCGACACTGAGATGTATAACGAGTGAAGATTCTCATCTACCTGTAATTACACCGGCACCCATACCCTTCATACCGGAACACAGCAATGCGTGCATTACTGCTTGGCAGAAATAGGTATGGTGGTAGATCTTAATTATTTACTAGCTTCTGCCCACGGCTTCGCCCGCGTGGTACCCATATAAAAAGTAGCCTATGTGTTATTCTGATGTATAAGCTATATTACTGTAAAGTTTCATCAAAATTCGTTCAATAGTTTTTGAGTGAAAGAGTAACAAACATCCATCCTCACAAACTTTCGCGTTTATAATAGTAGTAGGATGGTACCTATTGGTATATTTAACATACCTACATAACCTACCTATTCGTATTTAAATCAGATTTTTGTCATTAATATATAATTTGGCAAGAATGTGTTAAAGTAATTACTTGATATAAATAGAGCAATAACTAAACTAATCCACAATTAGTACCTTCGTTAGATATCACTGAGACATGATTCATATTTATGACTTCCTTGGGACAGAGGGTCGTTAACGACTATTTGACCCTTAAGATGGGCCTACCCTTAAATAGTGAGAGATAAGACACAATAACCGTAACTACGAATGTGGACTAAATAACAAGTAGCACTTAGTTTAGGTGAAGTACCTACCTAGCTAGCATTTATCTATACATTATAAATTTAATTAAATAACATTTTTTAATGATCCTTTGTAAAAGGATCATTAAAAAGAATAACCAGCCTTGTTTTCTTGCCTTTCTTTCCTGGCTTGGTCTCGGAGGAAAAGTCAAATTTCATTTATTCAATAAAATCACAAGGATCACTTTGAAACGTCGGTTTTTATCTACTGCCTGTTCCTCCGCGACCAAACCAGGAAAGAAAGGCAAGAAAACAAGACTGGTAATTCTTTTTAATGATCCTTTTACAAAACAATAGGTTCGAATTCGAAGGATTTTCAATAATAACTTAGGGAAACATGAGGCCATCTTCGGGACCATGTCATAGCATGTCTGGATCATTATTTTAAAATTGTTGAAAATATTCAGAAGTTTCCGTATAAAAATGCGCGCAATCGAAAGCACGGTGTTCGGTTCAATGTAGTGAAGTAATCCCCTTCTAAGTGGTTTGTGTCGAGTCTCAGGCGATTGCTTAAAAGATTAAAAACTTGAGAGTTGTTTTACCTTCCATGCCAGTTACACTTGGAATGCTGTTATATCGTTGGTTTTTAGTAATTTTAAAGAAAATGTGTCTTCCTAATTTATTAAAAAAAATATTGAAGAAATATTGGCACAAACCCAAAAGTGCTCGTAACTATTTTAATTTAAAATATTTTTCAATTATAAATTAAATTATTTTATTATTTTAATATAATTACGTCTATACCATGATATTTTCTATTTTGGCATTGAGCAACACATATTATTTGTATAAGCTAAATTTTTGTTTGTTATGTGGGTTAAAATTAATACATTTACTTATTTTCTTCATCCTCCAAATGTTCCACTTCGAGGTCCTTCTTTATGAAAACCGTATATTTCAAAAAATCTGCTCAATTGGAAGCAACTTGTTACGCGAACGTAAGTTACACAGTAATTTACCACAGGAACTATGAAACTAGGTATTAAGTCGCATCTTCTGTCAAAATCCCGAAAAACTAAGCAATTCTAGCAACTTTAAATTGAGTCTCGATGATCTGAGATCAGCGGTCGGATTATCTCCGCGCCTTAGACTTAATTAAACATGAAATTCAATTAATAGAGACGGCAAGTTATCGCGAACGAATAAAGGGCCCTTCCCTAATTAAAATGTATTGCCTTATTTAACTCATTTTCTACTTACAATGACATCGCAAGAATGAACTCCAACTTTTTAATCTGGTCGGTATCTTGTTTCGCCTTAAGTTAAATGCAATCGTCATCCATAAAACCACCTTATTGCTATTGGAATAAAGCTTGAGTTTGCGTGGAGGGCATAGCCAGGTTTCTGGGAGACGTCACTGCCGTACCGCTCCGAGTCACAAAGAGGTATTTGCGGCGGTCTTAAGGCTGAACATTAGTTTTTAAGGGTCTTATTTTGTTGTTTGCTATTAAAGAGAAAGAGCCTTTTATAGAATTAGCGCGCGTAATAAAATTAATCGGTTTCCTCGAGCAAAGTCTGGATTTAAAGTTGCTTTTATGAAATTGCGGTATTGGGAGGTGAGTTTCAAAAAGCTTATCGGGGCCAATTGAATTTTATCGGCTCTACAGATTATTTTAGTGATTGAAAGCGAAAGTTTCCACCTCGAAACTTTAGGAGTGGCCGATGTAGTAAAGTTGAATGTTCATCTACGTCATTGCAGCTTTATCTATTAAAAGACCTCCAATAGATCAAAAAAGTCGTTACCATCGTTCAACAAGATAATTTAGTCAGAAAAATATCATTAACATCATTAGTAGCCCATGGCTGGGCATAAGTCTCCTCTCTCAAAATGGCTATGCCCTTTAAAGTGCAAAATAAAGTAGGTCTTAATAATCCTACTATCATTATTTTGCATAATTTTGGATTGCAGGTTTGATTTTGTAATCGCGGGACAAATGTTTGTATGATTTGCAAATGTTTGTCTACGGTCTGGGTGTTTTCTATATATAATATGTATGTATTAACAAAGAACAGTATACTTGTATATCAGTCATATAGTTCCCATAATACAAGCTCTGCTTAGTTTGGGGCTAGATGATGATGTGTGAAAAATGTCCCGTATTATTATTATTATATCTTTGGACACTACCACTCTAGAAGTACATATTTAGATCTAATCCATTCATATTGTAAAACGGGAACTAAATTAAAGGCCTTTTTTCAATAATTACAATTTTGGGGAAGATCAGGTGGAATTGAACCACGTAACACTGATTATAAACTTTTACACTTTATTTATATTTCGTTACATTTGTTACTCCGTTCAACACTTCTGAACGACTGCCTCGAATACACCAACCGGGTTCTACATTACACTTCCCTTCCACTCTAAATGTGACGTGACAAAAACGAAAGCCCCTGATTGGCTACAGAACTTTTAGTCAAATCAACAACTGGTTGAATTATGTATTCAATATTCAACAAGTCAATTAAGTATCTAATATTAGTAATATCTTCTAACAAATTGTCATCTGAGAAATAATTTAAAAATAGATACGTATAACAAGGATAACATAGTCATTTACTTGATTACAATGGACAGTCCTAACAACAATTAACAAATAATGCTTCTACGAAGTGTTATCATAAAACGAGTACATATTCTTCAGTACATAGTTTTCCTATTATTAAATGAAACGGTACCTTGCGTCCGTCCCACGTCTCGTAATAATCGTGTCTTGCCTCTTAATAGTTGGTTATTTCTTCAAGCCTGCACTCCACCCTGTAGTGGGCGACCAAAATCCAAGGCGGCACGAACCCTGTCTATTGCACTTATTATTTATCATATTAATATATCATATAAAAGAAAACTCTTGGCATTGATGCGGTCAAAAGATTTGACTCCTATATTTCTTGTGCAACTGCGTAAACAAGATGTCTAAATCAAAGTCAACATGCTGCAAGGGTAACATTATTAATCTCGTTTTATGGTAATACTAGCTTCTGCCCACGACTTCACCCGTGTGGTACCCGGATAATAAGTAGCCTATGTGTTTTACTGATGTTTAAGCTATATTACTGTAAAGTTTCATTAAAATCCGTTCAGTAGTTTTTGCGTGAAAGAGTAACAAACTTCCTCACAAACGTTCACGTTTATAATATTAGTAGGATTATAGTTTCTGCCCACGGCTTCGCCCGCGTGGTATTCGGTATTAAAAGTAGCCTATGTGTTATTCTAATGTATAAGCTATATTACTGTAAAGTTTCATCACAATCCGTTCAGTAGTTTTTGCGTGAAAGACTAACAAACATCGTCACAAACTTTCACGTTTATATTAGTAGGAAGGATAGGATTTCTCAGATGCCAATCATCTTTTTTTTTTAAATTAAGAGTTGATAGCAGTTTAAAATGAACGCAGCTTGATTTAGTTACAAAAAAATAATCTCTCTGTTTTTTTTTTTGATCACGTTTCGTTAGTTTCACCAGTATAAGGTATTGCGGCCTTACACCTTGTGTACTATATTATATAGCGTATCGAAAAAATATAAAAAAATATTCAAAAGTATGTTTCCGCCCGGGATCGAACCGGGGGCCTTCTGCGTGTTAGGCAGATGTGATAACCGCTACACCACGGAAACCGTGAAACAAGTTCGCCGAAATGCGCGACACATTTACTGTGACACACATAAATAGGTAAATAAATTTAAAAAAAAATAATGCTGGACATTTTCACACATCATCTAGCCCCAAAGTAAGCAGAGCTTGTATTATGGGAACTACATGTCTGATATACTACATAAATATATATTTTTTTGTTAAATACATAATATACATAGAAAACACCCAGACCTGAGACAAATATTTGCAGATACAAACATTTGTCCCGTGGCGGGATTTGAACCCGCAACCTTCTACCGCAGTATAGGTACTTAGTCTATCTGATTGAGTGAAAGGCAATCCAAGATCACCTTGATTGATAACCGTATCTTAATTTATTGAACTCATAAAATATAAAAGATTAAGCTCGCAATAAAAAAATATCTACATATTCACGAACAATTTAATATTTAGTATTTTTTGAGATTTCCCGATATATATTAAGATATATAGATTATAATATTAAGATAGTGATTATGTTATACATAAATTAAAATTTCAAATTTGAAACACAAATAATTTAATATTTCTTTGAAGCCAATGCATTTTACTTATTTCGCTCTAACAGAATCCTCATTTTTGCATTTTTCCCTATAGTATTTCCGACAGGTATTTCATGCAGGCCTTATGTATAAATACCTACTCATAAGATATAACGTTTTAACCGCCACATAAAGAGTCTGTATATGCGTTTCCCGTTAGAGGTTATTTGTATTTTATCACTTATCTCCAAATGGCTTATCCGATTGAAATGTGTTTTGCAATCGATTTGTATGACATCAAGGTAGGGATGCCACTGACGCAAGAAAACACACAGAATGCAGATAAAAAACTTACATAGTAGACTGATTCTTCGAAATAAGTGTTTTTTTTATCAACTGTAGGTTCTTTCTGTTTTTGGTAGGAGTAATTATTGTAAAAAAAACTCCCGAATATAAAATAAGTTTTGTTAATTGTAAAAACTTAAACTTACTTAGTTCATAAGCCGACGATTCTTTGATTTAAATATCATCTCTTCATTGACTTTGGCTTTATCTATTACTTTGGTAACAAACTAACATAACTACTTCTAAACAATTATATATACCTACAGAGGTAGTGAGGGGGAGGGGGTGGGGGGGGGGGGGGGGTGAGGAGTGTTGCAGGGAGGGGGGTTTGCTAATGATGTTTTATGCTCTGATATATTATCATATTAACGGAGCTCTGGGGCATGACGTTAATGGTAACTATTAGACTGCCACCTTAAAGATGAGGTGCTTAATTACTGAGAATTTAGTTAAGACTTCCTTACCTCAAAACAGTGAAGGAAAACATTGTGAGGAAACTGGCTTGTCGAAAAATTCGAAGGCATATACAGAGTGTAATAAGACGACTCCCGAAAACTTCGGGAGGTGAAAGTACCCATCAATATGAACACTGTGAACGCGAAAAAAAAATCAGCTGTTCCATACATTTCAGCCAAGTAGGTATTGGACTTTAGTATGGAACAGCTGATGTTTTTTTCGCGTTCACTGTGTTACTTACTTATTAAAAGATGTTCATATTAATGGGTACTTTCACTCCCCGAAGTTTTCGGGAGTAGTCTTATTACACCCGGTATGTGCCCGTGAACAGGCACGGTTAATGTTCCAATAAGCGACGATGGGCTTGCAATCTTTCACGCGGAATACTTACTGCTTGCATAATGCGGGAAAGTACCAAATATAATGTTTGGACATGCCTCTGACTACCTCCTAATGCCATAATGGGAAATAGTTATACTGTTTTGAAGTAGTTTTAGTTTGGCGTTCTGTCTAACTTTGTCTTATACAAAAAGCGTACGTAGGTGTGACTGCGTACGTACCTAAATCCACCAAGAAATAAAAAATAAATCGATTGACAAAAAGTTATGTTTCCGCCCGGGATCGAACCGGGGGCCTTCTGCGTGTTAGGCAGATGTGATAACCGCTACACCACGGAAACTATGACATAAACACAAAATATTATAGACTGTACCAAGTGAAAGTAAGTTGGTTCGTTTCGCAAGTATTCATTGCTAGCATTTCATAAGCAACATAAAACAAACCAATCGTCTGTACCTATCAAATTGTGGACTTTCACTAGTATGCCACTACAAACGGCATTGCGCCGTTTCCATCGATTACCAATCTGCGGAGATGCAATGTCGTCGGTGCATCGAGTGGGGGCCGTTTTTCACGACTTCCGGTGGTCACAAGAACCTGGAGAAGTTGTACACTTAAAAAGAAGAATTATAAAATTTTTCGTCAGTCAAAATAATTACTTATTTATTGAATTCTCAAAAAATAAGAGTGTATTTTGAAAAGTCTTATTTTTCGAGAATGTGAGAAATGCTAAAAGTATTTTTTACCTGCCAATCTCAAAGGTATTCTAAACGTAGGTACCTACTTGACCGTAAAAAAAGTTATACAGAGTTTTCTATGTAAAATATATAAGTATTTACAAATAAAAAACATATAGATAGTATCTATATCAGTCATGTAGTTTCCATAATACAAGCTCAGCTTATTTTGGGGCTAGATGATGCTGTGTGAAAAATATCCAGTATTATTTATAATTATCATAATTATTCCTGTTGGTGAAACTAGTTCGACCAAGAGGAAAACACATAGAACGCCTGTCTGTCACACGATAGACCTTTACTACAATAAATTCTCATTCCACACGCACAACTCTTCTCCGGAATAGTTTCAAATCTCAAAACATCCATTTAAACTGAAAGTGGAAATAATAACCGGCTAACCCCGGTTCAGGTGAACTACTGCAGGGTAATATATCAAAGTTTGCAACTTAACCGACTTCGAGGTGCGAGGGTATGAGTTATGTCGACCGCGTACCTCTTGTGAAAAGAGGCAAGGTATAGGTGACAGCGTAATTGCTCCTACTTTGACCCGTTGTATTGGTTGCTCATTTCTCGGAAAACCAGAATTAAATTTCTTGAAAGTTATATCTGATGACGAACAGGAAAGGTCAGATATTAAATGCTAATAATAGGTACATGGTTCTTATCAATAGCTGGAGTACCAGCTATTGATAAGAACCATGTACCTATATAATTTATTTCTCATTATATGCTAGGCTCTGATTTTTATCAGGGATCGTATTTTCGCAACAGCGGCGGTCGGTACTAACGATTAAAAACTTCTGAATAAATTAGCTTCGGAACGTTTTTTTTTAATTTTCTTGACAAAACGACAAAAAAGTGGCAAATAGCCATATTTAAAAAAAATTATACATCAACGTCTCAAAAGTAGGTATATCAACTTATTTTTTTGTGATTTCGTTCTCGTTTGATTTCTACACTATACGCTTAGCTTCACTCGCTACAGCGTCTCGCTTAGCTCTTCCGGCGCGTGTCCCAAAACGCATTTATCGCAGGCCGAGGCGAGGCGAGGCGAGGCAGGGCGAGGCGAGGTGTCGCTGTATGTAATTGAGTTACCGCCAAGAAGCGGGTACAATGGCTCGCGTGAGAATTACTTCCCTCAAGTTACTGTTTGTTGTTTTGTTGTGATTAGAATGTTAGGTAGAAAATAGCTATAATTTATTTGTATTTCTGTATTCGAGAATAACTCGATTAAAGGCTTCTTATAACAAATAAACTGTTTTTTTTTTAAAAACGTGACAGCTAGATTCATGAATAGATATTACCTAATCTAGCTAAATAATTGACATATTCTTTGTTCTCCCAACGAATTTGCTGAAGTTACTTTATTTCGACGACCTCTGTGGCGCAGTGGGTGAAGGTCCGCCTGAGACGCAGAAGGTTGCGGGTTCGATTCCTGTCACGGGACGAATGTTTGTAAGATCTGCAAATATTTGTTCCGGGTCCGGGTGTTATGTATAATATGTATGTATTTACAAAAAAAAAGTATATAAGTAGTATATCAGTCATGTAGTTCCCATAATACAAGCTCTGCTTAGTTTGGAGCTAGATGACGCTGTGTGAAAAATGTCCAGCATTATTATTTATTATTATTATTTATTTATTAAGTAGTATTAAGTTCGCCTATGAACTATCTATCTGTTTATTTTATATATTAACAATTATTATAATTCTTGACATAATTTTTGACATTTTGTATGATTATTGACATTTAATTTTGTTTTGTATACCTACCTACTATTTACCACTGTTAGTATTTAAATTGTATATTGTGTATATTGTATGAATAATGTGATGAGGATGAATGAAGCGAAAGAGGTATGCCAGGATCGTAGCAAGTGGAAATCCTTGGTCTCTGCCTACCCCTCTGGGAAACAGGCGTGACTATATGTATGTATGTATGTATGTATATTGTGTGTAATGGTTAAGTAATAGCGACCTCTGCAACGTCCTGACAGGGTCGATGTACCTTCCAACCTCCTTGGAGCTTCACTAGACCTAACCTTAACCATTGTATGTAGGACATTAAGTATGAATAAATGAAATTATGAAATTTATGTTATAGTAATAAATAAATAAAATCTTTATTGTTTACCATTCAAAAGAAACATAAGTACACGTTTTTAAAAAGAGTTATAATAGGTGAGCTTGTATGTGCATATCTTATTTAGTTTCGGAAAAAAATAGCTAGACAGAAATGATTTGAACAAAATTGAGAACGATAGGTTACACTACCAAATATAACAGAAAATTGAGGAGAAATATCAAGGTATTTCTGTCTAGTCTATGGCGGAGACTAATCGAGTAGAGCATTGCTCGTCTCCAAAAGCACGGGTCTTCTTAATTATGATATTTTACGGCAGTCTCTCGCAAACACCTTGCACAAACACTAATAAATCTGTGGAAAATGTCCTAAAGCATGTTTTGCAGCCCCCAGCCCCCAGCCCCCAGCCCCCCGGTGGGCCGGAAGCTGATACACCGCCGGACACGATAGTTATCAATACGGATTATCCGTCGGCCCACGTGGCCACAGTGTAGTTTTTTGCAGTAGCTGAAAATCGGAAGAATCACCGCTCCCATTTCCACGCACACACACGCTTTTTTTTTATTATATTGTGGTGTACAATAAAGTATTCTAATTCCTTCATTAATTCATTCAACAATTAGTGTTCCAATAAGCAGCGATGGGCTAACGACCAGACCACCCCATACTAAGTATCCTTAAAAATGTTCATCATGAGGTATACAGTATTGAGCGTGTTTGTTAGTTTGTTTTGTTTCCAGCATGCTTCACTCATACATCTACACTGGCCTCGGTTCCACGGTTTCACTCACGTAGCATCCGGATGAAAAATATAAGCTAATTTACTCACTAACTACCTGTTTCAAATTTCATCCAAATTAGTTCAACCGGTACGGAGATTATTAATAAATAAATAAATAATGTTGGACATTTTCACACAACATCATATAGACCCAAACTAAGCAGAGCTTATATTATGGGAACTACATGACTGATACTTATATGCATTTATATTTTTAGATCATGCAAACATTTATCCCGCGGCGGGAATCGAACCCGCAACCTTCTGCGTCTCAAGCGAGCTTTCGCCCACTGTGCCATAGATGTCGTTTAATAACAAACATTCAATCATATAAAAATACAAACTTTCGTATTTATAATATAAGAGTAGGATGTATCTTATGTACTGGCACGGTGGCACGTGTCTACTCATTCTGTGTCTCCGCTCACCTCAACAGGGGGTGGAAAAACGACGGACGTGACGTGGCATACTGATACAACTTGTTTTGTCTAAGACTGTATAGCGTGGCCTCATCTTACACTCCTTGATATTAGAAACTATGATAAGGAAGAAAATATGGACGGAAAAACAATACATAGAGTATTTTATCTCCTCCGTATATCCCTTTGTCATCATAAAAGCATGTCTTTTTCTTGGAGGAGTAGGAAGTCCTCGGAATTCTAGTTAACAGAATCCATCTTTCACCAATCAAAGGAAATCTGATTGACGACTATGGTGGCGTGGCGGGCGAGTAGTCTGTAACGTAGAAGATTCGGTTTCGGTCCCGCTGCTGGTCAAATGTATGCGTTCGGATATTTGTTACGGATTGGGCGGTGTGGTACCATTGTACTCGTGGTTGCTGATACCCATGACACAGATATTATAATACCCCATATAATATAATACCCCATGATATAGGAAATCCTAGTGTTGTTGCAAATAATTTATATACATATGTGTGGGGTTGTTTTTTTGCCATTAAAATTTCTTAAATTTTGAAACATAATTTAAGCGCGGCAGACGTGTATGCAAATACA
Organism: Perizoma flavofasciatum; assembly: GCA_958496245.1. Lineage (NCBI taxonomy): Eukaryota > Metazoa > Arthropoda > Insecta > Lepidoptera > Geometridae > Perizoma > Perizoma flavofasciatum. The sequence continues at coordinate 20,420,217 of OY292419.1, read as the reverse complement.
CAAATATTTGTCTCGCGGCGGGAATCGAACCCACAACCTTCAGCGTCTCAGACTGGACTTCGACCACTAAAGTAAGTAGGTAAGTTTTTTCGAAAGTATTGACAATATTTCTGCGCATGTTTCAGAAAATATTATTTAGTACTTACAAATAAATCCTGCAAATAGATGATTATGATTATGGTAATGTTCTGATTCTGACATTTTATTTATTTACGCTTTCTAGTCGGCACTAGTCTAGAATCTCTTAAAGTTAAAGTTTATTCCGAATAAATGCTGAGTTGGACGCCATTTTGCGTCGTTGCATATTGCTAGGTATCGGGAGGCATATACTTTCATTGTTAGTATTTAGATTTTGCGTCGTTGCATATTGCTAGGTATCGGGAGGCATATACTTTCATTGTTAGTATTTAGATTTTGCGTCGTTGCATATTGCTAGGTATCGGGAGGCATATACTTTCATTGTTAGTATTTAGATTTTGCGTCGTTGCATATTGCTAGGTATCGGGAGGCATATACTTTCATTGTTAGTATTTAGATTTTGCGTCGTTGCATATTGCTAGGTATCGGGAGGCATATACTTTCATTGTTAGTATTTAGATTTTGCGTCGTTGCATATTGCTAGGTATCGGGAGGCATATACTTTCATTGTTAGTATTTAGATTTTGCGTCGTTGCATATTGCTAGGTATCGGGAGGCATATACTTTCATTGTTATTATTTAGATTTTGCGTCGTTGCATATTGCTAGGTATCGGGAGGCATATACTTTCATTGTTAGTATTTAGATTTTGCGTCGTTGCATACTGCTAGGTATCGGGAGGCATATACTTTTATTGTTAGTATTTAGATTTTGCGTCGTTGCATATTGCTAGGTATCGGGAGGCATATACTTTTATTGTTAGTATTTAGATTTTGCGTCGTTGCATACTGCTAGGTATCGGGAGGCATATACTTTTATTGTTAGTATTTAGATTTTGCGTCGTTGCATATTGCTAGGTATCGGGAGGCATATACTTTTGTTAGTATTTAGATTTTGCGTGGTTGCATATTGCTAGGTATCAGGAGGCATATACTTTTGTTAGTGTTTAGATTTTGTTTATGTAAATCCCGTGTGTGTTTTGTCTGTCTGTTTTATATTGTGTAACGTTAGCAAATAAATGTATTTTCTTTCTTTCTTTCTTTCCAAATAGAAAATAACATAACAGTTTAAAAACTAAGTTATTTCTATCACCTACCTAAACTTGGTACCTAATAAGTACTTTACGAACGAATTTGAGAGTGCTTCCCCTTTCAACCCAATATTGTTTTACCTGTTCAACCCAAAACATATGCTCCGTTCTACCCAATCCAAAAATCTAAGTCATGGCCAAGAAACTAACTTATATCAACATTTGAACTTTTATACTTACACAATAAACATAGGTACGGATAAAATATAACAGAATATTAATATATACTTATATATTTTTATTTACCTACACAATAATTTAGACAGGCTTTTTCGATACACAGCAGTGTATCGGGAAATACATCAGCCTCAGGGCTTTACTTAACTTTAAACTCTTCTTTTTTCACAAAAATATTAATTTGTTTAAGAAAAAAAGCGATAAACACAATGTTAATACTAGAAATAAAGATAAACTCGCTGTTGCCACTTGTAGACTCCATAAAGTTAGTAAATCGTTTAAAGGGCACGGTGTACGCTTTTATAACAAACTCCCAAGAGATATACAAAAATTATCAATTAACAAATTTAAAAACGTAATTAAACAAAAGCTTTATAAAAAGGCAAACTTAAAATATCTGATTATTTAGATGACAAAAACTCATGGGATTGAAAATGCTCCAACTCGAACCTATTTTTTTGTAAAAGGATCATTAAAAAGAATAACCAGCCTTGTTTTCTTGCCTTTCTTTCCTGGCTTGGTCGCGGAGGAACAGGCACTAAGTACCACTTTGAAACGTCAGTTTTTATCTAGATAAAAACTGACGTTTCAAAGTGGTACTTGTGATTTTATTGAATAAATGAGTTTTGACTTTGACTTTAACTCTTGATTAGGCTTTTTCTGGAAAACACCGAACTAAACCGACTTCATCTTTACACAACCTCTTTCTAAATAAAACAAACGGTATTCATACTCTACTACAGCTTCTCATCTGAAAAATAAAAGTCAGTTTAGTACCGCCTTACCAGAATTTTATTCAATTCTGATAATGTCCTCGATTCTGTAGTACACAAACTTAACTAAATTTAAACTTTCGCTCTTTTTTACTGATGGTGAAAAAAAGATAGAGATAGCTACAATTTTAGTGCTGTCAAATTAGTCAGATTTAAGTTTTCCATACAAATTTAGTCGTGATTTCAAAACATGCTGATAATAAACACGAAGAAAAACTGATTTGTAACACGCAGCAGTAAAATTCTTGCCATCTTTTTCTTGCGTACACTATCAGTAAAAGAGAGAGACAGTTTAAATTTAGTTTAGATAGTGTACTACAGAATCGAGGCCAATATCTAATAAAGTACCTACTCAATAAAGTAGTCAAAGTAAAAACTTCCTTACAGCAGTACAATATCCCCTGGTTCATATCTAACTAGCACTTAGCAGTCACATGGATATTACCCGGGCCGTTTACGACACTTTGAGTTGAGGTGGGCCGTTATTGATTGATTTGTTTTATGGCCCAGAGGCGATTGTCGGAGTTTGGAACTCAGATATTAATGATTTCTGATATTGCAAAGAAGGTAATTTGCGGTTCGCCATGATAGAGGTATAAGACAGTCCTTCCTACTATCCTATCCTATTAATATTATGAACGTGAAAGTTTGTGAGGATGTTTGTTCCTCTTTCACGCAAAAACTACTGAACGGATTTTGATACAACTTTACAGTAATATAGCTTTAACATCCGAATAACACATATGCTACTTTTTATCCGGGTACCACGTGGGCGAAGCCGTGGTCAGAAGCTAGTATTTTATAATCTTAAATATAATGATTGAAAATGTACTCAGCCTGCATACAGGCGTGCAAATATTAAAAAAATCATGCTAATTTATTTATTTCTATTATTATATGTAACATATCATCTAGGCTATAAAAACAATTAGACAATAACGTATCCTTGTTCCTCTTACTTATTGTTTCATCTCAAACTAATTGTACTTTTTTACCATTATCTTGAAATTCCTCTATAAATAATTCCGTTAAATCTCCCATGGCCATAACGTAGACCAATTCCATTATCCTGAATTAATCACTTAATTTGACGACATCTGATTAAGTTCCGTCATTAACGTAATTATATCTGAGGGGCGGTCTTATTGCTGAAATAAAAACTTTTTATTGGTCCTCTGGAGATTTACTCTGGGGCATGTGTTTGGAGATGGTGATTATAGATTATTAGGTATGTACTTGTGATTATCATTAAGTGTTTTGAACGTGCCCTGTTGACCATTGGATTTTGGTACTCGAAAAATGTATGTGCTCATTAACACGTGCTCAAAACGGAAATGAATACATATCGTGTGGAAAATGGCATGTGCTAAAACCATGCATTCGAAGACATGTGTCATTAGTTAGGCTATCAGTTATCCTGTCACGTGAAATGATAACTACTTGCGAAACGCTTGTATACCCCAATTGTAATGTTCAGACATGCCTCTGACTATCCCCTACTTGAGATCCTCGATCATGTATTTATCTGAGAATGTCCAGAATGGAAATACAGTTGTGAGAATGTTTGTTTGTTTGCTTTTTATGCTGGATTTTTGCAGATCATAGAAACATTTGCCCTGAGGCGAGAATCAAACTCGCAACCTTCTGCGTGTCAGGCAGGCTTTCATCCATTGCGCCACAGTGGTCGTTTGGTTCCAAATTGTAAAAGAAAACATCACCAGGAAATAATGATAAGAAAAATCAAGGAGTGACAATAATAATGAAAGAGTCTTAACAAAGTGTATGAGGGTCCACCAAAATTAATCTGTACTTCAGTTTTCTTTACATCATAAGTTTAGATTAATTTCAATTTCAACTTTTGTACACTTTTCCAATTATTAAGATAAAGATGTCATAAATAACAGATATACATTTTATTGCAGCTTATTGGCTTTTGATTACAAATCAATTGTAAACACAAAACGTACGAGATGCTCGTGCAACTGATATCAAAGTTGATTTCTCAAACTTGGACCAGTTTCATATAGTTTCCGTGGTGTAGCGGTTATCACATCTGCCTAACACGCAGAAGGCCCCCGGTTCGATCCCGGGCGGAAACATAACTTTTTACTTTTTTACGTATTTGTTTAAAAATTTGGACAGAATATATATATGCTCTTCCTCAAAAAACTTGGTTCATTCATAATTGATCACAAAGACTCTTTTCAGGGCCACTACGACGACTTACGACTTCAAATACTGTGGGACATGTGGCTTCTCAAAAGTTATTCTTTGACGAATGATCTATGACTATTTCGATGCAATAATTTCCCGCAACCTTAAGATTGTATCGAGTCCAATACTTTTCTTGTATTTAAGAGTTGTAAACACTGATATATACTCTATGGTTCACCATTAAGCTTATTTCTGAACGAAAGTGCAGTTTATTTACACCGCCACTTTCCTGGACCAAACCCATAGCACCGAGCGAAAATTGTGATTTTTTTTTTGACAACGTCTGTTGCGCAGTGGGCGAAGGTCCGCCTGAGATGCAGAAGGTTGCGGGTGCGATTCCCGCTGCGGGACAAATGTTTGTATGATATGTATTCCTTTGTCTCGGGTCTGGGTGTTTTCTATGTATAATATGTATGTATTTACAAACAAAAAATTTATATAGGTAGTATATCAGTCATGCAGTTCCCATAACACAAGCTCTGCTTACTTTGGGGCTAGATGATGCTGTGTGAAAAATGCCCAGCATTTTTTTTATGAAAAATTAAAAAGATCTCACGAATTTAATAAAAATAAAGATCACAAGTTTCGTTCGATACAATGAAAAGTGTTGGCGGGGCATACATAAACTTCACTTTCGTTCAGAAATGGTACAATGCAAAATGCATGACAGTGTTAACACGAAATGTGGTTCATAATAATCGAGATTTCCTTCACTTCATCGATCGCTATTCGGAACTTTTCTCCACCAGCAGTTGTCGGTTCTACGTGCTATGATATATAGTCTGCCCATTGCGACTTCAACTGAAGTCACCTCCAACTAAATTTACTTAATCAACTAGCAACATAATATCCATTGTTAGCTCAAGAGCTACAAATCGCCCAGCATCCATAAACCAATCAACCGCAACTCTCACACGTCTGATCAATCCGAGCCTCTTCCTGCCCACTACACTGTCGCTAATGACTAATTACGCTTGTACAATCCCTGCTGTACACCGTGCCACTTGTACCGTCGACATGTCCACCCACACACGCGATTTTCGACCTTAGGAATTTGATTGTTTGGTTGCGATTGTGTACTGCAAGCGAAGGTTAAGACGTTTCTCTTTGGGAGTAGATTGAAGCACGCTCATTAGGTATTTAGTGCCATTGTCTGATGTAAATAAACTGATTTGAGCTTTTGCTTGGGTGTTTTAAGGTTGACGTTCGTTTGTGTGTGGAGTGGTGAGATAGGTCCCGAATAGAGTCTGGATAGGTAAAGGCTTCCTGGGGAAAGATATCGCCACGTAATGAGTTGAGTGGCATTCAAAACATCATTATCTACGTTCACCGCAGGAGCTCGCTACAGGAATACGAGAGCTTTTGTTTCTAGTCGAAGTTTCTGAGTTCTTTCGAAGTGGAAATTGAAATTAAAATAATTGAGTTTGGTGATATAAAGCAAAATGTAAAGGAACTTATTTTACTGTAATTTCATAGAACAAGTTTAATTTTACCCTTCTTCATGATTTAGTTTGGGCGGTCAATAATTTGATGAATAAGATCTCTGAGTCTACATGGAAAATCTCGTGTTTGTATGTATGTATGTATTTTTGTTTGTTTGTCCCACTTTAAGTACCGAATCGTTTTATCAATTTAAATTAGATTATACTAATATAATTTTTAACTTTGTGTATGAGCTTAATTGGTAAGGGAGTGTTTTGAACTATAGGATCCCAAGAGACCCTGAGAAATAACGTGAGATAATCTCGTGATTTGGGGTATAAATGAAACAAAGTAAACCACGCAACACAATTTTCTAAATATTTTAGACCATAAAGATTTTAAGTAATAAGCAAAATTGGTTTTATGTTATATACAAAAAACCGAAACTTATTCAGAACCCGCTGCTTTCAATAGCCGGGTTAAAAATGGTAATCCATAATATCTCAGTTCGTGGCGAACTATTAGTTTTATTAAAAATAATAATTCTAGAATCCTTTTGCAATTCTGTTGCTGTTTTATTCCCAGAACTCCACATTCAACAAGGCATTCTAAACACCTACAATAAAAAACTTATGAAGTTCGAACAAATCATGTCCAGCATGTCAATCGGTTTTCCTTAAAAAACTTGTTTAAATTCTTTATCATAACAATGTACCTCTATACAATCTTTGCAATCCGGCCTACCGACTCTCTGCAAGATCAACTCAGTTGATAAGTGCGCGCAGCTCTATTTATTAGTTATTTAGTGAACCTAACTATCTAGTTAAAGCCAGGCATATTGCACTAGTTTCTACACATGCAGCCTGTGGGCAAGTCATAAGCAAAAACAGTACAGCGCCTTGCGCGTGCAATATAATAATGCGTTCAGAGTGCTGATGGGGCTGCCCCGGTTCTGTAGCGCGTCGGGGATGTTTGCCGAGGCGCGCGTGGACTGTTTCTACAGCATCATGCGCAAGAGGTGCACATCTCTGGTGCGCAGGGTCCGGGACAGCTCCAACAGCATTCTGAGGGTATTCTCAGATAGATTTGACTTAACTTATCTCAGACATTGTTCTATGATCCATTTTAATAATAAACTATCTTTTTTATTCTAGTTGTAATGACATTTTAACTTTCTGACATAGTAATTTTGACATTCCATTCCAATTCCAATAGTTTGTTTCTAAAAAAAAAAAAAAAAAATTGACATTTACTGTATCAATTATGTATTTATTTGTTTACTTGTTGTTTAGTAGCCAAATATTTCAAGGAATAAGAATAACTAACTTAGAATAAGAAATTTATAACTAACATTTATTATGATGATCCAATGTTGATTTTAATAAATAAATATGATATGGGAAAGCTTCTTGAAACAATATGTTTTTATAGAATCTGAATGGTAGAAAATGCTATAGTAATATTATGTCCGTGTTTAAGCCAATTTAATTAGTTTTGGTTAGAGGTACAGTGGCCTCGATTCTGTAGTACACTAACTAAACTAAATTTAAACTGTCGCTCTCTTTTGCTGATAGTGTACGCAAGAAAGAGATGGCAAGAATTTTACTGCTGTGTGCTGCTTTCAAATCAGTTTACGAGCCGCTTTTCTTCGTGTTTATTGTCAGCATGTTTTGAAATCACGACTAAATTTGTATGGAAAACTTAAATCTGACTAATTCGATAGGCCTAAAATTGTAGCTATCTCTTTCTTGCTTGCACTATCAGTAAAAGAGAGCGACAGTTTAAATTTAGTTTAGTTAGTATACTACAGAATCGAGGCCAGTGACAATTCCTGTATCGTTCGCACTCTCGTGCAATCCTGTATCCTCGTCTCTTTCCAACCCATACACCTGTCGTGATGTGGATCATTGGCACGCGCCTGCCCCCGCGCGCGCGCACCTGACTGAAGGTCCAAGAAAAAAGATGGCGAATAAGTGATACAATTATGGAAATGGCTCAATCTCAATAAAATACGTCAATACTAAAGTACTGTTGTTGGAGCCCGGAAAACTGGTAAAAAGTGTGAGGAAAGTGTCTTCTATAGCTGTGAAGAAAATGCATTTATTATTTATTATTCCCCAAACAACACAAAAGTAAAAAAAAAAATAGTAATAAACACAAAACGAATACTTAACATATAATAACACAACGAAACGAAAAACAGACAAAGTAGGTACGTCATTTTGTGTTGCGTGGGGTCAAATAGGTCCCCGTCTCAGCATTATGCTGCGTCAGAACCTAAGGGTCAGGTGCAGCGCTGGTTTTCAGACGGGAAGAAGACTGTGCGGTATAGAGGTACTATTGAAAGTTCTACAGCTTCATCTAGCCCCAAAGTAAGCAAAGCTTGTGTTATATGAACTGCGTGACTGATATACTACTTATAAAGATATATTTTTTTGAATGTAGTTAGTTAAGATTTTTATCATGACACTCTTTGGGAGAGTTTCATGATAAAAATCCAGCACTGGACACACTTCTACTGGCTGTCAATGATGATAATGATAATAAGAATAGATCTGCGCTCTCACCAACATTAACATCATCAGTATTTTTCTATTTTTCGGTGCGATGGAACGAAGAAATCGTATACATGAAAAAACATACTAAAACAACAAAAAACAAAAAAAAAACTTAGGATGGAGAGTTAACAACTCTAGTCGCATAATTGACCATACCTCGTGTGTTCATAAGTCTTGAGACACAGTAAAACTAAAATATTTTTGGAGCTAAGTTGAGTATTCATTTATTGGATATTAAAATTAAAACTACTGACATCTAGATCTGTATTTAAAAATAAATCATTCAAAATGGCCGCCTTTGCTTTCAATGCAGGCCTTCAAACGCGTGCGCCATTCATCTATGGCGGCACGAATCTTTTCAATGGGAATCCGTTTCGATTCTTTAATAAGGGCTCGCTTGAGAGAATCCAGGTTTGGGTGAGACTTTCTGCATGCCCTCAGCTCCAATTTCGTCCATAAAGAATAATCCAAAGGATTCAAGTCAGGGCTTGACGAGGGCCAATCTTCGCTCCGAATGAAGCCTGGCAAATTGGCCTCCAGCCAACGTTGGGTAGTCTTAGCTTTATGGGAGGGAGCAGAGTCCTGTTGGAAAACCCAGTATTTTCCAGCGAATAGCGTATCATTTAATGGTTTAACCACCGCTTCCAATATGTCGGTTTGGTAATTTTGTGCCTTCACCTTGACGCCTTGCTGGCAAAAATGAAGCGAAGTGACCCCCTCGTAGGAAACACCCCACCCAACCATCACACTTGCTGGATGATGAGTGCGCTGGACATTGCGTACAGATGGCTGGACGTCCTTTGAACTTCTGGCGTAAACCTTATTGTTCTGCCGGTAAAACTTTTCTTCCACCGTGAAGATCTTTTCATCGGTAAACAGGATATTTTTTGGATCGTGTCTCTTCAATAGGTTCCGACATCGTTCCAGTCGCAATTTACGAAGACGCTCGTTTAAATAATGCACTTTCCTTCGACTGTAGGCCTTTAGTTTAAGATCATATTTAAGTATCCTGTTCACCGATATTCGCGAAATGTTGGTCTGCAGAGCTAATTTCTTTTGAGTCCGGCAAGGGTTGCGACGAATTCGCTCTCTGATTACTTTGATGTTGGCGGGCGTCCTTACAGACCGCGGGCGGCCACATATTCCACGGTCTTCTAAAGAGCCGGTCTCCTTGTACCTCTTTATGGTATAATACAAAAAGTTCCGACTACATCCCAAACTTTGGATTTCACTAAAAACTTGCATTGGTTTTTTTCCTGCTTGAAACAGTGAAATTACAGTCGCACGCAAATCTTTTGTTGGCGCCATTTTCACGGAGAATGAAACAAATATTCAAATGTATATTTTTTCTGATTCAAAAAATTCGAAATTTAAAATTTTAAAAGTTTAAAAAAGGTTGCATGAATTACTTTCTTTTTAAATTAATTAAATAAGTTCGTCTCAAAACTTATGAACACACGAGGTAGATGCACATTACTGCACTAATCCATCACACATACACAAGTTTAGCAAGTGTTGCGCTAACTGAATCACCGATATCGATACTAGGGGTGTGCTCACATCGATAGGGGTGTACCAATCGAAGTCTGCGACGTTGGTAATGTCGTTAGCTCGGACTCGACAACATACTATCGAGTTAGGTGGAAAGCTGATTTTGTAACTCAGTTAAGGACTATGGATAAACATGGTGCAGATGCTTTCCATACTGTACTAACTTCTTTTACCATAAGTTTCGTGTATCATTCTGAAAGTAGCTAGCACCTGATGGACTCCAATGCTGACTCATCTTTAATTGGCACAATGGTTATCAATTTGTATAACTATACGACAAGGAAAGCCTTATCGGCGGTCAACAAATGTCTAAACGGATATGGAAAAAGTACCTTCTTCCAGTAATCTGGCTATATTTCTAAGTCAGATAGATATCTTTACATGAGTCACCTTCTTCATATAAAAACCAAGCCGTGTTTGTTGCCTGATTCGTTTTGGTCAATTGTATAAGATTTTATATTGTGATTCAATGAAAACGAGTGAGTGATTTCAATGAAACCATACCAATTAACGTTGACTTTGAATAAAAGGAGCGGACGAGATCAGGTACTTCCCTCGTTATCCTTTCCAAAACACCAAATCTTTCGCATTTTTGACTCGCAGCACAAACAAGACTCAATGATTGGCTCGTCGAAATTGAGAGCAATTCAATGTTCTCAAAGGTTGCGAGATTAAAAGATTGCAAAGTAGAATTGGCTTGGAGAGGGCTCGCGAGGAGGAAAGTGCTGAATTAAGTAATTGTATGCAAGTGTTCGGGGGAGTGCAGTGTGATTACCTTGAGAACCCTCTGCGAGTTTATTGCGGTAACATACACTTGTTTTTATCTTGAATTGGGGTATTTTTTTTTTGTCAATTTAATATTTTTTTTCTTTTTTTTTATGCTGGACAATCCACACAGCATCATCTAGCGCCAAGCTAAGCAGAGCTTGTGTTATGGGTACTAGATGACTGATATACTTAATACAATACATTACATAGATAGATATGTTTTTATTATACATAGAAAATACCCAGAATACCCGGAACAAATATTTGCAGATCGTACAAACATATGTCCCAGGGCGGGAATCGAACCCGCAACCTCCTGTGTCGCAGGCGGACCTTCGCCCACCGCGCCACATCGGTCGTCTCTTAAACTTTTACTTTAGCTATCTCAAGAAATCTTACTTATTTTTTGGTTTTCAGAGGTAACGTATATCGTCGACATAATTTTCATCAAAAATTTCTATTTATTCGCTTCGTTTTTACAACTTTCGTTTTTACACACTGGTGTGGCTATCTCAAGATATTTGACTTATTTTTTTTTAAATCCATTGAAAAAATGTCAGGTATTAGGACAACTACGCTTTTTTTTTACAAGTTTTTACCAAACGTCAATCGTCATCCCCATTTATTTAATTAAAGAAAGGGTACATAATATTTCAGAATACAAATAAGCATTCCTATCATCCTATCCTATTTGGCAGATGTATTTCACCAGCTCTCGGCTCTCTGCATGATTAGAGATGGATATGACGGCTTGCTGTTCAGCTTTTATGAACGACGCCGTGGCTCGGGCGTACGTGAGGGGCTTACTACCCTCCTTTTTAGCAAGGATGAAGGAAATTATACATAATTGATGGAAATTGTTGGTATGTAAAAAAAGGAGTCTTTGGTAGTAAGGGAAATTGACGTTGTGGCCAATGGTACATTTCGATGAGTTTTGCTTGCGCTTTCGCTGTCGCTTATCAGCTTTTTAGAAAAAATAATATGTATAATCCATACAGATATGAGTATAACCCATAACATCTACATGGAAATGTTGACAAACAGCCTGCGTTTACAAACGCACAATATACTTTTATGGGCTCAGGGAAAGTCGAATCACCACCCTACAGTTCGTGCTCCATAAATTCAGACTTTACATTATTTGAAATAGAGTTCACAGCGATGTCTTTGAGAAGTTGGGAACGAATCCTATTGCTGAAAATTATTTTGAATATGAATCTTAAGGATTTGTTATAAGGGTGTATCAAAGTTGTATGTAAGGTGTTATAGAGATATTGTTTCACGTGTTTTATGAGGTGGGTCGAGATTTCACGGGTCGTGGACACTTTTGAGCGTTTCCTTGAGAGGTGAGGTTTCATTATACGTAAGTCATGACCCGCTGTTTTGTTTATGATTGTGCATTTTGTATATTTTATTGTTCAAAGGGTACTTCCCACAACCAATAGGCAGGATTGTTTTCGACTAACAATGATATATGGAACAATATTAGGATGTAGCTATAAATTAGATCTGTCAAGTTACCTAATGATCACCATCAAGATATTAACTGCTAGATTTAGGTATGTTTTACTACAACTTCTAGATAATAATAATTTTGATTATCAGCGTTTTCTGCTGAATTATTATTATTTTCAGTGCCTTTTTTTTGTATTTTATGTGCTTATTCATTGTTTTCTAAAGTAGTTTTCAATTTACCTTTCCCTTTTTCTATAGCCCTTTTATTGATAAGCTCGTTATGAAAACATCGTATATGGGAATTCCCTCGTGTTTATACTGGCGTTCCATTAGCCGTGGCCAGCGTCCGTCTGTCGCGCCCGTCCTCAAAACATATTCCTTCAAAAAGTTATGAGAGGGTAAGGCTCTCAAAGTTTTTTTCTTCAATGACCCTTTTTGTTACTCGTAGGATCGAATAAAGTAATTCCCTTAATACACCCATCCTATCATATCACCAGGTTTAGGTTCATATAAATCAGTTTACAGTTCTGATTATCAATTATACTTTCATTTACCATTGCCAGAATACTTATTTCATAATACTTACGTAGCTTGTACTTGAACTCAATAGACGTAAATAGAGTAGTGACTACGTACTCGAAGTTATCTCGTTCTACGCAAAACCTACTTTCACTCGTAATCGTATATAGGAACGTCATGTGACAGAGTGTCACATATTTTTGTGCAATGTGTACATAGTTTCCGTGGTGTAGCGGTTATCACATCTGCCTAACACGCAGAAGGCCCCCGGTTCGATCCCGGGCGGAAACATACTTTTTTCAGTTTCAAGAATTTTATTTGTTTTCCTTACCTCGTGAAATGAAGAGCAAAAAACCTTTTGTTACACCTTGGTTCTATCAAACGATGCTCAAAGTTTGAGAGTCACTGGCTAAGTTCCTATGTCCATCGCAAATTTCCCTGGCAAGGAATAACGCAAAATAAACAAAGTGTTATTGTAGCTTATTTTCATAAGTTAATAGTAGAGGGCTTGCGATAACACTGGACTAGCCTCGGACAGACAGGACTTTTTTATTATTATTATATTTATGTAAATACGAGATGGACGCATGTCGACGTGAATATCGTGTATTTCGTATGGGCGAGGTCATCACCTAGTTTTGTATACTTTGGTAAATGAACCTATGGAAATATTTGTCCAGCCTCCATCGAGTACTTGCCAGAGATTACCATCAGTCTTTCAGAATGGTCTATGTAGAATTGAGATATAAAAAATATTATATTGTTTATAGGTGTAAGTACCTTCTATAAAACAGATCCTAATAGTAGATAATTTTGTTCATTGTACGCCATTTTAGGTTTAATTTATCTTTATTGTTTTATACTACTAATATTATAAACGCGAAAGTTTGTGAGGATGGATATTTGTTACTCTTTCACGCAAAAACTACTAAACGAATTTTGATGAAACTCTACAGTAATATAGCTTATAGGTACATCAGAATAATACATAGACTACTTTTTATTCGGGTACAAAGCGTGCGAAGCCAGAGGCTAGTATTTTATATTTTTTAATCTTTTTAAATATACACTCACCTCAGCCAATTCACTTTTCATAATCCTCCATCTTATTTACCAAACTACCCAATTCGTAGGAATTCACTTTCAAAGGTGGCCATTTGGCTGATCCGCCTCAAACGGCTAAATCACGGATCTGCTTATTTATTCCCGTATTTATTTACTCGCACGCGACAATTTACATATAAGACCCAATTCAATTCCGAGGCTCACGGCATTCGCAAAGATTAAGGCTTCTTACCTTGGAGTAAGCCTTGCCTGGAGGCTTAATTATTTCTCAAGCGATAACATATTATATTATTCTGCAGATATACGTATTTTTTCCGGGTATAGGTGTTGTGATACCACGTTACTCATAGTTCCTGATACCACAACACAAGGAATCCTAGTGTGGTGAGGTCTGTGAATGTGTCTGTTTGGTGTGTTGTTATTTATATTTATTTTATTAAAGAGTCACAAGTCTAGATTCAAGATTAATTATGTTTTCAAAACTATACTCTGCCTAATAAATACGGCAAAAATAAAATCGCGCACAAATGCGATTAACTGTAAACATTTCGAACATTTTGTTAGGTTGCGTAAATACCATTCCTAATTTGCGTTGGCTTGTTGACAAGGAACAGCAGCGGCAGTTAGCGTCCGGACGTGGCAATGCTCTCAGCTTCCCATTGGCCCCCAGAAGACCATTCCCACATAATCCGCATAAATCCACTTTATACTCATCCACCTTAAAGGCCCCAATAAAAGTATCGCGCTTTTTACGTGTCTTCAGTTTGGTTGGATTTGGATTTTCCGTATTTTTTGAGGTAAAATAAATTGTCTTTAGGAAAGTAGGTCAATTAGTGTCATATCCTACTAATATTATAAACGTGAAAGTTTGTGAGGATGGATGTTTGTTACTCTTTCATAAAAAAACTACTGAACGGATTTTGATGAAAATTCACAGTAATATAGCTTTATACATCAGAATAACACATAGGCTTCTTTTCATTCAGGTACCACGCGGGAAAAGTCGTGGCAGAGGCTAGTAATAAATAATGGATAAAACATTTCAATAAATAATGTAGGACATACATTATATAGTATACATTTTCACACAGCATCATCTAGCCCCAAAGTAAGCAAAGCTTGTGTTATGGGAACTACATGATTGATATACTCCTTATATATTTTTTTTTGTAAATACACACTATTATGCATAGAAAATAACCAGACCCGAGACAAATATATGAAGACAAAAAGGCAAAGCATTTTCACCTTTCGAATCATACTCAAAGTGATTTTAATGAACAAATTAATTTTTACTTTGACTTTTAGGAATACATACATTGTCCAACCATTTAACGGTTTGTGTTGGTCTACCCATCATACCATCATAGCATAGACATAAATATAACCTTAAAGTGCCACAATGAACGATCTACATATCGTTATCATCCTTTCCATTTAAAGTTTGTCTAGAAGAAATTGCTTCCAAGTGATAAAATCGTCCATTGTACTTTAATAAAAATAAGATTTGATTAATATTATTAGCTAGTATGCACACCAATGTTCTGCGAAGCAATATCAATAATAATTTCTACATCTTCAAGTGCTCTTAAAGTTTTTACATCGTCCGGCAATATTCCCGTTTTATAAGCAATCATTGCTTAATTTTCAATTAGTTGTAATTGCGGCGAGATGAGGCCGATATCCGTTTCCGGATTAACGGCTGTACATAATTCATTACGGTAATGGAGAGGTTACGGTCGACAGTAACTTTTTACAGTTTGGTGTGTCGCCGGCTTTATCGGAGGTTTTGATTAGCCGATGCCCGGTTTATGTGGATGTGTCTGTTTTGGTCACAATATGCCATCAAAATTATGGGGTCCGATTCTAATCCAATAAGACGGCACCTAACGGTATAAAACCTGAAAGTTAGCTGGAAGAAAATGGTAATTAGCATTATGTTCACCTATATACTTGTTTTATCTTGTGCAATAAAGCATTTCTTATCTATTTATATACATAATGCCATATAAAAAGCAAAACTAAACTAACGTCTGTATTTCTCATTAACATTATTATATACATACTCACTGCGTAGACATTTGAGGATACCAAGTATAAGGAAGTCAGAGGCATGCCCACGTTTTTCAAGTACCTACCTGTTAGTATTCCACGTGACAGGTTGCAAGCCCATCGCCGCTAGCCAATAAATAGGTTCATATGACAAGTAAATAAATAAACAACCAACAGTCACATAATATATATACATAGTCCTGACTCCATACTAAGGAATCCCTGTGGATAACAGGAACTACAGTACCATATATACCATATATAATATATAATATCACAAAACATGCAGAATATGCAAACATTTGTACGGCAGCGGGAATTGACCACACACGTCTTACCTATCAGCCGGCTACACACCCGCCACGCAATTTAATAACCTATTTTAATCCTATTTAATAACCATTTAGTCAGACAAATAACGATATGACCATTTAGATTCCTAAGCATACGGGTTCGGAGGCTTGAGTGGAGATGGACAGGGCATTTGCTAAGGTGAGAGGATCAAAGATGGGCCAAAACAGACACGGAATTGTAGCCAAGAGATATGCGGCAGCCTCGAGGCAGACCAATGGTCAGACGACATTGTGAGGGCAGCAGGTCAGCAATGGATTCGGCTGCCACGAGATCGCCAGGAGTAGTGTTATAACGAAGAGGTCTTTACTCAGCAGTGGGTGTTCCCGACTGATTAGATAGATAGATAAAAATGGTTATTGACAAACAAACACACACACACAAACAAACAAATAACCTCTTACCTCAAACGCAACGGGTTCCTTGCCTGGCGGATAAGAAGATATAAATTGAATTGGTTGTTGCAATTGAGAAATAGAACCAAAAAGCACACGATCTCTGGGAGGGGCACTGATTCTATTGAGCGTCTGGTCGTAAAGGAACGAGTGTAAGGCACTAGACCCCGTCAAAGGTCATCCATGCGATGGACAGACCAAATCAGCAGTGGGTGGAAAACTGACTGAATGACTCAAAGTCAAGTCAAAGTCAAAATTAATTTAGTCGTTAAAATCACAAGGATCACCTTTGAATCATCACAATTGCTTAAATGCACTAGGATGCACATAGAGGTAAATACGAGATATGGTGAGGCAAGCCTCATAGGCCCTTTATATCATCAATACATCTTAGGGAGATGAAGAAGAGGTAAATTTAAATTTACAGACGACTATCTACAATTCCCAATCAACAAAGTAAGGCAATACAGGAAGAAATATCAAATAATAACTGTCCATAAAAGTACGTATCACCCCGTAAAGTGATTCTCGTAAATATTGGAAACGCTGGCCTGTTCCTCCTCAAATCGGTTCTCAATGTGAAATGAACTTTATCACATTGCATTTTAGATTTAACATGACATAGATGACATGCGGTACTGAATCCTGGATTCAGTCAATATATAAATAAACAATTAAACACACTCACGACTTTAATCCCCATTATATATACTGAAGATTGACTGAAAATTAAATTTTTAAAAAAAATAAGAACATCCTCAGATCTATGAGTACTCAGAACGTAATGGAAGATATTGTGGGAGTAATACAAAGCATGGGTCGTCAGACGCACGTCCAAAACATTAGTATAATCATTGTAATAAATTATTGCTTATCACTTTAGGAAGTGCTTTGGAAGATGTTTAGAGTAACGGCAAAATCAAAGTCAAAAATATGTGCATTTTTTTACTGAAGTTTTAGTCAAACTTCAGTAGATATTGTTGGCATATGTACAATTGTTTATTCTGTGTCCGTAATGTGCAGTGTGCGACTGCCCTAATAGCGCATTTAGATGCCTATTAGCTTTCATGATTTGGTTTATTGCATTCTGTTTCCGAACGTGCCAAACGTGGTTGATGGCTTTCAAATGAGTCTCTATAAATGATACAAAATATTATACGAATATATTTTTTTATAACTAAGTAGTCATAGTAGTAGTAGTTTTTGTAATAGTATTAGCTAGAGTCATGGGTAGCACACTGTTTGAAAACGAGGATCGTGCGAGGGGCTCAGTTTTACAACTGAGCACACTGTGGTACCACAATTGAGGCGAGGCAGCGAGACAGTTTCTGAACGTAATTGAGTGAGGCAGTCTTGGGAGCACAGTGTGTACTGTGCGTGTTGTGTGGTGTGGTAATGGAGTGGATTGCTATGTGCGGGGCGCATTGTACGAGCCAATACTATCTTTGTTCGCGGCTCGGCTCGCGCCTCGCGCCTAGCACGGTTGTGCAACTGTGTTGGTGTGCAGGTGTGCTAGCTCATCCAAACGAAAAGAGTGAGGCCTCGTTTCGAGAAAGTGTGTAGCTACAAAAGTGACGCCACACGTGCTGAGGACCCACCACTAATTAGCTATCATGATGGCAACATTCAATAACAATATATGTTAGGCAGTGTATAGGCTTAAATATCTCCATTGGTCCGATTATCCGTTTATTTTTGTTTTAGATAGGTTACAAGACTCTTAAAAATATTTTATTCACATAGTTTATAAATCAAGGATTAAAAATAATCCTTGTTAATTGAAATGACAACCCTTTGGTGTACGCTGCCCGACTTTTCTTCTACCTTGATAGGACAGTTGAGGCGTGTGTCTGTTGTTCGAGCTCGTTGTCAGACAGCGGGGACTAGCATCTTATAGTTAGTTTCGTGCGGTCAATTTACAGTAATATTTCTTCAAAATAGGTGACCATTGACTTGACATTTAAAACCAGTTCCTATGGACACTGACTAAAACAATGGACGTCTCATAGGTTCTATGAGAAGAGATTTCATTAAAATGTAGATGGAAAAACCACTACTTGATTTTTGGCGTGATAAAACTTTATCAGCTTATTTTTACTCTGTACTCTATGAAAGAAGCTATAGTAAACATAAAGGTTGGAATTTTTAAAGACAAGTCTAAACACATTGTAAAGATCTTTGGCTCTGTGTCTACAATACGAGAGCCCTC
Organism: Perizoma flavofasciatum; assembly: GCA_958496245.1. NCBI lineage: Eukaryota > Metazoa > Arthropoda > Insecta > Lepidoptera > Geometridae > Perizoma > Perizoma flavofasciatum. The sequence continues at coordinate 20,401,481 of OY292419.1, read as the reverse complement.
TCAAGAAAAGTGGCGAATTAAGTAATTGTATGCAAGTGTTGGAGGGTCGTGATTACCTTGAGATCTCCGCGGGATTCGAGTGCTACTCTAAGGTACTTTAAGAAGTGGGTTATGAGAGGATTTACATTTTTATTTAAAAATAGCCTTGTTTCTTAAACCTTGGTTAGTTTGTCCGATTATGATTAAAAATAAACAGTTTTAATTGAAAATATGTATGCATTACTATCTGCCAAAGGGCAATGGAAAGGAGCTACTTAGGGGTGAGACTGAAAGACAGAGTCAGGAATATTACTATCCGTAAAAAGACTACTACTATCAAAGCGAGAGACGTGGTCCAACAGATAATAGCGCTAAAATGGAACTGGTATTCAGTTATATTATTTTATGACAAGTTTCAGTCGCGTCCAAAACATAAAAAAATCTGGTCACACTTTTATAAATAAAAGCTAGTAGAACATTATATCTGTCTACGCATATGAAATCCCTCAGAAGATCAATTATGCCTATCATAGATTTCTTGATAAAAAATTGACAATACTATTCCTATAAGAACATTATTTAAAAATAGTCCAATCATGAAATACCTAACCAAATATTTTCTTGCTGGAATAAAAACAGAACTTTATCTAATCTGAAACTTTTAATCGCTTTGAGTTGTAGAGTGAAACATCAGCGGCAGGTTTGAGCGAGTTGAATCGCAACAGTTGACTTTAGTTTCCAGTCGACAACTCGTCTGTTGGTGACGCCGTGTCCGGTAGCGGTAGACTTTAGCATCCAGGGGCGAGGACGGCTCGAAAATTAATATATTTTATTGGAATCGGAAACCACTTTTTTGTGAGATTTTCTTTTCGAAACGAGGTACTCACTACTGTTTGTGAGATTTATTGCTAATATCGAGAGAGATTACCCGTCATGATACAATTAGTGGAGTAATAAACACAACGTAAATATAAATTCAATCATAAAATGAGACGTAAAGTCACATATTGCATGAAACCTTGAGGAACTATTTAGAATGTCCTGCTCTTAGGCAAGTAACTCCTAAAATTGACGAAGTCCGAAAAAGTTTTGTAGTTATCTTGTCTAAACCTTGTTACATCTGTGTTCAAAATGATTAGACATAGGTCGAGCGTGGGCCACTGGTCTGTGAAGAACGATCTGTTTCTGACGTCACGTTACTGGCGATTCCCGTATCTATGCGATTACCTCACATCCATTTTGGAATTTCCAATCCCAGACCATTGTTCTAATATATATTTAATTCAATACCAACTTCAACAAAGACATTCATAACCATATCCACCATGATTATTTCTTTCAGAATAGTTATTGATTATATTTTCTCTAATAAATATGTCTGTTAATTTTGCTAAGTAGTCTAATGACAATGTTTCAACTACTGCGAATAATCGAAGATGTTGATAATTTTCACAGAGAAACAAAACGGCTAACGGCTTTAATGAGAAGTTTTTTCTGATCGTTGGCGAAGTTTATAATTCTTTATAGGCCCGAATTCATAGTCAAATAGGGGCTCCCCTAGGGGACTGTTCAGGCGCTAAGTAAAAATTCAAGTGCGAATTTAACCTACCCACCCAAATGCTGAATGGTGGACATTTTCACACATCATCTAGCCCCAAACTAAGCAGAGCTTGTATTATGGGAACTACATGACTGATATACAATTGGCAATGAATGATGAATTTTAAGGGACTGTTCAACCCCCGACTATGAATTCAGGCTATAGTCACCTAGATATCTCATTAATGGAAGGGTAAAATCAAGAATGGCCGTCAAAAAAAGGTTTCATGAACCGTGCAGTTGGAGTCAGGGAACTTACCCGCCATGTAACTGTAAATGCATAAATTTGAATGTTCATATTGTAAAAACGGGAATTTTCACGTACTGCACTATCGGTGAAGGCACCGACTAAGTTTCGACTCATTCCGAGAGTCTTCATCAGGGTGAGTGGTTGCGACTTTCTCCTTCCACGTCGCGCTGTGCTACGCGGAAGGAGAAAGTCGCTTCCCGTTTTTACAATATGAATAGTCAAGTTCACGATAGTTTTTGGAATAAAAATTTGAATGTTGTTTCGCATTCGGCCAAGTGCTCTTTTTGCATCGATAACGCATTTGATCTTCCCTCCTGTATCAATTAGGCATTGCTCACTGCGCCGGAAGGGCTACGTCCGAGCAGGGTCCGGAGCGTGACACCCCGGGACACACCCTTGCACCTTTTACTTGCAGATTTCATCCCGTGATTTTGCACTTTGAAACAAAACAAATATTTTTTCAGTGAAGTAATGTTGGATTGTGATTGGTAATGTAACTTCTTTATGGTTCAACGCAATATTAACTGACACATTTGTTCATTATAGGTAGGTTAAGCTAACGCTCAAATTATACCTACAGAATTAAGTTACTTCTTTTGGGTACTTATCTTATCTATTGTAAAAAAAAAAACAAATAACTATCATCAGATCGACGTACATTATGCTATATGTTTATAATATAATGCACGTCGCTTTCATCCAGCTAGGCTCTGAGGCATGCCTTATTGTATGCACTGCATACAAGTTGAAAATGAAAGCACCTTTTTGCGCACACACCTGATGATATAGTGGGGTACAGTTTACTCAGAATTCACCTTTATTGTCTTGATTACTTCAAACAAAGAAGATCACTGTATACTATATCTAACTCTTCATTTACATTCTTCTTTCCGAGACTCATACACATATAATCTAACATATAATGATAGTAGTGATGTATCATACCCCTGTGATCATCGATTAGGTACAGTCAAACTCAATGTCATTGTCACACAAAGCGCCGTTGACGTGAAAACGAGAGGGTGACGTGATTCTTGCGCTCAGTCGATTCCATATCGTTATTATTGTTGCTAAATGGATAGCGCGTGTATCATCGCATACAAAGTTGGATTGATTTTATTCTCATAGACAAGCTTCTGAACGATTATTCCAAGAGAATGCTTTTGATAAAACTAATAAAAGATAAAACTATTCATATTGTAAAAACGGGAATTTTCACGTACTGCACTATCGGTGAAGGCACCGACTAAGTTTCGACTCATTCCGAGAGTCTTCATCAGGGTGAGTGGTTGCGACTTTCTCCTTCCGCGTCGTTAGTTTTTGGAAAAAAAGATAAAACTACTAAGCTTTGACAGTGCGTTAATTAAACACCAAACAGGCACTTATAGAATGCTGACCGCACACTAGGATTCCCTGTGTCATGGGTATCAGGAACTATGGCGACCGTGGTACAACACTCCCGGAACAAATATCTGCAGAACATGCAAATATTTGTAAGAAGTTAATTATGTTAAGAATTAGTCATTTATTTGAGTACCTACCTACCTACCTGATAAGTTATGTAAGAAAATCTGTATGTCGTGAAATTCTCAAAAATAAAGGCTATATTATAATAATTTATAATATGGGCCCCAGAGAATCACTTCGCGAAAAGTTTAAAGAAATAAATATAATGACATTCCATTGTCAATACATTTATGAAAATCTGATGTATGTTCACAAAAATATTAATTTGTTTAAGAAAAAAAGCGATAATCACAATGTTAATACTAGAAATAAAGATAAACTCGCTGTTGTCACTTGTAGACTCCATAAAGTTGGTAAATCGTTTAAAGGGCACGGTGTACGCTTTTATAACAAACTCCCAAGAGATATACAAAAAATATCAATTAACAAATTTAAAAACGTAATTAAACAAAAACTTTATAAAAAGGCATACTATAAAATATCTGATTATTTAGATGACAAAAACTCTTGGGATTGAAAATGCTCCAACTCGAACCTATTGTTTTGTAAAAGGATCATTAAAAAGAATAACCAGCCTTGTTTTCTTGCCTTTCTTTCCTGGCTTGGTCGCGGAGGAACAGGCACCTAGATAAAAACCGACGTTTCAAAGTGGTCCTTGTGATTTTATTGAATAAATGAATTTTGACTTTGACTTTGAATTATGATTATATTGATCCTTAGTCTCAAAAGTATAAAGATAAATAGAATTTTGTTCATTATGTTACACAATCAAACAAAACAGATTACACGCTAGATGCAGGATTAAAATGGACGGCCTAACGATAACGCCTATAATAGAGATCTCTTTAAGACATCTAACAATATACCTCTCTAGTTATTTGGTTTCAGTGTTAACCCACAAGGTAATTGAATCATCGCAAGATGCCAAAATATTCCAAAACTTCACTCTGTTCCTCGGCAGAACTCGAACTAGCGACTCTCACTATAAAACTTTCTCGTTAATCTATGGTTAAATACCTATTTGTTTAACAAAAAAAAAAATATATATATATTATTACCTAGTTTAAGAGGTATTCTGCACAAAAGTTATCCTCGACACAATTCATATCTGATCGACAGTTTGTAGATTAAATAATTAACTAGTATGTGAATATTCAGTGCGATTCCTTTAAGTGACACTATCACGACCCAGACTTAGAAATTTAGCTCCGAGTTAACTTAATATGCAAGTTATTTGTACTGCGTAATCGAGTTAGATCGTAATTCAGGTTTAAACTTTGTCCCTACATTAAGCAAGTGTGTTTTGCGTTTGCAAATAATTTCTCAATATACCTTTCACAGATGAAACATGCACAAATAGGTGAGAGCGATATAAATCACTTGTTTCCTGACACACCGACGGACAAAATGTTAAATGGATTATTGCGATATGAAACTCTCATCGAGCACATTATCGTGATGGATAACGGCGACTGAGCTGCCGTGAATGAGGTCGAGACATTTTGGAAAGGTGAGATTGAGAACATAAAATATTTTACTATCTTGTCAATAAACATCACATTTTTATTCATTGAAATCGCGGTTTGGTCTCATTTTGTATTATTACGACTGTACCACGTACTTTACTATCCTCAATAATGTTTTGTATGGGTGATTCTCACCAGTGTTAAATCTATTGTTTTACAAATTTAAAATTCCATACATGGGTTCCCACGCAATTCCATGCCATTTTAAATATAAAAATAATGTAGTTTTCTTTCTCAGCCAATGCCACGAGTTTTAGGTAGGTTGGCTTGTACAGTTAACAGAAAAAGCCTAAGACTATATTTTTTTCGTTTTCCTACTATAATAGGTACTCTATCTACATATTCTTTCACAGTGTTTTTGTAAAACTATGTTGTTGGGGTATTATTTTTATTTTTATTTATTTATTTTATTATTCAGTAAACAAAACAGGAAAAGAACAGTTATAGCAGTACAGTAAAAAAAAACAGTACAATTTACAAAACATCGAGTTCAGATCTAGTTCAGTTCCCAGAAACATGTTTACATGGCATGATCAGACAAGACACAATGTTAAGTACCTAAATGTGACAAAAAAAAAAATAAACAATATAGATCAGATTAAAACTTGGGATTAGCAAACAATAGATTCTCAATAGGGTATGAACATTTTTGACGTTCTCAATACAATATTTTATGAATGCTTCTGATACTGACTTGAGCTGATCTTGGGTAAGCAAATGACGATCGATGAAGATATCTATAATCCAAAATAGAAAATATCATCAGTAGCCAGTGTTCCCCGCGCGTCCTGACTAATTGAGGGTCCGCGTGCCAGTCGCGTGACTTACGCACATCCTTCCGGCCGCGTGTACCCTCGCCTCACTAGCGGCAAACAAGCGGCTCACTAGCGGCAAACAAGCGGCTCACTAGCGGCACACAAGCGGCTCACTAGCGGCACACAAGCGGCACACTAGCGGCCCACTGCAGCTGCAACACTCCCCGTGTTGCAGCTTCTCTGCACCACATACAGATTCTTTGCAAATGTTTTATCCTGAGCTTTCGTTGAGCCTGCACCTATAGGCTTTTCTCATGTAACGTCGGTTCTTGCGACGCAAGTTTTGAAAGAAGATTGTAATTTCCTTAAAGTCCCTGCATCACGTTATAACAGCCCTCCATTTGTTTTACAAAGTAGGTTAAAAATTCCAGATCAAACAAAACACCGATACAAGAATCGATACGCGAAAAAACCGATACAAGAAAATCTGTAGCAAGTTGGAATGGCAATATAGCTAAAGGATTCGTCCACTGAGAATGAGAGGTTCTCAAATTGTGAAGGTGGCACTCAAAATAATAATAAAATAAAACACACAAGAGACACATACATAATAGTCGGGGCAAATATCTGCAGAACATACAAATATTTTCGGGAATCGAACTCTCTTCCATCGCAGCTGGCTACTCGCTCGCTACACCATCAATGTGGTCTTTGAAGGAGGCTTTGCCCAGCAGTGCACTTCTACAGGCTGTTGTTGATGATGATCAATCAGCCTTTTTACCGTGCACTTAGCGCCATCCAAATAACTCGCTATGATAGTTTCGGATGAGAGATGTATTTCTTCGAAATCAGTCTGTGCGCTTTTGCAGAGATAAATCAACCACGCACAAGAATAGTTCGGACGTTTTCACGCTCCTTTTGGATTGAAATAATAATGATTACCAATATTAATTTTCTCTCACAAAGGTTTCTTAGAGTAAATGTAGATTCTTAAACTATTTGACATGAAAACTAATAAAAATCTCGTTTTGTGAGGAACTGCGGGGCGATCACACTAACTCATGGCTATCGAGATGGCAATCAATTTTGACACTAGTTCATATTGTAAAAACCTCGCGCCGTGCACTACGTGCGACGCGGAAGGAGAAAGTCGCAACCACTCACCCTGATGAAGACTCTCGGAATGAGTCGAAACTTAGTAGGTGCCTTCACCGATAGTGCAGTACGTGAAAATTACCATTTTTACAATATGAATAGTCAAGTTCACGATAGTTTTGGAATAAAACTGACACTAGTTCCTTATTTTAATGACCCATCCATCCAAAAAACGGAACGACCAATATGAAACCAATTTTGTTCATTCGCATTGTCCATCTATGGCTCATCCAGCTTACAAATTAGCGTGATAAGATTCATCCCATCCGATGATACCAGCCATGGGAAAATAGTGTGATCGCCCTGAGATAGGTGTTAAGAAAACCTGAATTACAGGTCATCTAAGAACCAAAAACTAGAGGTCAAATAGGTATCCAGGTAGACTTTTCATTTTATATATACCTCATGGAATCCTCCAAAAAAATTTTTTTAGGTTTTTTCGATTGTCATACATAAATAGTGCAAGGCTTCAATTCACAATTGTGTCGAAACGTCATTGTGAAACGTCAGAAATAAAAATGAAAATGAAACAACGCGTTTAATCCGTTCTCCATCAAGTTTGAAAACCTATCAATTACCTACTCATATTGTATCTGGTGGTTTATGGTCATGGTTAAGATCAGTTTATTGCCGAACTTTGTCACAAGGGAAAAAATTGTGCTGAAACACGAAGTAGCGAATATGTACGTATTCAGAGTGAATTAAATACTCGGTATTCCAATAGAATCATGAGCGTGACTTGAGATTCAAGGTGTACACCGCTTATATAAAAGCGAACATATAAGCAAATAAATAAAATTGAGGATATTTTGAGTGGCACTGGCAGCAAAGAATCTTCTCCAGGTAGGTATAAGTAATGATTTTTGCAAGATCCTGAATGGTTTATTTTTGAAAGCTTTTTTACAGTACCTACCTAAGTTTAAAAGTATCTTGCACTAGCTTCTGCCCACGGCTTTGCCTACATGGTACCCGGATAAAAAGTAGCCTATGTGTTATTCTGAGAATGAGGCTTTTTAGTCTAGCTTAGGCATCTGAGGCTTACCATATCAGTTTGTACCCATTTCACATTTTAAGATGTTGCATAAAAAAAAAGAATGTATGGTAGGTACAAAATATTATTATATAAAACTTATTATTTTCTCCTCGGAGACCAAACCTTCAATTATTGTACTTACCTAATGTAGCGTGATATAGTTTGAAATGTTTTAATTGTGTAAGATCAAATAAATAAAATAAATATATAAATGTATAAGCTATATTACTGTAAAGTTTCATCAAAATCCGTTCAGTAGTTTTTGCGTGAAAGAGTAACAAACATCCATCCAAACTTTCAAGTAAGATTCTCGTCTCATACAATGAGATCGCTAAAGTTCAAACCCCTGCAACTGGTCAGGTTGTTCCGGGAATCAGCCGCCGCCGCGCCGACGTTATTCCTACAACAGATAGGTATCTACAATGTTCGTCGGTCAGTTGAAGTCAATTCTCTCGTAAATGGATGATTGTATGTTTCGGAACACGGGATCAGAGATGACGTGGACAATTAATTTGATGGATTATTGGAGCAACAAGAGTTAGCGTGGATGATCTCAGCAGAGCTTATTGTTTAGTGTTGGGAATGTTCAATGAGAATGTTGGCGTTTTGTATGGGAATGTATCTAGTGGTAGACTGGGTTTCCTGAAGCTTAATAGAGGGCGCTTTAACGAAATTTGTAAGTTTTAATGTAGGAGGCTTACCATTAACGGTAAGAGTTCTTTTGTTCGCTCGACCTTTTCTTCGTCGACTTAGGTACGTTGCAAAATTGGTCTGCATGTAAAGCGCTTTTATTTTAACGGGATAATATATAGCCTATGTCCACCCTGAAGGACTATACTAAATATTGGTGAAAGATTGGTTCGAAGTTTACCTCCTACATTCAGACTTACAAACTTTACCTCTTTATAATATAAATGTAATAAATGAGTAACCTATCGATACTCCTACCACTTTTACAAACTGTACAAACTGAAAATCTGACTCTATTTAAAAGAAAGAGAAATGAAACTAACTTCACGTGTCAAAGTCAAAGTCAAAGTCAAAGTCAAAATTCATTTATTCAATAAAATCACAAGGACCACTTTGAAACGTCGGTTTTTATCTAGGTGCCTGTTCCTCCGCGACCAAGCCAGGAAAGAAAGGCAAGAAAACAAGGCTGGTTATTCTTTTTAATGATCCTTTTACAAAACAATAGGTTCGAGTTGGAGCATTTTCAATCCCAATAATGTAATACTAACTACATACTTGCAAAACGTGGGCATGTGCCAAATACAATGTTTGGATGTGCCTCTGATTATTCCCACCTTTGTATTCTCACGGATCTATTTATACGTTTACTGAGTCTATCTAGATCTGAAGATGTCCACCATTCGTAACAGTTGTGCATGTGTGTTTGTTTGCATATATTTTTTACAAAAATATTCTTAAACTAACTAGGTCAAATTTTGCATTAGTAGACCTACTAATGCAAAATTTAATTTAATCCACGTGATGAAATAATCGTGTTCATGCAAAATCCGTCAAACCGTACCGTAGTCCGTAATCCTTTATCTGTTGCAACCAACACGCCACCACGTAATCGCCGCCGGAAACGGAAAGTCCACCATATTGTATGAAATCAGCTTGTCTGGCATTCCGCGCTGGTGCACCTGTACGCACTCATTTTAACACAATACAACGCAAAACCAAACGTAACATCTAGTGCATAGAGTTTACATTCCACTTTAAAATGCTACAGTTTTCAGTTACAGTCCAGAAAAGAAACTGCTAAAGTGATATAAAATCAAAATCAAACAGATAAGGTTGAAATTCAATCGGAAAACACAGGTGACAATTTGAATTGTGTTTCATTCAGACGGTTTGCGGATATCATCTCTCTGGCCAGTTACTATCGCCATGGTAAACTGAATTCTATCTAAGTAGCTTACAGTTGATTTTGATATTTGAGTGGAGAAATTAAGTTTCTGTTTCCGGTGAAGCTTTAAAACGGACTGTATTGTAAATAGATAGGGTTGGGTTTGAGTTGGAATGTATTGTTTTATAGGTGTAAATACGCGTGTAAAATCGCGGACAGGTTTCCGTTCCGGACTATTGTTTCGTCCGCATATGAATTAATCGTGATTTTCAGGTGAATGTAGGCAGACTGAGGACTGTGAAGGGCGCCATTGTTCGTAGTTTAATGCTGGAAAGCGATTTTGAATGGATTTATAAATAAATCCATTCAAATTCGCTTATAACAATACCTATCCAAGTCTTTAGCTGTTTATTGATAGTAAATAAATAAATAAATAAATAATGCTGAACATTTTTCCACACAGCATCATCTAGCCCCAAAGTAAGCAGAGCTTGTGTTATGGGAACTACATGACTGATATACTACTTATATACACTTTTTTTGTAAATACATACATACTATACATAGAAATAACCCAAACCCGAGACAAATATTTGCAAATACAAACATTTGTCCCGCGGCGGGAATCGAACCCGCAACCTTCTGCGTCTCAGGCGAGCCTTCACCCACTGCGCCACAGAGGTCGTCAATAATGTAATGTGTGTTTTAATAATATAATGTAAACATGATAGGTACCTATGCATTATGTGGGTTATTCATCAAATACCTTCCGAGAAATCCCCTTTAGGGGGGAACTGAACTCTAACTAAAAATAGTACAGAAATCCCCTTTTTTTATTAACCAACAGGAGAGTCGGAAGTTGCCGACACCAACAATAAAAAAAAACATGTTAAAAACACTGTTTAATTTTTAGTATGGAATTAATTAATAATTTTTAGTAGACTGAGGATAATATTTTAGTAGCAAAAATGGTTTAATGATATTTGCCTCCCCTAAAACTTTTGTTTTAGCGGCACCAAAATACGTTCACTTACGATGACGTCATCGTAGATAAAAAACCGCCTCGTCACCTCCAGAGTTTCGTCATTGTTCACCTGACAGTGTGACGCAATTAATTATATCCCTCCTCCCCTGCTACCCCCTGCCACCCCCAACGCCTGCTGCCTCCGCCGTGTTGTGTCAAGGTGATACTATTGTTTTGAGGGCTAGTACCACCATTTCTTTAATCGCCGTTTAAACTTAGAAAAGTAACCAAAATAACCCAGAGATATCTCTTTCTCTGACCATGAGTTTGTCCTAGGTTTGAAGAGGCAAAACAACTCCGATTGGTTTCTTGGAGTGAGGTCCTCTCACTCCAAGAAACCAATCAAAATAACAGTTTGAACACATTGAACGTACTATCATTTGAAGTAGGTAGGTACCTACAATGGTATGAAAACTAAAATAATATAGTTTTAAGCTTTTTCTGTTAACTGTACCTACCACCTACCTAAAACTCGTGGCATTGACTGGGAAAGAAAACTACTTTATTTTTATTTTAAAAATGGCATGAAAATTCTTGGGAACCCATGTATGGAATTTATAATTTGGAGAACAATAGATTTGGCATATGTGGAAATGACCCTTTTATATTGCCAAAGTAAGTAGTAAGATAATATTATCTGGGTGTCGTGGTACAATGGAGTTTGTATATCTCGTTTGACGTCAGGCCCCTGTGTGACTATTTTGTTTTTTTTTCTTCTAGACTCACTAATTTCTCATTTTAGCCTCGTGATTACTACTTTGTAGCCTCAGACTCGTTAGCAGCATGTCCCTGTATCTTAACTGTCGTTAAAGCAGGAAATGGTGCAAGCAGCCCTTGAAGGTGAGTCTCTGTTCTGTTCCCTCGTTGATTAACGATGGCTGAGACGTGTTTATTGTCACGGCGCCGTCACCCGGACGCAGTCACTGTAGCTACGAGTACCTACTTACTTACTGGCTTGTTGGGGGCACGAGGTTGGGAGAAGTTAAGAGGATGATTGTGGTACATGACATACATAAAGTCACGCCTGTTTCTCAGATGGGCAGATGTTGTGTAGAAAGGCACGATGGACGGTGAGCCATTAACGGTCGAAAGAAATTGGTGGGTGGAGGTGACTAAAAATATCACTCATCATAGTGCAGTTTGGTAGTGGCCTATAATGTTGATGGAACAGATTATTATGGATTTTCATTTGCAACTATCCCGTCATACCTACCTCTAATCAGTTCACTCTTGCTCATCACATTCTTGGAATATGCTCATCTGTTCAGGGTACTTTTGAGCAGGTTTATCTCTTTAGTAATGTATTCTTAATGTTCAGAGTATAATCGTCGAGAAATTCTCACTCACAAAAGTTGGTAAGCAAACATGAGGTTAGTTTATGAAAACTTACTTTTTTCACTAGTCATCTTTTGTTCATTCTTTTTACGTATCATAACATAGTTACTGCAATTCATCTTTTAATAATTATTTCTCAAATTGTAGTTCATGAACATTAAATTTATAGTAGACTTTAAAAAGGCGGATGATATTGTCAGACAAATCCATGTTTTTCTCTTGTTATTGCATACGATACCACAACTTAGTTACCCGTTTTATTGTGATGTAAAATTTGCTACAGGAAGCGGCGCGACGTCTCGCTAGTTCCAAAAACTAGCTGCTCTGTTTGGCGCCGCCAGACTCACATCTAAAACACCTGCCTATGACACCGCAAACTATCGCTTTCCACGTCTGACGGAGATTGGAGCCGTAATGAGGTGTCGTCGGCTCAAGTTCCGCGGATTCCGCTGAGTTCCGAGTTCCGCGGTTGTCGGTGGAGTTTGAGTGTGTTGAACTCTCCAAGTTTCACGTTCAGGAACGACACTCAGTATAGGGTAGAAAAACTGTGTTAAATCTAAGTCTGAGATCTGACTACCCTACTTGACATCCTCAAAGACATACAGAGTATGTATCTGAGGACGGCCATCTTGGGGATTACAGTCGTGAGCGTTTTTGTAACACGGTTACTTGTACCGTAGTTCAGCAAACTACCCAAATTGATAGTTAATTCGAAAGGGTCAAGCCCCATTTGCACACCGGCCGCGGGTACTCGTAAATAACGCGCGAAGGTTAAGATGGGACAATTAAACCTTTCACCAGCTTAAACTATGCGAATGGATCGACCTTAAGATGAAGGCCAGGAGAAGAGCGGTTATAAAATTAACAGGGTAATATTATTAGTAATAATTGGCGGCACTCATTATCCACAAATCGGCCCCCTGTTAAGTTTATTGCAAGTCTGCCTACATAAATCTTAACAATGAGTCTGTAAGGCCGACCCACGTTACACCTATAAAGCCCCGCATATCCTATCCTACTAATATTATAAACGCGAAATTTTGTGAGGATGTTTGTTACCCTTTCACGCAAAAACTTCTGAACGGATTTTGATAAAACTTTACAGTAATATAGCTTATACATCGGAATAACACATAGTCTACTTTTCATCAGGGTACCACGCGGGCGAAGCTGTGGGCAGAAGCTAGTATTCCGTACACATTACTCGTACTTTTTCATCTTTTTCGTCCATATTTTCAATAGTTTAACATCTGTTCCTCTTCTTATGATAATTAATGTTTAAATTGCAAATTATCTGAATATTACAAATTCGAGAAAATTGAATACATTTTATGTTGCCCAAAATGCATGAAGATTTGCAACATAAAATAACCATACTGTACTTTTTACTTTCACGCTAGTTTAGTGGCTTACAACATTTGAAATTAAACTTTGTCAAGGTATTCACAACCCGACCGGAGGGGAAGACGTTATGTTACAAATAGACATATCTACTCCCAACTTTAGCTCTACCTTCAACTTCTAAACAAGTAGGTACCTAATGTGTACATTCTAAAGGGATTTCCACGAGTGAAATCCCCGCGGCTTCATCTGGTGAACTTTGTGGCTGAGACGCAAGAGGTGCGGGTTCGTTTCCCGCTGCGGGACAATTTTTTATATGTTCTGCAGATATTTGTTCCGGTTCTGGGTAAGGTGGTACCATGGTACTTGTACTTTCTGATATTCACTTTACTGGGAATCTTGCGTATGTGACTATCAGGATATACCGTCAAAATTACTTACTCGAATATATAATTTCACAAAATAATTTTTATATGTAGGTTTTACACAAACTTAAGCTCTAGTTTTATTACATTACTACCCTCTGCCCACGGCTTCGCTCGCGTGGTACCTGGATAAAAAGTAGCCTATGTGTTATTCTGATGTTTAAGCTATATTACTGTACAGTTTCATTAAAATCCGTTCAGTAGTTTTTACGTGAAAGAGTAACAAACATCCATCCTCACAAACTTTCGCGTTTATAATATTAGTAGGATAGTGTCAGGACCAGTTATGTATTGGCTGATATTTTATAAGTTCCAGACTATCCTCGTGTGCGTTTGCTTTATTTAACGCATACGATAGTCTGGGACTAATTCATATAGATAGCGAGTCCATGGAAGGCGCCTAGTAGAGGACTAATTCGTCCCCTTAGGGAATGAGTATTTTCCATACTAGTATTTTATATTCCCACTGCACTCTTCTGGAGAAGAGTTATGAAAAATCTACCTAACGGAACTTAAGGCTCAAGCTCTGCATTGATCAGTCCGCTTCCAATGTAAACTTTTTTCATGTAAAGTGCTTGTTCCCTCCCCGTTTTACAATAAATTCACGATAGTTTTCACTAGGTAGAGTAAACTTTCTTCTCGACTTCTCAAGTCATTTTGAGACAAATGTTGCAGAATTTTGTGCATTTATGTCTATTACAAAAATCATCTGCCATAGTGGCAATATCAGTCTTATTAGATAAATAGATAGATAGATCGTTTTTTTATTCGACACATACACAGCACAGACAAGTACAAATGAAAAGAAAGGCAAACAATTAAAGAAACACAGTAAATACAGAAGAGTAGGTACAATAAGTGGGTGCTAACCAGTGCTAACGAGGGCAGTCTATGCTGCAATGGTGTGTATTATTCGAAAATGTCATATCTCAGCTTATCGCTGCTCCGCAAGGCGAAGCAGCGCTGATTTTCATCTTCATCTTTCATTTTGATTATAAGTAGAATTTCATAGTGCAAATCCTGGGAAACCATCGAAAAAGAAGGCGAAAGAAATCAGTCCATTTCATTGGACAAACAACGATATTATCCATGTTCTATTCATGACCTCAATAAAGGTAGATCACGTCGTATTCGTGGTAGAAGCAAGGCACGCGCATAATGTAACTGTTATTGCAGGCACTTACGAGGGTAATACTAAATGATACATTTGCTGAATTCGATTATTGAATTTGATTGAGATGATAAATATATAAGTAAGACACAGGGTGACCGATACTAAAATGGCTGTAAGAAATCAAAGGATGAAAGGTTTTTTGAGACTGTTCGTTTGCATTGTTTATTTAAAACAAGAAAATCCTACTAATATTATAAACGTGAAAGTTTGCGAGGATGTTTGTTACTCTTTCACGCAAAAACTAGTCAACGAATTTTGATTATATTATTTATTTATTTATTTATCCTACTTAATATAATAAATGCGAAAGTCTGTGTGTGTGAATGTTTGTTACCACGTATCTCCGTAACTAATAAACCGATTTTGATGAAATTTGGAATGTATATAGTTGAGATTCTGCAATAACAATAGGCTTCTTATTTTCTAAAATCAACCCCTAAGGGGGTTAAATAGGGTGGTAAAGTTTGTATGGCAAAAAATATTCCTTGGTTTGATTCGCTCAAAACTCGGTACGAATATACTTTAAAATAAATAATGAAACACGTATTTTTTATTTTTTCAAAACTACCCTTCATTAGGGCGATGTGCAATTGAGTTCTAAACTTTGTATGGAAAATTGTAATCCTTGGTTCGATTCACTCCAAAGTTGGTGGACATAGTTTGAAGCCTGGAGACGGTCATACGCTACCTCTATTAACATACCACGCGGGCGAAGCCGCGGGCAGAAACTAGTTATGCCTGTGTGAAATTTGATAGTATTTTATTATGATGTTCCTATTTTTCTGCTTTGTTCCCTGGGCTCAGATCCCCTGGGGCTTTATCAAGTATCGTACTGCAATCGAATGCCCTAATAAAGACGACGCGAACCTGACGAAGACTCCCAGATTGAGTCAAAACAGTCCATGCCTTTACCAACCAGTACAATGCATTAAAACTCCCCTTGAAATAAGCAACGATAAGTTAGTTGACTTCGCAAAATACCATAACCACAGTGAGTAATATAGTTAATAATGAAACAAACAGGTAATATTAAGCCTCATAAAGCAGAGCTGAGCCGCAATCCAACCTGTATCGCATGAGGCACGCCGCACACGACCCGGCCGTTACTAACGCACCGTCTGCGAGCTTTCATATTTGAACACAGCCTTATTAATTCAGGTATCTGCGTTATTGTCGGTTAGTGTGCTGGATGGTGGTTTCATTTTGATTGTTTGTGCATGTCACAAGCAGGTTGTTTGTAGAAATCTCTTAGGAGAATGGGCTTTGAATCCTTTTACCAAATTAGTTATTTTTCTTTGTCACAAGCAGGTTTAGACCTGGAGGTAATAGGACCAGGGGGGCTAGACAAATACTTCACGCTTACTTTTCCTTTCACGCTAACGCAAATTTTTCAAGGTAATTTTGGCAGCTGTCACGTGACATTTCCACAGCTAATGTTATTCCCATACAATTCAATACGCAGGCGTTAACGTCAACAGAAAGTGGTATTTGTCTAGCCCCCCTGGAGGACTATCAGAATGAGACATAAATCGAGTGAAAATTAATAGATATGAGTTCATTGAAGTCACAAGCTTTATTAGAACTTACTTGAAGTTTAAAAATTAAATCAATTAAAGCCGATTAATCCTAGAATAATGAGACAGTGAATATGGCTTGGTTTTTTTTTGATAATGATGGTGCCAATCTAACAACTCACTCACCGAGAATAAGTTTTGGTCTAAGACAAAATTAAAATCTGATTCAAACAGGACGTAACGTAAACGTAAACAGTCGGCTGCGGGTAATGTGTGCGGGTTCGACTCCCGCTGCGGGACTATTGTTTGCATTTTCCGCGGATATTTTGTCCTGTTTCTGTGTGTCGTCCCTTGTAATCGTAATTCCTGACATTTTAAACACAGATATTTTTTGAAACCGATCATTTACATATAACCAGTAAGGTTGGTACGTATAATGTGGGTACATGGTTAATATCATACCCAAACTCCAGTACACCCCAAACCGGGTTAGCTCACTAAGTGAATTCATAAGACATCGATAGGTGGGATATAATATTAAACGTCATCCTTTGTCTGTTCCCGCTTGATTGAGATGTTCCCGCGGGAGGCCTGCCAGCCGGAAGGTATCTGCAGACGTATTCTGGTAGATACTTTACAAGAGGAAGTCTATGTCGGGTTGGAAAAATATTAAACGCTTCTGGGACGTGCTAGGGCGATATTAGTTTAGATGCTCCTGAGACGAGCAAGAGCGATTTGCGAGAAGTGCACCGTGATGCCCCTTAAATCCTTGATTTGCATCGAGATGCCTCTTAAATCCTTGATTTGCATCGAGCAGCCTCTAAAATCCTTGATTTGCATCGAGATGCCTCTTAAATCTTTGATTTGCATCGGGATGCCCCTTAAATGCTTGATCTGCATCGAGATGCCTCTAAAATCCTTGATTTGCATCGAGATGCCTCTTAAATCCTTGATTTGCATCGGGATGCCCCTTAAATACTTGATTTGCATCGGGATGCCCCTTAAATCCTTGATTTGCATCGAAGGTGGCCACTAGGGTTATTCAGTGAGTCCTCGAGTCCGAGATTCTTACTTAACCATCACCTTCAATATGGTAGAGTATCTAATCGCAGATTTATCCTCATCACAAAAAAATAATAGTTCTATAAGTACTCAATGCTCAATAAATTGATTGCTTTCACATGGTAGGTACATAGATGGTGTTTATAGGTAGGTATCTCACATGAATCCTGTCTAATACATGGTATGGTAAGGGTAGGTATTTCTCAGAATGAACTTTATAATATACATACTTAGTGCACAGATCCTTTAGGATACCAAGTAGGGGGTAAGCAGAGGCACATCCAAACATAAAATTTGGCACATGGCCGCGTTTTTCAAGTAGTTAGCATTCCACGTGACAGGTTGCAAGTCCATCGCCGCTGGTACAATGGTGTTTAAAGGACTTTCCATGCAAAGAATACTTTAAGTAGGTACATAATACAATGGTATTTAACCATTCACGCGGTTCAATCTCCGCCTCTCCTAACCAATCTCTACCTCTATTTGTCCTCCTTCGAAACTATATCGCGCCATCAGAAACCAGAATAGGTAAGCTAGCGTCTTGCAAGGGATCAACCCTTTCTCAATGCACATTCAATTAACCGACACAAACCAGGAGAGATGGGAAAAATCACACCGTAAATTATTATTTTCCGCTATGGAAACTAATTAAATTAGACATGCCCTAGAGAGTCTGAGGAAAATGTATGGCAATAATAAAACCGGGCAAGTGCGAGTCTGGCTCATGTACCGAAGCTTCCGTACATTTGTTCACCAAATTAATTAACATTACTCTAGTTTATAAACTATGAAAGCTCAGATCGAAAGGCAAACTTAACTTTTTAGTTGAAAAAAAATCTCCTATACATCGAAATACGTCACAATTTGCCAACTGCAAATGCAATTTTGTAATCGCAAAAAAATATTTGTTTATGTGATTAAATTACAAATTATCGATTTTTGGACTTTTTCCTTTACTTGTGCTAAGTAAAGGACCTGGTTCTAGATCAACAGGAAGGACTCTATAGGTTTTGATTTATTTGCAAATATCAAAATATGTCGTATATAATGGCCATTGACTTAGAAGCTTCATTGTTTTAGAATTCCAAGGTACCGTGGACCTACGTATTTGATATTAATTTCAACTTGTTATCTCCTCGCGTTCCTGAGAAAAAGGTCGACCCTACCTAATGTGGGACAATGGTGTCTAGACAAACACCACTTTCTGTTGGCAAACGACATTAGCTGTGGAAATGTCATATGACTGCTGGCAAGTTTTAAGAATTTCTGGTAGCATGAAAGGAAAAACTAAACGTGAACTTGATCATCATCTTCTTGTCCTGGGGTCTAGACAAATAGACCCCAGGACAAGAAGACGAAGATCAAGGCAAGGTTAGTTGGCACATACAAACGGGCTTTACTTTGCTTCTCCTAAGTTCATTGTTTCAAAGTTGTTTGCTCAACTTCAAGGTATATCCTGATAGTAGGTAAACAAGCTCACAGATTAGTTTCGACGATATTTACATTAATATTCCGAGTACAATATTCTGAGGGTTCAACAATCGGCTTGTTTGACGCAAACAGGCTTGCCCCTCAGGTGATACTAATAACTTTCGCCGTGAAGTGTGTGCTGTCTACTCATTTCAGATGAGATGAGATGTTTACTTTTAGTATGTTACTTATATCATGATGTGAAATACTCTTTTATAGGATTATTACATAGTAAGGAAAATGGCATGGTCTGGAACCAAAAAATCGAAGAATGGATACGTGCAAGATAGGTGCCTCTACAATGGGCACTGTTCCACCACTATTGGTCATTAAACCTTTATACCACATTATCTTAACCTGTTCAGACAACTGACTCAAGTCAGGGTGACCAAGCAGAAAACAGTGACACGAAGAAGTTGACACGGTAAGTAGAATCAAATGAAAAACTGACTGTTTAGGAAAACAAATACGTCCCTCCCCTGACCCCGTGCACAGAGGGCCTCTCACTTGGCCGTCGATCTAAAAGCGACAGACGTGTCTAATTTATATTTATAAAATCCACATAACAGGCTTAATACTGTAATTCGCCTCATTATTTTGGAGAGGCTAAGCCCGCCATTATTTAACATATATACATACATTATTATAGTCACTCCAAGGGGTAGGCAGAGACTACGGATTTCCTATTGCTACTATCCTGGCATACCTCTTTCGTTTTATTTATCCTTATCATACTTTTCATACAAGCTCGTGGGTTTAGTGTACTTTTGACTTGACCTTTTTAAATAACATATCCAATTTGTTCAAAGTACTTTTGCCGAAGCCTTCCCTTTCAACTATCCCATTACCGCTCGCTAATATGTTTTATAAATCTTCTTTAACCCATCCTTTGTACATGCCCAAACCATCATACCTTTCTCAACTCTTGTGACTACATCTTCATATACTCCACACTGTTCTCCTAACAAGCTGTTCCTCAATCTACCTCCACTGCATTTATTCGACTATAATGTTTCTTTTGCCATATTCCCAACTTTCACTACAACACATTAGTTTAAATGCGTCCTTAAACTCCAGCCTAAAACTTTTTACCCCAGGATGGTAAAGACTCTAGAAACATAGATCGCTTTTCCGAAAGCTTTAAAACAAAATCTAAAGTAACCCACAAACTCACGTAACATAATAAACTGGCTATACGGAAAGTCATTATGGAGGCCCGTCTGCACCGATGGCAATATACGGAATTACCTATGAGAGCAAACAGCGGCATTGTGAGGCAAGTTATTAAAACATCGCCCATCGACATCGCGTTAATTACTTAAGCCCAAATCGGGCACAGTGTAAGTGATACAGTACAGTACGATGTGACGGTTATTAAAGTAAAAAATCCACGTAAATATCAACATTTTAAAATATCAACCCAAGCGCGAATCGAATTGGTCACCTTCCGGTACGTGGGGGCTGACCAAAGGTTAATTTGGCATTTATGAAGTTGATGAAAACCATACAATAATAATGATAAGTATGAACATTTCAGTATTTTTCCAGCACAGTCTCACCTTGCTACCTTTTATTAGTACCTACATATACCAAATTTCACTGTATTTGACAGAGGCAGTCAGCCTAACTTACTCAATCACTTAGTTTTCAAATGCACGATAAAGTGTAATCCTTTTTGTTTGATACCCAACATTACTGAAATAGGTACGTTCACGTTCTTCAGCTTTAACCTTCTTATAATCTTTTCGCTGTGACCATGCATGTTTGCGCCGGGCCAGGAAGACCCATAGATTAATAAAACCCGTGTTTGAGTTAAACAGTTTGAAGGTAAATGAAAGCGGGTCAGCATAAACTCTGGATTACGGGTTGTAACGATTATGAAACGATTTGAAAGGATATTGTATGAGGGGAAACCCGTATATGATTTCATCGTTGTTACTCATACTATTAAAGGAAATGTTGATAAGGTATTTAGGTTTTTGAAGTATCATTTAAACTAATTTTACAAGCGCAAAATTACATGAGTACAAAATGTAAAATTTTAATTGTAAACAATTTTGGTTCCCAGTCTCATAAGCAAAAATGTTAGCATCAATAGTGAACTTTTTTACACAAACTTGTTTCGAAGGCTCAAGATTACTCAAAGAACTCCAACATTCGATAATTCTGAGATCAAAATGTATTGCTCGCATTCTCAGTACATTAAAAACAAGGAGTGATTGATATACCTATTTTATTACCGTCTAGCTTCTGCCCATGGCTTTGCCCGCATGGTGCCCGATTAAAAAGAAGCCTATGTGTTATTCTGATGTATAAGCTATATTACTATAAAGTTTCATCAAAATCCGTTCTGTAGTTTTTGCGTGAAAGGGTAACAAACATCCATCACCACAAACTTTCGCGTTCATAATATTAGTAGGACCAGCTTCTGCCCATGGCTTCGCCCGCGTGGAGCCCGGGTAAAAAGAAGCCCATGTGTTATTCTGATGTATAAGCTATAATACTGTAATGTTTCATTAAAATCCGTTCAGTAGTTTTTGCGTGAAAGAGTAACAAACATCCATCCTCACAAACTTTCGCGTTTATCATATTAGTATGATTATTGCGTTTCAATTGCAAAATGTCTTCTTCTTATTCTTCTTCGGCACTCTTGGCACTATAGTTATGCAGGTCATGCTTGAGAAGTGGTTTTTGCGCCTCAATTCAACTATAGGTATAAGTCGTTAGTTGCACATTTTTAAAACTGCATGCAGTCCACCTTGGCTGCTTGCTTGGATTGTTGCAGTCGGATAGGTAATTGGAGTCAATTGTGAGTGATGCGGGCTCCGCGCGGCACCCTTGAATCAAATCGTGATCGGACGATAGCTAATGGGACTTGCGCGTACCGATACTTTAAATAGGAACTACAAGTTTTTGCAAAAATCCCAAGAGCTTATATACGTAGTAAATTCAAATATAGGTAATTATGGCTATATGACAGCGTTTACGGAAAAGTGATTTTAGCGCGTTTACTTGAAATAAACGCTGTCATACATCGTCATAAATAATGCTGGTCATTTATCACACAGATTCGTTTAGCCCCAAACTAAGCACAAATTGTATTTAATATTGTAAAAACGGGAATTTCGCTCCGCGTCACGCCGTGCACTACGTAGTAGTGTTACGGACTACGCACTTGCACTGAGGAGCAAGTTGCGTTCAAGTCGCGTTCACTCACCCTGATGAAGACTCTCGGAATGAGTCGAAACTTAGTCGGTGCCTTCAACGATAGTGTAGTACGTAAAAATTCCCGTTTTTACAATATTAATAGTCAAGTTCACGATAATTTTTGGAATAAAATAGCTTGTATTATCGGAACTTCATAACTGATATAGTAATTATATACTTATGACACATACATGTTATATATAGAAAACGCCTAGACCCGAGACATATATTTACAGATACAAACATTTGTTCCGCGGCGGGAATCGAACCCGCAACCTTCTGCATCTCAGGCGGGCTTTCGCTTCAACTTTGCGTGTTACCTAACTCTTGCTGTCTACCTCTATAGGAAGTATCAACGAAACAATTTCCTTAATCGGTCTAATAATGCCGTCTAATTGCGTCTAATTACGAGAACACTAAATCTTTTGGTCGCAAGCTAAAACCACATTTTTACCTCTCATCCAACTATCGCAGTGTGAGGGTAATCGGACGATGCGGGCTCTGCGAGCGACACCTTATAGTGCTTTATTTAATTTTCCACGTTTTACTCACAAAGGATGAAAGGGTATTCATAGTTAGGGTGGATTGCCCTCTTATGAGGGTAACATCTACGTACAGGATATGGTATAGGTATCAAAAGAATTGTGTTTATTAAAAAAAAAAAATTCTTCAGAGAATCTTATGTTTGCTTTGATATAAGTTCAAAATATTTAGGCAAAACTTATTCACCAATTGAGGAACCAAAGCTTACCTATTCATCAAGTTTCAAGTTCAAACAAATCTGTGTGGAGCGTTTTACAAACATGCAAGTATAAAATTCCGTTATCTTAACAAATCAGTAATGTTATGTGTAGATCATTATACCTACCGAAATATATTAGATACAATCAAATACTCCCTTGGAGACCTACTCTTGGATATGGAGGAGCGGGATTTTCTAACAGAACGTATTGTTTATTTAACAGAGGGTCCCAACCTAAGATATAATAGAATATTTTATATAAATAAAAACAATTTGATTTGTTGTACTAAGCGCTACCTTGCTAACTATCTAATCTAGCAGACCTTTTGTTATGGAAACTACATGGATGATATAATTATTACGTTTAAAGTGTTTTTGTAAATACATACATATTATACAAAGAAAACACCCAGACCTGAGACAAATACTTGAAGATCGTATAAACTTTTGTCCCGCTACGGTATTCAAACCCGCAACATTCTGTGTCTCAGGAGGACCTTCGCCCACTGCGCCACAGTGATCATCTTAAATAAGTATTGTGTTAAAGTTACTTCATAATCTATGTCGTCCTGTTAACAATAATATAAATTCAACAATTGAAGTAGTTTGAAATTGTGTGGACCAATTGCGTGAGGCGCCCGTACCTGCCATCCACGGACCAATTGGCCATGATGTGGGTCATAAACATATAGGAAAGAATGGAGCTGTAGATTCCTTGAGGAATCTTTAAATATTTAAGAAACCCCTTAATGCAGGAGCCGTTTTATCCCAGATAGCCCAGCAACTATTCCATAAGCAAATGCTCCTGCAATAGCCCAGTGTATCACCCAATATTTCCAAAAGTTTCATCAGTCGCTATCCACAAAATAACATTTTTTTGTGTATTATACAAAAATGCCTCTCAGTTTTAGATTTGGCTCCACTTATGCCTGTAAAGGTTCCAGGAATAATCCTGAGATCTTAAACAAATAAAGAGACATAATAATAATTATAATAATGCTGGAAACTTTTATCACACTTACCTGATGTCCGGCGGAGGGCATAGGTAAACCTTCGCACAGGTTCACATCATCTAGTTTGGATACAAGTTTCGTTGTCCCAACTACGAATATTATAACCGTTTCCTCACGCCATTTGTCGGTATGTCTATCATAGGAGATTTATCTTTTTAAACGTACCTTACACGTAGCCAGGAGAAAACGTAGTTTCTCTCTATCATAGCATATTATAATAAAAAAAACAACTTGTCATTGTCTAAGGGGATCCCCCTTTTAAAAAAAGTTTTTTTTTTATTATTTGTTGTTATTTACAAAAATAAAATCTGCAGAAATTTCACTGTCTATTCTGTCGATAAAACGAGTTCTTACCCACCGTCCACCTCATGAGACCACCTGGGTGAACTTATCTTGTGTGATTTCAAGATGATGAAAATATCTCTGTGACCCATTTTCATAAGCTCTTCCACAGACTCAGAATCTTAGCTTCGGCCAGCCTTCATTTTACCTGGTAATGATCGGTAAGGAGTCTCCACTCCATTCCCTGTTCTCACGTGGAATCTATTAAATAAATTGTGGTTGAGTCAGAGGCCACCTGGCGAGCTATCACCTTAGGTAACTGCCAATTGAGATACATCTGTAATGCTGGTATTATTAAAGAGATTTCCAGCCTCATCAATTTAAAAATTTAAAGTCAATTATTTTATAAGTTGACGTTTCTAATAGGTTTTTATTCCTTGTGATTTCAATGAATAAAAACCTATTTGACTTTGAATTATCTGTAATAAAAAGTTCTTGAAGGTAAGGGAAAGAGTTTCCACTGAATGTCTTGAAAAATTTGGTGATGTGGCGGAGGATTAGCCGGCTAGCTGAAATGCAATAGGCGCGGCTTTGATTTCCGTTACGAGACAAATGTTTGCATAATTTGTAGGTGAATAATTCGTAGGGAATTGTAGTATGGGGAAGGGGGTGTCAGAGAACAATGTAAGTAGGTATGTACCTATCTGTTGAGTGTAGATTTTACCTATCTAGGTATATAAATAAATACCCAACATATACATATAGTCCTGACCCCATACTAGAATTCCCTGTGCCGTGGGTATCAGAAACTACGAGTACCGTGGTACCACACCACTCAGATCCGGAACAAATATCTGCAAGGCATACAAACAATTGTCCCGCAGCGGTAATCAAACCTGCACCTCTTGCATCGCTGCCGGTAACTCGCCCGCGGCGCCTTGGCGGTCGTCGAGGTCGTCATTAAAATGTTCAAACCCGTCACATGTAAATGTAAATAAAACCAACCCTTTACCTTCGATTAATCACACAAAAACTAACAGCCCCATAGTTCCATGTACTCATCATTCATGACGTCATGGACAGGGCTAGCTTACCATATCCCCAACACTCATTTATCGTTAAAAAGGTACAAGGTACCCTTAGGAGGTGATTTCACTTTGTCCACGTACACATTAATCGGAGATACTTTGGCTTGTAAACTAAACTTAGACATAGATTTAGGCTTAGTGACAGCCTTCATGTTTCTCTAGTCCAAGAGATTAGTAGGCTCAAGATTGTATTGTATAATATCTCAAAAATCCAACCTAGACGGGACCGCTTGGTACGCGGGGCCTATACCAACTAAGCTACGAGGTCGTTACCAGCCGATATTCTTAGGATGGCTCAGCTCGAAATCTTGTGTAGATCAACATTTTTAAAACCAAATAAATATTGAATTAGTAGGCTCCAAGATTCATTTATTTATCTTTACAAATGTATCAGAATATTCGGAGGATATTTTGTTTCATTAGAAGTTACCATATGCAGTTTAAAAGACCTGCGGGGCATGAAATTAAAAAAAAAAACAAACACGCTCACGACTGCATTCCACATGATGACATCCTCATACAAGTAGGGGTTAGTCGGAAACACGTCCAAACATTACATTTAGTTAGCATTCCACGTGACAGCATGCAAGCCCATATTACCACCATGCACAAATATAGATAATTTTCCCATAGCCTGTTCATTTTATAAAGCCAAATAAGCGAATGTGGCGGAGAATCGTACAAGAGAATGCTAACCAATTGTAGTTGTTTAAATACAGTTTTAAATTATTGTACTTTAAAAATGTATAATGAAGTGGAGCTGAACCGAAACTCCCCTTCCGTAGTCTGCACACTGACTCACGGTGACCAAGGGGACCTTTTTGTCCGTCCGTCTCAATTGCTGTAGGTAATTTTAATAGTCCAAATTAATAATTTCCTTCACCCGCATGGTCTGATTGTCTGATAGCCGGACCTCAGCCCTTTGTAATTGGAAGGTATTTTCACTTTAGGGGCATTTTTGGTCTTTTATGCGCTGTGAATGGGTTTATGTCTTTTGAAATGTGGAGAAGATTGTTTTTAATGGACATCGGTGGACATTGCTAAGGTCTGAATAATTATTTCTCAAAGGGTAGTACTAATGTTATGTCCTCGATCCTTCCTACTAAATTATTAATGTTTAGATCTGTGGTTGTTTGTTGTTAATAATATTCGCAACAGCTGAGCCGATTTCGATGAAACTTGGAATAAATATAGTGCGTGATCTAAAAAAATGCATAGGATACTTTTTAGTCGATACCACGCGGGTGAAGCCGTGAGCAGAAGCAAGTGAGTAATGTCATAAAGGAAAAGTTATGATTTTCTGAAATGTTGGTATTTAGTTGCACACAACATTACCCATAGCTACTTCAATTCCACCTCCAGCTAACAGGCTGTGTGACGTCACTCCGTCATAACGTCACGCTAGTGAGGCCCTGCTGTGGACACCGCATTAGTGCCGTGACAAACGATGGTTTTATGCAAAATGCCAGCGCCACGCTCCTTTACCGTCTAGTGATGAGAGCGTACGTAATTGAACTAGATATCGATATCGATTCCTGTCGATAGTCTCACAAAATAATGAGTTTTACTTAACTTGAAAAGCTTGTAATTGTTATAAGGTGGAAACGTGTGATAAAATGACGTCACCCAGAATAATTAACTTTAACTTGAAGCTTCTAATAAAAATAAAGGTCTACATTTTTGGGATATAATATAATGTTGGATATTTCTCACACAGCATCATCTAGCCCCAAACTAAGCAGAGCTGGTATTATGGGAACTAAATGACTTACATTTTTTTGTGAAAATACCGAGACCCAGTGATATTTAATGATTTTGATATTTTAATCAATTGATGTCGGTTTCAGTTTTTATAGTCTCTAAACTCACGATATCATCTCATATCGATATCATCTCATATCGGATGTCTAGAGGCGACTTAAAAACTCCAACACCAGGTACCTATGAACTTATTCAATCGATAATGTTTACGTTTCGTCGACAGGTTACCTCCCTAAAGATATTCAAATGATAGTTTAGGCATAGCGCAGTAGGTAAATAGGATTATATATAACTCACTCGAGCACAGCTTAACCCAGTAAGTCAACTCATGTTTTAATTGCTTTGGATTATCAACGTGACCTGGATTTGACTACCTATCTTAATTTATAGTGAAGCGCAGTTGTACTGCACTTCAGCTATAACGCAGTCGGGTAAAATACGCGAGTCACGTGCCGCATCCCATCTTTGTAAGGACACACAGTAACGGAAAGATAATTCAATTACGATTTCAATTTTATAAAATGGAGTGTAAGGATCGCCATAATATTAATCCGTGTAGGGTAACAAGGTTTGCGCTATAATCGGACGGTCTCGGCAGGGTGCGAACATTTTATTAGATTGTCACCCTAACCTGCCAACGCTGACGATAGATAAAAAGTTATGTAAAAGGTTTTTTTGTAAAAGTCTCGTGTGTCTTTTCAAATTATAAATAAATCAGATATAATTTTAATTGGGAATAAAATAGCCGAAACACTTTTTTAGGTAATAGTCAGATGCAAGCTCAAACATTATTAAAATTAAGATCTCATTATAAAAAAAAACTAGCTTCTGCCCACGGCTTCAACCGCGTGGCACCAGAATAAAAAGTACCCTATGTGTTATTCTGATGTATAAACTATATTGCTGTAAACTCTCATCAAAATCCGTTCAGTAGTTTTTGCGTGAAAGAGTAACAAACATCTATCCTCACAAACTTTCGCGTTTATAATATTACTAGCCTCTGCCTACGGCTTCGCCCGCATGGTACCCAGATATAAAGAAGCCTATATGTTATTCTGATGTATAAGCTATATAACTGAAAAGTTTCATCAAAATCCGTTCAGTAGTTTTTGCGTGAAAGAGTAACAAACATCTATCCTCACAAACTTTCGCGTTTATAATATTACTAGCCTCTGCCTACGGCTTCGCCCGCATGGTACCCAGATATAAAGAAGCCTATATGTTATTCTGATGTATAAGCTATATAACTGAAAAGTTTCATCAAAATCCGTTCAGTAGTTTTTGCGTGAAAGAGTAACAAACATCTATCCTCACAAACTTTCGCGTTTATAATATTACTAGCCTCTGCCTATGGCTTCGCCCGCATGGTACCCAGATTTAAAGAAGCCTATATGTTATTCTGATGTATAAGCTATATAACTGAAAAGTTTCATCAAAATCCGTTCAGTAGTTTTTGCGTGAAAGAGTAATAAACATCCATCCTCACAAACTTTCGCGTTTATAATATTAGTAGGATAGGAATAGTGATATTATTTTGCACTAAACTACATTATGACGGGTGCTTAGTTGATGCCTCGTGCAAGTTTTTATTGATAAACTGGATGACACTAAGACATGATTTATGTTGTTGGGTATTTTTTTCTTTAGAGCAGCCGGTTATTTGTCATTTGATCATACCTGAGCATGTTTTTTTTTTAACCACCGATTGAAATCTGCAAAATTTTGATTAACATTTTTAAATTAAGACAATGAATCTGACACCATGTAAGTTCATGTGAGTTGCATCGACACTCAAAATACAAAACGGATTCGGCCGTTACTATACAATAGTTAACAAAAAATGCCCCACCTATTCCCCGCACCTACAATAAATCTGAAATGATTTTGACTAGGGTGACACATTCGAATGATTTACAACTCGGGCACAATGTGAACTGGTTTCGGTTATGAAACTAGTATTGAGGGTAGAATGTGAAAAGCTCGTTGTTCTGAACATGGCTAGTAATTATTGCCACACATGCCACTCGTACATTGTCGCTTTTAGTGCTTGGACGTGATTTTCGGTGCTATTTAAATTTGGTCATTCACTTACGAAACAAACAAATTACGAAACAAAACGGCTTTGTGGTTTTTACCTCAGAATTGAATAAGAATCAATATATATAAAACTGTTCCGTTACTGATGGGCGGATCAACGCACAACCGAAACCATAAGTCCTAGAAGCATGAAACTTGAAGTGTATATTCCTCTTATGGTATAGGGATGCAATAAGAAAGTAATTAGGAAAAATCTACCCCTAAGGGGGTGAAAAGGGCTGAAAACATTTGTATGAAAAATCGTATTCCTTGAACTTACAGTCCTGAAACTACACATAAATATTTTTCAATCGAAATGATAAAAGTCTTATATAATTATTTTCCTCAAAATACCCCTCAAAGGGGATGTAGGGAATAGAATAGTATAAGCGTGTAAAGTTAAAAAAACTATGTTTTATTTTTATCAAAATTATAAATAACCTTCATTTGAACACAATCTCACCTGATGGTAATTGTGATATATTCGACGATGTAGCATGAATATCGAGAAGATACCTATTCACTCATACCTTGAAAAGACCCAGATTGCACATTCATAAGTACGAGTGCCTACATAAAGTATATAAAAGTCTCGTCAGCAAATAATTACAGTATACCATTTGTGTCTCCGGCGATCACTGTGATAATGGATACCCACCAATGAAAAAGATCACGCAAAAAGTCACGACCCTCCGTAAGAAAACGCAGCAGTCATATCAAAACACAAAATGTGTTAGAAACATGAACAAAAAGGTATGTATTGAAAAATAGTGGATACGTTGTTACGTAACTCTATCTACATATAAAAGTAGATAGAGTTTTACTAACTAGGTACTTACATGAATACACTGTCAAGATATTGAACATATTATGAAAGCCATGAAGTTGAAAAAAAGTAATAACCAATGCTTAGCAAATCAATCCCAACATTAAATAAAAATAAAAACTATCCGATTCAAAATAGTTTCGTAACTTTACTGACTGATTGAATGTTGAAAGTCAAAATTCAGCCAAATATATAAGTCCCAGAGACCTACTTTAGCTTGTCTTCAAAGGTTCCTTTTAGTTGACAATCAAAACTCAGCCAAATATATAAGCCCTAGAGACCTACTGTATCTTGTGTTCAAAGGTTCTTTTAGGATTACCCAAAACTCCTACACTAAAAAAACCCAACTTAAAAAAATCTCAACATGAACGAAGCCACAGGGTGTCGAAAGTCGAAAGGCGATGCGAATGCATGCAATAAAAGCTCAACGATAGCTTCTAGTTTCTACCTCACAAACTCCAAACAAAACTCAGACAAGAAATCATCATTACCATCCCCTGGAATAAAAAATCCGTTCCCATCATTACTCGCGCGACATTGACTCAGCGTGCGTACAATAAAAACGCATCGGGACCTCCTGGCTCGATGTTTATTTTGTCACACCGCGCTCCCTAACTATTATTTCTTCCGTGTATTATTCCTTCATGACACAGAAAACGTAAAGTTCAGTATACACGCTCACCTATGATAATCCTACTTCCTACTAATATAATACATTTGAAAGTCTGTATGTGCGAATGTTTGTTACCACGTATATACGTAACTACTAAACCGGTTTTGATGAAATGTAGATAGTTTATATTCTGGAATAACACATAGACTAATCTTATTTTCGAAAATCAACCCCTAAGAGGGTTAAACAGGGTGGTAAAGTTTCTATGGAAAAAAAATATTCCTCGGTTTTATTCACTCAAAACTCGGTACAAATAAACTTTAAACTAAATAATGAAACACGTTTTTTTTTTCAAAACTACCCTTTGGGGGTGTGTAATAAAAAAAATTGTAATACTGGTTCGATTCACTCAAAAGTTGGTGGGCATAGTTTGAAGCCTGGAGACGGTCATATGCTTCTTTTATTAACATACCACGCGGGCGAACCCGCGGGCAGAAACTAGTTCATCATAAGAATATAACGTCTTATTGTAAAACGGAATTTTCACGTAAAGTATTTTCGCTGAAGGCAACAAATCGAACGAAGACGAACAGTTTCAATGAAATAGTTGAAATAAACGTTTATATACTATGTATAACGTAATAATAGGTAGGTATTAATGCGAATATTATTATGGATCATTCGCAGCAGTTAATTTAATGGCTGTGGCTTTATTGAATCAAAACTGTAACTTGCGTTTTCCCATGTTTGCTATGCAAATGATCTCATTCACCAACATTTTGGAGTTAAATAGTGCAAATAGCGTAAATGAAAATTCGCAGTAGTTTTTAATTGGAGCTGTTGCGATTGAAGCTTTGTATGAGTATTTTATTGTGTGAAAGGAGTGCTCTTAGTTGACTAAGAAAAATCCAGATAGGTAGTTTATAAAGTCCAAGGTCAGTTGCGATTCATAATAACAAAAAATAAGTAAGCGGTTACAAGCCGAGCGAATAAATTGAGATCGATAAAACATGTTTTACTGTATATTACTCATTCTGTGTCCAAATTCACCCTTCCAAAGGTATTATAATTAAGCTCATTTGTTGTTGCAGTAGGTACGTCATACAGGGAGTCGGTGGGCGCAGGCGCGATAAGCCGACGTCTATAGGTGCGTCGTTAGAGCCCGCTTTTTGATGCGCACGCGACTCCGGCCCGCATTATCTTTTTATCGCTGCAACCCCATGCAAACGGATTATTGTGTGTGGCAGTAGTGGTCAACTTTGAAGATCTAATGCACGATTTTTGAGCGCTTATGCTGAGAAAAGCAACGATTCAACGTTCATTATTTTTAAGACAAGCGGCACTGACCTTTGTTTAAAGTTGATCCTTTCGCTGTCGTTATTAGAGGTAAAACTTCAGTATCAGAAATCATCAATACCTGAAAAAATAGTGGAAGTCCTCTTTTAGATAAATGCCTCCCAAAAGTGTGTCATGGCAAACTTTTTGAGTCACTCTGATCGGTCCGTCGAGTGGGGAGTCGTCCATGCACTGCATTATCCTTTGTAAGTGGACTTTATTAAAAACTCATACAAACAAACACACTTACGACTATACTTTATGAAGAACAAAGTTAATTCAAAGTCAAAGTCAGTTTAAAAACCTTTAATACATAGGTTTTCGGTTCTTCGAGCTACAAAATATGGCCTCCTCATCGCCACTTCAGCTTGCTGATTTTGAGTGCTTGCGATGACTTTCATTCAGTCTTAGGATTTTCTTGTTTTGATTTTTTCATGAAGTTAGACTACGAACATAATAATCAGTGGTAACAATATTAAGACATACAGAAACATTTATTTTTTAGACACCATATGACGCAGAAAAAATGACATAAAAATCTGCAGCATCAATGGTTCATCTCCCCTGACTGTAGGTGCACAATAGGTCCTAGCGTGTGTCACCCGTGTGTCGCAGAACAAATATTTCATTTCCCTCTCCCCCTACCTCCCCTTGACACGAGCCACGCGTCACGTGAGGCATTGTTCGCTGCGCTTGCGGCGCGACACCCTGTATACCCTGCCCGGCTCTAATCCCACGGAAATTGCATTGTAACTGCCGCTGATTTTCTTTTTCATTATTTTTAGTTGATTAGGAAAGGTATTCAGATATTTTTAGCTGTTCGAAGTGGAAAGAAACGGGTAGGGGTAGATGACTGATGAAAATCATTTAGCATAGTGCCCATCTCTTTTACCGGGGCAGTAGATTTTCTTATAATAACTTCTAATATAACAGTTAAAAAGAAACAAATACTAATATATATTTTTGCCTTGAATTAAACGACTTACTCTATATATACTTTACATTATATTTACAATAAGTGAATCTTGATTTTGGTTATAACTTCGAGCTTAAATTCACAAAAAATCGAAGACTTTTTATGAAGATTTTTTAAAATATTTTTGGAGATATCGATTTAGTCAGAAGAGCCTTTGGCATCTTGCTAGTTATTTCAGGCTGTCTAGGCTGACGATGATTCATGTGACGTAAAATAATCCTTAACTAATCAAATTCTTAAAGGGTCATCATCAAAGCGTAAATTTTAGTAGACCAACACATAAACACTTCAATAAAAACACATTAAAGGATATGTCTCCAATCTAACTTAAATTTATGTTTACCATAACTTTATCATCACCCTTCAATGGCAACAATTCCAGTTACGCTATCCATTGCTGTCTATAATCGGTGATTAGCACAAGGTGTCCAATATTAACCAGCATAGTACATAGATCTGGCAATAAATTGGTATAGTTAGGAAGATGGCTGATGAGTTAGGTACTTTGTCCCCTGTAAGTGCTTGCCCCATAAACTCTTAGAAATGTCCCGTTTATACTTAATAAAATTTATATGCAATTCCGTCGATAAAGTTCGATTTGACTATTTTGTGCACCGGAGAGGAGAGATGTTAGGAAGGTGAGAGTTAGAAAAATATAAAGCGTTTCTAATGTGAAAATTGAGTAGACCTCAGCTTGTGTGTACTAAGCTTGTATTAATATTATTATTACTAAGCGTTACTCTGAGGCTAAGGAAATGAACAGTAAGGTAAATGATAGGGCTCAAAACAAACGCGATTGATATCTTGTTAGATTGTAAAAATATGTAATTTAATTTAGTTTTTAGACACTTTTTTAATGAACAGTTATTTACAGAAATAATTATACAGATACTTTGATAGCTTTTATTACAAAATATCTAAATTTAACACTTGAACCACTACATACTGTAGCAAATGATCTATAGATAGCTCAACTGATCCAAACTACTCGTACTAGCAGACGGAAGCGTCCTCAAATACTGGCTGCATCACCACACTGCACGGTAATGCAAATGCGTTGACCAATATATGAGCACGTTCTCAGTATTGTTTATATTGTTATCCAAGTCAAAGTCAAAGTCAAAATTCATTTATTCAATAAAATCACAAGGACCACTTTGAAACGTCGGTTTTTATCTAGGTGCCTGTTCCTCCGCGACCAAGCCAGGAAAGAAAGGCAAGAAAACAAGGCTGGTTATTCTTTTTAATGATCCTTTTACAAAACAATAGGTTCGAGTTGGAGCATTTTCAATCCCAAGAGTTTTTGTATTCTAAATAATCAGATATTTTAAAGAGGTAGTATGCCTTTTTATAAAGCTTTTGTTTGATTACGTTTTTAAATTTGTTAATTGATAATTAATAATCTAGGTGTACATTAAAGTATTTTCATTAAAAATTTATGAAAGTCAAAGCTTGGCACCTTTCACTGGTGTCTATAATATCATACTTCTTTTATAAACGCGAAAGTTTGTGGTGATGGATGTTTGTTACTCTTTCACGCAAAAACTACTGAACGGATTTTGATGAAACTTTAAAGTAATATAGGGTATATACATCAGAATAACACATAGGCTACTTTTTATCCGGGTACCAAGCGGGCGAAGCCGTGAGCAGAGGCTAGTCTATTATAAACGCGAAAGTTTATGAGGATGGGTGTTTGTTACTCTTTCACGCAAAAACTTCTGAACGAATTTTGATTAAACTTTAAAGTAATATAGGGTATACATCAGAATAACACATAGGCTATTTTTTATCCGGGTACCAAGCGGGCGAAGCCGTGGGCAGAAGCTAGTTATGCTATAACTTTTTAAATACACGTTTATCACCTGTTTGCACATTATTATATAGGTTGATTGACCATAAAGAGGGCAATACACATAATCTTTTAATGCACATAACATTCACTTTAAGGTTTATGGCCTACTTGAGAATTATATTGAAATTTTATATGATCACAAAAAGGCATGTTTCTTACCACGATTTCATTTTAATAATCATTGTGAATAATATTCTTTATGGATAGTGAAGTCATTATTAAATGATACACAAAATGATGGACTGTTAGAAATATGTGTCACAAGAAATAAATACCTTCTATGATTATTCAAACAATAATGTACAACTGAGCATAGGCAATTGATATTTTTCATAAAAAAAATTGTCAGTTGGACACGTCTATGTCTGTGCTTAAACTTAAACTAAGTATCCTAAATCTAGGTGGTAATAAATAATTAAAAAAAACTAACAACAATCATATAAATTACCTGCTTGAATCTAAACATCGATTATTTGTATAACTTAGCGGCCAACTCTGTAGTCAAAATTATCAGGCCGCTCGAAGTCCTCCAACGCAACTGTGATAGCAGAGACTAACATCTTAACGTGCCCTCCAAAGCACGGAGTTCACTAATATCAACTCGTCATTTAACAACAATAAAATGGATCAATTTTTCTAAGTTATTCGTTTTGCATAAATTGATGGCTTCATATTCTTTTTCAGTTTAGTCTCCGTTTTGTCATAATTTATCATTCACAAGCAAATTTGTGGTAAGCACACGCATATTACTTACATTACAGCCGGAGTACCTCAAGGTACGGCTTTTTGCCCTCTCCTCTACACCCCAAATCTCCCTGCGAAATATTAAATTAACATAAACACGAGCAGTGACTGCTCACTGTGAGCAGTCGCGAATCAAATCGAGAAGACGGATCTATCTCTTGGAAACCGTTAATTTGGGGAGAAGGGGTGCTTACTTAACGTTGTTATTCGATGAATGCGCGAATAAATGTGTTACGGACCTTTATCTTCAGCTTTGATTCAACCCTTTGAAGGTGTATCGAGCCAAATGTGTGATTGGATTTTCAGTTACTGAAGTGAAAATATCATTTTGCGTTGGGTTTATTTGGATACGTGTCAGTCCAATAGGATATAATTATTGGAAAGCCAGAAAGGCTTATCTGGGTCAAAGTTTTCCATTCAGCGTGGCAATGCAGTTAGCATTTTGGGGAAACTTTCGTCTGGTATCTGGATCAGTTGACCTATATATAGATATTTTGCATCTGTATTTTTCGTATATACCTACTTGTACATAGTTGTATGAATAAAATTACTTAATTAAAGCCATATTGCACTTTCAAGTACCCAACTTGCCGAGTGTTCTTTCATGGTAATTTCGCTTGAGGTTACGGTGCTTTTTATAAGAACCTAATAACTATAAATAAATAAATAATGCTGGACATTTTTCACATAGCATCATCCAGCCCCAAACTAAGCAGAGCTTGTATTATGGGAACTACATGACTGATATAATACTTTTTTTAATACATACATATTATGCATAGAAAACACCCAGACCCGAGACAAATATTTGCAGATCATACAAACATTTGTCCCACGGTGGAAAAGAACTGCGCCACAGAGTTCGTCTGTTGTCGTTGAACTGTTGGTAAACGAACCATTTTGTAGTTAAAATACCGATTATATTGCGTTACAAATTGATATCCCCCAAAGTGTGTCATGACGAACAATTTTGAGCCGCCTCCATCCACCAACTTCACGAACCCTTTAAAATAGTGACAGGCGGGTGGTAGGCCTTCTTACGGTTGTGGTCACAATATGAGAAACTTATGATACTTTCAAGATTGCCAACACGGTAGCTAAGACGGTAGCGCTGTGCTCAACGCTCTCCTGGATGCTAGTCCTGACTGATTTGTTAAAATATTATCGGTCTATCGGTCCCCCTACTTGTGTCTTCTTCATGGCATCGTCCGCTGTGTGGTCACCATTTGAGTATATCTATGTCCTTTCTGTAAACAATATTTTTACCTTGTTGTTCAGAATTGTCATCTAGTGGCAGTTACCACTTTCCATCAGGTGAGCCATGTGCCAATTTGTTTCCAACTACGTCAAAACACTGACCTTATCATTTATTTGATAACTTTATTTTTAATTAAATGCAAGGCAGTCCTCTTATACAGTGCGCGCTATCGATCCGATGAGCTGATGCGTTCAGAATCACTGCACCCGTGTCACCCTTCCTGTCGCACCCTCGCAAGGTATGGACAGGGGTAGTGGCCGGCTGATTATTATTATAATTTTTGAGTCTCTCATTTAGCTTGGCTTTTCGATGGACCTATTCAAAAATGTAAACCACTTTAAAGGCCGTTATTTTAGTGTGCATTTCTGTGTTAATTTTATAATCCTTTCTACAGCCTGCCATATGGTTACTGATATCTGCAACACCAGGAGCTTTACCTGTTCTAAAGAAGAAGTTATGTTTTTAAGTTCTTATACCCATCAAATTGAAACACAGCAATGCAAGCATCACTGCTTGGCAGCCTGAAAATATACGAAAATTATTTAACGAAATAACTCTTACAAATGAACTTAGCAATATCAAAATGGAAACTGAAAGCTGCTCGAACAGAAGAAGCTTGGCAGGGGTAGTTTAGCTTCCCATGCGGTGGGCTCAAAATGATAGATCTAGTTATCATAAAAATTAAATGATGATAATCATAGGGTTTTTATATGAAAATCGACAATTGTTTTGTGAGTTTGTAAACTGATGCTGTGTTGTCTACCCCTCGTATTCTAAGACATTTCTCCAAATATTCCTCCACTCCGACTCAACTCACAGCATCTTGAGGTTCCTCCAAAATTCCCTCATGTTTGATTTTTTATTGAACTTTTCGAGGATCCTTACAAAACTCAAATAAGTATGATTCGAGTTGAACCCACGGTTATCAATAAACAATTTAAAAAAGAATATCAAAGCTTGGAAAATTTTAGTCAATAGGCTCTTTAAGTAAAGAACGAATTACAAGAGTCTTGGCAAAAAAAATGGAAACAGATGTGTGCATTCGCGTAAATTATGTAAATTAGTATTGTCAATCAAAATTTATCACAAAGAGAAAAAACCGTTAACCCACATTCTGATCACAAAAAATAACAATTAATTTACGTTCAATAATAATAGTTTCATACAATCGCTCTCACCTCGGCACACCGCACCAAAAAATCAGAAGGGGAGAACAAAGGCTAGGTGCACACTATCCGCGTCGCACGCGTCAAATCTCGTCCATTGTCGCATCGCCCCACCGACAGTTAAATATTATTATTACAAGATTTATCGCGTGGAAAATTGCACGTATTGTCGTCCGATGCGATATTTCATGTGATTATGAATTTATTTTTATGTTAATTATGCATGTGTGACTATACTCTAAGTAGGGGATAGTTAATGCCGAAATGTAACGGTCGCGATGTTTTTCGTTGTGCACAAGTACTTACCCATTATTCTCACAGTCGACAATTTTGTCGACTGTGCAGATATCTTATTCAATTTGTTATTTTTTTATTTTAAGTTACGTACCTTATAATTTTCGTTAAACATGCATCACACTTTGTTACTTTAGTTACTTTGCAAAAAGTAAAAACATTAAAATGTTTAACTACACTTTCCACTTTTCAATCTAAATCCCTTTTTACACATCTATAGGTAAGCCCCCTGCATTCTTAATGCAATTCAAACAGCCTATTTTTCTCTCATTCAAAATCACCCCACACAAAAACAATCTTTTTTAATCGGTAGAAATGCTGAATCGAAAGCTGTAAGCCGTCCAGTCCCTGCCTGCATTAAATACCTTGAACAATGGAGTGACGCGTGGATTCGCACGCTCGAGTTACTCGCTAGTGTGTCCCTCGCTTTAATCGATCTGCGGATGAAAAGGTATGTTTAGTGAATGTCTGAGGAGATTTGAATTAAATCCTTTTCGTAAAACTATGTGGTCTGAAGGTATTAGGTATGTTGCGATTAATTCTAGAGGTACAATGCCCCCCAGGTATAATGCCCCCCGAAAGAGTGTCATGTCCTTCTTTTAGATCAGTGTAGATTCCACAAGCTAGAAATCCCAAAATGTATGTTGGTTCCGTTTTGCAAGCCTGGCTTTTAAAACTTAGGGCGTAGAGAAATATTCACCGTTTCATACACTCAGGTGTTTAGACCGGAATTTAATTAAGCTCGAAAATTCAATAAAAAAATAAATAGTGCTGAACATTTATTCACACAGCATCATCTAGCCCCAAAGTAAGCAGAGCTTGTGTTATGGGAACTACATGACTGATATACTATTTTTTTTTGTAAATACGTACATATTATACATAGAAAACACCCAAACCCGAGACAAATGAATGCAGATCATACAAACATTTGTGCCTCAGCGGGAATCGAACCAGCAACCTTCTGCGTCTCAGGTGGACCTTCGCCCACTGCGCCATAGAGGTTGTCAATAATTATATGTTTTTGCCGTTTACCATTTACCTCCAAACCGCGTTCGATTGAAATTGAGTTTATTTGAATCATTTTGTATGACTTCAAAGGTAATTAGATAAGTTTGATTACCTCAAGTCACTGCAAAAGACGATATAATGTGAATATAAATTTTCATACATCTAGTTTATTTATTTACATTAATTTGATGTCCTTCTAGTATATTATGTCCTTAGTTGGGATTCATGCAATTTAAAAATACGATAACCGTTTACTTGAAATCTTGTATTGGATTCGATCAGAACAGCTGTCGCCAAACTCAACAACACATCGTTCAGTGAGCCGTTAAAATCTGCTCCATCCAGGATTACTTATCAGGCATTAGGGATCTTTTCATTAAGGTTATCACATAGAAGATCTTAAAAACGCCACGTGGACTCCATTCTTATGCGCTGAGTTTGATGTGGCTCATCCAGGCTAAAACATAAATAATAGCTGGGTCTCGGTTTTTGCTACGCTAGGTACCTACATCTGTAGCTGTAGAGCCTCTACGTTGCTACGGACTTAAAGCAATAGAGCCTACAAAGTGCTACAATTATCTAGCAAGAGTCTACGGTTCCTTATGAATATTTTTTTCTATTAGCTCCAAAGAGATGTTTCTAGTTGTGTGGTATGTCTCAGGTTTATTGTTCTTTATAGTCATAGAAATGGTTCTAAACCAAAAGGAATGGCTTTATTACTGTGTCTAGGACTTCCAGTGCTACCTAAATAGTTATCTTCAGGAACCCAGCCCGTCAGACATACAAAATAATACCTTTAATTGCACAAAATTATAGGTAACACAACCATTCCAATGAAGTGAGATTTAATTCCTGGAGAAGGCGATTAGAATTAAAATCTTATATCCCAACAAAAAGCACAAGATGCTTTTACAATGCACATTAATTGCGCGTCCGTTCTCACGCTCTCTCTCTCTCTTACATTATATACTTCTCTCTCTAACTTCAAGGGTGATCGGCCAAGTATAGGCCCTTGCAAGGTAATTAATAATCGCACTGCCGCTCTGTCAAAAGGTTTTTAATTTGCAGCACACGTGCGTAGAGAATCGCCGCGTGCGCTCACAGGGGACTCCAAGGATTTGTTTACCTTTTAAAGATCGTTGTGGTAAAGTTGTGGCAGTTAGTTATAAGCAAACGAATTTGACGAAAATATTATGTATACTACGTCGTCGTCGTCGTCGGTCGTATACACTTCGATTTGTTTTGAAGTGCGGGTAAGAATCGAACTTAAGGTTATTTTTTCTAACTGCTCCCGAGTCTATGGGTGCTGCCGCTTTTGATGCCATCCTGACTAGCAGGGTATTCCAGCAGCGGTGATACGTTGGCCAGTTATGTCGGCTACGGTGGTCAATCCTTTTTTTAATATTCTTGCCCTTCTGGCTTCTTCGTGTCTCTCATACTTCGCCTTGTTGGGGCTAGTCGGGAGACTTTAGGATTTCGCGAGGCAGTGGTCGCTAAGAAGTTTGGGATGTATACTAGTCATTCGTTCTATAATGATGACCAAATCAGACAGCTAGCCTATTACCACGCAACGAATATAGACAAACAGTCAGTTTAATATTCCCAATATAAAATGAGCGATCAAACTGTTTGCTTACAAGCAAACTCATCCATTGTCCAGAAACTATTCATCCAAATGTTCACAAAACTTTCCCCAAACATAAGCCCGAATTCGGCAGATTTCCGTCCTAGGCATTTTGGCGCAAACGCAAATTCAAAACACGCATAAATCACAACACAAATAAAAAACTAAGGTAAGCGCTCCTGTTGTCGGCCCTGCCCGATTGACCCGAACAGAACCACAGCTCCCAGAGAAAAGCTGGAACTCTCAGTTCAACCTACGGTATTTGACAGTCAACCTGAATTCTGTTAAACTGAAAATAATATTAAATGCACTTTAATTAAGCGCTGACGCAGCTTGTTAAGACAAACAATAGCTATTTACGTAGTTTAGTTTAAACAATAGTTATTTTGACCTGTATCTAATGAGACAGTGATGATAGCATAAATGCGTACCCAGTTTATGATTACCTATAGACACATGTAAAATATATTCTAAAACTTTATGCTCGTCTCAGCTCAGGAAAAGACTATGGCTTATATTAGTGACATATTTTTATAAAAAAAGTTCTTAAGTTATATACGTAGAAGATAGGAAATCCTTTATTACAAACCGAATTATATAACAGCTATTTAAGTTCTGCAAAATTTACTTGCTAAGTGTTTGCTTGAGTTTAGTAAAGACATTTTGTGGTTTAGCTTTTTAGTGAAGCAACCCAGCTCATTTTCAGACTGTGCCCACATCCGGGCAACGGAACCAACTCTATTGGCGGCAAAAAACGAGCGTCAACCGGCCTTATTGAATCCGAACATTGACAAAAGTGCGGCGTTTGAGAATGTCGCGTTTTGTAAACGTTCGTGGTTGAAATATAGACAGGATGTAGCAAGTTTTCTTTTGTATTACCACTAGGATAGAATTTCGAGTTAGAATCTTTGTAGCATTGTTACAGTAACTACTGAACCCACACTAGGATTTAATAAGTTCTGGATATAAGAAAGTACGAGTACCAGAAACCGTAACACTCAGACCCGGTACCAATATTATTATTCTATAGAACATATCAGCATAGAGGGTTTTCAAAAAAGAACCAAAGTCATGACAGACAATTTTACATGTAAACTGTAGAATGAGTTGCCTTATGAGGTGCTTATGATGAAATTTGGCCCATACATAATGTCAATTCAAATCTACAACAAACTCCCAAAACAAATCACAGAATTACAAAAAGATTCGCTTTTCACTAAAAGACTAAAATCATTCTTAATTAACAAAGACCACTCGAGGGTGGCATGTTCAAATTGTGAACAAACCCTCTATAAATAAATAAAGATTAAAAAAAAAAAAATTAACAAAATAAATGCTACTATGACATTAAAGATTATTTACACTAGAAAGCTAAAAAACCTTCTTAAAAATAAAGAAAAAGTTACGTAAGTACCTATTTTGACTAATGAAAATTATAACAAAAGAAAAAATTACTAAACCTACTCAATTATGTTGTTTCAAATGCTAGATACCTTGACACTTTGCCTACCTTGACTTTATTTTATTGGACCTACTAGTTTTTTGTTTACACAAAACTTCGGCCTGCCTACCTATCTATTGCTATACCCTTATACAGGGTTCATGTGAGACACCTACCTATAAACACCATCTATGTACCTACCATCTGAAAGCAATAAATGTATTGAGTATTGAAAATTTAATATTAACCTATTAAAAAAAATCACAAAAAAGTCCTTCATAAGGAATGCCCGAGGTGTTTCTGGTTTGTCTCAATATGACATAAAAAAGGGAACAAATAAAATAGTAGGTACAAGACAATCTCTGAAATTTCGTAAGCTTCACAACAAGAGGTGCGTTCACACCGTGTTGTTTTCTTTATCACGCGACCCTTTGTAAATGATGATTGGTTTGCGGCTAAATTGTAGCGGCGCGGACACACGAATTCACTTAGCTCCACCGTATCGTCACTTACAATTGTGTACAGGGGGCCTAATGATTGTTGATCGTATGTCACTGGCCTGTTTCATTTCACCTGCTTTTGGCGGTGAAAGCCTTAGGGTCCGGTCAAATTGAGACGGTGACGTTGGCAATCAATGGAAAATGGTTGTCAAAATTTGTGTGTATGTATCGCCACTGGCAATGGCTCTGCCAACGCTTCAGGTTGACCGAGCCTTTACAGAATAGTAGAAGTCGTGCCAAATTTAAAAGTAAATTGTGGTGGTATGGACACACATATACACTTAGCGCAAGTACAAAATGGTAGTTTGTAAAGTTGTGTACCAGCTACAAAGCACATTTAAAAAGATGAGGGCATCAAAATAAAATAAGAGCATTTCACAAAGCAAACATCCAACCATTTGATAACAGATTCGCCCGTACTAAAACAAAATGGAATTCGCCGCCCAAGAAAAAGGTAACCTTCACGGAAAGGGCGAGACCTTATTCTAAGGATAGCCGTAAACGATTCTGCGAAATGAAAGATTATGTTTATAGCAGGTGTATCGTGTGCAGCGGCCTTATAAAATGGTAGCTAATAAAATTGTGACTTTATGCCACAGTCAATGTAACTTGTGTCTTTTTGTGGTCTCTCATTCACATTACTTCTGTATAGTAATGTTTTTTCATTATACTTGAGCAAAGACAACAATTATAAAACAAAATAATATATTAAATAAAATTAGCAAGTGTAGGATAGCCAAATGTTGTTCAATATGACATTTCCAGAAAAACTTCAGCACAACTGGCC
Organism: Perizoma flavofasciatum; assembly: GCA_958496245.1. NCBI lineage: Eukaryota > Metazoa > Arthropoda > Insecta > Lepidoptera > Geometridae > Perizoma > Perizoma flavofasciatum. Next base: position 20,357,918 of record OY292419.1, on the reverse strand, counting down.
AAAAACCAAAGGCCTGAGACTGCGTTAACATGTATTCTTGGACTTATACCGGGTGTAATAAGACTACTCCCGAAAACTTCGGGTAGTGAAAGTACCCATCAATATGAACAACTTTTACTATGGAACCAACACTGTGAACGCGAAAAAAAAATCAGCTGTTCCATACTAAAGTTCAATACCTAATTGGCTGAAATGTATGAAACAGCAGTGTTGGTTCCATAGTAAAAGTTGTTCATATTGATGGGTACTTTCACTCCCCGAAGTTTTCGGGAGTAGTCTTATTACACCCTGTATATAAGCGGTAGAGTTTATTCATATCATGAACATCATCATCATTTCAGCACAAAATGTCCCACTGCTGGGTATAGGCATCATTTCGCTTTTGCCAGCCTCCTGCCCATGTGCGTCGTGCACAGAGGTATGGCCAGGCATGCCCTGGGAATCATCCAGGTATGCCCTTTGACTTTGCCGATAACATTACCCACCGCGCTGTCAGGTTATCTGGACTTCTTCGGCCGGTCCTCGGCCACCACTCAATCAAGGACCATTACCAAGTCTGGCCAGACGTCCTGTCCAATTCCATTTGAGGTCGATCGTTTTATCACCAACGTCAAGGACTTTTGTCCAACGTCGGATATTAATGTTGCGAACATGATTGATAAGAGTGATGCCAAGCATAGCTCTTTTCACGGCCCACAGTCTCCTTCGAGAGCGTCTTTATCTCAACAAAGTAGGTGAGGGTTGGTAGACAGACACGACGTTTATTCTTGTTAGAAATGTAGTAAAAAATTACATAAGTACAAAAAACATAAGTTGCATTAATAAGTAGGTATTCGAAAACTTAATTTTTACAGCAATAGTGTTAAGTTTTCTAGATTTTAGTTTATTGTAGTAGGCAATGGTGTTTTGGTTTGGAGATTCTACATTAAGATTTTATTTTTCTGCGCAATTTTTACATTTCATCGTTCTTTTCCAAACCGTACCATTTCTCAGACTAGAACAATATTTAAGGTATCAATATATAAGATGACTTTCAACACGTGGAAATACTCTCTAGAAGATTGTAATGTAATGAGTAGGTGGTACCTTTTCAAAAATGTTAACTGAAATACATAGAACTGTAGCATATTCAAAATGAAGTCTGAATTCAAGTGCTAGAGATGGGACATCTTATTCGGAATGATTTACGTTAAAAGACAATGCAATCTATTCTTAAAACGCCACAAAGAATTAACCAGAAAACTAACCTTAGCTCTATAGAAATAAGACTTAAAGCTGTATGCAAAGAACTGTGGAAAAAGTAAAGGCACTTCTACATTTTACTGAAAAATGTGTAAGAAGTAAGGCAGAGAAAGCCGCTGGGATCTTTTATAAAGACATATTATTCTTTTGAGCGGAGTGCTTCGTATCTCCGAGTAATCCGCGGAAGGTAGGACGCCATTCACTGTCATTGTGTGGATGCGCCTTAATGAAAAATATAGTATTGTTGTCCTCTTTAAGTGTTTTTCCTTTTGTGTTTGGAGGTGATTTCGTTTGATGAAAGCGGTTGAGTGGTATTTGGTTATAAAGTGTACTTGAGGCAAACGAATATAAAAAAAAAACTTAATAGATACTTAGTTCAGATATTTATTCGATTTACACAGTTAAACGCAAACAAAGAATTAGCATGATAAACAGCTGGAATGCTACATAGCTCGAAGTACCAACAACCGCCGAGGAAGATAGGTTCTCGAATGGTGACCGCGAACCAGACAGCGAAGTGTAGGAAGGATCTAGAAAAAATCGGTAACACGTCGAACGGTAGGAGGTTAGGTAAAGGTCGAATTGATTCAACTGTCGAATATTCGAGAAGGCCCGGAGCCCTCACGTTTCAATAGGAGCCCCTTCACCCCACTTCATCTGTTTTTATAGGCATTAACACAAAACCTGATGAATATTTATTATTATGCCTTCCATACACGTTCCCTAATAGCGCGTGTAGTTCATACATACATGATAATTTATACACGACTCGTTCTCCGCTCGGCTCTGCTTGCAAACATTCTGAGTTGCACACATTATATCCGCCCGGCATGGAATCGGCACCGCATCAACTCGAGCTTTTTAATATATATTTTTTTGTTTGACTTGGAGTAACACACAACAACGCAATATAAAAAAAACAATGTAGGTACATAAAACAATTAAAAAAAACGATGGTAACTGCAATAAGTTATAAAAACTGTGGTGTAGTCATCAACGCCCACCTCCTAGTAGGTTAACAGTTTGTTCCCAATTTAAAACAATTTAAGTAAAAGACACATAAAATATCAATAAATTTAGGGAAGGCTATATGCTAGATAATATGGGCAACATAGCAGACCATGAAAAACTTTCCTAGATTTTAACTCCTCTTCTTTGTCCTGTCCCATTACCATTTTATCTAGGGTCGATTTCCTAATACTTTGGGCGTCAGGATGCTCTAACCTGGGTTATCATGTGTGCGATATTGAAAACTCTCACATCCCTCTCGATATTGGACCACTATGTAGACGGCGATATACCTCTGCCTCGAGATTCCTAGATTTTGATCCATAAACTAAAATAAAAATATTGTGTCCGACAGACAGACGTTGATTTTCATAAATATGTATAAGGTTTCTATAGATTCATAGCGAGCTCGCGTCATTACCTTCGTATAGATTTGTTTTCGCAATAAAATATTTTCATTGAATCGCACGTAAAGAGCCCTATTTTTTCATGTTTTTGTTTTCATGTAATACATGACGCTGTTTATTATAATTAGTGATTATTTATGTGTTGTTAGAGTAGCGATGACATATCCTTTTGGCTTGGTTCCCATGACATCTGTAATGCATTGAATGAAATCAAAACACGTCTGCACGTCAACGGTTTATGACATAAATTACATTCCAATTTTCATAGCAGGCGCGCATGTTTTATTGAACCTACACAGTTATTCAAAGCTACATTTTTCATATGCCAAATTAATTTTTCGGCATTATAATGTGGGGTCTCCAATCGATTGTTTCGACTTTCTGGAGAAAGCCATGCATGATGAATGCGAGAAGAGTGAATTAAGCAAAAGAGGTAAGTTGATTCTAATTAATAAATGGTTATCATCATATTATAAATAAAATAGTAGAAATCCGTGGTCTCTATCTAAAATTTTCACGACAAATTTAGTCAAGCATAGTGGTACATAATAAAGTAGCCTAAGAACCAATGTACAAGCAAATGAAGTTTCCATTTTTATTCCAAAAACTATCGTGAATTTAGTATTCATATTGTAAAAACGGGAATTTTCACGTACGACGCGACGGAGGGAGATCGTTGCGATCACTCACCCTGATGAAGACTCTCGGAATGAGTCGAAACATAGTCGTTGCCTTCACCGATAGTGCGGTACGTATTTCATTCTTTCATAGAAAACATCTACAAACAAGCATGAGGTTTTTTACCAGTGGCTGGACTATTTCCCTGAAGCTAGCTAGGTGACTCTGTGTATCCACATTTTTTTTACGGGAATCGATGAGCGTTTTCTGTTTAGTTACAAATTTCAACATTTAATCCAAAATTTACAAATCTTGGAAATTTTCCTCAGACAAATTGGCTTCGCAAACTGTAAAATTGAACGTGACAGTTCAGTAAAAAGGAAACCTTTCATTATAAGGTAACATTTTTGACAGACATTATTTTTTAGTAGTGTTTAATCACTTCACTTCACTTCTTGATTATGGATTTTGAAGTGCTTATTGTCTCGAAGAAGTAATATGTCACTTATTTCAATTCAAAAAGACATCTCGTCGTTGTTGAACTAGATACTCGACTTTTGATATAAGCAGACTCTGTAACAAAATTTTGTTATTATTACATAAAATAACGCATACGTCATGCATGTCAGTATCTCAGTTTGCACACTGATATCGATAAACCATGTTGTGTCACACTATAACGTCATCATATTTACACAGGTTTAAGCAAATAATTTACCTTTATCTTCAATCTCTCTTATTTTATGAATAGGTTCTTAATTCGTGATTGTAGGGTAATTTTGCTAATATTATATCAAACAAAATCCAACACTGTAATTTAAAAATACCCTTCAATTTAAAATTGCTTGCACCTTTTGATCTATTCGAGGTTTATTCATACAAAACTAATCTTAAATCGTGTTGAAACTTTCTCACAGTAAATAGTCCCATTCAAAAAATTACTTCATCCAATTCATTATCATTGAAGCGTATAGAGTGCGGAAAACGGGCGAGTACGCGCGCCACGCGGCCGCAAGACGCGAGTGAATAGCGAGCCTAATTGTGACTATCGCGTCACGTGACCTATCGTGTGTGATGCGCCTTACTGACACAATCTTTACACCCTATATTCTATCTCCATAGCGCTGTAACTGGATTTTGAAATCTGAATGTATGACGCTAAGTTTGGTTTTAGGTTGTGGTTAGATGGTGGTTGTTATGTTTCGGGATGGCCGAGTGAAAGGAAGCTGTGACAAATGAACGTGAGTTTGAACTTTGAAACGCAATTTCATATTGTTTCTGAAAGCAATTTATTTGATCGTTATTGTTCAGATATTCCATTGAGTTGAAACAGTTTGTTTGAATCTTGATACATTTATGTTTCAATTTTAGTATCTACTGACAGGGTTTTTCAGAGTTCCTTTTGGACTTGAAAAGCCATATAGGATTAAATACTCTAGAAGTTATTCTAGGCTAGCTTCTGCCGACGGCTTCGCCCAAGTGGTACTCGGATAAAAAGTAGCCTATGTGTTATTCTGATGTATAAGCTATATTACTGTAAAGTTTCATCAAAATCCGTTCAGTAGTTTTTGCGTGAAAGAGTAACAAACATCCATTCTAACAAACTTTCGCGTTTATAATATTAGTAGGATCACTAAATCTTACTTTACAAATACAAAGAATGGACTTTTGGATGTTGTTGGCTGAACCAACTTGGATTAAATTTAGAGTGAACCTAGAATCAAATTTCTTATTATATTCGGGTAACATGTCAGAATGAAGTCATAGAACCTATCTCAGAAAAGTTCACATTAGTTTTATTAATTCGTCTTATCAGTTTGGTTCTTATCATAATGACCTGCTTCCTAATTACACTAGTCTAAATGGCTATGGCAATGAGACGATGTCACTCATTTTGCCAGGCTTAGCAATGTCATAATCTCTAAAACTTAAGTGGAAATACATGTGTAGGTGAAGAAGTTTGTTTAAGTTATAAATAGCCTTTTCAGGTTATAGAAGTTTTGGATATTGCGAAGCCTATCAAAATTGATCTTTTCCCATCGCCATTTTGTTAGTGTAATAAGTTTGCAGTTTTGTAGCCTTGAAAAAGGCCTTGTGACCAATAGTGAAAGAGCGTGTATTGTATGAAATAACCTCACTGGCATCATACTTAGTCTCTGTCTAACGAGTATACTAATTACGAAACGTAGTTTGGCATAAACATGACGTCATGTCCTTTTGTACGTGTGTTCCTGTTCGCCTCCCTGCCCTGTCCCACCGGTGGGTCGAACGTGTCCCCATTACCTGTCTGCAAAACCGAAAGACATGAGAAGCAATAACCACGACACAAAAAAGAAAACCGTCATAACCCAACGTATTCAGAAGTTTTGATGGATACCTCTACGGACACCACCGAAATAACACTCTACCCACCAAAAGATAAGGTTTCATTTAATGTAAGCTGAGTTTTATATTTCAGGTGAAGTAAAAATGTGAAAAAGGCACTTAGTTGATGCAGATAAGGTTGGTTTCAGTATAAAATTAGTCCGGTCCAGCAAAATGAACATCAGAAGATGTATGAGACACTGGATTAAAAATATTTGTACGCCCCATTATACATGGTGTAATGAAAGAGCTAAACGTGCATTTATTAACCATACAGGGTGCTCTTTATTACATACAGGGCGTCCGTTAATTGAACCTCCGGTTTTCAATAAAATGTCTGATGGAGGTCGGATGTTGATCAAAAGATTTAAAATTGAAATTAGAAAGGATTACGGAAGGTTTTTAACGGCATGCGAGCGGTCAGATGGTAATCTTCGGATTATCTAGTTCTTTGAATATTCAGGAGGAGAATAACAAGATTTACAGAAGGTTTTTAAAATTGTACATTTTTGTTCGCACTAGTTAAATAAATAAATAAATAATGCTGGACATTTTCACACAGCATCATCTAGCCCCAAAATAAGCAGAGCTTGTATTATGGGAACTACATGACTGATATACTACTTATATACATTTTTTTTGTAAATACATACATATTATACATAGAAAACACCCAGACCCGAGACAAATATTTGCAGATACAAACATTTGTCCCGTGGCAGGAATTGAACCCGCAACCTTCTGCGTCTCAGGCGGGCCTTCGCCCACTGCGCCACAGAGGAATTGAACCATTTCTGCCGCCAAGGAGTAGTGCTCGGATTGCTGTGAACCGTTTTGAAGGATAAGGGTGCTGGTAAAATTACAAGCACGTGAGACTCTTCGTCTTTATCCCAGGCAACGCATCACGAATGCCACTGTGCCACAGAACAGAGAATAGCTCCCTGCTGGGGTTGCAGATGACAAGCGACGGTAGCAGTTTACCATCAGTTGAAGTTTATGGATAAAGTAACGATGGAGACAAGGAATAAAAATTAAAACAAAAGATGAGAATACACACACGTTCCTCTGATACAGGTTGATGCAGTGGATCTCAAAGCAACCTGTATACTGTCGTTCCGTGTCGGAGCTACACTATGCAGGCATAATGAGCTGCGCCTGTGCCTAGCCGATCAAAGAATAACCAGCCATCTGAACAGATAAGACATATGTAAAATGTGCCTTATTGTTATCGCCTTAGGAAAAGTGCTACGTTTTTAAATTTGTTTTTTCTGACAAATTTAAAAACGTAATTAAACAAAAGCTTTATAAAAAGGCATACTATAAAATATCTGATTATTTAGATGACAAAAACTCTTGGGATTGAAAATGCTCCAACTCGAACCTATTGTTTTGTAAAAGGATCATTAAAAAGAATAACCAGCCTTGTTTTCTTGCCTTTCTTTCCTGGCTTGGTCGCGGAGGAACAGGCACCTAGATAAAAACCACCGTTTCAAAGTGGTCCTTGTGATTTTATTGAATAAATGAATTTTGACTTTGACTTTGACTTTGACATTGCAAAATTAAACGTTTTTGAGTCGCCGCCATCACATAAGGCACGTTCGTAACAACTTAGTGTTTGTTATCAGTTATGTATGAATACATTTTTTCCACCTTCAAAGGTTTTCGAAAAACCAATAGATTGCTCTTGTTCAATTACACGTAAAAAATAAAAAATATTATAGTCACCCAGATTACGAAAATATTTATTATTTTTTGTTTAAGTTTTAAAGCATCCTGATATTAACGGTACATTGGTCTATTTAGGTATCTAATTAATTGCATATTAATTTTGAAATTTGGTATAAACCATTACCACATTAAATAGGCATAAAAACTGTAGATCATAAACTTATGTATATTATATTGAACCGTTTAAAATTCATTTCTTTCTAGATAGTAAAACAGTTGAAATTAAGGCTCTACAATAAATGTTGAAATGACTACGGCAAGCGAAAACAGTGGTTTAACAGTTTTATTTTGTAAACTTAAATATTTTTAAACTTTTGAGCTACTTCGAAATATATATCTGCCTTGGCCTTTTACTATTTAAAATCGAAAAATACAATTTCCTTGTTCAACCCGAAGAAAAAAACACTTATAAATTTTCTTTTCTCGATTCTCAGGGGACGTCCGTCTTATCTGTACATAAAATGCTCTATGTCAACTCTCCATATATCAGTACCTTTTAAGGCTTTTAAAAGGCTCTCAGCGTGGCTAATCACGCGCCCGCGGCGCTCCACAGATTATCGCGCGTTGCTTGTATTACCCCCTGTTTGTGCTATTTATACTACTTTGAATGTAGCCATCATATGTGCTGCTTTGAATAGTGTCCTTTTGAAAAGGTACACATAATCAAAGTAAGGAACAATAAAGTTTTCAGGGCTTTATTAAGATAAAGATACAGTTAGTTTTATTATTATTGATGTAAGATAAGATAATATGTAAGATACGATGAGATGCGTACACCTGTGTGCTACCATCTTTAACTTCAATTCAACTAACGTTCTTTCAATTCATCTTATGTCTAGATTTGCATTGTTGATTGCCAAAAACCAGTAAATTTGAGGCATGCCCTATTGCATGTTTGAATGAATGGAAACGAAAATACTTTAATGTATACCTTAAAAAAATAACATAAGAAACTAAAACTTATTCTAAAAAAGTACCTACAATGGTCTTTTCGCTTAGAAGCGATCTCTTCCAGACAGTATTATAACTTATAAAGAAGAGGCAAGTTGAAATGAAAGAGCACAGGTGTCCACAATTCGTTGACGTCATAGTCTACCTACGAGTGGACGCAAGAAAAAAATGGATACACGAAAATAAACGCAATAATTTCCACAGATTAACTCTAATTATGCGTTTAAAGTGAATATTTTACGACGTGACGTGTTTGTGTGTTTTTCTTTCATTTAATTTGACATTAATTTAATTTGACGTAGGTGTACTACGGTGGCGCCGAATTGTGTTGAAACACTTTGCGTTTTTTTTAACTAAAGACGAGATTATTTAGGTAAATAGATAAATACATTAGAGGTATAAAGGATACCTACTGCTCTTTTTTAATTGTTAGCAATAAGGCAACCCATTATATTACCGTGAAATTTGTTTGCACGAGTAAGATTTTCGCTAAGTAATTCTTGTTTTCTGGCTTCCGTCTGGTTGTAATCTGGATCAGTTGACCTATCTATAGTTCGTTTGCAATGGTCTTTAGTTAGTTTCATACTGTGCTGTATTTTTTGTACACATACTTGTACATAATTGTATGAATATATTCTAAAAATCACTAGAAACATAATATTGTAATTTTTCATAAGTTCATAAAAATCTACAACTTCTACCGCTCATTGTGCATTTCTTTTGTTCTTTTATTATGTTTCTGTGTTTTTACTGTAAATTGGTGTTATTCACAATAAAGAGTTTATCTATCTATCTACCCCTTACGGTCTTCATGTCCAAGATGAAGCACCCCGCAGCCCGCACCCCGCAGCCTGCCCTCAGGCGGGACGGCTACCTCTCGTTATTACATTCCACGCTCAATATGTAGGTAGGAGCGTTTTTCTAGAGCATCGCTTTAACCGTACTGATGCTAATATCCTTGGCATAGTCCTGATCGGATCACTAGGATTCCCTGTATCGATACTACGAGTACCATAACCCTGTAACACTCTGGGTGTTACGCAAACACTTGTCCCGCAGCGGTAATGGAACCCGCACCTTTTGCATCTCATCCGGCTACTCGCCCGCGGCGCCACAGAGGTCGCCTAGCTTGTAATTTGTTCAAATTTGTTGTGTTATCTATCAATCTAAAGTGATCAAAAAGAAAGATCTCATTACGATGCAAATACCTACTGACTTGGCATCTTCGATGTTATTTTAGATTTCACCAAACTACAAAATCAATCGAACAAAATTATTGAAACACCAGAGAGAGCTCGAATAAATCTTTTTCAAAATACATTAAATATTATAGCTATATATATATATATAATAGGTAACAGTATTCTATACTAATATTATAAAGAGGAAATTTTTTTTTGTTTGTTTGTTTGATTGTATCGAATAGGCTCCGAAACTACTGGACCGATTTTAACCATTTTTTACCAAATGAAAGCTAAATTATCAGGAAGTAACATAGATCATCATTTTTTTTCAAAATAAATTTAAAAAATAGAGAAAGTTGCAATAATGTAACCCAAAGTAGCAAAATTTTGCCTATAAAATTTATTATTTGGCGTGCGCTGAGTAAACTATTGATGATACATAAAAATTATGTACTACATGATTAAAGTACTCATTATTACCTACAAAAAAATCCGCAATGTAATAAATCTTACTATCATAGTTAAGTCACAATAGCAGCTTTTGTGTTCTAAAATGTAATTAGATCGCCGATATTCCCGCGGAATCGAAACTTACGCGGGTGAAAACGCGGGGCGCAGCTAGTATAATAAACATATATTATACATGTATATTACCTATATATTCAATTCTTAAAAAAGGCAATAAGGTCTAAGAACCGGCCTACTAACGAATTTTACTAAAAGTTTGTTGAAATATTAGGTCTACCATTTGCTGAATTAATTAATCCCACCTCTTGATAAAAATCAAGCAACCTGTCAAATTTAAGTTTTAAAAAATATATTATTGTGTGCGTGATTTATTCCAGTTAGATTTGAAACAACATTTCGGCCACAAGGTTAACGAATAGTAATGTACCATCAGTTTCCGACACTGAATGTGTTTTAGTTTGACTGTCTGTATGTCAGTTAAATAAATGTATCCGGCGCTTTGATCACGAAATTTTTAGGTGAAAATTTAATAGGATTTCCCCACTAGATTATGCCAATTAGAAGCCGCAAAAACATGTGAAATTATATATAATTTTTTGTTATTGTGTACATAAATTATTTAATCACCTATTAGTATTTTAATATTGGTTTATTTCAAACTATATTTTTTCTCCTTTTCAAAAACATGACACAACTCCTACTAATAAAAACATAAGTAATAAATACCTACTCCTATTTTTGTATTCAGTAAGTTATTGCTTAAATCAATTTAATATTGAGGTTCTTTTATTATTGATTACCTTGTTTCATAAAGCCGGGCAACCAGGCTAAAACCAGTGACAATACGAACCAAACTAATTTTGTAGGAACCGACCTTAAACCTTTTATTACTGTACTAGTTGTTGCCCGCGGCTTCGCCCGCGTGGTATGTTGATAAAAGTAACATATGACAGTCTCCAGGCTTCAAACTATGTCCACCAACTTTTGAATGAATCGAACCAAGGATTACAATTTATACAAAGTTTAGAACTCAATTGCACACCCCCAAAGGGTAGTTTTGAAAAAAAAAATATGTGTTTCATTATTTACTTTAAAGTTTATTTGTACAGAGTTTTGAGCGAATCAAACAATTTTTTTTCATAGAAACTTTACCGCCCTATTTAACCCCCCCACCCCCCGCTTAGGGGTCGATTTTTAGATTATTCCAGATCCTAAACTATCTACATTCCAAATTTCATCAAAATCGGTTTAGTAGTTACGGAGATACGTGGTAACAAACATTCAAACACACACACACACACACACACACACACACACACAGCCTTTCGCATTTATTATATTAGTAGGATTTTTGCCCCACTCACTTAGTACTTGGCAATACTTTCTTCTACTGATAAAAACTCAATATTTACCTCAAAACTACAGTGCAAAAGCCATCTATAAACCTGTTACCGCTGTGACAGTGTATGTTTGCAGGTCAGCACTCAGCAGTCGCCGCGTTGTTTGTCCAGTTAAAATGTTTGCGCCCCGCTCGCCGCGACCACTCCACACTGACCTATTAAACCGTAGTAGGTAAGTTTAATGTTACTACTGAGCTGAAAACGTGTTTCTCGGACTTGGTTAAAAGGCATTGTTTACCTGTTTTAGAGGGCCCATTTCTTCTGAGTGCCAATTTAGTCTTATAACTATCAAAAACCTAGTCAAAATTAATTTAGAATCCTTCCATAGAACAATAATTATTATTTGTGATGGCAAACTGAACAAGTAAATTATGTTGGAGATAGATTTTAAGGGATTATATTAGAAACTAGCTTCTGCCCACAGTTTCGCTCTCGTGGTACCCTGATAAAAAGTAGCTTATGTGTTATTCTGATGTCCATGCTATATTCCTGTCAAGTTTCATTAAAATCCGTTCAGTTGTTTTTGCGTGAAAGAGTAACAAACATCCATCCTCACAAACTTTCGCGTTTATAATATTAGTAGGAATAAGAACGAGATTAAAGTAGGTATTGGTTTCAGCCCTGTTATGTACCTATTATATTATGTGTCTGAAAGTCACTCTGTGACAAGTCAAATGAGGTTAACTTGCATATATTTACTATAAATTTGGCCACAGAATATGGGCTTGTCAAGATAATTTGACTTGTCAAACATTTAGTCAAGAAATCTCACATTTTATGTCATGTAAAAAAACTGCAGAAAAACAGTAATCACCCCTGTAAAATCTTGTACAATATCTTTAAAGTACTTGTCTAAATTGGTGAGGTGTGGTACCACTAATAGCGAGCGTAGCTTAGGCATGGTTTAGAGAACATTGAAACTAAACAAAACTATGTAAACAGATAAATACTTTCTCATTATACTTTCCTCATTTTAACATAAAATTATGATCCTTAATTTCATTACAGTAAGTAATAAAAAAATACTGAATTAACCTAACGAAAAAAAATACTAACTGTCTTTTTGACACTAACTGTCCTTTAATATTTCGTTTCATTTTTGTCATTTATATTCCTAAAATATTTGGTAGAATATATAACGTTGGTATTAATGTAAATATTAACATTTTTGTTCAGTTGCAGAAGTTCCAAAATAAGCCTATGAATCAAAACTAGTGGTATCGGAAACTACGAGTCGTACGTCGTACAACATCTGAGTATTCTGGTACCACGACTCGTAATTCCCGGAACATTTTTTTTTATGACGACCTCTGTGGCGCAGTAGGCGAAGATCCACGTGACAAGCAAAAGGTTGCGAGTTCAATTCCCGCCGCGGGAAAATGTTTGTATTATCTACAAATATTTATCTTGACTCTGAGTGTTTTCTTTGTATAATATGTATGTTTTTACAAAAAAATGTATATAAGTAGTATCTCAGTCATGTAGTTCCCATAACGCTCTGCTTACTTTGCGGCTATATGATGTTGTGTGAAAAATGCCCGGCATTATCTAATTTAATATCTGAAGAACTTGCGAACATATGTTTTGCAGTGGGAATCGAACCCTCGTTCATCCGCGTTACCGTTTGTCAGTAATGAACACTCGCTGACACTGTGGCCCTACCATATGTTAATGCTGTACACATTAGCACACACTTCTAGTGGAAAAATGGCTCTATTATAGCTTTATTATACAGCACAATTAGCGAGGTACTCACAAGATAGAGCCTGCGAGGAACACAGACTGATGTTTGCTCTCCCCGTTTTTATTATAATCACTCATTTCGTAATTGCTATAGTGCGACTCATCGATATAAATGAATAGCTGTGCCACGGCCGCCCAAGCCCCCGAACAACCGCGTCGCATCACTCGCTCGCAGTTTTACTTCGTTTCCGTTTAGCATTAGTTCCGTAGCGTGATTCTAAAACCTTCCTCAAGACTTGGGCTATCATATGCCAAAATAATTTATCAGAACACTAAGCACTTCGTATGCCTAAAATAAAGCTGCCGTCAGATGTTTTATCAGTTTGTTTCTTCTCTTTTAGATGTATGAACGCTACTCGCAACACAACTACAATCATTCGCAGCTAGGTACACTTGCAACTCGTTCTGCTTGCTCTCAACAGGTTTTTGGCTGAAAATCAGTCATTTTGCTTTTAAGCAAAAATTTTTCACTGAGCCATGGCCTTTTTGTTGTGCTGCAACACACACAAACACAAACTTACTGACAATAAAATGTATATTGGTGTGTGTCTGTAGCAACGAATAAATGTTTTATCTATCTACGAGTATCTATCAGATCCAACTGGTAGGTAGTTCCACACATAAGCGCTTTCAAACAAAAAAAAAACGCTCCTCGTCGAGGGACAATTATATAGGTTGGTACCTACGCGCAAATGCCTTGAAAAATATTTTAGTTTTACCATATAATCTTATATGGTAAAACTTTTTTTTGTACATCTATTCTACTTTATTAATTCTTCTTTTTTCCATATCTCAATACGGTTTTCGGCTATGGTGCTCAGCAGATTCGATCACGAGCGAAATCTAAGATAAAAACTGATGTTATGCATAATAGGAAAAAATGATAGGAGTCATCGATTTAATAAAATCATAAAATTCTTGAGAAAAAGTCAACATGTCAGACTATCATTGACTTCAAATAGAAATATCGGTCTAGTAAATTGATTTGGCGTCCCCAGATTTAAATCTCTAGAGATTCTAGTTCTAGAAAAACAAGTCGGATTTGAAAAAAAAAACAAAACATAGCCTTATTCATGAGGAAGTGTAATTGTTATTTAAAATCACACTGCGATTCTTAGTAGCCGGGCAAAAGAATTAATAGCGCGAGAAGGCGGAGGCATAGGGCGGCCGTGAGACAGCTAAAATTATTATAACACTAACTTCTGTCCACGGCTTCGCACGCATGGTACCCGGATAAAAGGACCCTATGTGCTATTCTAATGTATAAGCTATATTACTGTAATGTTTCGTCAAAATCCGTTCAGTAGTTTTTGCGTGAAAGTGTAACAAACATCCATCCTCACAAACATTCGCGTTTATAATAGTAGAGGATGTGACACGTGAATTAAAAGAGCTCTGCTTTCAGTAATTTGAGTTTTTTTGAATCTTTCAACTAAACTGGTTTATTCGATGACAAAAGTTGGTTCTCGGATCATTTTCAAGGCCACTCAATCTCTACTACATGGGAAAAGAGTCTTGTTAATCGTTAGTGAATCCCAAAATCCGAATATAGCCTAAACCATGCTTTCACATACCACACATTTTATCTCCCTCACGCTCGCTCTAGATCTATATTTTTATTTCACATAATATAAGTCTTTAAGGTACATGTAGGTATATCTACGAGCTTTGCAATTTACTCCAAACCATTCTGTAAAACTATTTAAAATTAAATTCCCAACCTATCTCCACGGCATTACGTTGCCACTCAATCTTCTTTCATAATTAAAGTGGCTTTTACCTCCCCCACCCTCCTAGACCTCCCACCACCCTCCCCCCTCACGGTCCTTTGAGCCCGTTCTCATTACCTAGGACTTAGGTATAGGTACCGAAGTAATTAGTGAAACGGTATTATATTTGAAGGTGGCTTCGCTCAAAATGGTTTTGTGCTGGAAGTTAAATTTTAAATAATAATTTAGAATAATTTGACTTTTAGTGGAAGCCATTTTAGGTACATCGTATCATTAAGTCTAATGTAAAAGTATGTTTTTGTGTTACTGGAATTGTACCAAACTGTATTCTTGAACAAATATCTAAACTTTATCTTATCTTATTTGGTTTGAGGGTACTACACAATGAGAATTATATTTATCTAAAAATAGCACCATTCTTAGCTATTTTCAGATATATCGGATTACATGGTAAAATAATACCTATGTAATATCTAGTTATTATTGTCACCTAATGCGTGATATTTTCACAGAATTTATTCACCTTATTTTGAACCTGCTACTGAACTAATTGGCGAACTGCCAAGAAGCCTAGACCTAAGCCAGCTTAACGTTACCCTACTTTATTCATATATGATTTTTTATTTACTTTTTACCTTTTTAAATTGATCATACCTCAATGATTCCCTTCATTCCTAGATCATATTTCACAAGACTCCAGTAGATAGGTTCACAGACCGCAGGCGTAGATCAGTTAGTACTTACGCGAACAAAGCCTGAGCAGTAGACTCGGCCCGACCGCACCCACCTCTAAATTCAGCACACCTCAAGAAAACATCAATTGCACAAGACATGCGCAATACACATTCACCACACGTGCCCTTTCCAAGGACGTCTGCACACCTCACTTATGAAAACAACACTGGTTTCACTGTCAAACTGTATTTGAATCCGGAACTCGCACCTGTAGTCACCTATTGGCAGGTGCACCTGTACCGTGGACCAATCGTCGCGCACCTCACCTGCGCAGTTCGATAAAACGGGCGTGGTCTGCGGCGAGCGGCGCACTTCCCGCACCTGTGTTACCTGCCTCGTCTACAGGTGCGATTGGTCGGATAACTGTCTAAAGCGGCCAATAGCGCGGCCTCCACCTGCCAGGTGATTGGTACAGGTGATGTAGGTCAGGTAAATAGGTCAACCTATCTACTGCGTACTGTGAGTACTCTATGTGAGCGGGAAGGGAGGGGGTGGTGCGGGTGGAGTTGTGAGATTTGCTCTGGGAATTAATGTGACGTTGCACATTTAAATACAGTCTTTATGGCTTTTTGGAATGAGGCTGCTTCGGTAGCGCGGTGGGACCTTCTATGCTGAGCTTAGTAGGTATTGTCTGTAGGGAGAGTTTCGTTTCAGAAACGTGGAATTCGTAGATAGAGTTCTGTGATAATAATGTATTATACTTACGTTTGTGGGAACCTACAATAAGTAAAATATTTTTTTTATAAACTTGCACCTGTGCCACAGCCGCCATCGGCCCCCGGCTGACTCACCGCGTCGCATTGCCGGCCCGCGCTATTACTTCTATTACTCGAGTTCTACGGGTCGTATAACTTTCCTCGAAAATTGAGCTATTAAATGCAAAAATATTTTTTTTCGACTGGTAGTTCCAGAGATTAGCGCGTTGAAATAAAAAAAAAACAGTTTTATTATTAGTATTAGATTAATTTAGTTTGCTCTTCTCGAGAACCTAGGTCGCTTGAAATTGTAAGGTACTTAATTTTTACTAAAAACGGGATATTTACCATGATTTGTGAGTTTGAATGTTTCCCGATATTTCGGCACAGTTGCATGTACCATGATCACGGGTAGAACTGAAGTATTTCATCGGGTTTTGAATGTTAAACTCACAAATCATGGTAAAATATCCCGTTTTTTAGTAAAAATAATGTTCAAAACCATGATAGTTAAAAAGTTATGTAAGGTAATGCCTATATCTGGACATAAACTATTCTGGCTCTCAGAAAAATTCTGACCTTCAACAAAATTCAGACAGTCACACCCAGCGCCTTAAAAATCAATAAAACGTCTCTATTTTTATAAGCAGCTTACCTCCCTAGTATCTGTTTTAGTAGTTCTACCTCAAACTTTACCTCTCAGCTACCGAAGGCCGTAAGTAACGGTGGAGGCTGAAAGCCTGATTACAGGGGGTGGTAGACTCCCAGGTCGCAAGTTTGAAGACAAATTGGGTAGGGAGGGGGTGAAAAAATGGCGGCTCAATGACGTCTCAGGTCGGAGTATAAAAATAAATAATGGAAAAAGTGAGAGACTTTGGTACTAGATAGGTACTTGGAGACGTGAGACTAATGAGGGGGGAGGGCGATAACCTAAAGGTGTCTCCCACGGTTCCAATATATTCTCATAAAGAAAACTAGCTTGGCTCTTTCAAACAGAGAGATAACAGCGAAGCTATGTGGGGTTTTTTCCTACTCTATAAAAAGAAGACATATTGTTTTTTCTGTAGGTTGTATTCTTTGAAATATCAATGATCATAAATGGTTTGGGTAACTGCAATATTACCCTTATAGGGTTGCACTTCAAACATATATACATATATTTAGTCACGCCTTTTTCCCGGAGGAGTAGGCAGAGACCAAGGATTTCCACTTGCTACGATTCTGGCATACTTCGCTCGCTTCATTCATTCTCATTAAATTCTTCATATAAGTTTGGCTACTTCTGACCTGGCCTTTCTCTAGAATGTCTCCAATTTGGTCAGAGTACATTCGCCGAGGCTTTCCTCTTCCAACTATCCTATTCACGCTCGCCTTGTATACTTTTTTTGTTAATCTTCTTTCCATTTTTTCTATATGCCCAAAAATGCCAAGAAAAATTTCGATCAGGCTCGCACCTGTCCGAGTGGCGAAATGTTTATTGCACCTTTGTACCTCAAAAAGGTTGCAAGTTCGATTAAAAGACCTGTGATAAATTTTAGATATTTTTAAAAATTCTGTATTTCTCTTACGTGTGGCTTAACACTTTATAACCAACGTAAACATAGATTTTACTGTGTTAATTAATAGCAAAAATGTTTTCATTGTAAACCCATGACGGGGCTCTACATAATAATTCCCACTAAAGCCTCCGTAAGCACATTCGCAAGGTAAACAGCAAGTTAAGAACAGCGGAAGCGTACGAAGCAAGGCGCCCATCTAACTTATAATGAGGATAAAAAGTTACTTCACCGCGTATTATGTACAATTTTGCTTGCGAATCTGCTACTCTGGCTCTTTCTTGGTCACTCTGCGTTAGTTCGTGACTTGGCTAGGTAGGTACATAATGAAATGAAAATTATTGTATAAAATGTGGTACAAATTACAGAAAAAATGGTCCACATTTCGCTTAAAGACTAGCATGCAAGATACATTTAAAAACGAATACAACTAATAAAAAATAATCGATACACATATGTTCTACTAATATTATAAACGTGTAAGTTTGTGAGGATGTCTGTTACTCTTTCACGCAAAAACTACTGAACGGATTTTGATTAAACTTTACAGGTTGCGAGTTTGTATGTTCTACACATATTTGTCTCGGGTGTGGGTGTTTTCTATATATAATTGTATGTATTTACAAAAAAGGTATCATCATCATCATCATCCGTATCCCACATTACGTGGGGTCGGCACAACATGTTTTCTTCTTCCACTCTCTCTATCAACCGTCATCTCAGTACTCACTCCTTTCTTAATCATGTCATTCTTCACACAATCCATCCATCTTTTCTTAATCTTTTCTATATAATTAATATATCAGTCATGTAGTTCCCATTATGCAAGCTCTGCTTAGATTGGAGCTAGATGATGCTGTGTGAAAAATGTCCAGCATTATTTATGTGTTTCTGTGTTATATTTGTGTGTATCTCGAGTTATTCGTCAACGTTAACAAAGCAACCTATTTACTTTATTAACTCCACAAGGAAATTGTACCAAAAAGCTGTACAAAAAAAAAAGATTCTGGTTTCAGCTTATTTTGCCGTATCCGAGGGAGTGGCCACAGAATATGCACGAGTGCCGGTAGCTATGTCTAATTTTCCGGTTTCGCCCGCACAGATTGTTGCGAGCTCGTGGGAAACCTATGGAAATACTGTTTCAAATGATACCTAGAGAATGGAAATGTTCACAGTATTTTTAATTTGTATGAGGACATGTATTTAGACAACTAACTAGCATGAGGGTTTAAAAAAACAAGAAATGGGTACTAATGTCTCACTATTTCTTATAGAAGATAGCTAACAGGTTTGTCTGGAATGAAGCATCTTATACAATTAACTCGATTTCTAGGTAAGCCCTTTTTAGTATCACCAAACAAGCATGAAAGGACTGACCTAATGCGGGTGACCAAGAAAAAAAGAATATTCTTTAAAGCTTTGCAAACATCATGTATGTTTTATTAAAATAATGGTTTTTTAACATATCTAAATTATTCAACTGAATTGAATGGCAAGTTTACCTCTGTTAATTTCATTACCAGACTAAATGACTAGAAAATACTATCATTTACAAAAAAAATGGTTACCAACAGAAAAATTAATAAAACAGACGTTCCGGTATTCCCCCATAACTTTCCCGGGATTTCATATTCAGTTCACTTCAGAAAAAAGGTGTTACGTTTTTCTGCGGGCAAGTTGAAATGAATTCACACCCGTCGCGGGCGAAAACTGTAAAAACTCGTATCTGTGTATTTGCGATGCGATGCGAGGTGACCGGCCGTGTGCCGCCAATTTATGCTCGCCGACCGCACAAGCGAAGTTTTAGCTGGACCGAACTTGTTTCGGGAACTTTAGGAGCTCTATTTTTCATCTTGAATTGGCTCCGCTGCTGGGCTCCTAATAAAAGCTTGCTCTGAATTCGTAGCAAATCTAAAAGTTGTTTCAGGTGACCGGGATTTGAATGCACGATCACAAGTGTTTTTTGAATCTTACTGACCATGTTTATTTGCTTATTATGGTACACGCTGTGCCACGGCCGTCCTCGGCCCCCAGCCCACCGCTCTATTACTTCTTTTTTTCGACTCCTAGGGGTCGTAGCGAAGGTTATAGGGACCTTCCTCATGAATTTGGCTATGCCATGCAAACATATTTAACGCGCTATGTTCAAATAAAAAAAAAACTCTTTAGCTTTATAGTTATCAGTTGTGTTTCTAGAATCAATTTTTGACATTTTCAATTATATTTGTGTATTTTATTGTTCACTTGTTGTTTTGTGTGACTAATTTAGAATAAGAAATTTATAACTAACATATTATTATGATCAGATGGTGATTTTAATAAATAAATATGATTATTATATTATCATGGAAATATTTCAGAACATTAATAAATGATTTGATTGACTAGGTATTATTTTCACTTTGAAAATGTATACTGTCGCATATACAGGGCCTTTTCGGTGATGTTTGGAATGTGAAGAAGATCGAAGATTATTTAGAAATGTGCGAGATAATTGTGCTATACCTGTTAAGATATACTGATTTACAAGGAGCTTTCATCTTTGCGATCGATTCGATAACTAATACAATGCAAAGATAATAAAGAACCAAGATTCCTAAGCAGATACATCTGTGTTTTCTATTCATAAACCTTTGAAAGCCTTACATTACCTTTTAGCCTCGGGCGAGCCATCTTGACCTATTTCCAAGACTGGCTAAATTTAGCTAAAGTAGAGCGGCTGAGGCTAACGCTGCGTGACGTCACCAAAGACTGCTAATGACGTGTCCTCTTACTCCGTAATTGGCCGTGACGGACTCTGGAGAGGTAGAGTGCCGATGTGAATTATTTAGCCTATTTTTACACACCATAGTGTCCTAAAGAAAGCGAATGCATACAGAGTATTTACTCGGCTGAATAGGTCTGCTGCACTATTCTATAAGCAACAAATAAAAAAACAAACACGGTCACGACTGTATTCTCCATGATGGACATCCTCATTTCAGATCTTTAAGGATACCAAGTTACCAATCTTTGCCATATGCCCGCGTCTTGCAAGTTTTGACAACCTCTGTGGTGGGCAAAGGTCCGCAGAAGGTTGCGGGTTCGATTCCCGCTGCGGTACAAATGTTTGTATGATCTGCACTTATTTGTCTCGGGTCTGGGTCTTTTCTATATATAATATGTATGTATTTACAAAAAAAAAAGTATATAAGTAGTATATCAGTTATGTAGTTCCCATAACACAAGCTCTGCTTACTTTGGGGCTAGATGATGCTGTGTGAAAATGTCCAGCATTATTATTATTATATTTAGCATTCCACGTATACAAAATTGAACATATTCTTGTACATACAAATGAACACTTACATAGATATAATGACTCATATGCTCGCCTTTGAACATGCCATATTATATACAAAGGCGAGCGTAACTCTAAAAAGAGTTTTCTTCCAGCAAACCTTAACCAAGAGAGAGAAAGCTTTATTCTTTTTCTGCTGTAAATATCCTCATAAAATAATTCATTGATTGACCAACGCATAACCCTAATCGAAAGTACAAGGAAGGTGGTTATTAAAAAGAACTTCCTTTTTAACCGACTTCAAAAAAGGAAGTGGTTTTCAACTCAGCTGTTTTTTTTTGTATTGTGTATTTGTTACTTGATCTTCGCCAATTTTTGTTAACGTATTTTTTTGATTATTTTGTTTGTTGTATAGAGAATGATCTCGAGGTGGTCCCATAAAAGTGTTATTCCTGAGGGAATAGTATTGTTTCCATAAAACTCAAAAGAAAAAACATTATCATTATATGGAATCACGAATAGCCGAAACATTTTTTGTAAGCGATTACTTTCGTTATCCGAAAGAGTAAGCAAAAGAACGTGGGTATGTGAGGATCTGATGACAGAGTACCTGCAGGATAGAAACTGTAAATAACCATTTTGTCATATCGTCCTTGTAGTTGAAAAACTAAATAACTAACACATTTTGCCAAATTGACTTTATTGCATCTTCATAAAGTTCAATTCAAGCTGCATCTTTCTGTGTCACTAAAGTTCTGATATCAATTACAAACGATTCCCCAAAACAACCGCAATTCCATATTTTTACTACAATATATCCTACCGTATATTCCCGGGCCCATCTCGTTTGATCTAGTGTATTTCTGCTAATTCGATAAAGTGGATTATATACGAATATATCCCTATTTACATACACACGATCACACCTACTTGATTTAGATGTTTATAGTGTTGCGTGAAAAAAATATGGCTATGACGTTTTTGAGGCTGAAATAGCAATGGGTTCCGTAGAATTTTTTGACAAAAACTGTGAAATGAAAGAAATTTAGATTATTTTTTTCAAACGATAAATTTCAATTGATATATTTATTTTACCGTATCTATTTTATACCAGTTCAAAACTAAACATGTCCAAACATGATTGGTACCTAGGTATTTTAATATTTTATGTTAATAAAAGCAAAAACAGATCCAGTGTCTATATTTTTTTTATATTAAACATTTTAGAATTACTTTTAAATACTACTTACATTGATTTCATAGTTATTTTTTAAATTTTGTATATTTTTTTATTCCAAAAACTATCGTGAACTTGACTATTCATATTGTAAAAACGGGAATTTTCACGTACTGCACTATCGATGAAGGCACCGACTAAGTTTCGACTCATTCCGAGAGTCTTCATCAGGGTGAGTGGTTGCGACTTTCTCCTTCCGCGTCGCGCCGTGCACTACCTAGTGTCGGTGCCTTCACTGATAGTGCAGTACGTGAAAATTCCCGTTTTTACAATATGAATAATTTTGTATATATTGGAATTTCTATTTTTTTATAATCTGACTGAACCCTACACACGTTTACTATCGTCTATTTCGCTTATGAATGGGCGAGAACAGTGTAATTTTATAGCGTCGTAGAGGCGCGAGCCATCAACCCATCTGCATAATATAATCAGCTAAGTGTTACTCACAGCAAGTACGAGTGCTGCCCGCCTTATACTATTCTAGAACATGGAGCAATATTGGTAAAATAGGAGTATTCCCGTTTGAGCACCTATTTTTTGGAAACCTATGCACTGAGCACCAAAGATATTCCCATTTGAGCACCAATCAATATTTTAACGTGGTGTTCAAATGGGAACAAAAAATAAAATTTGATTTTATTCTCCATTGAGCACCTACGGTGCGGTAGCTTCTAGTGATGGGGTTTATAATATTATAATAAATCATATCGATAAAATCTGCAGTTTTATTGCAGAATATTATCATTTAATAAAAATATATCATCATTAACATAAAAGTTTCTTCAACTTTAATTTTATCAATTACTAAACCAATTGTAGGCTGTAACACTAATAAAATAAATCTGTATTTTCTTATTATTAAGAGTAGGTCCGTAAATAAAAATAATAATAGTGATATTAATAATAATTACTTAGTTTCCTAAAATTTAAATGATAAAAAAAGTACTTATATACAACCCATCACTAGAAGCTGCCGCACCGTAGGTGCTCAATGGAGAATAAAATCAATTTTTTTTTGTTCCCATTTGAGCACCACGATAAAATATTGATTGGTGCTCAAATGGGGATACCTTTGGTGCTCAATGCATAGGTGCCCAAAAAATAAGTGCTCAAACGGGAATACTTCGTAAAATATTTTTCTGTTTTTCCTGAAAAATACAATCTTGATTTTTCCAAAGTAAGAGCGATAATTTCATTATATTCAAAATTTTTTACCTCAATCGTCGGCTATATCAAAACTTACCATCAAGAGGTGATTATAAGTTTTATATGGGTCTTAATTTATAATAAAGACCCATTATAAAACTATACGTTTACTTTAAACATGAAATTAAGGCCTGCCTTTATTTCTCACCGATAACTCCATAATAACATGTGTAAGTCAACCCGTGACCACGGCTATTGCAACACAGTCAAAACGTCCGGATAATATTAAAAAAAGGTTAACGTGATAAAGACCCATATAAAACTTATAATTATGTTGAATGATTGCGAAGGCGCAAGGTCTATTCGCGATAAAAAAGAATCCTTACCACTTTTAGGATAAAAACACCATTAAAGGACTCTGCAAACTTGTCGCAGCCAACATTATCGGACGCGCAGTTCTAGATAATGATGATTCCAGCAGCAGGCGCGGCGTAGGTGACTCGCCAACAAATCACAACTTTCGAAGCCATAAACGGATAGTTGGAAGCTACCAAGTTTTCCAATCTCGCCGGCCGACACTGTCATATTATTTTCTAACTATTTTATTGCAGCTTGCAACCTTACAAGTCGAGATAAGTTACAACGTGGTAAATAACAATGTCACCTTAGAGAAAGTTTGAAACTCGTAAAATAGTTGTTCGAATATTGAATAGATGGGAATTTTGAGGTTTCCGGTGGCTACAGACCTTTTATGGCGTGAATTAGAATGATAAATTGTGCAATGAAGTGTGGCTAAGGATAATAATTATTATTTGTCTTTATCGAGTTGAATATAATGGTTTTTGTTTTTTTAGACCTAGATGAATATCAGGCAAGCATTTGACGACCTCTGTGGCGCAGTGGGCGAAGGCCCGCCTGAGGCGCAGAAGGATGCGGGTTCAATTCCCGCCACGGGACAAATGTTTGTATCTGCAAATATTTGTCTCGGGGCTGGGTGTTTTCTATGTATAATATGTATGTATTTACAAAAAAAAAATGTATATAAGTAGTATATCAGTCATGTAGTTCCCATAATATAAGCTCTGCTTAGTTTGGGGCTAGATGATGCTGTGTGAAAATGTCTAGAACTATTTTTTTTTTTCTAGAACTATTGAGGCAGACTACTTTGATGGCGCGGTGGGCGAAAAGATGTGTCCGTTATTCGAATCAAAAACATACCAGAGAGCCACCACGGCTCTTGTAGGCTTTGTCAGTTCTCATTGGACTCATTCTCTTCATTGGAGAAGGTTGCGGGTTCGATTCCTATCACGGGACAAATGTTTGTAAGATCTGCAAATATTTGTCTCGGGTCTGGGTGTTTTCCTATTTATAATATGTATGTATTTACAAAAAAAAAGTATTTAAGTAGTATATCAGTCATCTAGTTTCCATAATACAAGCTCTGCTTAATTTGGGGCTAGATGATGCTGTGTGAAAAATGCCCAGCATTTATTTATTTATTTATTTATTTATTTATTTGTCCTGACTGTTATTCCAATCAAAAACATACCAGAGAGCTACCACGGCTCTAGACTTTGTCAGTCCTCATTGGTCGATATTCATCGTCGAAAAAGGAATGGCTTCACGTAAAAAATGGTCGATATTTGACCCTCACAAACAACTTCGACTATAGAAAATATAATTTACTTCACTATATTGGAATATACTACTTAAGTAAGAGGGTACTGATATGTCGGACAAGACGGGCCGAGGTACGGACCGCACGTGTGCGCGCACAAAAAACGCGCCTTAATAAAACGAGGTGCCGCGGGGGATAGGGACGTTCACCTCAGATATGAATTTAATACTGAATTATCGGCGTTCGATTTCGGCTTTTTTCGTAAATAACTTTGGAGAAAAATAAGATTTGAAATGAAGTTTGTTGGCACCACTATCATTGCTTCTACTTATCGGTAAGTGTTACTGCTAAAAAACCTGTTTTCAAAAAAAAGTTGCCTTATGTTATGTATGTAGGCTATGTATATTATATTATTAAAATTATTTTAATCCATATTAGTTTTACTTGTACACCGCCGTCTTTTGATTCCATTTAACCCTGTTTATTCAAAAGTTGTCCGAAAGAGATAACTTTTATGTTAAAGGACCTGTTATAAAAACGTAAATTGAAAAAAAAAACGGCCAAGAGCGTCTCTGTCCACGCACAGTGTAGGGTTCCGTAGTTTCTCATAAATTTATATTTACTACCTGCTTCACACAACTTACAAATTCATCAAAGTCATTTTTTATGGAATTTATACGAAATTTTCCTTTTTACTTATCCAAGTACCTACATTTTATAATCCCCACTTTACATGTAGAGACGATAGAAACTTTCTCAATTTTTTTTTTCATTTTTATTTTACCACTTTATCGGCATGATTAATTTGGGTATATACATGCCGAATAACAGATAATACCAAGAATCTCTGAGCTAAGCCGTGGGTAGACAGACAGACAGACATGGCGATACTAACGACTTCTGTGGCGCAGTGGCCGAAAGTTTGTTTCCCGCCGCGGGGAAAATGTTTGTGTATGCAAATATATTTTAAGGGGCTGGAAAAAATTATAATATAAAAATCATGTTGTTCCCATAACACAAGCTCTACTTTGTTTGGGGCTAGATGTTGCTGTGTGAAAATGTCCATCATTATTTAATATTCTTATTTATTTATCTATAAATATAAGGGTTCCTTGTAGACTACGAAACCCTAAAAACCGCTGATTATAAGTTCTAAAGCTTTATTCCGGTACCACACTTAATTAACATTAAGTTTTGTTATCAGGCAGATATATGAAAGAAGAAAGAAAGAAAGAGAATTAAAATCGTCTGCCTATGTGTCTTCTGTCTGTATGTTACTAAAAATTTACCTATATACTTACTAACGAGTCTCCTGTTATCGCGTACCTCACTATCGAAAACACGATTAATTTGATACGTTTAGGTACTTGTCGTATCAATAGCAGTAAGGACAGGTTTATCGACCTCCCGGCAATTATCGACAAAGTCACCTCACTAGGGACGAGGTTCATTACAATTTGGTCGACATTTTATTTATTAGTAGTGGTAGCTTTTAAAGGTAATACCACCTCTTTCATAAATAATTTAAAAAATATGTTTTTTTTTATATTGCACTGTTCATTGATAATATTTTTAATCTAAAAGTATGATGCAGCTATATTAAAATTTATACATGATAGATGTATACATGATGACCTGTCTGTCATGAATAATTTCATTTGGGTCTTAGTCAATTAGTCTCATAGAGACTGCTTTTTACTGGGATGTTAGTGAGAGCCTGCATGTGTCTACCTACCTACCTATTTACATAGCTATAATACTAACATAGTTTTAAAAAACATTCTCGCACAAATGGACCTATATTATTGTCTGAGATAGTAAATGAATTTAGTTTCGTTTAAGTACTTATTTGAGAATTATCTGAATCTAAACTGTAGTGCTTACTGATATAAAATGATAATGATGATTATTTTATTTCGTTAATAAATAATTGGCATTATAAAATACCTATCTAGTCTTGTGATCCATTGTTGGGTATAGGCCTAACCTTGAAAAAAAAATCTTCGATTATCTGCTACCCTCATCATTAGTTACTGAGCGAAAGGTTTGTCCAGCATCTATTTGCCAACATACCGAAAAATTATTTATTACAAGTTTAGCTTTGGCTAAACTCTCTCACCTTTACTCAGTTATGCCAGACAGTGTGAATACGTTTAATCGAATCTATATAACTGAATTAATAAAGAATTGTTCGATATTCGAGCAGTTATTATTAAATTTTATCGATATCGCCCCCTCTCTAGGGACGGGTTTAATTACAATCCGAGGGCGACAGGTTGTCGGGTGACGTCATCGCTGCATGTGGAGGTGTTCTGACCTTTGTGTGGGTGCGTGTAGGTGTTTATGTTCAGTACACGTGTGTAGCTACTTAGTAACCGCTTATGTGTAAGTATGTGGCCTACAATTGGACCAAAACTACCAGTAGGTAGTATTGTGTAAAAATTAATAATGCTGAACATTTTTCACAGAGCATCATTTAGCCCCAAACTAATCAGAGTTTGTGTTATGGGAACTGCATGGCTGATATACTCCTTATATACTTTTTTTTAAATACATTCACATTATACATAGAAAACACTCAAACCCGAGACAAATATTTGCAGATCATACAAACATTTGTCCCGCGGCGGGAATCAACCCGCAACTTTCTGCGTCTCGAACGGGCCTTCGCCCACTGCGCCACAGAGTTCGTCAAAAAAAGAGATTAGATTCGTTAAAAGGTTTCCATTATATGATATTCATCAATGGCCCGAATATAATATGATAATATTATTCCAAAAATATCGATTACAGCGGGAATTGATCCCACAACGTGCTCTTTTGTTAAGAAGGTGCTGTAATCGCTCAGCCACTAGGTCCAGTCACATATTCTTAGAAAGATTTTGGTGGCAATCGATTCTCTCTCTTGAGATTGTCCATAAGTGTGTCCTAACTTAAAATCCTAAAAACCCATTTTTTTAATAATGTTTTATGAAGTCTAACATTTTAATTAGTAAAACTAAATAAAACGTTGCACCACCTAACTTAATTTAAGTTTAACTACATTCATTTTACATAAGTGCCCCCTTGGGCCGTTAAAGCCACGGGCCTTAAAAATGCATTTAAATGAAAGTACCAATGAAACACTACAAAGTGTGCGTTGTTCTTCAGCTGTTAATACCTCGTTAAAATGAAACGGACTCAGATGGCTGATAAGAACTTCTGGGAGTCTCACAAGAAAAAAACTACCTACATTTTTATGATTTTAGGAATATTACGACTATACCACGTAACTTTACTATGCCCCTGTTGACGTTTCGTTTTGAGATACTTTCTCATATAATATATTTATAGTTAAATTTCAATTAACAGTGATCAAACGAAATCACTGCAAAACAGTGGTATATAATTAGCCGTATCTAATACGTCATAATAAACTCCAACTATTCAGATAAAAAGTCTGGACCATCTTTTTACCAATTCCTATTTGATCCCAGCCGTGTATTATTACTAAAACCGATCCACTAAAAACTAAGCAAAGGTTTATTTAGAGTAGCTCTGTTAACTTCAATCAAATCCATGAATGTTTTTTTAGGCAAAAACCGACTTTAATATTTTAATGTTTCTTCATTCTTCTTCGTCGTGTCACCAGTTCTTTCATGGTCAAGCTGCATTAAGCCAGAGATCTGACCAGCCCCTTACCTAATTATACTTACAAAGTGGCAACGTGAAAAGTTTTTTTTTTTCACTTATCATGATCCAAACTTGTCCAACGAGTGACCCTTATAGTTTTATTGTTTCATATTTGGAAAAGTTTTGACTTTAAATAAATAATATAAATAAATAATGCTGGAAATTTTTACACAGCATCATCTTCAAGTAGCTTAACATAAAGAGTCGATCCCCATAGCCATTTTATTTGTATAATTATTGGCCTAGACCTCACTAAACGAAAATCTCATCCTTTTCCTGAAGTATGTTAGCAAAACCGACTTTAGAAAAAGAAATTGCAGAATGAGACGAATGAAACAGTTCACTCAAGTAAGAAGCCCCATTTAGATACAATCAAAGGTATCTTCAAACCAATCATTGAAATCTAAATGATTGGTTTGAAACCCTATACAGTCAGTCTATACATGTTGGAAGTGATTGAGGTGTTGCTCCAGTTTATACGTGTGTTGAAACAACCTGCAGGAAAATCATCATCAGCCAATAGACGTTTAATTCAAGGTATATAAGGTATATATAAATAATTATATCCTTACTTATAGAGAACAGTTGTTCAGCTTAACAAGTATTTGGATTTCTTCTACTGATTTTTTTACTATCATGCATTATGTATTATTTATGTATGATAGAATGTGTCTCTCAGCTGCGCACATGGATGCGACACCGCACTATAAAGCAACACAATGAACGATGGGAACAGGCCACGGACTGCAGACAGTCAAGAGCAGCTCTACCTGCCATCTTACCACGACTGATTCGTCGCCTACAAAGTCTCAAAAGATCAGATCTCCGGATCATCGTGGGGACTCTGACCGGTCACTGCCCCTTGAACAAATACTTCTACAACATCGGAGCCACAGACAGCCCACTCTGCAGAGGATGTCTAACCGAAGAGGAATCAGCTGCCCATGTAATTCTGGAATGCGTGGGCGTAGCAACTCACCGTGCAAAAATCCTTGGCAACCCAAGGTCACTCCGCGAAGCCTGCGAAGATCCCAGGAAACTTCTGTGCTTCTGGGCGGAGTTGGGCTGGCTAACCCATTAGCCAAAACTCCCACGCATAATAAACCAATTAAGAGTTTGAATGCGGAAAAGGGAGTCCACATACATACATACATGATATAATGTTCTTTTTCAAAGTGTCTGCTATACACGGGTTCTTATATACATACACACAAATAATGATTACTCCTATTTTTTCTTAAACAGTGTCCACGTGATTTCATTAAACACTGAAATAATTTACTTACCAATGTCACTCACCTTTCGTTTTCCATTCAGTAGAGATAAGATTTGCGTCATTAGTTTATCGCCACACCAGAGCGCGGTGTTATTTAGTACGGGCTGACCTGTGCCCCGGTGATAGAGCACCTTTATTGTTTACTCATTTTGATGTAATACAATATACCTCTAATAGTTCCTCAATACATTATAGTAGATTCAAATAGTTTAAAAATCTCCGTCATCCACATTGCTGCTCTATAGAAGATATTAACATTACTCCGCCTTTAACACTGTTCAATCTGCTGCGTGCAATCTGATAACGTATGCGACAAATTGTATACAATTGCGTATCAACAAAATACTAAATAAATAATACAGGATATTTTTAACACAGCATCATCTAGCCCCAAACTAAGCAGAGCATTATTGTGGGAACTACATGACTGATATATTACTTATATACCTAGCTTTTTTTCGTGAATACATACAATACCTAACCTAAGACAAATATTTGAAAATCATACAAACATTTGTCCCGCGGCGGTACCTTATCGAACCCGCAACCTAGGCGCTAAGTAAGCTAAGATTAGCCGCTAAGTCAGCTCGTGATCATACAGATTTTGAGCACTACAATCTGTGCATCTTACTTTATGCCATAAAATAATTTCAGAATGTAATAAACGTGTTGTTTTTCCTGTTCATATTGAATCAAAACTCACTCCTTGACCCATCAAACCCATAGATAAGCTATCTATTCCCTACAGCGGCAGCGGGTAGGTAGGTGATAACTACACACGAGTAGAACTACGCTAACATCCATGGCATGACAGAGTACCTACGATAACTGTTTCAAGGAATGCAGGTTAGAGGCTATCTCCGTTTTTACCGTTGGATAGGAATGAAGTCGAGGTGGGTAAGAACCGGCTTTTTAACATTTTAGTTTTACATGTTGACTATTTTAAAGATTTAAGAAAATTACATTCTATGCTCACTGTAATTTAGTTCATTTGTATGAAATGTTTTTTTTAATCAAAAATGACGTGACATTTATTGATTATGAATGCTTGAATGCTGACCATGAATGTACTTTATTTTTTACCACACGCTGTAACCAATGTTTCGTTAATAAACAAATCTGAATTTGAATATTTTTGGTAAGTGGTATTATTTTAAATATGTGTCTTTATTAAAAATAATTAACTAACTACTTGTCCGTGCACGACGCTATGCGAAGAGAGAGCGTCACGATCACACCGATGAAGACTCTCGGAATGAGTCGAAACTTAGTCGGTGCCTTCACCGATAGTACGGTACGTGAAAATTCCCGTTTTTACAATATGAATAACTAATTATTAGGTAATACATAGTACAAGTAACAGCTGTTGTATCCCTGACTCTCTCATGGTCACGTAGCGTTAGATGGTGGCCCTCAAAAGTGTGTGTCCGATGGTGAGAAAGAAGTGGTTCATTGTGGTTTTTCAAGGGGTTTTAATCGGAGAGGATTAGAAAAGCTCTGCTTGTTACGGTACAATGAGCGTAGCAATGCCTATTTTTATTACCATAGATACTTTTATACTCACCTGCGGGTTTTGTTTATACTCATACTAGCCAATAGAAAAAAAAGTTTAATAATGGATTAGACTTAATTATGTAATTTTATTCCAAAAACTATCGTGAACTTGACTATTCATATTGTAAAAACGGGAATTTTCACGTACTGCACTATCGGTGAAGGCACCGACTAAGTTTCGACTCATTCCGAGAGTCTTCATCAGGGTGAGTGGTTGCGACTTTCTCCTTCCGCGTCGCGCCGTGCACGACGCGACGCGGAAGGAGAAAGTCGCAACCACTCACCTTAATTATGTAGTTATCGTTGAACGAAAAAAACGAGTTATCGTAGTTTTTTTCATTTCCGTACCCAAAGAGTGACTATGGAACTCTAATTGTAAGTCTATGACCATCTCGTCTGTCTGTCATAGAGCTGTTACTTTCTAACCGTTATAACCTAGGTATATAGTCTGTTGAAATGAATGCCTGTTACTATGGCTTTGGACCTATAAAGTCAAAATTCAAATTCTCTATTTGGTTTACAAAAAAACGTTTAAGAATTCTTGATCTTGATATTTACCAGATAATTTTAGCGTGTGAGTTCGACTTTAACTTTGCCGATTAATAATTTATAGTCCGATTATAATAATGTATAAAGTTACTGATGCTTTCCAGGGCAGGGATGGACAGGACCTAGGCAATATTATAATTTATTATTATAATTTAGTTGGATTTTGACAAAACATATTGGGTTACCACAGCACTAGCAGTCGATACAAAAACTGCGGTCAAAGGCCCAACCGCCATTATTTTGTCGGCAACAAAAACTATACGGTCTCCACATGGCCACACCTTTCTCAGGTAAACCAACCTTAGAACCACCCACTTAGTCGACATCCCGCCTTATTCCACAAAGGTAGAGTCAATTTTGGCTTGTAACTTCTGTAACAAACACATACCACCTCTACATTGGATTCTATGAGCTTTTGTAAAGTGTTAAAGCAGGTTTTGAGTTGTTTCTCGTACGATAAAGTGTATAAAAAGTGCTTTGTGTCCACATGTGTGTTCGAGGAATTAATAATAAGTGATTAGAGTCCGTGGGATTTCCAAGAATATCCATTATGAAGAATGTAGGTATGAGGATAAAGCCCCGTGAGTTAGGTAGATAGATTGTTTGGAAAAATAGATGCTGGGTTTTTAATACCCTACGTGGTATCCTCAAAGATTTACTCACTGAGGATGGCCATCATGAGGAATACAGTAGTGAGCGTGTTTTTGTTTGTTTTGTAGATGCTCTAAAACCCACAGTTAGTAACAACTGATAAAGCTAGACTACCCGGTCAATTTTTCGGTAATTATTTATCAACATCCTAACTGTGAATTTATGAAGAGTTCCTCTCCCTAAATTAATAAGGGCATTCTCTTTGTAGTTTTAATTTTTTTTAACTTTTATGAAATATTGTTGATTATATGAATATACTGAAAGATATAAAGATGAGTATGAAAGAGAAAACAAATAAATAAATAAAAAAAATACCAATAACATCCAGTCGCTTCTGCTTAGTTTGAGTAAGTAGTGTAAAATTCCTAACTTTAGTTATGAATTATTTAAAACTTATTCTGTTATTATTTACTAAAAATGACAATCTTGTTTGCCAATGGTGTCTACTATTTTACTCTAAACTTTGGCTACTTTGAACTTCTAACGCCATCTAGCGTGAAGTAGTATTACTAAGCGCGTTAAAGGTGTGAAATAGCTGCTGGGAGTTATAGGTGTTATCAAAGTCATCGTTTTAAATATTCAACTTTCTTCATCGATTCATTGGTAATTTTTTGACCACTCTCTTATTTTCAAGTTGTGCGTTAGGATGGTAGCGAAAAATATTTTGTATTTATAATTTTGGCGAACATATTTTTGTAATTACGGAATATAATTTTGACTTTTATTTTGATTTCTAAACGGTCAACGAAACTTAAGCAGGAGAAAGTAAAGTACGTGGTACGTCTAAAATCTGTCAAAGTTCCTTCCACGACTTTGATGACTGTTTTAATATGTATTCAGGCAAAAAGTATTGAAACATTAAACATAAACTGTTTAATGTTTCAATACATCCTCGCTAAAGTGGAGAATGCACCGGACGGACGGACAGACGATTCGCGGAACCGGCCGATATATCGACGTGTCCTACATCACACAATGATGCTCTGTGGATCACTGATGTGCGGTGAATGAATGAGAATCAAGGTCAGATTCAATTAAAACATGGGTGTACAACGGGAACATTCCGATTTTGGGTTAACCGGTTGATTCGTTACTGCGGTGATGTTTTAAGTTTATAGTACTTAATTGAATGATTGAATGAATGAATGAATGAAAATACTTTATTACAACTTAAGATACGAACAAAATAAACATCACCATATGATAAAGGTAGAATGGGCGGTCTTATCGCTTAGAAGCGGTCTCTTCCAGACAACCTTTGGATGGAGAGGATTATATATGATTTTGAAGTGGCCGGGGGTGGGGGTGTACTTTATAATGTATGTAAACGATCTTAAATAATATCATGCATAAAAACATACTACAGCAGAAAATAATAAATAATTATTTATTAAGCTGAAATATTATTTGATGTGCGTTAAAGTATTTTCTATTTATCTATCTATCTATGAGTTGTGTTCTAGTAACAATTTTTTTTTAAATGTGTCACGCTGCCATAGGTTAGTGATCACCAGATTGCAATGATGCTGGCGCTGAATAGAGCCAGTGACTAATGGTGTAGAGTGTGAAACACAGTTCTACCAAATTGTATAGTGGAATCAGTGTGATGAAAAGATTCAGTGCGGCTTGAACGACCTTCAGAAGAATGCGATTTGGTTTCCTCTAGGGCATGGGAAAACAATATAGCTGTCTTCAGTTTTAGCGTTTTTCCTTAATGCACCTGTTACAAATTGAAATAAGATAGGTATCTACATAATTTAGGTAAATTTTTCGGACCATAAACGAAATGAATCCAGACGATTTCTTGCGACTAAAATCGATTCAGGTGGACGTACATTATTTTGATGATTTTACCCGCGACGCGAGGACCACGTAAATGCATTTGGTGGTTGTTTGTTTGTAACCATTTACCTCGAAAAAGGCTTATCCGATTAAAATGCGGTTGTTTGCAATCGATTTGTATAATTTGTTCGTGGTTTTATCAACACAAGTTACTCCTTTATTGACTCCAATAAACTATGCAGAAAAAGTTGGAGATTTTCAAATTTTGTATTATATATATACGAACTTGTTGTTTCAGAGGATACATTTTATTGTATTGGTTCATTGTGGATGGTAATCCGTCCAGCTGTTGGCATTTTTTTTGCTTGAACCATTAATCCGCTACCTAAAACCTGATACCTTGGCCAGGATGCCCGCGTCCGCTCGCACCGGATGCGTATGAACGGGCCTTTATACCGAGCGATTATACAGATGATACAGAGGACACCTTAAGGGCACAAAGATCTGCTGTTGAGGTATCCGATCTAACGGGCTAATGATTATCTAAAATCATATAAAATATATTAGGCATGTCTAAGTAACTACTGCGCAATCAACGCCCAGTTCAAAACGCAAGTATAATTTTTTAGGAAAATAAAAATCGACTTCAAATAACGGGAATTTGATTAAAAGTCTAATTTATAATTTCATCCCCCATTTTTTCAACCTAAAAGGTGGGTTTAAAAAATGTTATAGATTAATGCTGAACATTTTTAAGCAGAGCTTGTATTATGTGAACTACATGACTGATATACTACTTATATTATTTTATGTTAATACATACATATTATATGAGATCTCCCCCAATATGAGGTTCTTTTTTAATGGGTAAAGTATACTTCAATATACTTTATCAATTAAAAAAGAATCATTAAAATAGGTTCAAAATATTGCGAAACATAGTGAAAAAAACATACAGACAAATTGAAACCCTCCTCCTGTTTGAAGTCGGTTGAAAATACCCATAAAGTTTAATCCAGTTTGATTCAAACCTTTCAGAGTTGGTCCAGCCAGTTGCGAGTTGGATCCAGTTGTATCATTCGGAAACCTTCCAGCATCGAGTAAGTTGCTTACTTTAAACTCGTAGATTAAAATATAGTCAGCAAAAAAATCGTAGAATGTTTTTCTTTACAAAACCTTTATAGCCAAAGAGTTGTATCCAAACAGCGAGCGTCAGTCGTCACATCGTCTGACCGAGTCGAATTTTTCCAAGGAGATTTATCGCGTACATTAAAATAAACGTAACTATGCGCTTGCGTGCCTGAGGTGGAAACAGAAAGAATTGGCACTGAACCATAAGAATCGTAAATAAATACATGTTTAATGAAGCAGGTGTGTAGTATGAGAGAAACAATAGAGGGGGCAGGGTTCAATCCGAAGAAAGATTCTCGGACTCTACATCAACTACTTTCTACTCTACGTTTCAGAGATACGAAAACTGGCAACAATTAAATTAGCATCTAAATTTTCACTCAAGAGCCAAAATCCTTCAGAGTGGATTATTTTTCACTCACTTTAAGAAAGTTGTGGTTATTAAAATAACGACATCGAAATTTTCGCTCTTACCTCTCATACGATCACTAGCAGACTTAATATGAGTTATTAGAAGACAGAACATAACATGTCTTCTGACCATTTGTTAAGAGATAGAGAGGTTGCCAATTCTCCTAAAGGTTTAGAATGCGTATCAAAACAGCCGTTTTGTCTACAGAAAAGAAAACAAATATATTTTGTTTCTCCTTGCGTCAAAGAAAAGAGTCTTCTCTTCCATCGACGAAATCGTCATCTTAGATGCTCTTCAGATGCGGGGCACTTTGCCCCAGGTGCATAACTTAAGATGTCCCTGTACATGCCTTACTATGTAACAGGTATAATAAATAACGTTAGACGAATTTACCTTTGGGGACGGTCTAATTCTGTTCTCCACAGTACTAGCTTTACCATTAACTGTGGCCGCGGTCGCATTCCTTCACGGATGGCTGGATGGCGATCAGGGGTTTTGGATCGGCTGATTGAGTGGAGTGGTTTAGGGGATCAGTTGGATGTTCTTTCAGTTTTGGGGGATTATTTTTTGAAATTTCAAAGAAGGAAAAGTTTTGAACATTCTCAGCTCAAGATCACAAGCAGAATTTCCGTTCTTTTATAAGTGAATAAAAATATAAAAGAGTAGGGTATTTTCTACATTTATTTTAGAATCAGAAGCAGAATCAAGTGGAGCGGAGAGATGTGTAAAATTAACCAATAGGATCGCTTGTATATTGCATCACGTCATCTACGCATAATTCTATTGTTTCATTTTATACAATATCAACTTCGCTGCAGTGAATACCAGGCCTTACAATTTTTACCCGCTACGTAAGGAGCCCGTTTATGCATTTGCCGTAAGATGTTGTTTTGGATCAGGTTTGTCGACTTATCCGATTAAAATGCGGGTTTTGCGTACAATTTTAGGTGTTTTATTGCCACAAGTCACAAGAGGCGCTGCTATTGATTTTATTAAAAAGGTTTGATTTTTTTGTAAAAATCATCATGTTTTAGAAGGTCATTGCAACAAGTTACCTAACTACCCATTATAAAGTCACCTATCTAGTGACTACTTCCTTCTCCAAGGTGGCGCTGGCGGTCCGGCGGCCGTTCACAATATTTTAATAATACATCAAAACATCGTTAGTAAACGTCGCTACTAACGAGCCGTGCGCATGAGTGCGGATTCCTAGAGATGTCCTGGGGACTATTCTGGGAGTGGATCGTGAAGCGCTGAGATGTTGGTCGATATATTAGCACCTCTGTTCACATTTTCATGTTTCCAACTTTTTTATATAGCCACCTGTCTATGTATTCGCAGAGTCCAACTTGGGTAACGCATTCATATTGTAAAAACGGGAATTTTGACGTACGCACTATCGGTAGGCACCGACTAAGTTTCGACTCATTCCGAGAGTCTTCAGGGTGGGTGATCGCGACTTGCTCCCTCCGCGTCGAGCCGTGCACTACCACGTAGTGCAGTGCCTGAATTTCACGGTAGTTTTTTGAATAAAATTAGGTAACGCATTGTTTTTTTTTTTTTTTAAAAATCAATACTTATCAAAAATTTATATCCAACTAGGTATTCGAACATCGTATAAAATTTTGAACAGTGTATTCCAAACTTTAGTAACCATAATTATAACTTTTAAACGAGTATATTGCGTTTACTTTTTTATTATTTTCTCGATGTTTTCTGTCACGAGTTGTCCCGTAAAAAAATTACAAGTAACATTTTAAATACCTAGTTTGATAATAAACCCTGATTGTAATTATGTTTTTTTTTGTAGTTCAAAGTCAAAAGTCAAAGTCAATAGGTTTTTATTCATTGAAATCACAAGGATCATATAGAAACGTCAACTTAAAAACTACGTTAATTTAAAATTCGAAAGTGAATTTACGCCGGTTCCGCGCGCGCGACCAAGCCTAGAAGAATCAGGCAACAAACTCTGCTTGGTTATTTTTTTATGATCCTTCATTCAGCTTTAGTGTGGTGCCAATCGAACGAGGTGAATTAATTTATAGAAAAAGAGTGCTACTCAAAGAATTGAATAAAGTCTAAAAAGTATCAACCAAAGTTCTTAAGACAACACACGATTCGCTTTATAATATAATGCTTAACCTATTTATAAAAAATATGTGACTACAGATACGCAATTTGACAATTAAGCTAACGAGGGAGCGGAGCGACGACATCGGGCCATGCAGTTTTATCCTCAATATAGGCATTTATGGTGTAGTTAAGATGAGATTTCACTTTCACCTTTTTTTTCGAGTTATTCCAGAATAGTGTCCTCAATATCGGCCCTGAATAAATGGACATGCATTAGTTCACACGTCTATAGCGATTAATAACACGGCTCTCGCGTGGTTTATCATCGAAAGTGGTGCGTAAAAATAGGTTGTGAAAGATGCGTGTGCGCAGTCGCTAGATAGTTACTAATTAATATTCAGATTGGTTTTTCTAGGTGGGAGTGTGAAAAAATGAAGTTTAGTATTTTTGAATCGAAATTTACAGACAGAGGCAATAGGTCAACATGCATTTCGAAGTATTGGATCACTCCGTTCTATCTACTGGTCACCCGTGCAAATGGTGACCTACCCCCTAATTACACTACTCAAATGTCAATGGTAACGACTGTCTTTTATAGGCTGAGCAATATCCTAAAGTTTAATATCAAACAGGTCAAAGAAGGTTCATAGATTTTATTGTTACAAGTTACTAGGGGGCACTAAAAATGCATAAATTAACTAGTTCAAAGTAACGTGTTTAAAGTGAATTTACGCAGATTCCTTGCGCGGTCTTAAGAAACAGGCGTTTCCACTTAAGTTAATCAAATTAAGCCATTTAAAATTGCAGCGTAGACAATTTTAGGCACAAAGTATACAAAGTTGCAACGTATTTTCAATGTGCCTGCTGACGTTTTGTTGGCCATTTTGAGATCCTTTCTCATGAATGATCGAATCATAATATTCCTACTATATCGTACTAATATTATAAACGCGAAAATTTGTGAGGATGTTTGTTACTCTTTCAAGCAAAAACTACTAAACGGATTTTGATGCAACTTTACTGTAATATAGCTTATACATCAGAATAACACACAGGCTACTTTTTATCCGGGTACCACGCGGGCGAAGCCGTGGGCAGCAGCTAGTAATATTATAAACGCGAAAGTTTGTGAGGATGGATGTTTGTTACTCTTTCACGCAAAAACTACCTACGGTTATTCTATTCACTTCGTTTATTCTTTTCTATTATACTGAGCGGGTTGTGATGAAACTTTACAGTAATATAGCTTATACATCAGAATAATACGTAGGCTACTTTTTATCCATGCGGGTGAAGCCGTGGGCAGAAGCTAGTTACCTATATGACAATGATTTAGCAATTATTTTCAAGAAAATATGTTTTGACCCGACTTCAAAAAAGGAGGAGGTTCATTATTAGGTTTTTTGTTATCTCGGATTTCCGTAATTTATAAACCGATGTGGAAAATTATTTTTTATTTGAAATTAAAATCCAGTTCTCATGATTGTATCCATGAGGAATTGAGGGAAAAATGGGTGACGAAATTTAATTGATCAATTTTATCAATTTTTGTTTTATTTGACGTCGGTTTTTTACATTAAATGTCTTAAAATTATGATATGTCATATTAAACTAAGTTGTTCTCACTATCGCTGACAGCCCTCTGATTTATTACGTTTTAAGATAAATTCTTAGTTTTTCTCTTAACAAGAATACTGCGGTACCTCGAGCAAATGATTTATCGCCCTATGTTTTTTCTCAGTTCGGTTCCCGCGATCAGGCTCATATAGCTGAGTATTCGTGATAAATATCTTGGCTAATAAACACTATGATATCGTAAATCTTATCTTGTGTGTAATAGGTGCAGGACCACAGTGTAGAAAATGAAGAGCAGCTTTCAGTAACCTAAAAGATTATGTGAAAGTCGATTTATTTATTTAAATCACAATAATAACTTGGAAACATCAATTTTACTTACTAACAGCTCCTCCGCGATTAAGTCAGCGAAAAATGACATGAGTCAATGTAAATTGACCAACGATCCTTATTTATAAAATCTATGTCGGTACAATACCTAATTTGATAATTAGCAGGCTGTGTGGTCCAGATCCTATCTGCATTCATAGATAGATAGAAAATGATCAATATATATAAAACGGTTCCGTTACTGATCAACGCACAGCCTAAACCATAAGTCCTAGAAGCATGAAACTTGGAGGATATATACCTCTTATGGCGTAGGGGTGCAATAAAAAAGTAATTTGGAAAATTCAACTCCTAAGCGGGTGAAAAGAGCTGAAAACCTTTGTATGAAAAATCGTATTCCTTGAACAGTCTTGAAACTAAATATTCTACATAAATATTCTTCAACCCAAATGAGAAAAGTCTTGTATAATTATTTCCCCAAACTACCCCTCAAAGAGCATGTAAGGGGTGTCAAAGTCCAAGAGGTGAATCAACGCACAGCCTAAACCATAAGTCCTAGAAGCATGAAACTTCTAAGGGGGTGAAAATATCAATTTAAGGGCAGCTATCAATTATCTATCCTACGCGAGTAAAACCGCGGGCATCGGCTAGTTCATTATATAAATCAAAATTACATAGGTGAACTTAATGCTAGTTAGCATTTTCTTCCAGCTAACTTTTGTGTAATAATAATGCTAGACAATTTCACACATCATCATCTAGCCCCAAAGAAAGCAGAGCTTGTGTTATGGGAACTAAATGACTGATATACTACTTATATATATTTCTTTTGTAAATACATACATATTTTACATAGAAAACACTCAGACCCGAGACAAATATTTGCAAACATAATAACATTTGTTCCGCAGCGGGAACCGAACCCGCAACCTTCTGCGTCTAAGGCGTGCCTTCGCCCACTGCACCATAGAGGTCGTCATGAATGAAGAGTATATGCGGTATAGTGACAGGCAGGCTATCTTTGATAATAATTTATAGCAGTCGGCTCATACGTTTTAGGGCTTTTGAAAATAAAACAAAAACAAAAAAAAAAATCCTACCCGGAGCTTATTTGACTGTGGCGTATAATATATATATTGAAATGTATAGACACCGCTTAAGGCAGATTTATTTTTGTAAATAATGTACAGAGCTCATGGACCAGAGTATTATACCACCAGTTAATATTCACAAAGTTTTGTGTAAATATTGTTTTAAAACATGCTTCGTAGGTTTTAAGATGTATAACATTATTTTAACATTTTTATAAACTCGATGATCGTGAAGCGGTACTGATTGAGACTCGTTTACACCGATCTGAAAGTGACGACTGGTTAATGTACATCGCTGACTGTCCGGTGTGAACGCACCCTATGTTTATCTTTATTATAGATCAATTAATAATCAGAAACTATGATCAAGTTTCTGTGTTGGTTTGTATAGAATTTACACAGAGAACATTTTGCCTTTTAAGTCGGACTGAAAACTGATTCAGCGAGTCCAAAATGCCTGGGCCCATTTCTGTTTCCCTGTCCCCCCATGAATACGTATTATTCATTTTTTTAATTCTTCAAACTTAATCAAAATGAAAGCTCGCAGGTATCTTCACTTTGCAACGTTACTCTTTGGCCTTAATGCAAATAAAATACTCAAATATCTCTTCTGTAAACTGAAATGGGCTAGAGATAACTCGCGATACCCAACCCGAGTATGTAGTCACGTGGCTTTGTTGACGCCGAGGCAAAAGTATTATAAGCACGTACAATACACACGATGTGTCGGTCGCTGCAGCACAACTTTCACATTTCCTTCTCACATTGATTAATGTACAATTAAACGAAACTATCCATGTCTATCCATTTCTCATCACACACTCTTTGTCTTCACTGTTTTCCTTCTGCAACACTGCGTGAGGTCACCTTTCACTTCCTAGGTCCTATCTGAAAAACAGCGCTGCTTCGCCTTGGCAGAGCAGCAATAAGCTGAGATAGGATCTTTTCGACTCATACCTACCATTGCAGCACAGACTGCCCTCGTTAGCACCCATGTATGTACTCTTCTGTAATTTACTGTGTTTTTTTAATTGTTTGTATTTCTATTCATTTGTACTTGTCTGTGCTGTATCATATGTGTTGAATAAAAAACTATCTATTTATTAATAAAATTTAACAAATGTCCATTCTGTCTTTTTTGTTTTTTCGCTTTTAACAAATACAGGATAACAGGCAACATACTTTATTTTTGCGCAATAAAATGAAAAGTTTTACATAGTAATTGTAAAATAAAAAGTATTTTTTTGACTCTAAGTTGTGGCCTGACTTATTCCAAATTTGTAATAAAGTTGAAATTCTTAATAGATTTAATAAAAATATATTTGTGTCTCGACCAGACTATGTTTAAGCTACGAAGGATTAAGTAAGCCATGGCACGTTAACAGGTAATCTACTCTTTAATAAGATTACTGAGCTTAACAACGGTCT
Organism: Perizoma flavofasciatum; assembly: GCA_958496245.1. Taxonomy (NCBI): domain Eukaryota; kingdom Metazoa; phylum Arthropoda; class Insecta; order Lepidoptera; family Geometridae; genus Perizoma; species Perizoma flavofasciatum. Next base: position 20,315,281 of record OY292419.1, on the reverse strand, counting down.
CTACATCTCAAACTAACCTACCCACTTCAAGGAAAATCAGCTGAAAAATGATGTTTACACGTCCGTTAGCGATGTGTGCGTGAAACAGTTTTTGAGTGATCCTCCTTTGCGAGTGATGGGTGATGAATGTACTCAACAATGGCTGGCGAGGCGCCAAGCACCAAACTTTTAATAACTGAGATAACAATGGAATAGTGGAAGAATGCCACATTGTAGACACCTGAAGAAAAAAAGAAACTAAAATTCGTGTTCTTTCATTTTAGTGGATTTTCACAAGACCTACCTACTCTTCTGTAAAAAAACGTTCCCTGTTTGAATTCGTTGTCACGGGTTTAAACAGGGTCATTTTAGCCACTACGCAAGTCAGTTCTCTATCAAATAGATTAAAGTGACCGCTGAAAGGTTACCATAAAATTATTACCTTCAAAGTTTACGGCGACCACGTTCGATTATTACATGAGAAAGTTATCCAAGGATTAATAAAAGTAGAAAAAAGTTTTAAATAAGAGTGTTAAAAATCTACGTTTGTAAATATGTTATCTTGCACACGGTGATATTCCAGTAAAAAATATCGATAACTTTTTCCGAGACACGAACCAGCGACAATGACTAATACCCATTTCAATTGACAAGGAACGGGTCACACCTGTCGTCTGCGGCTCACGATGGAAAAAGGTGCGCTATTTCTGGATGTTCTTTGCTGGCATTTCTGTGATCTTTGAATGTATAGTGGTAGAGCTCCTTGAAAATGTTCAATCGGATGTAAGAATAACAAGCACAAGCTATCGATCGCAGCATCGCCACACTCTTCATTACACAAAGGTAAGCTGGAAGAAAATGATAAAAAAGATAAGATAAGATAAGATAAATTTATTAAATCTCATAAAAAAGGTCTGGTAGGTACAGTGACGTTATAAACAATATGGAGTTATATAATTTTAGATTTATGTAGGTTAAGGGGTCTGTTAAGGGGTCACAGCGACTCGCCTCGAACTCTCACTCACAACTTAATACAATTATTTCTTGTTAGTATAGATGCTTCGGTTATACCTAGTATGAGATTATTAGAGTTAAATAATTCAAATAAAAGAATATTAATAATTAAAACTCACATTATCATCCTTTTCTCTCTCTGTCAGTGAGTATGTGTGTATTATCTTGTGCAATAAAACATGTTCTATCTATAGCCTCTATTCTATCTGTGAAATATAATGCAGTGTTCCGGTGTTGAATGTCAGTATTAATTGGTAAAGTTTAGTAATTAGCAAAAAAAAATACTCGTAAATACAAAGGAATCAGTAGAACTAAAGTCAATGGCGTGGCTCTTAGATGGTAGGCCACTTTAGCTCGTAGAACTGAAAACCGCTGGGGAAGAAAGTTTATCGAATGATGACTACGAAACCCCCATCCGATGGACCGATGTCATCTTAAGGATACCAAAAATACGGCCCACTTGTTGGAAAGATGTAACTGTTACCTATGGGCGTTTGTAACACCACAGATTTGAAAAATCTCATAATGCCTATCTAAGTGGATGTGGCGTAAGATTCTGCGCCATAACCATAACTTGATTCGTCAAGCAGACGGTGCATTCTACAGAACACCTTACAATGCAGTCTTGTTTACTGAGTAGGTATACTGACGACTTCGGTGGCGTGGCGGTAATCAGCTGTGATGCAAGAGGAGCGCTTCGATTCTCGCTGCATGTTCTGCAGATATTTGTTCCGGGTCGGGGTATTCGGTAATCGTAGGTCCTGATACTCACGACACAGGAAATCCTAGTATGATGTCGGGAATAATCAGAATAATCCCACTCTCCTACTTCCTACTATAATATAATAAATGCGAAAGTCTGTGTGAATGTTTGTTACCACGTATCTCCGTAACTACTAAATCGGATTTGATGAAATTTGGAATGTAGATAGTTTAGGTTCTGGAATAATACATAGGCTAATTTTATTTTCGAAAATAAATTCCTAAGGGGGTTAAACGGTGGCAAAGTTCCATGGTTTTATTCACTCAAAACTCTGTACTATGTGTACAGAACTTTAAAATAAATAATGAAAATGTGTATTTTTTATTTTTTCAAAATTACCCTTTGGGGGTGTGCGATTGAGTTCTAAACTTTTTATAAATTATAATCCATGGTTCGATTCATTCAAAAGTTGGTGGACATGTTTGAAGCCTGGAGACGGCCATATGCTACTTTTATTAACATACCACGCGGGCGAAGCCGCGGGCTTCAACAATTTTGTTGGCAGTTCTTTGAATCAGAGAACCCACGAACTCTGGCGCTGGCGCTTGAATCTTCATCTGAACTAATGATGAAACCAGCAACTATAACAACAGTGATTCGTCCGTCCGTACATCCGCGGTGATAAATCACTCGCTCCGGCCGATGACAACACTCTAATTAGTTTAACGAACGAAGTCGCCTGTGAAAACATAGCTTGACGCGTGACGCTTTCCTATTAATGCAATACATTTTAAATGAACGAGTAGATTCATAGACGGACATATGATTCACAATTTCAGTCCTTGGCTTAAAAAGTAAATCAAATTCATGGGTCACAAAGATGGAAGAATGGTAGAGGGTTGTCTAAATCGAGGGCATGCAAATATATACAAAAGTCAGTAGGAGAAACTAGTTACAGGTAAAAAGAAAAAAAATTATGTTGCAAATTTATACATAGAGAATATTAGATTATAAAATACATTAAACTGGTTAAATAATTAATTAATGAATTCATTTCACTTCATTCATTTCACTGATTCATCAATATTTATGTTCTTATCTAAAAAAAAGTCATTTCAATTATAATAGCATTTTGATGGTCATTTCCATTTTGAACAGATGATTAACTACTTGGTCTCATCAGAGATGGCATTGAGTACGTATCTGCGAATGCCCATTATGGGAAATGCATATCATGGGGAATGCCCATCATGGGGAATGTTCATCATGGGGAATGTTCATCATGGGGAATGTTCATCATGGGGAATGCTCATCATGGGGAATGCCCATCATGGGGAATAGTCGTGAACGTAATTATTTTTTGTTTAGATGATAGCATTATTTTACTTGTACGAAATTCAGTCAAAATTGGCAGGGACTTATAAAATAAATAAATAAATAAACCAACAGACATTTAAGGGCATAGTACCTACACTAGGATTCCCTGTGTCGTGAGTATCTGGAACTACAAGTACCGTGGTACCACAGCATTCAGACCTGGAACAAATGAAATGAAATGAAAAAAATCTGCAGGACATACAAACATTTATCCCGTAGCGGGAATCGAACTCTCTTGCGTCGCAGCCGGCTACCCATGTATTATGAAAGAACGTGTTCTGATGACAATGAATAGATTATGAATCAGTTTTGTCTCACAAAACTTAAAAAAACATGTAGGAATTGTAGAAATTGTAGGAAACAATAGTTGGTTCTATTGTTCACCATACAATTTCATATAAATACGCTATCACATTCAGAGGAAGGTGGGCGACCCAATAAAGGCAATAAAACCGTCGGACGGACGACATGGCGACATGTGGTCGACCACTTGCATTTTAAAAAATAAAATTTGCATACGTTTAGGGTCCGTCCGGTCTGAATGAGTTGTCTGTGCTTGGTACTAGGAACATGGTTCCAGGGTCGTGCTGTACTTTGTTGTTCCTGGTTTCTTTTTTGTTTTAAAATCGACTTTTTAATTAATTAAAAACACAGTCCAACAGTGGATATTCACTTTTGGTGAATGTTCACCGTCAATTTTGAAAACAATAAATAAAAAATAAAAAAATCCATTCTCGTTCTTCTCAAAAATTACATTTGCGTTCATTAAAATGTTCTTTGAGACGGTTCAAAATGATCCGTTAAGACGTTGTCTAAGCTCTGTATATTACATTTCTTTTTGTCTGCATTTAGCCATATTTTTGGGTTCCATGTGTACGAACCCTATTTAAAAATAAAATTAACATAAGGTAGGGTCCGGTCCGGACATTTTTAAACAATATTGCCGAAGAGTGTATGAAACGCTCCCTATATTCGGAGGATGTCTAATGAAATTGTTTGGTGCGCGCGGAGTTGTAAACTTTTATTGGTATTACACAGAATTTTTATTTTGGTTAAAACGGTTGTGACTTCAATAAGAAGTAGGTTTTGGTCAGCTAGGTATAGGACGGGGAGGTTATGAGGCATGCATTTAATAATTATGAAACAGAAGGAAGGTACGAGAGTATTATAAACAGAATAAAGAATAAAGAACTAAGGTGGAACCAAATATTGCGCTCATAGAAGCGAATCTGACGAAATCTTCGTCCACATTCAAACTTTTTCTTTTATCAAGTCACTGATCGTATCAGGATCGCCTTATTTGTGGTAGAGTGGCCCTTTCTCCTCCTCCTGCCTGCCTGAGACGCAGAAGGTTGCGGGTTCGATTCCCACTTCGGGACAAATGTTTGTATCTGCAAATATTTCCTCGGGATCTGGGTGTTTTCTATGTAAGTATAATATTTATGTATTTACAAAAAAAATGTATGTAAGTAGTATATCAGTCATGTAGTTTCCATAACACAAGCTCTGCTTACTTTGGGGCTAGATGATGCTGTGTGAAATCGTCCAGCATTATTTATTTATTTTCTTGACCCAGATCCATCGCAAAATTGGACGTTGGTAGAAATTAGCTTACCTACTGACAAATCATTTTATCACACTAGGTAATATGATTTGTCAACAGGTAAGCTTGTTTGCTACTTAAGTGGCATAAAAAACTAGATAACTATGAAGACCTGAACCTTTGATAAACTATTCGCAACTGAATTAAATATCGAAGTCCTACGTTCAGCTATAATTTCATAACAAACATCATTTTTCAATTTTTCTATCAATAACAACGTCCACAAGTGCATTTCAGACGGCTTTTCAACCTGTCAAGTTCATCTCCCTATCTGTAAAGCTACTCAGAGGCTATTTTCAGCCAATCCCCTTTAATAACCGAATTAAAAGGGGCATTAGAAGCGCTGTGAAAGTGTCACCGTTCTGTTCACACGTCCGTCACTCCTCAGTATCGTTACATTACACTTAAAACAAAACCATCTCTACAACTGCTTTCTTTACAAGCGTATTTTGAACTTTAACGATGTGGGGATAAGGTGAGGAAGCGATGTCGTCATGTCCGTTTCCATGTCTCCCACGGTGGATACTTACGAATGTGTTAATGTTTAGTCGTGTCTCATTGAGCTCTTTCAATTGAGATTATTATCTTCCATATTCCTTAATTAAATATGATTATTCAATTACAAGAAGCCAGAACTTTGCAATAATGCAAGAAACCTTGAAAAGCTTGTGACCGGAATTTGAACTAAACTCGTAGTACCACGGAGTTTGGAGCATTCTGGTACTATGTGTAATGAAATTAGTCATTACCCGTAGTATCATTTAGTTCCCTTAATGGTACTACGGGAAATAAAATAAATAAACATCCAACAGACACATACCATGAACCACAACACCCAGTTCTGGAACAAATATCTACAGAACATGCAAACTCGCTGCTGGAAAGCTGGAAACTCACCCACCACACCCCCGAGATCATCAACAAATGCTTGATGTTCATTGCCCGTCTCAAAAAACATCAAAAAACGCGTAGAAATTGAAGAAAACAATCGTAAGTTCGATTCTTCACCAGCCCAATTGTATCTTACTACTATTATAAACGCGAAAGTTTGTGAGGATGGATGTTTGTTAGTCTTTCACGCAAAAACTACTGAACGGATTATGATGAAACTTTACAGTAATATAGCTTATACATCAGAGTAACACATAGGCTAATGTTTATCCGGGTACCATGCGGGCAAAGCCGTGGGCAGAAGCTAGTAGAAATATAAAATTGAATCGGATATTATCATGCCATTAAGAAATTAAGGAAAGAAACAACAGCTATGATCCCTACTGCATTACACTTGAACTGTACTCAATATTCATATTCATATTCATATTCATATTCATATTCATATTCATATTCATATTCATATTCATATTCATATTCATATTCATATTCATATTCATATTCATATTCATATTCATATTCATATTCATATTCATATGTACATTGATTGTTAGTTTGGATCTTAAAATTAGCTTGTTAGTATGTATATGTGCCCTGTCAGGGCGCTGCAATCGAGCTTAAGGCTATGATATTTTTAATTATTAATCTAATATATAATGACAATTAATGCTGGGTACTACAGTCGTTTTTTTTACTCCTTTTAATCCGGCATGCGGACTCTCATAACGAACAGGAGAATAAATCTCATTGAATTGGCTAAAAGATACAATCATTCTTTCTGGCTTCTACCAATCAGAATCAAGTTCATTTGGAGCGTTCACCTCGACCGCTGCTGACGTTTTTACCGCCTTTTTTTCTTTAAATTATACATTTCTTATTTTAATTTCGCAGGCGGTCCACATGTGGCGCCTTCACCCTTCCCACGTCACCTTTGCGGGGTCCTAACAAAAATAAATCTACTGTTCTTCTGAACCTTATCGTCCAAAAAATAAGGGTGGTGTTGTCCTGTGTGCGATGACTACCATTTTTGTGTGATGTTTATAAGCGTTAAATTAACATGAGTTAAGCGCAGACACGTTTATGGAATAACGTCCTAAACACCTGGGATTATGTGCAGCTAATGTATTTATTCGATTTCCGAGAACGTCCATGTTAGTTCAGCGTCGAATCCAGTTAGGCGGTATAAACCTTTTTTTTCTACTTACCTCCTTATAATTGTATGAATAAATGACATTCTACTTATCAAAGTGACCTTTTGGATTTGATTTTACTTTACCTTTTAGAAACATTTCAGACGCAGTTCCTGAAAACATTCTTTTATATTTAAAATCTCGGGAAAGTAGCCCGACATAGAGATGTATTTTTTCCACCATCGACGAATAAACGAATAACATTCCTTTTTTATTTTTTAAGACGTAATGAAACCTTAGATATGCAGAATGACTACTTTTAATGAATCTTTTAGCCTAAGGACAGGATTCAGTGATATATATTTTTTTAATTTACCACCTTATTGTAATAATTTATTTAAATTCCTAAACAATGAATACGCTGGATCTGTTGACCTATCTATATATTGTTTGCAATGGACTTTAGATAAAAAACTGTTTCATCTGTATTTTTGTGAGTATATAAATACAAGTAAGTAACTAAATTATTTGATTTGTATCAACAAAAATCCATCTGAGAACTACATTATCAGTAAGTACGTATCATTCTCCATAAAGCATGCCCACTCCTTCGGATAAAAACATAATTTGACAGGCGACCGACCTCAACCCTCAAAAAGCCATCTTGTTGCGATCACCTTGTGGCTTTGACTAGCACTCGCACATGTCTCTCTTTAGAAACTGCGATACTTACTTTATCTAACTATATTCTTCTATATATAAATATATTTTCAAAATGTTTATATATCTGGAACGTAAATATTCCAAAACAAACATCCAACAGAAATATCTTACGACTATTATAAACGTGAAAGTTTGTGAGGATGGATGTTTGTTACTCATTCACGCAAAAACTACTGAATGGATTTTGACTAAACTTCTGTATCTTATACAGTAGCTTATACATAAGAATAACACAGGCTACTTTTTATACGGGTAACACGCGGGCGAAGCCGTGAACAGAAGCTAGTAATTATATAATCCTGACCCCACACTAGGGTTTCCTGTGTCGTGTATATCAGGAACTACGGTTACAATACCACATTACCCAGACCCAGAATAAATATCTGCCAGAACTTGCAAACATTTGTTTCGCAAAGGGAATCAAACCCACACATTTTGCGTCACAGCCGGCTACTAGCCCACTGCCCGAGGTAGAGCTAGTTTTATATTTTTTATACTGAATGTTACCAAAATTGTTATTTTGGTAACATTTTGTTACTTATATTAAACAAACTTATTGTCTGCTCTTAGCTTAAAGCAACGACTTAAGGAGTTTTGTAGACACGCCTTTATTTTTGCCTTAGCTCAATTCCGTCCTGACAATAGTTTTTTTTATTTACCTATGTTAGAACCTATATTTTATCAAAAAAAGTATCTCGACCGATGACATCTCAAAGGTAAGTCATCTCATTGGGAAGTCAATGTATGGTGGGGAACTTTTTGGGGGAGCCCTAAGTCCAGTACAAGACTTCTAGCCGAAGCCGTGGGCAGAGGCTAGTCTAATATAAACCAACCAACAGAAAAGTCAATCTTATGAATATATGTTGGTATCTGATCTGTCCACCCGGGGGCAGGGGGTGAGGTGGCTGGGGGTGGTTATTGGAATATTTTTCATACAAACACGTCTCTACGTGGACACTTCTACTTGATACAATATTGGTTGGAGGGCGGTTGGTTTACATGGCGAAAGTGGTTTCTTTTTGCCGGGAAAATAATTATTTTAGATAAACAAAGGTTTTAGGTCACTCATTATAAATGAATTATCTGGCTTCACCCGAGTAAAAAAGTATCCTATTTTTATTATTGTAATTTTATCCAAAAAAGTTCAGCCGTAACGAAAATTATTAGAATTAACATCAATACTTTCGCATTTTTACCAGAACATAATACTTTTAGAAATAGTTTGAGTTTGATACCTATGTACTGATTTTTCAGATGTCCGGCAAAATCTTATCATTATCATCGACAGCCTTTAGAAGTCCACTGCTGGAAACAGGCCTCCTCCAAAGAGAGGACGAACGATCTTGAGCCATCTCTATTCCGACTTCCCGCAACCTTTTAGATGTCGTCGTTATATCGAGTGGGTTTACAGACAACATTAACAAAGAAAAAAAACGTTAGAAAAAGCTCTCTGTTTGAGACAGAAATTCTGTCCATAGAGGTAGAAACCAACGTTTCAAAATGAGTGATTTTAATTGTTATATTAATTGGATTTCGACTTTGACTTTGAGCTGCACAAAACGTTGATCTGTTTTCTATGATCGCTGCGTCCTACAGTTATGACCAAAACTAATAAACTGTCGTCCCATGTGTCCCCACTCCAAACTGTAGGTGGTCGCATAACGCGCGGTGGTCAAACTTTATATATTTTATGTTTCGGCACACCACCGCTCCGTCCTGCCGCATTTATTATACCAACTTTGGCGGGCGATATACTAAAAAAATACGGCACTTTTTGTTACTGTTCTAAGGTAGGGTTTGTGCTAGGATATAATACCCTTTTTGTTACAGAGTTATTACAGAAAAATATAGCAGTTCTTTCATAAAAATATTAACATTTTATTACAGGCACATGAGACTTCACAAGTTATGTCTTAGAGTTGGCAACGAGCGAATGATACGAAATAAACGTGATACCTACCTCTAGTGTTGCAAGCGTCTATGGGTTACGATAACCAGTTACCAACAGGTTTTCCGTATGCTTATCTGCCACTTTAAACTATAAAAAAAAAGGTCATGCCAAAAGTACCGACCATTGTGAAATATAAAAACATGTTCCGCTAGTTAAATTAATTTGTTACCAAATATAAAAAAAAAGTTTAGGCCCAGCAAATGATACGCAAACCCAAGCAATATTTTCTCTGATAATCTTTACGACGTGAGTCTATGATTCGCTTTATTAAGACATCAAGGTGGGTCAAGATTAGGTCTCCTCGTGAAAGTCGTAAAACGGACACCCGCTGTCTTTGATGCCTCTTGTTATAAGATGCGTACGATATTAGGAGGTATAGGTAGAGGAAGATTGTGACAGGTTTTTGGGCAGTAAATGGCGTGTGCCACACCTGATACTCAGCAATTTTCCTCAAACGTTTCAGGGGATAGTTATCGTATTGCTGTAATATGAATGATTTATTGATCAAGGACACCGTTGTATAAATTTACATTTCCTTATGATCTTTGTGATTCCAAAGAATTAAATCCTATTGAATTTGATACCGCCTTTTTGATTTTATTATTTATAATACCCAACTGAGACATACATGGTCTCCGTTCAAAAACAACAATGGTAAATGTAAAAACTGATTTAAAAACAATTTCATCATCATCATTTCAGCATGAAATTATCCTTTGCTGGCAAAATATTTATTTTTTATAGCACATTTAACACTGGTAACACTATTAGACTTACTAGAACACTGGTAACTTATTAATTTTCTCGCGATTAGTACCTATATGCACAATATATAGGGTTTTCTGATCTAAATAACTATTACATAAGAGCTTATTTACCAACTAAGTTACAAAAACAACAAAATGCAACATCTAATAAATAGGTAGGTAGTATGTTAGTACAATGTCGTAGAAGCAAATATTTTTTGCTACTAGATAGACGCTGTTCCCGAAAAATCCCTGCATCTTTCTAAGAAAAAACATATTAACCTCTAGATTTATCATCTCCCTGATGGAACAGATATCCTACAAAGGTGATGTCCGAGCGGAAACGGAAATACGGGGGTGCCTGCACCCCGTGTCTTAATTTCCGGTCACTCGCGTCGCTGATCTCCAGATTTGGACCGGTTTATCCGTGAGGTGTTTTTGTTATGGCAACAAAAGTATTGGAATATATTTTTTTTATAAAGTTTTTTTCTTAGACACAGTTATGGTATAGTAAAAGTTAGTATGATGAGTCATTATAGTTCTCTGTTGATAGATTCTGATTACTGGTAATTTTTATTTATTTATTGCTGTTATGTATGTATATGACATACACAGCTGAGTATAGGTATTAAAACAATACATAAGAAAGTAGGTAGGTACATGTTTATATGTGTGTGTGTATTTATGTGTTAGGTACAGATGTCCTTTGTGGCGCATTGGGCGAAGGCCTGAGACGCAGAAGGTTGCGGGTTCGATTCCTGCCGCGGGACAATTGAATGAATGATTTGCAAATATTTGCCTCGGGTTTGGGTGTTTTCTATGTATAATATGTATGTATTTACAAAAAAAGGTATTCAGGTAGTTTAACAGTCATTTAGTTCCCATAATACAAGCTCTGCTTAGTTTGGGGCTAGATGATGCTGTGTGAAAAATGTCCAGCATTATTATTATTATTTATTTATGTTTTACTTGTTGGTCAAAATAAAGAAAATCTAAATTCAAGAGCACAGCAAATGCTAAAAGCACATTAGTACTGCGCTGTTAACTGATAGAATAAAACTTACGGCAACTTCATATTGTAAAAACGGTAATTTTCACGTACTGCACTATCGGTGAAAGTTTGCGAAAGTCGCAACCACTCACCCTGATGAAGACTCTCGGAATGAGTCGAAACTTAGTCGGTGCCTTCACCGATAGTGCAGTACGTGAAAATTCCCGTTTTTACAATATGAATAGTCAAGTTCACGATAGTTTATGGAATAAAATTACGGCAACTTGTTGTTTCTATAGCCCTAGAACGTATGTTGACCACGATACTTTTATAGGTGGACACTTAAAACTTGTAATGGGCGTTTTTCAACTTTAATGGCGAAGTTTTTCATAACCAACAAACAAAATTCGTATAAATCCGATGTGTTATTGCGGTCAGCCGTACATCAGCGTCGACATTAGGAGCCTATGAAAACTTTACCTATTACCGGCGAATGGCGAGCTTTCCTCGATTTTATTTTGTATGGATAGATAATACTTTTTAGGTTAAAAAAATATTTAACCTATGATTATTATTAAAGCTAGAAAACTCTAAAACATATTATATTGATTATAATATGGGGCGGTATGTTACCGTTTTTATCGTTCATATAAATTCTTGTCCATCCAAATATTGAAATAGAACGCTATTAGCGATAAGAGCGCCTATAGTACTTCCACGATTAGCTCGTCATTTGCATAAAAAGCAACATTTTATGGTGTACATATAATTTTTAAAGAGCTAGAAAATGTTGTGTCCGTTCAAAGAAGGTTCAGAGTTAGAATAATGTTTTAAAGTCAAGACTCATATTTCTACTGCGTAACGTTGTATACGTTTGAGACATCCATGTTAATGGTACATTATCTACTGCAGCAAAAACTAAATTTATTGAATAATTCAAAAACGGCTGGTGGCACTTATTTAGAATTAAAAGCTTCTGCCCACGGCTTCGCCCGCGTGTTACCCAGATAAAAAGTAGCCTATGTGTTATTCTGATGTTTAAGCTATATTACTGTAAAGTTTAATCAAAATCCGTTCAGTACTTTTTTGCGTGAAAGAGTAACAAATATCCATCCTCACAAACTGTCGCGTTTATCATATTAGTAGGATGGGCACATTTACACAAAAAATAATGGGCTCTAATTCTCTGCATCATCATCTACTTGTCCTTATCCCACATTACGTGGGGTCGGCACAACATGTTTTCTTCTTCCACTCTCTCTATCAGCCGTCATCTCAGTACTCACTCCTATCTTAACCATGGCGTTCTTCACACAATCCATCCATCTTTTCTTTGGCCTACCTCTGTTTTTATTTCCATCCACATTCATATTTAACATTCTTCTCGTAATATAACATTCTTATCTCCTCATGACATGCCCATACCATGCTAACCTATTTCTCCTCAACTCCGTCACGGGTGCTACTTTCAAACTTCCCCTGATATACTCATTCCTTATTTTATCCATTCTAGTAACTCCACACATCCATCTCAACATTTGCATTTCAGCTGCGTGCACTCTTCTTTCATCAATCCCTTTGGGTGCTCAACACTTCGATCCATATAATGCAACAGGTCTTATGATCGTTTTGTAAATTTTTCCTTTGAGCCTAAGGGGCATTCGTGGATCTAATTATCGGCATACCTACTCAAAATAGAGAGATTACACTTTTAGTTCAGTAATAGATGCCCATGTCAATATGTATGTCAATAATTTTGTACATTGCAAAGCAAACGGTGACAATAGTGTCAGGCTGAAAGCCTGTTGTTTGCACAAACAATAAAACAAAGGTAAAAACAACCATTCTCATACTTGATCAATTCACGCAATTGATAACTGTAACTGTCCACGCCGATTCACCAGAGCCCCACACAAAAATCACCACTATAAACCAACTGCTTAGGTTTATAATGCAACAATGCTAAAGACTTTACGATACTCCACGCGTGACATTGAAAATGCAACTTTATTCTTTGATCAGTGTAGTTTGAAAAGGCCTGGGGTTTGATGGTGTAATGTTGTTTTGAAAGTGAGGTGGTAATTGTGGTACGGATGGCAACCGGACACCACCGGGATGAAAGCAACAATAAAAGGTGGTAGACCTGTCTTGTTGATTGGTACAGTCGTGTGGTCAGCTGTCTAGTTTTTTTTTAATTATTTCGATATTAGTCAAAATAAAAGAAACATGCTTAAGACTACGACTGCAGATTCCACGTAGTTGAACGGAAGACCAGTGCTGGTTCTTGCAGCCAGTATTATGCTGAGTTGGGACCTTTTTTTCAACTAATGTTTATCACCTTAGATTGCCTTTATTATTTATTATGATTATTTGTAACGTGTTTTTACAAAATAAACTAAATTCTATTGACGACTTCTGATCAGTAAAATACTTTTCATATATTTTTTTAAAGCAGGTGTGTTATAGTTTAGCACAAACACCTGAGAAGGGTCAAGCTACAGTTGTGTAGTGGTCCACACTCTCCTGACAGATGAAGAGGCAGTCCGTGGCATGACCGAATGGAAACGCAGGCCGCAATTTGTCGTAATATTACCTATTTTGACCCCAAGCAACAGATTTTCTATAAGCTTATTCTTTTCCAGTTTTTTACCATGTTTGTGTTTTTGGGTTCAAATAAAAATATTCTTTCTTTCTTTCTAATAGCTGTTAATTAATCAGTGGACAAAGATATCAGAATTTGACAGTTCGTAGCCGTTTGCAGCCTGGTACAGACAACTGCTAGTCCGCCGCGACATCGAGCAAGTATAAGCGGAAAGCGGATATAAAAAAAATATGTTGGATTTTCAGCGTTCCACTAGTTACGAGTGTAAGTAATTTGATGAGCAGAAAAGTACTTTCACAGAAATCGGACCTGTTTTTCTATGGCCCCGTGTACAAGCTTTCATGTATAAAATCAGTTCAAAGTGAAAATGAAATGACGTTTACAAACGATCCTTGTGATTTTAATGAATAAATGAAATTTTGCCTTAAGTTTGATTATTTGTTGCCTTTTGATGAATCGGTTAAATACTAAATAACTTTTTCTGGTTATATTGAAGCTCCTTGAATACATATTCTTTCTTTTTCTAGGGTTCCTTATAGTTTCATCATATCTGTCCGTTTGTCTGTCTGACCATCTGTCCGCGGCTTAGCTCAGGGACTCTTATTAATAGAAAGCTGTAATTTGGCATGGGTATACATATAAATCACACCAACAACGTGGTAAAATAAAAATTAAAAAAACAAAACCAAAAATCTATATTTTATATCTACACTTAAAGTGGGGATGATTATTTATTTCTCGTCTGTAAAAAACTATCACAGCTTACTTTGCTTTAGCTGAGGCGACCAACTTATAAAACAATTTCTTACAAATTTAATTGAAAATTACTTAGATAAACTTGTTAGGTGTGTAAATAAGTTAATGAGCAACTACGGAATCCTAAACAGCGCGTGGCCCGACACGCATTGGTCATTTTTTTTTGGGTAAAAAATCAAATTCAGTGTCTGCACTAAGCTAAACAAGGACTTTAACTTACCTATATTAATGAATTTTAATTATAGAAATTGTGTCGCTTTGATATGCCTTTGCCTTAATTTTATAAAGATAGATAGGAAAGTTAGTAATTTATTCAAAAAGTTGTTCATAAAACCATTGCTTTTCACAAACAGAGCACCCGGCGCGAAGTTCAAGGCGGGTCGATGCGCATACGCACCTTTATTACGGCGTTATTGGCCGCATCCTGCCAGGTCCCTGACCCCGCCATTATCCTATTGTGAACTGTAAAGGTATGTTATGTATTTGCGGATGATTGGAGTCTATGAGGAGATGCAACTTTGTTGCAATGTGTGATTTTTAAGGGCTTCTTTTTCGCCTTATATTAAGGCGAAGAGACATAGGGCTTACTTGATAGAAAGCGGTTACCGTCATCTATGCAACATCTGGGGCATACGTTGCCTGCATAAAGGACTCTTACATCTTTTTGAATTGGTCACGTTGTTCAGCATGAACACTGTATTTTTATGTGATATTGACGCCAACATGTAATCTACTAGAACAATTTCGGATTATTATTTCGTAGTGCACTTACCTGCACCCTTTATTTAATATAACAGAATTAAAATAACAAATTACATAAAATCAATAAGGTCTTGTTATTTAGTTGATAAGACTAAAATACACTTTGCAACCTTATCGCTAAGATAAGGTCCCAAGTATCGTCATAGAGTTGGCTCACAGAATTATTGGTAAGTGTAGGAGAGCTTAGGTATTTCTTTACGTGTGTAGCGTTTCGCTTCAAGTGCTAACTGTAGGTAAACAGTAAACTGTATAAACCTAGATGTAGTAAAATCTCGTGCTCATGTTTATAATGCACCTCAGGCGAGTATGCAGGCGCTCGATTGCGACAATTGACGGCAATCAGCTCAATTGCGCCTCCGCGTGCCCCGCCATACTTTCACATCTCACCGGTACAAGCGAGAACATAATGATTTGACTCAATGATTTATGATTTTTGAGACAGGAAACTTGGCTGGACGTAGTGATGGTCGATTGAGCAAAGCTTTGTCCGACTAGTGGCCGAACCATGCCGAAAAATCCAGGTCATTTGAAAGCAAATTACTTGGAATAAAGGCGATGGTAACATTTTACTAGCAGGTGGGTCGTATCCTTGTTTGCCTGTACATAACATAAAAAAGTACCAGAGACCACATAGTTACTTGTACCTTTGCCGTCTCTATTAACTAACAGACTACTGTCAGTTATCTCTGAATCAATGCGTCACAAACTCTAAAAAATCACAAAATACATAACCAATATCTACTAGTATCAACAATTAGTTACCGCTCATTCATAAATCAACCTCTCGTTTTCGGCAGTAGATAACCTTCACGTTAATCCTCGAATTCTTCCATCACCTCGGTTTATCTTGAATACAATAAATTAGAAAATATTTGCGCAAACAAACAAAGCTCTCATTTTACGTGTTGCGTGTGCGTGATGTCTGAGAACAAACAAGAAAAAGACTGGCTCTGAAAATTTGATTTCCTAATACCAACTGAAGGAGGATTAGACAACTAGGTTAGAAGACAGCATTTACTTTGAAGATATAAATCATAAACCAAATAAAATCATGCTGGACATTTTCACACAGCATCATCTAGCCCCAAAGTAAGCAGAGCTTGTACTTATATATATTTTTTTGTAAATACATACATATTATACATAGAAAACACTTAGACCCGAGACAAATATTTGCAACCTTCTGCGTCTAAGGCGGACCTTCGCCCACTGCGCCACAGAGGTCGTCAAATACTACAAAAGGTAAACTGTTTTAAGTCATCACATTCCTCAATCATAATATAAAAAAGTGAAGTACCTACTGACGACGTACTAAGTCACTCTAGTAAAAATTCCATCATTTGATCACTACCAAGTTTTCCGATTTAACTGAGCTTCGTAGTTGACTTTCAGTCTTTAAAATCACGATGGCATATCTTCTTATTTCATAAACCTTGTTCATTCCTGAAAAATATGTTAACAAAACAAATATTCGGCTCGGCTCGTCTGTATTTGTTGTTCTAACGTCGATAGCAGCAATATTAGTTTCTAAAATATGTTTTACGTTACGCTCCGTTCTAGAAGTCTAATAAAAAAATATTAGGAGGTATATTTTGTTGGTTTGTTTATTCAACTTTGCTCGATAATTTTGTGGTTTTATTTTTTCAGATATTTGATTTGTGAAATTCTATAGAAGATTATCAAGCTATTATATAATCCGGTCATTAACGTAGTCATCCGTATCTGAAAAGAGTTATAAGCAAAAGTTCATAGGTTGTCTGGGCTATTTTTTGTAGTGATAAAGCCGCTTTATTGGTCTTACACTTTTTACACTTACACTTTACACTTTTTTGTATGTTTATCGTAAATGTTTGTTTCAATACAAACTTAACTTTCCTGCTGCACCCCTGCATCCCTGGAGGGATGGAATTTCGGAAAATCCTTTCTGAGTGCGTCCCTATCAAAAAAAATGATACCCTACAAATTTCTATAGGAGTTACGTTTTGGATCAACGCTGATTGTCAGTCAGTCAATCAATCAGTCAGTCAGTATGTCACGCAACGATTTGATATAATTATATTGATGAAGTTGTAACTACCTACTTGGTTGTATATGTCATTTTTCCCAGTATTTTATACACTACAGGGTTTGTCTACATATCTGGATGTACTTAGTAAAATTATATTAAACTAGCCTCTGCCCACGGCTGTGCCCACGTGGCACCGGGATAAAAAGTATCCTATGTGTTATTGTGATATTTAAATTACTGTATTACGCTATATTACTGTAAAGTTTCATCAAAATCCGTTCAGTAGTTTTTGCGTGAAAGAGTAACAAATATCCATCCTCGCAAACTTTCGCGTTTATAATATTAGTAGGATTCCTGCACTATGTAGTTGAATTGAATGAGTAGTTAAGACGAGAAATGTGATTTAACGGGGTGGAAAGCTGATGATGATGATATCTTTGTTACTATAACACCTCTTGAGCCCAGAGAACTTCTTGTCAGTCTATTCATTGTGATTCAAATTAAGATATCATTCACGTAAATTGATATTCATCAATCAAAGTCATTCAAACTAATGCAAACTCTATTCCCAGCGATAAAGGATCTATTTCTAGCAGCAGATCTAAACAGTTTAGGGGTGAATCGTCATATTAAACCGGTGGTGTTATATCGTGAAAGGTATGTTTCGTTCGCGCCGTAGCACCTTTCGAACATGCCCGGCTAAGTGCCAAAGAGAAGTGGAAACTACTTACAGAAGGGTCAAAGTCAACAGTTCGTAGATTCTTTCGAATAGCAGTCATCGTGCATGCAAAGATGACAGAGCTTCTTTAAAGAAAGATAAGTGGTATTATATTTTTATAGTTTTTGCAAAATTGATCTTCATGGCACTTTTTGGGGGAGGTCTGTATTGAGCAGTGCAGACTTCTACGGGTTTTTATCACGTTTTATTATCCTCCCGACGTTATGGCTGAGTTGCAACAGCCTTGGTCATAAGTTGACAGCAGTCAATGGAGTCATTGAAAAATGATGCCAGTTACCTCGACTACTCTCATGTAAGTTCATGATCACATGATCACCCTGTCAAAATTGGATGCGCGTTTCTGACGATAGCGGGATTCGAAGATGCACATTGTTTACACAAGTTAATAAAAATACTAGATGAGTAATATAACTGGTAGTTTGGTACCCTCATCACGTCAATGTTACAATTTTATTGGAACAGCGAATGGTCTCGCTTCATACTTTAAACAATTACCCTAGAATAATTTTGAGCCACAAGAGTTATAGATTTAAAAATTAGTTTCCACGTCTGATCTGTTCAGTTTACTCTTTGGCCCCGTTTTCCCAACAAAGACTGCGGTTGTTTCGACCACCGGCTCGCATTGTCCGTTCCCTCCTCTGGCGTCCTATTGTTATTCTGACAATCTGCCTTTACAACAGCTATATCTATACATCAGCTAGGTATGAAAATATATCTACAGACAGGTAACGCAGACATTGTATTTTGATTTGAGGAATTTCCACGAAAGGTGATTTTTTGTGAATTTCAGAGTAGAAAATATCAATACACATGGCTTATTTGTTTTATAAGAAATAGAGCTCCTTGTGACAGAGCTTGTCCGTTGAAGTACTACCAATATACTGGGCCAAAGAAAAAATTGATAGGAGAGATTGAAAGAGGAAAGAAGATAATGGTGTGCCAAATCTATATAATATGGGACATGGGCAAGAAGATGATCAATAATAAAAAAAACCCCAACAGATACGTATAGAGTCTTATCCCCACACTACAATTCTCGTGGTGGGTATCAGGAAATACCAGTACCATGTAAAGTAAGAACTCTTTAGAAGGAATCAAGTTCTATCGTTACTTACAATGTCCTGTGGTCGGTTAATCTACGCATAAAGCTGCGATGCGATTTGGACGCGACAGCCGCTTACTACAAACGAATTATACCATAAATCTGCTACAATGTATTGCAATAACCAACTTTAACCACAGTAATATGTGCCATGGAACTTAGAAAAGTGAAAATGAAGCCAAACGCACTTTTTCGTGGCGCAACTATCGAATTATACAATAGTCCGTCTCGAACCATGTTTTGAGTAAACTTGAATCCCAATAAGAATGCTATCAATATTCTTGAATAAATTGAGGTTCTTCTAGAATAAATGCTAGATAGATATAAAGATATTATAGATATATATACGACCGATGTGGCGCGGTGGGCGAAGGTCCGCCTGCGACACAGGAGGTTGCGGGTTCGATTCCCGCCCTGGGACAAATGTTAGTACGATCTGCAAATATTTGTTCCGGGTGTTCTGGGTATTTTCTATGTATAATAAAAATATATCTATCTATGTAATGTATTGTATTAAGTATATCAGTCATTTAGTACCCATAACACAAGCTCTGCTTAGCTTGGGGCTAGATGACGCTGTGTGGATTGTCCAGCATTATTTATTATTTATTATTATTAATATATAAACTCTTTTTTGCACTCCAAAGATAAGTACATACAAAAACACAGAAGTACATTAAACATACAAGGTAAAGGGTATTATAGCTAAGAGCGATCTTTTCCAGACAACCATTTTTTACTTTTTTTCTAAAAAATCTTGGAATCTCATTTTATATATAATATTGATCGTTAAGTGGACTTCAACAGATAGCTGATAATGATGGTAATAACAATGCTGCTAGTCATCTGATCATTTTCTAAAGCTTCGAGAATCAGTTATGCGCAATTCCGCGTAACTATGAAACGCAACCTTAGACATAATTACCACATCCAATATGTTTTCACAGTTTCTGTATCTTGATAGGAGTACATGCTTTGAAGTCGGCTCATTCGCAGTTTTGATAAGTTTACGAGCCGCGCTCCACCAGGTGGTTCTCAGAAGTAGAGAGACGAATTCGTCGGTAAGCCTTGAGGTGACTTTGATGTTCAGGTTATTTAGTAGTAGCTAGAGAAACTCTTATTATTATGTCTATGGTAGCAGACAGGAGTAGAAAGGAGTGTTAAGATTCATTGCCAGTTAATATGTATGTAGAGTGGAAATTCAGATGCGAGTTTTAGAATAATTCTAATACTCGCATCTGAATTGATTTAGTGTAATGATATTGCTTCTCAGATCATCTAGAAGATAATTATGTATAGATAAAATTAAAAAATCCCAACTGCGAGTTTGTCTCGTACTCTGAAGGTTCCGTACTACACAATGTAAACACAATCTTTGCTAAGCAAGATTTTAATTTTAGAACTATTTTGCCTGGGTCTTGAGTTTTATTTATAATTATTTTTAAGGCCTTAGTAAAGTAGTTATTCTATAAAAATAATTGTTGGCCACATTTATTACGCTTAGAAGATAGTGTGTGTCACTTATTGACGGATTGGGCGTAGTCTTATTTAGATTCCCGTATGGAACCATAAAACGACTAAATCTTGTTCATTTTGATACTCGTATGTCAAACCGGCAATTGGAATCTAGAAAAATAAGAAGAGAAAATAATCTAAATATGTGGTTGGTCAGTGTCTGCAGTGAGAAGGATATCTGTAAATTTAATTGTTTATATCCCATAGAAACCTAATAAAACTGAAATAAGGTGGAAATACAAATTTTACATACAATGATCACCTGTCACAATATTTTTGAAGAATAGTCATAAACATCGTTTTTACTAAGTTTTACAACTACTAAGTTTTACTGTGGCAATTAAAAACGAATAAAATTGTGAAAAATACTTTCCAGCAACAAGCACCTGTTTGAAAAAGATTTCTGTTAATATTTAAGGCACCTGGCATAACTCGTTAAATAATCTCTCACACTACAAAACTATTTCCGAATCCTGCTCTCGAACATTTACCGAGTTAAAAGGTACATTACATAGTAAGTATGTTCTTCCACTAAGATTCTATAACAGTGTCATTTGAATCAACAAAACTACCGTACAGTAAGCAGCGATGTCTCACCTTGTCTAAGCCGCCCACGTCATACCCCAAGGCAGTAAAGACGAGAACTATCAGATATCAATCGACCGCGCTGCCCATTGTACATTAACGCTCTTTGATGTCACTAAACGACTAGCACTTACACTGGTGCCAGTTACTGGCCTCGTCACGGTTACTACATCACGAGTTAAAAGTGAATGTGTTTTACGAGGTAATAAATCATAAAAGCGATTTAGGATGGTCATACACGCGCGGGTTTTCAGCTGAAAGAAAACGCGACATTTTGAGTTGGTATAGATAAGAAAGTTAATCACAGTTTTCTGATAATGTTTGTATTATTTTAAGTTCTTATAATTTGTTTATTTTATTAGCGTGATCTACGTAACTTATCCTACAAATTTCATAACAATTACTAAAACAAAATATAGTCAAATTAGTTACATACATAAACATTGCACAAAATTTTTGATAATTTTTTCAATTTCACTTGATAGATCATTCATTAAGTTATTGTTTATGAATTGAAACCATTATTTCAAAAAAAGCGATGGCCTGCAATTGTTTATCAGTGTTGGTTTGGAGCTACGCCATAGCTAACTTTTACATGTATTTTTTTCCGATTGTTGATTTCAACACTGTAAAGTTAACACTGCTTTATAATTATCTAAACAAGTTCTTGGATTTCTTCATAAGGAGTTGAACATAGTAGCGTGAAAACTGCTGGTGTATAACTCGCCTTATCTACAGTAACTAGAAGAAAAAGTATCAGCTTCAGGACTGGTTTCAGGTGATATCGCGGTTGAGATGAGTTTATGGTGCGCGCTGTAATATCCTAGTTGTGGGAAATGGTGCGGGGCGTAATGTCTCTATTTCAATAGCTTGCCTTTCTGAGAAAGGTAGGTAGACATTTATTCGGCTTTGTCCATGTTTTCTAATTTGGCTTCACGATTTTATTGATTGTTTTTTAAAGGTTTTACGGTATAATACTCACAGACAATGTCATATAAGTATGTTATAATTAAGTATTTTGTGTACAATCTAGTCGTTTTAAAAATGCGTCACAGTCACTATTATAAACGCAAAAGTTTGTGTTGTTTGTGATGGATGTTTGTCATTCTTTCACGCAAAAACAACTAAACGAATTTTGATGAAACTTTACAGTTATATAGCTTATACATTAGAATAACACAAAGGCTACTTTTATCCGGGTACCACGCTGGCGAAGTCGTGGGCAGGTTAGTTGATTATAAATGCATGTTTTTTACTAATCATTTCTGTAACCAATATGGATTAATTTAGAAACATTTGAAAAAAGTGCTATTTATAGAAGAGTGTAGTTTTTTTATGATTATTAATACTTGGATAGTAAGCCGTTTAACAGCGCGAGTACCTACTTAGAGTGTTATGTTGCAGGTCCCGGCTTGCAGGTAAGAAAAAAGTTAGAGATTCAGGAGGCACACCAAATGGTTGGTTAAAAGCTCGTATAAACTTAATTTAACATAATTCTACTTCTATCTGACAATTCTCAATAATAGAGAGTATAAGAATTTGTTTGACTGTTTATATTCAATTATAAATAAAATAATGCTTAAATCATCACACGGACCAAATACATAAGCACGATTTACTATTAACATTCCAACGGATTTAAACAGTGTTTAAATCAAACTCTTTTTTGACGTCGCGACACACGACATTGTTGCGACACGACATTGCGCGACTAAAATACCCAAGTACGTACGAAAAACAGAGAGGGCGAAAGCGAAGCGAGGAGCAGAGCTTTTAGCTGCACGCTTGTAGGAAGACGTGTAGACATTGCAACAATACATTTTAACCATCCTTTGTTGCAAAATTTGTTGTTTTTTTTTATGTCGAGCTTAATAAATGTTTTGATTTATTCTTTTTTTGATTTCTTTCATTATCAGCTTCGCGGTAGGACAAGATATAAAATTTACTGGAGATTATACATATTGGCGTTGCCTGCAGTTAACTTTTTAAATATCATTATGTTGAGCACTGACCTTTTTTTGGCAGTTCTACTCTTTTTCGCCACGTGGGGTCAGCACAACATGTTTTCTTCTTCAGTCATCTCAGTACCCACTACTCCAATGCTGTGCATAGTGAAGGTATTTTGTTTTTAATAAATAGAAAAAGAATCGAACCCTGCTATAAATAAAAAAAAATTAGCTGAAGATTCATGACCAATTGAAGACGATTGTCGATTGCTTATACTAAAAGCTGTAATAGTATTGTGGCTCGCTTCGCTTAACGATCCGCTCGTCGCCCCGCATTTGTATGAACTAAACCTATTTGTATGTACTAACTGATTTATAGTGTTTCTCAGGTTAATTGACGTGCTGTGAAATACATTTGAAACGCTGAATTTGCGTGCGCTGTCGCACGGAGCTTAGGAAATAATTAGTTCTGATGTTGCCGAGAGATTTATCAAAGTTTAGTAAACCATTACTCGGTACTTTGTCTAGAACTTTGAAACACATGCAGGTGAACTGATGTATATTGAGCATGTAGACGATGGACGCGTAGACTATAGAACCGACCACCACTGGAGCATAAAATGTTCTCGAATGGGAACTATGAATTGGAAAACGTAGTAAAGGCTGACCACACAGTAGACCATGGTATTGTGGTGATACATGGTATACAGGGAATCTTAGTGTAAGGACAGGATTGTGTTTGTATCTATTGGGTGATATTACCCAATTATTTATGTATTGTATCGGTCGCCAGAATTCGGTGAATGTAAACGGCACACATTTGATGTGATAATCTTAGAAAAACCTTAGTCTAGTAACTGAACGATTTGGATAAAACCTCAAATAACACTATCCGGGTAGCTACAACGCGAGCAAAGCCGCAGGGAGATAGTTAGTAAGCTGAAATAGCCGATGATATTTGCACACCTTGATAAATCTCTTCTATTTATAGTGGATGTTGGTCACACTGTCACTTGCATTGACGTCCGACGGATGTTTAGCTACTTATTTACACGGGAAGTTGCTCAGTTTAGTTGTATTGGTCTGTACTGCGGATGATTATTTTGATATTACATACGGCAAGCGATGATCGGAGAAATTTCGCATGAATTTTCTGCGGTTTATATTAGTTTTCGTTCAAATATACAGTGAGTAGATACTTGGATATATATGTTTTAGCTAATCATGGACAATCATACAAGAAACGCTTATACAAACACTAGCTGGCAAAAAATATTTTCTATATTTTACGATTTTATTATATTCTTCTACCTAATTATAGACCTTTTAAGTACTTATATGGCGATATGGTCGCTCAGCGACAAAGCCTTTAATAAAAAAAAAAAAAAAAAAGTACTTATATAATGTATTTCTTATGCCCTGCTGCCATGTTGCGATATTCTAACATAGGGTTTATTATGAGAGACTACTTACTAATTTTAACATTTTTTTTTACTTTTTCAAAGCGATAAATGTATTGAGTATTGCTTCTAGAATGAGTGTACTCTTTTTTATTATAACCGTATTTAACAATTTAGCTCAAGATTTCATCATCATAAACATTAGCCTAAAGAAGTTAAAGAGTGCTATGACGAACGATTTCGGGCTTCAACTTTCTTCGGTCCATCGAATTAAACGTGATTTGTGAAGAAAAAGAACTATTGTGAAAAAAAATCACAGAAAAGTCAATTGTCTCGGGAACTTCATGGCGTAGAAACTTGCACAGCTCAGTTTCTAACCCTCAAATAAATGGCACAATAGATCAAAAGTAATACATTTTTATGAACTTCGGTTTTTATCTGTTGGTTAAACTATTTTGAAAAGTGACCCACTTGCTATTGCCACCGATTTATGAACAATCGGGCAACGGTGTCTACATATTGGTTCATACATCGAGCTGTCAACGCGGACTGAAAATATTTGTCGCGGTGACGTGACCGATGTTTCTATTTGTCCGAACATACGGGTTGAATGAGTAAATAAAATACGAAGAATAGTAAATAATTACATGATTTTATTATAACTTAAACCTTGGCGGGACATATTATATTTGGGATTAATAATATAAATAACTCATCCTGATGAAGACTCTGAG
Source organism: Perizoma flavofasciatum (assembly GCA_958496245.1). Taxonomy (NCBI): domain Eukaryota; kingdom Metazoa; phylum Arthropoda; class Insecta; order Lepidoptera; family Geometridae; genus Perizoma; species Perizoma flavofasciatum. The sequence continues at coordinate 20,290,024 of OY292419.1, read as the reverse complement.
AATGAGTCGAAACTTAGTCAGTGCTTTCACCGATACGATAAGCCTCAAATACGGTACGTGAAAATTCCCGCCCTACAACTTTTATCCGCGTTACATATAATGACCAAATTTTTTACATTAAAACGCTTACCACATCACAATACGTTGGGATATAATAAAGGAAATCACGAATAATAAATAAAGGTGGTGAACTATTTTTCTAGTACATAGTTAAGAAACGCTTTGTTTTATATGGAAGCTATCTGCTACGGATATTGGGAGAGGATGGGAGATCAGCGTGCTACATACCTACATCAGGTCTGCAGCGCTTTATGCTGAGTCCCATCACAAGTTTTAGCTACATACCTCATCATCAGTCAAACCATATTAGCTAGGTATATACTTAATTAAGTAATTGCAAAAAAAATATTTATCTATCTAAATATTTCAAGTGAAATTTGCATGAAGGAAGTCTGAGAGAGGGATAAGAGAGAAGCACTAAATCCTTTCACCACTTTTTCTGAAGACCATATTTTTTTTTTTTTAACGCCCTCTGTGGCGCAGTGGGCGAAGGTCCGCCTGAGACGCAGAAGGTTGCGGATTCAATTCCCGCCGCGGAACAAATGTTTGTATTATCTGCAAATATTTGTCTCGGGTCTGGGTGTTTTCTATGTATGAATTTATAAAAAAAAATGTATATCAGTAGTATATCAGTCATGTAGTTCCCAAAACACAAGCTCTGCTTACCTTGAGGCTAGATGATGCTGTGTGAAAATGTCCAGCATTATTTTATTTCCAGGGCTATCAAACCTCAAGCTCTCACTGACTAAACGTATAGTGTCCAAGAAAAGGCTCGTGACACAAACAGACCAACACAGAGCAACAAAGTTTCCCACAGTGTTAATGTATTTATGGATCGCGTTTAATCAAGGTGTGCGGGGCGTGACGGAGGAAGGGGGACATGTAATTAAGTTTCAGGTTGACAAGTGAGTGATTGGCTTGCGGTTCCGGAGGGTACCGAGATGGTCAGCTTGATATGCAACGGTGCAGTATTGATACTTTTTTTAGTGCTAAGCTAAGCTTAGTACATGCCGTTTCATTCTACCTTTTCTTAGTAAGGTGTATTGTCTTTACGTATCGCATTATTTATTTACTTCATTGAATTAAAGTAAATAAAAATGTTGGACATTTTCCACACAGCATCATCTAGCCCCAAACTAAGCCAACTTGTATTATAGAAACTACATGACAGATAATAATACTAATATACTTTTTTGGAAACACGTACATATTATACATAAAAAATACCCAGAACCGAGACAAATATTTGCAGATTATACAAACATTTGCTCCGCGGCGGAAATCAAATCTGCAACCTTCTGCGTCTCAGGCGGACCTTCGCTCACTGCGCCATAGAGGTCGTAAAGTGGTCAAAGTAAATATATATAGTTTTATTTCAATATAAAACGGTACAAATTATTTGTAACTTAACTGAACAGTAAGTCACTTATAAACTAGCAATCTTAACTAATGAACAAAGTTGCTCTGGTCCTCTTTTTATAAATAACTAAAGTTTGTTATTTTAATAGGTAGTTACCAAACCAAACTACCTGCATCCTGCTAAAAAAAAAGAATATCAAGGGGTCTAGACAAATACCACTTTCTGTTATCATTAACGCCTGCGAAAAGATTTATTTATATGGAAATGACATTAGCATTATAAGTATGATTTTTTTTTCATTTTATGTATGTAGTTTATTTTTTATTTTTAAGTAGTTATTTATTTTATTTAATAAATTGTTCTCTTATTTTGATAATCAGCCAAACGCACCACCGCTCCACTCTTCATAACACAAAGGTTAGCTGGAAGAAAATGCTAATTAGCATTAAGTTCGCCTATGTACTTGTTTTGTCTTGTGCAATAAAGCATTTTCTATCTATCTATCTATCTATTAGCTGTGGAAATGTCATGTGACAAAATTTTAAAGACGTTTAAAAATTTGCGTTGACACGGAAAAGTAAGCATGAGGTATTTGTCTAGCCCCCTCAGGGGGACTGACAGCTGTCACGTGATATTTCCGCAGCTAATGTCATTCCCATCCAATTAAATCTTTCCGCAGGCGTTAACGTCAACAGAAAGTGGTATTTGTCTAGCCCTCTGATCAATCGATCTATAACACTAGTCTTAACGTGGAGGCCAATAAAGTAGCTAATGTCATTCCCATCCAATTAAATCTTTCCGCAGGCGTTAACGTCAACAGAAAGTGGTATTTGTCTAGCTCCCCTGATCAATCGATCTATAACACTAGTCTTAACGTGGAGGCCAATAAAGTAGCTAATGTCATTCCCATCCAATTAAATCTTTCCGCAGGTGTTAACGTCAACAGAAAGTGGTATTTGTCTAGCCCCCTGATCAATCGATCTATAACACTAGTCTTAACGTGGAGGCCAATAAAGTAGCTAATGTCATTCCCATCCAATTAAATTTTTCCGCAGGCGTTAACGTCAACAGAAAGTGGTATTTGTCTAGCCCCCCTGATCAATCGATCTATAACACTAGTCTTAACGTGGAGAACAATAAAGTAGCTAATGTCATTCCCATCCAATTAAATCTTTCCGCAGGCGTTAACGTCAACAGAAAGTGGTATTTGTCTAGCCCCCTGATCAATCGATCTATAACACTAGTCTTAACGTGGAGGCCAATAAAGTAGCTAATGTCATTCCCATCCAATTAAATCTTTCCGCAGGTGTTAACGTCAACAGAAAGTGGTATTTGTCTAGCCCCCTGATCAATCGATCTATAACACTAGTCTTAACGTGGAGGCCAATAAAGTAGCTAATGTCATTCCCATCCAATTAAATCTTTCCACAGGCGTTAACGTCAACAGAAAGTGGTATTTGTCTAGCCCCCCTGATCAATCGATCTATAACACTAGTCTTAACGTGGAGAACAATAAAGTAGCTAATGTCATTCCCATCCAATTAAATCTTTCCACAGGCGTTAACGTCAACAGAAAGTGGTATTTGTCTAGCCCCCTGATCAATCGATCTATAACACTAGTCTTAACGTGGAGGCCAATAAAGTAGCTAATGTCATTCCCATCCAATTAAATCTTTCCGCAGGTGTTAACGTCAACAGAAAGTGGTATTTGTCTAGCCCCCTGATCAATTGATCTATAACACTAGTCTTAACGTGGAGGCCAATAAAGTAGCTAATGTAATTCCCATCCAATTAAATCTTTCCGCAGGTGTTAACGTCAACAGAAAGTGGTATTTGTCTAGCCCCCTGATCAATCGATCTATAACACTAGTCTTAACGTGGAGGCCAATAAAGTAGCTAATGTCATTCCCATCCAATTAAATCTTTCCGCAGGTGTAAACGTCAACAGAAAGTGGTATTTGTCTAGCCCCCTGATCAATCGACCTATAACACTAGTCTTAACGTGGAGGCCAAAAAAGTAGCTAATGTCATTCTCATCCAATTAAATCTTTCCGCAGGCGTTAACGTCAACAGAAAGTGGTATTTGTCTAGCCCCCTGATCAATCGATCTATAACACTAGTCTTAACGTGGAGTCCAATAAAGTAGCTAATGTCATTCCCATCCAATTAAATCTTTCCGCAGGTGTAAACGTCAACAGAAAGTGGTATTTGTCTAGCCCCCTGATCAATCGATCTATAACACTAGTCTTAACGTGGAGGCCAATAAAGTAGCTAATGTCATTCCCATCCAATTAAATCTTTCCGCAGGTGTTAACGTCAACAGAAAGTGGTATTTGTCTAGCCCCCTGATCAATCGATCTATAACACTAGTCTTAACGTGGAGGCCAATAAAGTAGCTAATGTCATTCCCATCCAATTAAATCTTTCCGCAGGTGTTAACGTCAACAGAAAGTGGTATTTGTCTAGCCCCCTGATCAATCGATCTATAACACTAGTCTTAACGTGGAGGCCAATAAAGTAGCTAATGTCATTCCCATCCAATTAAATCTTTCCGCAGGTGTTAACGTCAACAGAAAGTGGTATTTGTCTAGCTCCCCTGATCAATCGATCTATAACACTAGTCTTAACGTGGAGGCCAATAAAGTAGCTAATGTCATTCCCATCCAATTAAATCTTTCCGCAGGTGTTAACGTCAACAGAAAGTGGTATTTGTCTAGCACCCTGATCAATCGATCTATAACACTAGTCTTAACGTGGAGGCTAATAAAGTAGCTAATGTCATTCCCATCCAATTAAATCTTTCCGCAGGCGTTAACGTCAACAGAAAGTGGTATTTGTCTAGCCCCCCTGATCAATCGATCTATAACACTAGTCTTAACGTGGAGAACAATAAAGTAGCTAATGTCATTCCCATCCAATTAAATCTTTCCGCAGGCGTTAACGTCCACAGAAAGTGGTATTTGTCTAGCCCCCTGATCAATCGATCTATAACACTAGTCTTAACGTGGAGGCCAATAAAGTAGCTAATGTCATTCCCATCCAATTAAATCTTTCCGCAGGCGTTAACGTCAACAGAAAGTGGTATTTGTCTAGCCCCCCTGATCAATCGATCTATAACACTAGTCTTAACGTGGAGAACAATTAAGTAGCTAATGTCATTCCCATCCAATTAAATCTTTCCGCAGGCGTTAACGTCAACAGAAAGTGGTATTTGTCTAGCCCCCTGATCAATCGATCTATAACACTAGTCTTAACGTGGAGGCCAATAAAGTAGCTAATGTCATTCCCATCCAATTAAATCTTTCCGCAGGCGTTAACGTCAACAGAAAGTGGTATTTGTCTAGCCCCCCTGATCAATCGATCTATAACACTAGTCTTAACGTGGAGAACAATAAAGTAGCTAATGTCATTCCCATCCAATTAAATCTTTCCGCAGGCGTTAACGTCAACAGAAAGTGGTATTTGTCTAGCCCCCCTGATCAATCGATCTATAACACTAGTCTTAACGTGGAGAACAATAAAGTAGCTAATGTCATTCCCATCCAATTAAATCTTTCCGCAGGCGTTAACGTCAACAGAAAGTGGTATTTGTCTAGCCCCCTGATCAATCGATCTATAACACTAGTCTTAACGTGGAGGCCAATAAAGTAGCTAATGTCATTCCCATCCAATTAAATCTTTCCGCAGGCGTTAACGTCAACAGAAAGTGGTATTTGTCTAGCCCCCCTGATCAATCGATCTATAACACTAGTCTTAACGTGGAGAACAATAAAGTAGCTAATGTCATTCCCATCCAATTAAATCTTTCCGCAGGCGTTAACGTCAACAGAAAGTGGTATTTGTCTAGCCCCCTGATCAATCGATCTATAACACTAGTCTTAACGTGGAGGCCAATAAAGTAGCTAATGTCATTCCCATCCAATTAAATCTTTCCGCAGGCGTTAACGTCAACAGAAAGTGGTATTTGTCTAGCCCCCCTGATCAATCGATCTATAACACTAGTCTTAACGTGGAGGCCAATAAAGTAGCTAATGTCATTCCCATCCAATTAAATCTTTCCGCAGGTGTTAACGTCAACAGAAAGTGGTATTTGTCTAGCACCCCTGATCAATCGATCTATAACACTAGTCTTAACGTGGAGGCTAATAAAGTAGCTAATGTCATTCCCATCCAATTAAATCTTTCCGCAGGCGTTAACGTCAACAGAAAGTGGTATTTGTCTAGCCCCCTGATCAATCGATCTATAACACTAGTCTTAACGTGGAGGCCAATAAAGTAGCTAATGTCATTCCCATCCAATTAAATCTTTCCGCAGGCGTTAACGTCAACAGAAAGTGGTATTTGTCTAGCCCCCCTGATCAATCGATCTATAACACTAGTCTTAACGTGGAGAACAATAAAGTAGCTAATGTCATTCCCATCCAATTAAATCTTTCCGCAGGCGTTAACGTCAACAGAAAGTGGTATTTGTCTAGCCCCCTGATCAATCGATCTATAACACTAGTCTTAACGTGGAGGCCAATAAAGTAGCTAATGTCATTCCCATCCAATTAAATCTTTCCGCAGGTGTTAACGTCAACAGAAAGTGGTATTTGTCTAGCCCCCTGATCAATCGATCTATAACACTAGTCTTAACGTGGAGGCCAATAAAGTAGCTAATGTCATTCCCATCCAATTAAATCTTTCCACAGGCGTTAACGTCAACAGAAAGTGGTATTTGTCTAGCCCCCCTGATCAATCGATCTATAACACTAGTCTTAACGTGGAGAACAATAAAGTAGCTAATGTCATTCCCATCCAATTAAATCTTTCCACAGGCGTTAACGTCAACAGAAAGTGGTATTTGTCTAGCCCCCTGATCAATCGATCTATAACACTAGTCTTAACGTGGAGGCCAATAAAGTAGCTAATGTCATTCCCATCCAATTAAATCTTTCCGCAGGTGTTAACGTCAACAGAAAGTGGTATTTGTCTAGCCCCCTGATCAATCGATCTATAACACTAGTCTTAACGTGGAGGCCAATAAAGTAGCTAATGTCATTCCCATCCAATTAAATCTTTCCGCAGGCGTTAACGTCAACAGAAAGTGGTATTTGTCTAGCCCCCTGATCAATCGATCTTTAACACTAGTCTTAACGTGGAGGCCAATAAAGTAGCTAATGTCATTCCCATCCAATTAAATCTTTCCGCAGGTGTTAACGTCAACAGAAAGTGGTATTTGTCTAGCCCCCTGATCAATCGATCTATAACACTAGTCTTAACGTGGAGGCCAATAAAGTAGCTAATGTCATTCCCATCCAATTAAATCTTTCCGCAGGCGTTAACGTCAACAGAAAGTGGTATTTGTCTAGCCCCCTGATCAATCGATCTATAACACTAGTCTTAACGTGGAGGCCAATAAAGTAGCTAATGTCATTCCCATCCAATTAAATCTTTCCGCAGGTGTTAACGTCAACAGAAAGTGGTATTTGTCTAGCCCCCTGATCAATCGATCTATAACACTAGTCTTAACGTGGAGGCCAATAAAGTAGCTAATGTCATTCCCATCCAATTAAATCTTTCCGCAGGCGTTAACGTCAACAGAAAGTGGTATTTGTCTAGCCCCCTGATCAATCGATCTATAACACTAGTCTTAACGTGGAGGCCAATAAAGTAGCTAATGTCATTCCCATCCAATTAAATCTTTCCGCAGGCGTTAACGTCAACAGAAAGTGGTATTTGTCTAGCCCCCTGATCAATCGATCTGTAACACTAGTCTTAACGTGGAGGCCAATAAAGTAGCTAATGTCATTCCCATCCAATTAAATCTTTCCGCAGGCGTTAACGTCAACAGAAAGTGGTATTTGTCTAGCCCCCTGATCAATCGATCTATAACACTAGTCTTAACGTGGAGGCCAATAAAGTAGCTAATGTCATTCCCATCCAATTAAATCTTTCCGCAGGCGTTAACGTCAACAGAAAGTGGTATTTGTCTAGCCCCCTGGTCAATCGATCTATAACACTAGTCTTAACGTGGAGGCCAATAAAGTAGCTAATGTCATTCCCATCCAATTAAATCTTTCCGCAGGCGTTAACGTCAACAGAAAGTGGTATTTGTCTAGCCCTCTGATCAATCGATCTATAACACTAGTCTTAACGTGGAGGCCAATAAAGTAGCTAATGTCATTCCCATCCAATTAAATCTTTCCGCAGGCGTTAACGTCAACAGAAAGTGGTATTTGTCTAGCCCCCTGATCAATCGATCTATAACACTAGTCTTAACGTGGAGGCCAATAAAGTAGCTAATGTCATTCCCATCCAATTAAATCTTTCCGCAGGCGTTAACGTCATCAGAAAGTGGTATTTGTCTAGCCCCCCTGATCAATCGATCTATAACACTAGTCTTAACGTGGAGGCCAATAAAGTAGCTAATGTCATTCCCATCCAATTAAATCTTTCCGCAGGCGTTAACGTCAACAGAAAGTGGTATTTGTCTAGCCCCCTGATCAATCGATCTATAACACTAGTCTTAACGTGGAGGCCAATAAAGTAGCTAATGTCATTCCCATCCAATTAAATCTTTCCGCAGGCGTTAACGTCATCAGAAAGTGGTATTTGTCTAGCTCCCCTGATCAATCGATCTATAACACTAGTCTTAACATGGAGGCCAATAAAGTAGGAACAATCCTACCTACCTGTGTACACATTTGGTAATATAATAAAATTAATAAGTTTTTCCCATGTTGACAACCTCTGTGGCGCTGTGGGCGAAGGCCCGCCTGAGACGCAGAAGGTTGCGGGTTCAATTCCCGCCGCGGGACAAATGTTTGTATCAGCAAATATTTGTCTCGGGTCTGGGTGTTTTCTATGTATAATATGTATGTATTTACAAAAAAATATGTATATAAGTAGTATATCAATCATATAGTTCCCATAACACAAGCTCTGCTTAGTTTGGGGCTAGATGATGCTGTGTGAATATGTCCAGCATTATTTATTATTTATTATTATGTTTTCCCATATTGATTTTCACGGTAGGGCCTGGTTTGGCGTGGGATGTATTTAGATCTGTGGCGCTTGCAGTTCACAGATCGCGTAGGTGAGCGGTAAGTACTTTGGCATCTCTCACTTCTCATTTTTAGAAGTACCATTCTTTTTTCGTTCTGGAAATTTACTGCGCTATGAATGTTTTGTCTACACTTTTCAAATATGTTAACGTAACATTTTATGTTACCTATATATTCATATTTTGGATTTTAACAAAGAATATTTTTATTCCATATCACCAGAGGCTCATTAACAGTTTTGTTAAATGAAATACTTATTAACCGTAGTAACTATAAATTACACTTTGTTTTGTCAAATTGCTTATTAAGTCTATAATATAGGTCAGGTCAAATATCTACATAATAACTCTGGTCAGTTACAAGCCATTAACAAGCACAGTTAGGTCAAATTAAGTTGTACATTCTATGCAATTCAATTCAATAAAATATAATATAAATTACCTCAGAAACTTTGATAATTACAAGCCATCGGGCGAGTAGCCGGCTGCAGAGCAAGAGGTGCTGGTTCGATCACTGCTGCGTGACAAATGTTTGTATGTTCTGTAGATATTTACAGAACATACAAACATTTATCCGGCTCTGGGTGCCACGGTACTTATAGTTACTGATACTCACGACACAGGAAATCTTAGTATGGGGTTAGGAATATGGATGTATTTGTGTGGTTTGGTAATGTATTATGAATGAATGAAAATGTTATTTGTTTGAATACAGATACATTGGTTCTTATACTACGTTATTAGGTATCGCTGTACTCGACTACATTTGTTGTGCAAATATTAGGCACCTAGGTACTCGAAAGAAATGTATATTAAATTATATTATTTATAACTTCATTTTCAACATCCCTCGTGTAAAAACATAGCGCGGATACATAGGCTAAACTGAAACTAGAGAAAAGTTTTGGTGAAATTGCAAGAAAAGTTCTCCGGAAAAGAATATCAAGAATTTCAATTTAAATTAACACCACATTTCAAACTGAACAATAAATATAAAGAACGTCCACTCTTACCACCCACACAAGTACCTACCATCTCATTTTTCATCTACTAATGAGCATATTCATTCAAGCTTCGGAATTCCCTTGATTGTGCTAAAGTACCAATTCGAATAGAATTTTCTTTAAAAATTGGTCATTTACTGAGAAGTAACGGTACTCAAAGCTTGTGTCAACTGTCAAACTATTTGTCACGTATGTCAACTGTTTCCAAGTTGTCACATTTCAACGTTATAAACCTGTTTCATATATTGCCTATTGAATATTTACAGCTGTTGGTTTTTACTGACACTGCTTTGTGAAAATTCATAAAGGATTTATTATTTTTCAATTCAAAAGAATTTATTGCAATTATGCCATTTTCATAACGAAGTATTGAGTTTGTGTAACTTTTTTAACGTGTACTAAATATTAGCACAGACTAAAAATATTTTACTAGCAACTAAGTAACAAACAAAGATACGCTGCACCTATTGGTGAGCGGTTATCGTAACCTAAATACGCTTGCAAATCATCATCATCATATTTATTTATTAAAATCAACATTCGATCATCATAATAAATATTAGTTATAAATTTCTTATTGTAAGTTAGTTACATTCCTTGAACTATTTGGCTACAAAACAACAAGTGAACAAATAAATACGTAATTTGAACTGTAAATGTAAAAAAAAAAGTTTTTCTAGAAACAAACTAATTGCATTGGAATGTCAAAATTACTATGTCAGAAAGTTAAAATGTCATTACAACTAGAATAAAAAAGAATATATATTAAAATGGATCATAGAACAATGTCTGAGATAAGTTAAGTCAAATCTATAAGAGAATACCCTCAAATGCTGTTGGAGCTGTCCCGGACCCTGCGCAAAAAGCATCTCTCGCGCGTTACCGAACCTGAGACATAACGAGTGAAAAGTTTTATGTACCTGTAATTCCACCGGCACTCATACCCTTCAAACCAGAACACAGTAATGTGATCGTTACTGCTTGCCAGCAGACATAGGTTTGTTGATAGTACTTTCCCGAAAGAACTTTTCAAGAAGGAGTTCTAATTCTAACTTACTATTGAAATTGAAAACCACTTCAAAATCATATATAATCTTCTCCATCTGTCTGTGTCTCCATTTGTCTGGAAGAGATTGCTTTTAAACAATAAGACCGGACATTGTACCTTTATCATAATGTTTTACTGTTTATTTTGTTTATATCTTAAGGTGTACAATAAAGTATTTTCATTCATTCATTCATTCATTGTGTTGCGGTATTTTTCACATAAAAGATGTAGCGACTTAGGTTTAATGAATCTGTTATGCTACATCTATATTATATATTATAAAGAGGTAAAATTTTTTGTTTGTTTGTTTGTTTGTACCGAATAGGCTCCGAAACTACTGGATCGATTTTAACCATTTTTTCACTGATAGAAAGCTAAATTATCAGGAAGTAACAGGCTAAAATTTATTTTAAAAAAAATTAGAGATTCTTAGGGAAATTGCGATAATGTAACGCAAAGTACCAAAATTTTGCCTATAAAATGCATTATTTGGCGTGCTAAGAAAACTATTGATGATACATAAAAAATATGTACTACATGATTAAAGTACTCATTATTGCCTACAAAAAAGTATTTAAGGGAATGTATCTAACTATCACAGTTAAGTCACAATAGCAGCTTTTGTGTTCTAAAATGTAATTAGATCGCCGTCGGTAGAAACAAAAGTTGGTTACATTCTTATCGTAGAACTAATTCTTATTCAATAAATCATTTTATCATCAAGGGTATTCATGAATCGGACATGTAATTTCGAAGTTATCACGAGTATGAAATTGAAACTTACGAGGGTGAAACCGCGGGGGACAGCTAGTGTTTAAATATAAATAACTTTAACAATGACGTCATATCTATAGTATTAAATGAATCAATACAGCATCCAGTTCATGGGAACATACTCACACCGTCCGAAACACATGTCATAATCACATTCACTTTGATGTCTCCAAGTATCTAACCGCCAACAAACTTCTATCAGCATCTTTGAATCTTGTTGATTCTATATTAAAGCTTAATTTTGTGTGGTACGTGGTGTTTTTAAAAGGTAAATGATTATGATTTATAACTCTATAAACCTAGTTTGCTGAGTGACGGGTGTCGCCTCAAATTATGGGAACTCTTTTGAAGATGCGCCGACTAACATGTGGATATAGATTAGTACTTCTTTTAATTGACTATGTTACCTAATGTTTTTGTGAAGATTTCATAACAAGGCCCTCATTTGAAATGACTTCAAAGAAGAAGGAAATTATTGATTCGGGGCATTGGTTACTTCGTAATTGTTTGTCCTACTTAAATGTTGTTTGCAGGTAAAGATGATAGTCACATGATTTTACGATTTAAATAAATCAAAGAGAATGATTTAATCATAAAACAATACTTCTAACTTGAGTATTTGTAGAACATATAAATTTATGAAATCTTTTATCCTGCCTTACTGACTGACTGATCTATCAACGCCCAACCAAAACTACAAAGTCTAAAAATCTGAAATTTTGAATATAAGATCTAGTTTTAAGATCCTCTGTAAAGTGTTTTTTTATCCTAATGTATGCCATAAAGAGTTATCTATCTAATATTAATTTATAGACAGATCTATAAATTAATTTTATAACGTAAGCGTGTGCTAAGAAAGGACTTTTGGAAATTTCCACTTTAAGCGGGGGAAAAGGGGGGAGGAACTTTGTATGAAAGTTTTTGTTCTTTAAAGTTAAAAGAAATGATGACGTGTTTTTGGATTTTTACATTTAAATGCGGGGAAATGAGGGGTGAAAGTTTGTATGGGAGGGGAGTATTGTATATCATTTTTACAGGTAGAAACTTAAATAAATTAATTGTACTCATCATAAATGAATAATGTCGTTTGACAGGGTTTTTGGATTTTCGCATTTAAGGTGGGAAATGGGGGGTGAAAGTTTGTATCAGATAATGTTTTTTTTTAACACGACTCTACGCGTGCATTTCCGCTGGCAACCGCGAGTTTATAATATGTCGTGTGTACTTCTACTTTATATTTTTATCAGACTTGGCTATTTGCTATAAGATCTATACTCCGTTTAGAATACAGAAATAAAACCATTCCATAATCCAAGCAATAATCCAAGCTCATTATATTGACCTAATAAAATACTATTAAAAACGACTTATTCTATAAAACTAAATTAATATAACACTGACTAAATCATGTAATATAAGAACACAACATCTACTGATATCATTATTTTAAGAACCAAAATCTTCGGCTTCATGCAAGATTTCAAAATAAAGATTGCCGGTTAGGTGGAATTAGTTTAGTTTATTTACAGCGCGTGCTTGATAGCGCAGGTTTGCTTCCCGGATCGTTAGTTTAACGGAAATCAACGATTTGCTGCGTTCGGATGTGTTCCAGATATTTTTTAAGGGGATTAGATTCGACTTTATGTTTAATATAAACTTTGGATAGAGTTATTCAACTTTTACACAAACAGAAATAGATTTTGGATAGTGATCTTATTTAAAATCAAAATATTTTTCAAAGAACTTGATGTTAATATTAATTTAATTAAAAAACTGGTTTACCAGCAAACTTTGCAATAGTTAACGCTAAAAAGATTTAATGTTAATGAGTGAGATTATTTATCATGGTAACATTTTTTCATAATCTGAGGTGCTTATATGACTCAGAAAAGAGTCTTTGATTTATATGTCGATGGAAAAATTACCATTAGATTATACTAGACTCCTATAAATAAACATAAACTGTTTCGGCGTTTGTGAACTTGTTCATGAGCTGAGAATATTTCCTGGCTTCAATAGTGGAAAAACACTTGTACTCATGAGTCATGAGTACCACCGGAAATCAAGCAGAACCCTCGAAAGGACCCGAAACATGCGTCCTCTCAAAGATGACGGACCGCTGCTAATTCAACCACTTTTGGATCTCATCATCATTCACAAGGCATCTTAATACGGCCTCATCACGCAATCTTCTCAAATGAGCCGCTCAGAGCGGAAACGGAAACTCACCGCAGAGCACTGCCGTCACTTCCGGTCCCGCCTTCACCCCATTTCCGGTCAAGTTATACACGTTCAGATAAGATCAGGATTACTTAGGTTAAGACGATCAAACATCAGTTGGTACTTAGTGGAAGGAAAGGACTAAGCTAACAAATGTCAAAATGTAAATGGACAACTTCGATTGCAGGCTGAGACGATGTTTGCATGTCCTGCTTACTGCTTATTTGTTCCAGGTCTGGGCGTTGAGACATGATACATGAATTAATTAATTAATTAATTAAAATACTTTATTGTACACCTTAAACAAATAACATACTCGTAATAACAAAACCTTATTCTAGAGAAAGTACAATGGGCGATCTTATCGCTTAAAAGCGATCTCTTCCAGACAACCTTTGGATGGAGAGGATAGTAAGAGATTGTGAGAGTGGCGGGGTTACGTGTATCTTGGTTCCTGATACCCGTGACTCAGGAAATCCTAGTGAGGTGAGGACTTTGCATGTCTCTGTTGGGTGTTGGGTGTGTGTTAGGATAAACCTTGTCTATAATAAAATTACCTAAAACTAGAATGATTTTTACATAATTTTAGACCCCCTAATGTGTTTTTCATCACATTTGCCCCCAATAACTATAAAACTTGACTAAGAAACCATACGAAATTATTGCAAAAAAAAAACGCATATCTAACATAACGAATCAGATAAGCTATTTCTTAGAATGGATTTAAACAAAGTTTTACATCGAGCGCTCCTTGCGTCTCGTATAAAATCATACAGATAATTATATAAAAATATAATAGACAAAATATAATTATTTCAAATGCGTAGTTGACTCTACCTACACATATTTTCTAATTTACTATCTTTATGAATATCTAGAGTCATTGAGACAGTCTCCTCGCCTTAATTTATTGTGTCCAATCTTTCACCAAATTAATAAAGCTACTCAAAATCATAAACTTAAAAGAAAGAAAGAAAGAAAGAAAATATTTATTTAACACGACATAATATATATATATATATACAACAAACTTTGGAAGTAAGGATGGTGGGATAACTTGTGGGAATACATAATAATAATAATTTATGCTTGGACAACCTACTTATAAGTAATACCTATAACTGAAACAGAAACGCCCCACGCACCTTACTGCCTAATCCATCTACCTAGACAGTTTTATGTCGCACCAAAAAGGTATCAGCTCAGCATAATGCTAGGTAGGTGGCTACCTACTTAGCGCTGGTATTCTGCTGACCCTGCGCAGTGACGTCACAGACGCCAGAACCAAACACTACGCTCAAGAGATTATTATGTGTATTATATAAATATATATTTTTTAGACTGTATTTACTGTAGATTATTTACTATGTTCTAACTGTTATACCTAAATAAAAATGAGAAAAAATAAATAAAACAAATGCATACGCGCCTACTAAGGTGATCATTTACATTAATAATTATAATAAATCATACTAAATATACCTATATGATATTCAATGGACTAAATATATAAAGTTACCTAAATATATGAAGTTAGTAAACTTCTATAAATTTCATTACATATTGCAATTTTAGCAAGCAAACGGTATGAAAAACTAATATTATTTTAGCCTCGGACGTTACCAGAACATTTGCAATTTGTATTAAGTTGAAAGAGTTATGATTTATTATTTTCATTTTTACTCGGGAAAATCTCAATTTCAGTTCTACAAGGGCTCCACCAATCTTAGTTTATTTGAACTATTTATATTGCTTTAAGGCATAAAGCTGCCCATTGTACTTATTTATTTATTTCTAATGAGGATGTCCTAATCATTGCAACACCGCGATTAATTTAAGAGTTATTTATGTAAAGTGATTTTTTATGTTTGGTGTATGCAAAAAGACTTAACTATCTACCAAACCGTCCTCCGTCTACAATGCCAGAAATTGTTCCCATGAGTCACCAAAGCAAATACACGATAGGTGAAAATGTTTACATACCAAACACCACCTACGTTCTTTGTAGATTCAATAGGCATTTTTAACTATAAACAATTTAGTTGACGAAAATATTTTTTTTAACGCAACAAGGTGACACCAATGTTTACATACCGATTTGAGATATTCAAAGTATTTCACTTTGATTTTATTTCAGGCAGGATTTTATGCGATGGTATACCACACCACTCAGAGCCGGAACAAATGCTTGTGTGTCTAATGATTTTATCTATTTATGGAACTTTATTTAAATAGCCATTCACCATCATCTTCTTGTCCTTGACCACCTTGTGTGGTCGACACAACATGTTTTCTTCTTCCACTCTCCTTTATCAGCCGTCATCTCAATACACACTTCTTTCTTACCCATTTCATCTTTCGCATAATCCATCTATCTTTTTTTGGCCTACCTCTGCTCTTATTTCCATTCACATTCATATAAACACTCTAAGAACAACATTTACTCACGAAAGTTAGGTTATGAAACCTTAATATTTCAATCAATCAATTTATAAGCATGCTTCAGAAAAACCTTTATATGTGTATATTTCATGTTATGTCAAGAAATAACTAGCATACCTAAACAGTTTCTTGAAATAGCTAATCCATCGAAATATCAAAGTAGAGACCTTGATATTTCGCTTTTCCACAGACCACTGCTGATATTTTGAGATAGAGTATAGATTAGTCGTGTCTTCAGTCCATACATTTTTCATCAGTTAGTTTCTTAGGTCATGCAAACCGACGGGAATGTCTCGTTCATTTACCATCGCCCACATTTGATGACATTTCTATTTTTCCTGGATATCAATCCATCGTACACACAGGTAGGTTGATGTGGTCTGTCACCAGATGAGACGAAAGCCGCCGTATTGAATTTTATGTCTAATACTTTTTACTATTTAAACCGATATAACGAAATTAAAGTTAAAACCGTACAAAAGATTCATTGAAATCGTAATAATGATTAAAAGTGAATTTACGATAATTTATGGCGACAAAACCTGGTGGTGTATTTTTTTTTAAATAGTTACGAAAATAGATATATGTACAGTGCTCTCTGAGATATCGTGTTTTTTTTAAAGAATTTGCTGTCTTCGTACCAAGTGTTGGTTTGATTAAACATACACAGAAATATTTTATTTATTTTTTGATTTATCAAACATACTCACAAAGGTACAGACTGGGGGCTGAAATGTTATAGGGCAGACATAATTTACATAAAGCCTGTCGTGCAATAGTCAATTTAAAAAACGACATAATACTTAGAACTTTTGTTGTGAGAAGTCGCTGGCTCCTGAAATACAGCTTTACTAGAGATCAATATACAATCTATTTATTTTATTATGTCAAATAAATATATTTCACATTTACTAAATATTTATATAATATACATCATTTGGTTTCAGAGCAACATCGAGCAAAGGCCCCGTCTAAGACGGTGGTGGTCAAAAATTTTTATTAAGTTGTTTTCAAAGTTTGTGTGAATGCACTGTTTCTTTCTCTCTCTTACAGTCCGTTCCATCCAAAGATTATCTGGTAGAGATCGCTAATTAGCGATAAGACGACCCATTGTAGATCATTGTCAAAGTTTGTAGTATTTATTTAAAGCTGAAATATTTGGTGTGCAATATTAATACTTATCTTCTATGTATCTTTCTATTTCGGTCTTAGATACCAACTTTTAGATGTAAAAATTTCAGCATTGTTACTGCTATCTCAAAATAAACACATTCCTATGCAATAAATAAACGTATTATATATACAAAGTAAAAAATCAGACAGTCAATACGGTTCGGCATTCTCATAAAATACCAACAATACTGCTCATAATTATACATGATTGTGTATTCTTTTCTTTACATTAGAAAAATAAATTGCGGCAAATGACCTGGCGCATTGCCTAACCGAATTTTAATAGGCTAGTTTAAATGATTAACGCTTGTTTCCATATTTTTACACCTGTGCTATTGAACTGACAAGACTAGAAATGAACATTGTGGTCAAAAACAATCATACATTATGCATGACTCCCCACTAGACTGAAACTGAACAATAATTGTGTTGAAGAATGTTTTCTGACGAAATGAACCACAGGTTGCAAGACGCAGTTGTTCTAGTATTTACGACACATCATAATGTAGCAATAATCAGCAAAAACACGTGTTTTGTTTTGTTTGAATTCAAAGATAAACAATAGAGGTAATTAATTCGCGGCAGGAGTCGTGATCACACAGTTCAGTATTACACAGTAAATACTTCAACAGAGTCGACTCATACGGCGTTCAAAGGGAAAGTGTTTAAAATAATCTGGCTTATTTCATGACAAAATTAATGGGGATGCAAAAAAATGTGACAATAATCCAATTAATACTTATTCTAATAAATGTAACTACTTAAAAACTTGAATGTTTTGATTTTCGCCATAGTTGTACTTTAGAAAACAAACGAGGATTATGTCATTACGCTTTCTTGTCCTTTGGCGATGTAGTCCAAAAGCAATGTAACCCCAACGCGATATGGTCATATCGCGATTTAGTCCCAAAGCGATCTAGTCACATCCGCTGCCTAGTCAAATAGAGATGTAGTCGTAAAGCTCCTAACCCTTCTTGTCTACTTATTGGACAGATTTATTTTTGAATTTTAATCGTTTACTTTGACAAATGATAACAGCATCTACAATGATCAGTACACACACAAAAATAAATAAGTCCTAAAGTTATTCTAGTGAGTAGATTAAAATATAGACGACCGATGTGGCGCGGTGGGCGAAGGTCCGCCTGCGACACAAGAGGTTGCGGGTTCGATTCCCGCCCTTGGACAAATGTTTGTACGATCTGCAAATATTTGTTCGGGGTGTTCTGGGTATTTTCTATGTATAATAAAAAAATATCTATCTATGTAATGTATTGTATTAAGTATATCAGTCATCTAGTACCCATAACACAAGCTCTGCTTAGCTTGGGGCTAGATGATGCTGTGTGGATTGTCTAGCATTATTTATTTATTTATTTATAGTATATATAAATTAATAATAATGCAAACATAGGTAGATATTTTATAAAACTTCTACTAGCTTTTTCCTGTTAATAGGAAGATCTCCTACTATAAAAATATGTACTGTGTTCAAAAATCCCAGTTTCTACATGTGTAAAATGAAGATAAAAATAGGTTTTTAAGTATTTCGTACCGATTACCGTCAACGACACATTGTGTACAGTAAATCTGTGGTACATTCAAACAATAAAAACTTACACATGTGGCCGAGTGAGGACAAATACATATTGTTATTTACACATTACATATTACATATAGTAATTATGTACTCCACTGAAATAACAATTCATAGGTTGGCGTCTGAGACGCTGGAGGTTGCGGGTTCGATTCGCACCGCAAGAAATTGTTTGCATGGTCTGCAAATATTTGTCGCAGATCTGGGTGTTTTATAAGTATAATATGTATGTATTGACATATTATAAGTAGTATATCAGTCATTTTGTGCCCATAACACAAGCTCTGCTTACTTTTTTAGGTGATGCTGTGTGGAAATATCCAGCATTATATTATACTAGCTTCTGCCCACGGCTTCGCCCGCGGGGTACCCCGATAAAAAGTAGCCTAGTGTTATTCTGATGTGTAAGCTATATTACTGTCAAGTTTCATCTCAATACGTTCAGTAGTTTATGCGTGAAAGAGTAACAAACATCCATCCTCACAAACTTTCGCGTTTATAATATTATTAATAGGATTATATTACCCTTCAATATATATTTTTATGGAAAGAGTACATGCATTAGGGAATAAATGCATGAATATATTTTTATATTGCCTTTTTGTTCAAATGAATGAATGATATTAATCCAATACAATAAAGCTATACAAATATGTAGAACATAAAATGATGCAAATGGATTTTGTTGGTAATGTTACCCCAAGACTTACAGGTTCTAATTTCTATGCTATCTTAAAAAAAAAAATACCATACAAATGTGGCACTTCCAGTTAAATAGCTTAATATAAACTCAATCGGCAGCTATTACCCTCAGCCCGTGGGCGTGGGGTGATACACGACCCCTGGGACTGATTGATTGAAGGGTAGATTTTGGTCTTGAAAATTTTTACTTAAATGTTTGTGTTTGTGAACATTTTCATATTTTTTTTAACAATGACTATAGGTAATATTATTTGGCATTTTGGTATTTACCTTACTCAGTCTGAGTTTAACACATAAAGCTCACAGATTTACTAACTACTCCTAAAGTTTAGTTCATCTGGGCAAATGAACTAAACTTTTAATGAGTCGAAACTTAGTCGGTGCCTTCACCGATAGTGCAGTACGTGAAAATTCCCGTTTTACAATATGCAAACATTTGTCCCGCAGCGAGCCGCACCTCTTGCATCAGCTACTCACAAAGCTTCATAAAGCTTGAAGCAATTTAAACAAATGGGCTAGAGTAACATCATCTAACGGGCAAGCTGTTGAAATAAAAAAAAAACATTAACACCTTTATACACAGTTGATAAGATTTTCTTTACTTTACTTCATCATCATCAATGACGAACGATCTAGGTCTACTACCACTGATATGTATATATGTAAGATGTCATTGGTCCATCGGATGTGGGGGTTCATACGTCATCCGGTTTGTAGTCGTCATTTAAGAAGTGTTGTCCCATCAATGTGTTAATTTATCTCGGTCTGGTCGGGTCTAGGTGTTTTAGAAGAAAGAAAGAAAGAAAGAAAGAAAATTATTTATTTGACAACAACAAAGCACAGAAAGGACACGTACACACAGAGAAAATAGATAAATAGACACAATAAATACCTAAGATTTTAACAAAAACATAGTGACAAAGAAAATATTTTTGTGCTAATTAGTCCCATCTGTGCCGTGTGGGCCAAACAGGTTCTGTCTCAGCTTACTGCTGCTCCGCACAATAGTGAGAAGCAGCGCTGAATTTCAGACAGGGCCTATATATACTGTTTTCTATATATACTAAGTAGGTATGTATTTACAAAAAGTATTTAAGTAGCATATCAATTTAAGTAGCATGTTCCAAGACCGCTGGTTGTATATGGCCACCTTCTCGAAATTGTTTCCGAATACACTTACCTTGGGCAGATTCTGCAGTTGGGTAAAAACAATTTCGAGAAGGAGGCCAGGAGAGGATCCAGCTAGGCTGGGCAGCGTTTGGAAAACTACGTGGAGTCTTCTCGTCATCCATACCGCAATGCTTGAAAACGAAAGTTTTCAATCAGTGCGTCCTACCCGTCATGACCTACGGAGCTGAGACGTGGACACTCACGATAGGGCTGGTCCACCAGTTCAAAGTCGCTCAACGAGCCATGGAAAGAGCTATGCTCGGAGTCTCTCTGAAGGATAGGATTCGTAACGAATACATCCGTCAGAGAACCAAAGTTATCGACATAGCTCAAGGAATTAGCAAGCTGAAGTGGCAGTGGGCCGGTCATATCTCGCGGAGAACCGATAACCGCTGGGGTAAACGTGTTCTTGAGTGGAGACCGCGACTCCGCAAACATAGTGTAGGACGTCCTCCGGCCAGGTGGGATGACGATCTGCGAAACACTGCAGGCAGATGCTGGATGCGGCAAGCTGAAGACAGGGCGTTATGCCGCTCATTAGGGGAGGCCTATGTCCAGCAGTGGACTAATATAGGCTGATGATGATATTAGTCATGTAGTTCCTATAATACAAGCTCTGCTTAGTTTGGGGCTGGATGTGGCTGTGTGAAAAATGTCCAGCAAAAAGGTAAAGTAAAAGTAAGTAAATCTGGTCTGGAGGTTCTCTTTCCCAGTGATAATCTCACCTATCCCAGCACCCCCTAATGCCTTTTCATTTATAAGTACAGAAAAAAAACGTCAATGAAACGTCATTCAGCGGGTAAATAATAAAGTACCTACTTATGTAGTTATTACCCGTGATGTAAGAAGCCCGTATATGCGGTTGTGGATTTTACCTATTAATTTACCTATTGCTTTTTTTTCTGAAAGTAATAAAAGAAAAAGTTAGCAACAATTTTAGTGCTGTCAAATTAGTCGGATTTAAGATTCACAAACCCTCAATATTTTTGAACGACCTAATCAATGATACTCCATACTATGGGAAAGACGAGAGGAAGAAAAAAACATCCCCACTATACGTGTAGGAGAGAAATGCACAATTTTTTTTTTATTTTTTTTATTTCACCACTTTATCGGCGTGATTAATATGTTAGAAATTACAGCTTTCTAGTACTAAGTTTATCTTTGAGCTAAGCAGCGGACATGACAGACGGACATGGCGAAACTATAAGGGTTCCTTGTTGACTACGGAACCCTAAAAAAGTTAAAAAATATGTATCAATATTTTGTAACATAATTCTCTATGTATTATATATTTAATGTGTTCATCGACTATGAAGGCGGTCTTTCATTGCATAAGTACCGCAACGTAAAGGAAACGCGCACCCGTCAATAAAACATTTTCAAAGGAATTCTAAGTGGTTTATGAATTGTGTAATGTTTCATTTTAATGATTTTAGTTTATACCTATGAATATAACTCGTATTATAAACAGATCTAAGATTTTATTATCAAAATATTTGCCGCATACCTGCCTTCTATGATCTTATATTATGTGTGAATTCACGAAAAAAAATTATATAAGTAGTATATTAATCATGTAGTTTCCATCACACAAACTCTACTTACTTTGGGGCTAGATGATGATGTGTGAAAATGTCCAGCAATATATATCTAAACTTATTAATTCTATACAGAAATGAAAATAAAGTTTTCAAAAGTCCTTTAAAACTATCTACCTACCCGCTTTCGTATCATCAGAAATAATTTATAAAAACATTTATTCAACAAGTAAATTGAAAAGCAAAAATTTTAACTTATTACGCTTTAATTAGGTAATTTGTTTAAAATGAAAAACGAGCGTGATAAAAATCGAGGAGGCCTAAAAGCATACGGCCCACGAGATTATAGTTAGTGGATTTTTCAACAGCAGTAGGTAAATCTAAAAATTAATTATTCATATATTTATCATAGTTTATAGGTACTAAATAGTTTGGTGCTAAAAAAAACTATACTACTATAGGCTCCCAGTAAATATCCCGATTAAGTAAAGCAGTTTTGTACAAAATTTACGAGATTGAAATCCGGTCAGTTCGTCGAATCATTAAAATGTGTGTCCACGACATATTTCACATTTACACTAAATCCTAGACAGAAAACAGTTAATTATGCATTATTTTGAATACTTTATTGATGTATAAAACCAAATGGCGCGTGTAAAGTTGGCAACTTCTAGAACTCTATAAATACCTGGATGCGAAGTTGCGTACCTCGTATAGAGGTAGGTAGACATTCAATCCCTACAATCTCATTTACCCGTGACATTATTCATTCATGAAAATATGATGCAAAACTAAATGACAGGAGGTAACGTTTTTAAATAATTTCAAATAAAATTGGTAAAGATTTTAAAACTCAAGAGTACGTGCAGTAAAACATTTGATGGTAGGTTTGAAGGTCCCGGTGAAATTACAGGCACGTAAGCCTTTTCATTCGTTATGTCTCAATAGGTTACGGTAACCGCTGACGGGTGTGCTTTTTTATCACTTTAGGTGTTAAAAAAAAAGAAGTAACCGGTTACCATCAGTCACCTATCAGCAGCATTAGGAGCATTGCTGCCTTGCTGTTCAAGAAAATAATTTATATGAATACGAGATTTTTAGAAATAAGCTTTGAAAGTGTGTCATCAATATATCTGAAAGTAACTCTATATTACCTTCATGCTAAGTTTGGGGTCCAAAGTCAAAGTCAAAGTCAAAGTCAAAATTTATTTATTCAATAAAATCACAAGGACCACTTTGAAACGTCGGTTTTTATCTAGGTGCCTGTTCCTCCGCGACCAAGCCAGGAAAGAAAGGCAAGAAAACAAGGCTGGTTATTCTTTTTAATGATCCTTTTACAAAACAATAGGTTCGAGTTGGAGCATTTTCAATCCCAAGAGTTTTTGTCATCTAAATAATCAGATATTTTATAGTATGCCTTTTTATAAAGCTTTTGTTTAATTACGTTTTTAAATTTGTTAATTGATATTTTTGGTGTATCTCTTGGGAGTTTGTTATAAAAGCGTACACCGTGCCCTTTAAACGATTTACCAACTTTATGGAGTCTACAAGTGGCAACAGCGAGTTTATCTTTATTTCTAGTATTAACATTGTGATTATCGCTTTTTTTCTTAAACAAATTAATATTTTTGTGAACATACATCAGATTTTCATAAATGTATTGACAATGGAATGTCATTATATTTATTTCTTTAAACTTTTCGCGAAGTGACGATAATACATTCTCAGTTACCAACTATCACTTGTTTAAAGTTTGTATTTCTTGAATTGACTAAGGAACAGGTATGACCTACTGCATTCCGATTGGCGAACAACCAAGACACCTGTCTCACCTCAGCTCTCGGCCAATCAGAGCTCGCGCACCTGTGCACTCGATAATAGGGCGGGACACACCTGAGTAGGCGGCAGTAACGATACCTGTAGAGTCGATCTTGAGTAGTTTCCAACACTCGATTGGGAATGGAGAAACGTTGAAAAACATGGCACTAAAAATCTTATTATTACTCAAATCAAAAAAGTTTGTACTACTCATCCCTTCTAACTAACAAACTCTAATTTAAAGTTTGTATAGTCCGGACCATAGGTTGCCTAGTAGAGATCACTTATTAGCGACAAGACCGCCCATTATACAACATTGTCAAAGTTTATAGTACATATTTTAGCTGAAATACTATTTGGTGTGCAGTAAAGTATTTTATATCCATCGTTCCACAACTAATAAAAAAAACACAACGTTAATTTGCTACAGTCCAATTAAACATAGATAACTACTTAATCTATTTTCGTAGTGAGAGATAAAAACGCGGCGTATTACACGGTGTTTTAGCAAAGTCACGCGCCGGATATCCGGTGACGACGGGTAATGATGTGTGGACGGCTCACCTGGATACAGCGCTCATTAGAACGTACCTAAAGGTCATCACACACAGCAGCTATATTGTACATTTAGAATATAACTGCCGTGTGTGAGGTAATGTATTTTTTATTTAATATTGAAAAACAAATGATTTAATATACGAAAGACGCAGATATTTGTTCCCGGTCTGCTTGTTATGATACCGCGGTACTCTTCCTGAGTTAGTTCCTGATACCCACGATACAGGAATACATAGTGTGGGATCGGGACTATAATAAATGTTTCCTTTTTATCGGCATAATATTAAGATTAAAGTAGATTATATATATTTTCGTATCACTTGGTACACTAAAATGTTTTAAATATAGAGGTACAAGAGTGTGCACTCATGTAAGATCTTTTAGCAAGATGTATTTAAATAAGACTTCTATAATAATGTTTTACATTTATTCTGCCTCGTGTGACGACCTATAAAAACTTAAGAAATATTTCAAAGTAAAAAATAAAAAAAAAAAACATTCTGTTTTCTCAAACATATGTGGAAATAGTGTCAATACTTTTTACTTTCTTAAACAAAACACGCAAAGTATCGTATTTACATACACAGCATCGGTTTTTAATTTGAAACAAAAAACGCGCTGGCAATTTTATATGGAAATCCATTTCCGGCGTACTGAGTGCATATCCAGTGCATCCAGAACGTCGGCAAAAATTACTACGACAAAACTTTTTCCTTGTTTACCTCATTTTAATTTGGAAAAACATCCAATCGAGCTTGATACAAATAAATTTCGTTTAAGTGGCTATATGCAGACGCCATTACCGCCTGCACATGGAATAAAATAAAAATTCCATATTCTGTTATTTTCATAATAAATATATAAATGAAATGTATCAATATCCATTTCACTTTCAGAACCTTCGCATCTCATACACTTCACCAGATCTAAGGTCGGAAACCAAATTAGCAATAGATAACCTGCTTCTATAGCGAAATAAAAATATGTAAAAGTATATTATATATATTTTATTTCCTTGTATTTTTTTAAGAAAAGCACTATATTATCTGCTTCGGCGGATATGTTAATTCGCGGCCTCTGCAAAAATTTACTATTTTGTTAAACCCGAAAATGCTATTTGGTTAGAAACTTCATTCTTATAAGAATCACGTTAATCTTGGACGTGACAGGTGTAATCTCATACGCGCATAGAATGATTACATATAGTGCCAAGATAAACCATCGATAAAAATAGCAGTCTGTCACATCCCTACGACACTCAGGCGCCGTTTGCCAAAATAAAAAGAGCAGTCAATGAAAGGTGTCTCTGACGCGCGGGTAGAATGGGTGAGACGTGCCTTGCCACGGAATACCTGACAGCTACGAGTTTCTTTGCGAGTGAAATGCATCATGTTACTGACAATTTTAGAATTGGCACCGAGAAAGAATACTAACGGACTGTGAAATAAAGGTGTTTTCTGTTGATTGGCGGTGAAATTTTTTAAAACGTCTTTGGTATTCAATAAAAATAACTGTCGCTGTAATTTTTTTAACCGAATAAATGGTTTTACTTAGGATTAGGTTTAAAAATATCTATTCTCAAAAAAGACACAGTCACTTACATGAGAATAGCTATTTAGGTTAATGTATACAAATAATAAAGTAAGGTATATATTAATAGAAATTAGTTAAGTACAATATTCCCTATCAAAACTAGCAAGTTCAGTTTTTAATTTATGAATCGAGCAAACATTTTTTAAAATTTTGGTTAGTTTATTGTAAAGTTGTGCACCTTCAAAAGTAAACATTACTTGGTATATTTAACATATTAAAGTAAGTAGGTACAATAATATATTTATGTATTAATAAGATCACTAGCTGTAGGTATATTAATAAAATATCAAGTAAACATATAGCTTGTAGATAATTAGCCCATAAATATTTTTACGCTTAACTTGTTACTTATCGACTGAAATAAATTAATTTTACTTAGATATTCACTATTCTATTAAAAATCTACAACTTTATTTCACACCTAATTTAAACCCACGTTGAAATAAATCGCCCCCATAGCCGTACGGAACCCTATAACCTGGATATCGGATAGCAATTTACCGGAAAATTGGGGTACTCGATGAAAAATACTACGCCCTTGGGAGAGAAGTAACTTGCAACAGTCTCCGATGGAAATAAGTTTTTTCAAACGTGCGTTTTAATGTCTCTGAAAAAGTATTATCAGCTTATGAGGTAACGACCTACGACCTACAAATATTTAATACTTACTACCTAACGTGTCATCTTTAGTTTTTAGATCTACTTAGTTAGTTTTAAGTCCCATGTTTAAAATATCAGGCATACCTACTTACTATTCATATTATAAACATGATTATCCTGAAATCACTATACAATCTTAAGTACTTTAGTTTCTACAAATAGCCACTAATAAAATATCATCATTATTATCCAACTTTCTTCAAAAAATTCTCTGACACCAGTCATAACACATTAATTCTACAACAAAAGTTTCCATTTAACGGCCTACTCATTTTGTTCGCCTTCAAAGACTTACCTTCATTCGGAACGAAGAAAGATTATAAAATAATATCTTTCTTTCATTTCTCATTACGCTAACTATAATGGCATTCCTCTCATTTTATTGCTAAATGAAAGAGAAAACGGTAATAAATCTTTATTCAAACAGCTGTTGTCTGTATACAAGATTACCTGAGAAATATCGTCGAAAAAAAAATGCGCACTGCCAACAACGTTTGGCACTAGAGAGAAAAATTCTAAGGCTCCATTCTCTGAAATTGTGTTCGCATTATACTCAATCACTGTTATTTAGTTTTATTGAAGTGAAATAAAACTTTCTATCACAATAATTTGTTTCTTTTCTCTCTCAATCTGCTTGGACACTTTATTAGGTACTTACATCGAGGTAAAAAGTGTGACAACGAAAATAGTCGGCGAAATCGCATCAAAAATGCAAAACATGCAGCTCATACATCAAAACCCACGTAAATCTGAAACTTGAGTGCGGCCAATTATAATCATTTCATTTTTATTACGACGGTAGGTATTCTCTGGGGCGTTAAATTTAGAGTTCATCTCACTTCATTCTGATTATTTACCTACAGAGACAACTAGGTATTCACATGTCGTCCTCGCTGCTCTCGGCTAGAGCTGTGTCTGAAAGTGATTGAAACTATTTTAGATAATTCAACAATACAGTGTAACTAATGCTGTCGTGATGCCTTAGGAAAATAATGTAGTTAGGTACCTGGATACATCTACAAGTACTAGCTGTAAAGAAAGAAAGTTATTTATTGGACAACAACAAAGCACAGAAAGGACACGTACCTACACACAGAGAAAATAGATAAATAGACACAATAAATACCTAAGATTTTAACAAAAACGTAGTGACAAAGAGGAGATTTTTGTGCTAATTAGTCCCATCTGTGCAGTGTGGGCCAAACAGGTTCTGTATCAGCTTAGTGCTGCTCCGCACAGTAGTGAGAAACAGCGCTGAATTTCAGAGAGGGCCTAAGAAATATGACCTTACAAACGCGGAAAACTCCAGGGCTACTACCATTTAAATTGTAATAATAACAAGAATAAACAAAGTAGGAAGGTATATAAACACAGTACATAAATTACATCAAATAGAGAAAACAAGGAAAATATATTACTATAGTAGTCATGCATTGATCTGATATCTTGGAAAAAAAAATAATCAGAGAATTCTGTGTCGAGTTTTAATTTCGCAGCTTCTACAGGTGTATCGTGCTCAGCCGAGGTGTCTCCGCAATCAACCGCGGCGTCTGACAGGTGACAGTGACAGGTGACAACGGCGCCGCCCGTGACAGATTGGGGCGTCGCAGCCCGCGGACACGATCTCGCTCTTTTGTTTCCGCGTACCTGATTTTTTCCTTTTGTTATTCGAGTTCGAGTTATTTGTGGTACTGTGAAATGTTCCGATTTAAAACATTAATCTACGACTGCAATTCTACTTTAGCCCGGCTGCACTTATTTTGACAGCGTCTCAGTCCACGCCTAGTGACACGTTTCTATGAAAAACATTAAGCCCTTAGTCAAGTCGACCAGAACTTGTATTTTTACATATTAAGCTAAGGCATTCATTTGTTGCAGACGGGCGTTCTGAAAATTCTTATGAGACTTCGAATACATAGGATAATACTTATTTCAAATCCTTAGAAGGGTTTAAAAAAATTTTTAGTACCTAACAACGAAATTATCATAAAAAAAATACCAACATTTTTATCGAAGACTCTTATTACTTTGAAGTCCTGTCTTCATCGGTATCATTATAAATTATCAAAAGAGTTATGAGTTAATGAGAATAGATGACGTCACTCAATTCTAATCAGCCGCTTGTTTCGTCATTAATGGCAACAAGCGCAGAAGCCTGTTATTTACGCCCTTCTACTTCAGATACCTATTTCACATTAATTCAAAAATAATGGATGAGACATCGTTTTTAACTTCAAATATTGCTTGATGATAAAATTTTGATGCTAAAAGAGAGGAATCGATGGATGGAGGTAGCCGAAGACGGTTTGTTCAGGTATTCTTTGAAAAAGGTATTTTTTTCAGATTAGGTCAGAATTTTAATTATGTACCTAATATAAAATCTTTATATTTTTGTTGCGTGACACTGACTAACTAACAACAATTATCGCCCATCAAAATTAAGTCCTTCTGAATTTTGGAGGGTATATTTCGTTTGGTGTGCAATAAGAAACTATTTTCCGAAATTCCACATCTAGACATATTTATGAATAGGTATTAACATATAGTTAGATATAGGTATTAGGTATTATATCAAAATAATGTATAATTTGTATTTTTTATGTATATTTTTCACACTTTTAGTAAGGCAATAGCACCGACATTCTTTTAAATACTTCTCTCCCTGAGGTTGTCTGGAAGACTTTTTTGTTGATCTTTTTACTGTTTCTGTGTTTATACTGTAAATTGGTGTTATGCACAATAAAGAGTTTATCTATCTATCTAGAGTGTGCAGCGGGAAAAATAAGTTTGCATGGTATTAACTTAACGTGTAAGAAGTCTGATTCCACTAGAGCCAAAGAATACCATAACATTATGTTCATTGCTGAATGAGTTTGCATGGAGTTAACGTGTAAGAAGTCTGATTCCACTAGAGCCAAAGAATACCATAACATTATGTTAATTGTTGTAAGAGTTTGCATGGAATTAACTTAACGTGTAAGAAGTCTGATTCCACTACAGCCAAAGAATACCATAACATTATGTTCATTGCTGAAAGAGTTTGCATGGAATTAACTTAACGTGTAAGAAGTCTGATTCCACTAGAGCCAAAGAATACCGTTAATTGTTTTAAGAGTTTGCATGGAATTAACTTAACGTGTAAGAAATCTGATTCCACTACAGCCAAAGAATACCATAACATTATGTTATTGCTGTAAGAGTTTGCATGGAATTAA
The DNA here is from genome assembly GCA_958496245.1 of Perizoma flavofasciatum. Lineage (NCBI taxonomy): Eukaryota > Metazoa > Arthropoda > Insecta > Lepidoptera > Geometridae > Perizoma > Perizoma flavofasciatum. Next base: position 20,260,044 of record OY292419.1, on the reverse strand, counting down.
CTTAACGTGTAAGAAGTCTGATTCCACTACAGCCAAAGAATACCATAACGTTATGTTAACTGCTGAACGAAACTAATCCAAAGAATAACGCCTCCATAAATTAATTGATTGGTGTTCGCGTAATACCTGCCTCCTGGCTGACGAATCCTCCCCATAATAACTCATCAGCTTGTAATTAACGGACCGCGGTTATTACGGCATCGGGACACAGAATAATTATGTATTTGTCGGAGGCGCAGTATTTCAAAGTAATTGAACTACCAAAATATTGGTAATTGCTCTTCATGGAATAGCATTGGTGTTCTTTGTGACGTACCTCTAAAGTTTTCAACAACATTATCACAATTATAATTCTTATAATTCTTATAATTCTTATAATTCTTATAATTCTTATAGTTCTTATAATTCTTATAATTCTTATAATTCTTATAATTCTTATAATTCTTTAAATTCTTATAATTCTTTATTGTACACAGAAATAAAACAGAAATATTAAATAAGATCTTAGGTGAGGCATGTAAAAAGGCGAGCTTAACCCTAAAAAGAGTTTTCTTCCAGCAAACCTTTGAGGAGAGATAGAGAAGTGATAAAGTTGGTAGGTGTACAAAGTCATGAAATATACTTAAAATACTACTATATTTTAATAAACTACATATTATATATACCTACTTGAACTACCTATGAATACACATACACCGAAAATAAATACAATATCATCATATTAATACATAAATACAAATAATATGTATAATACATAAAGTACCTAACCTAAGCATATTACAGAGAGAGAGATAATGCTCTTTCACATTAGATTTAAAAATTATGATTAATTATTTAATTATGTCTGGAAGAGATCACTTCTAAGTGATAAGACTGCATTTGTACTTTTTTTTACAACAAAGGTATACAATAAAGTGTTTTCATTCATTCATTCATTCACTATTACTTATTTTTTATCTGTATACAAACCGTATAATCTGTGCAAAAGTGTGTTAAAAACTGCTTTGATGGTTTAGAGAAAATATACTGTTTCGTAAAGATAATAATTACCGAACGAAAATGCATTTGCTTACTTTGCTGAACGTGGGCATGTGCAAAATATAATGTTCGGATGTGCCTCTGACTACCCCTACTGGTATCATCAAAGAACTACGCACTAAGTATCTGAGGATGTGCAGGTCTTTCATTCCCTCCTTTCTCTTTCTTTCTTTTTAAAAAAATACCTATCTACCTACATAGGGCAGGGTAGGGGTATGCATCTATCAAAGTACAAAAACTGAAACTGGCGCGGTGGGCGAGTAGCCAGCTACGACACAGAGGTGTGGGTTCGATTCCCGTTACGAGACAAATGTTCGCATGTTCTGCAGATATTAGTTTTGTGTCTGGGTGTTGTGTTCATAGTTCCTGATACCCACGACACAGTGAGGTCAAGACTACATAATTGCGTATTGGCTATTTACATATTTATAAGATGAACTTTATGTGAAGAAAGACATGACATGTCTTTCTTCTACTACGTTACATCGTTAGTATAATATATACTTATACTGGATTATTTTCCTGTTACAAAAACCTGGGTAACATATCTCTAATGTTACCCAGGTTTTTGTAACAGGAAAATAATCCTGAAATAGGTTTTTTATATCCACCTCGACTTTGAAAATTTCATCACATCTTAATTTCATCGCATTAGGGTTCCATGACATATAAGTTTCATCACATAAAAGTTCCATGACATCTAAGTTTCATCGCATATAAGTTTCATCGCATATAATTTCCATGACATCTAAGTTTCATCGCATATCGACCGACCGACATCTCAACGACCTCTGTGGCGTAGTGGGCCCGCCTGAGACGCAGAAGGTTGCGGGTTCGATTCCCGCTGCGGGACAATTGTTTGTATCTGCAAATATTTGTCTCCGGATCTGGGTGTTTTCTATGTAAGTATAATATTTATGTATGTATTTGCAAAATCAAAATGTATATAAGTAGTATATCAGTCACGTAGTTCCCATAACACAAGCTCTGCTTACTTTGGGGCTAGATGATGCTGTGTGAAATATGTCCATCGTTCATAGGTTACGATAATCGGTTACCAACAGGTGGGCTATATGCATGCTAGCCACTTTACTTCTATAAAAAAACTTCCGATACGGTGCTTTTTTCTGACGATTTTTATGCATATACGAATGTCTATACCCTCAAGTTTAGTAAGCTTGAAATAAATAAAAATAATAAATAATTCTGGACATTTTCACACAGCATCATCTAGCCCCAAACTAAGCAGAGCTTGTATTATGGGAACTACATGACTGATAAACTACGTATATAATTTTTTTTTTGTACTTACATAAAATATTATAAATAGAAAACACCCAGACCCGAGACAAATATTTGCAGATACAAACATTCGGGACAAATGGTGGGAATTGAACCCGCAACCTTCTGCGTCTCAGGCGGATCTTCGCTCACTGCGCCACAGAGGTCGTCTGAGGAAATGAACACCAAGAAACAGCCAAAGGCTTGAAGCCAGATTTGAAACCGATATGCGAACTTTTACCGTAACCTTAATCCACGTGTTATCATGCGAGCGATCTATGAAATGTGAAAACCGGAAATTGGGTCAGAGCCGCCCACTTATCCGCCGGAAGTGGCCGCCCAGGGCGACGTATTTCCGCCCTGACGTGCGCACACCTCCGGGATTATCACGATTCGCACTTTGCTTTTCGGTGATTTTTTGAAGATATTTTTGAGATTTCTTTATAGTGTCCACCAATAAATATAAATAAATAATGCTGGACATTTTTCACACAGCATCATCTAGCCCCAAACTAAGCAGAGCTTGTATTATGGGAACTACATGACTGATATACTACTTATATACTTTTTTTTCTAAATACATACATATCATAGAAAAACACCCAGACCCGAGACAAATATTTGCAGATCTTACAATAAATAATAGGTTAATAGGGGATGGAATGGAGAGGATGCCCATTGTCTTGATGATGAGGCTGTAATGATCACCTCAGATACAACTCTGGATGTCACAAACATAAATACACAAATAAATCAGGGGTGGTTTTAAATTCCGTCGCATTACGTCCTGAGGGAGAGGGAATAATGAGGGGTAGGTCTTAAATCTCGAGGCATCTAGTTTTAATGGCATTTAAATTAGCTTTTTATTTACTCTGTTCCCGGATTTGCCGTTTGGCGTAGTTTTAGGTTGAGGGTACAATATTCAAGATGTTTATTCGCATAGGTACTTACTTACTTAAATAAGTGTGTTATTAATTATAAGGCACACTTTTATAACAAACTCCCAAGAGATATACAAAAATTATCAATGAACAAATTTAAAAACGTAATTTAGTAAAAGCTTTATAAAAAGGCAAACTATAAAATATCTGATTATTTAGATGACAAAAACTCTTGGGATTGAAAATGCTCCAACTCGAACCTATTGTTTTGTAAAAGGATCATTAAAAAGAATAACCAGCCTTGTTTTCTTGCCTTTCTTTCCTGGCTTGGTCGCGAAGGAACAGGCACCTAGATAAAAACCGACGTTTCAAAGTGGTCCTTGTGATTTTATTGAATAAATGAATTTTGACTTTGCCTTGACTTTGACTTTAGTGTACGTTTTTAAGAAGTGCATATTTATGAGTTAATCTTCAATCGAAAATACAAATAATTTAATTTAATGTACCTAGAGTAAAGTTTCTATTGTTAGTTTTAATGTCTACCTACTTTATTACCCATGGTTTTGTTGTGCACTTTTGTCTCAAATTCAGTAACACCTCGAGAACCCAGTGTCTAGACAAACCTAACATAGGTTTAAAGATGCTACTAACTAACTATTGTACCTGCTTAATATGTTAATAAATAAATTTGACGACCTCTGTGGCGCAGTGGGCCTGCTTGAGACTCAGAAGGTTGCGAGTTCGATTCCCGCCGTGGGACAAATGTTTGTATCTGCAAATATTTGTCTCGGGTCTGGGTGTTTTCTATGTATAATATGTATGTATTTACAAAAAAATAATTATATAAGTAGTATATCAATCATGTAGTTCCCATAACACAAGCTCTGCTTACTTTGGGGCTAGATGATGCTGTGTGAATATGTCCAGCATTATTTATTATTTTAAATAAATAAATAATAAAAATATAATACATTTACATACATTTATGTATTTTCTCTTAATTAAAATAACACTAGCTTCTGCCGACGGCTTCGTCCGCGTGGTTCCCGGATAATATAAAGTAGCTTATGCGTTATTCTGATGTATAAGCTATATTACTGTAAAGTTTCATCAAAATCCGTTGAGTAGTTTTTGCGTGAAAGATTAACAAACATCCATCACAAACTTTCGCGTTTATAATTTAAGTAGGATTAAAATATTCATATCACTAAATACGTATATGCATTTAAATAATTATTATTGTTTTATATGTGCTAAAATTGATTAATAATTATAACCGAATATCTACTTTAATACTTTTAACAGACTCAGATTTTATCAGTAGTAAAAAAGAACGATGTTGCCAACCAAAAAAATATCTGCGTGATCAAACTTGTCTATTCAAATTGTCAAAATCCAGAATCAAAAAGCTGTAAATGCCTTCTCTAACAGTCTTATTATGTTTTTTTTATCTGTGGAACATACTCCCCTTGTGAGTATTTTCACGTCTACTAAAACCGCTCGGGTGGTACCGGCGGCGATCAGTGTAAAGTATATAAAATATTGACGTGAACAGACCGGACTTATTTTAGGAAGGTAAATTAGTGAGTTGAAAGCGCAGATGGGCCATAACTTTGAGCATTTTGTCTTTTGAAATGCTGAAATCAACGAATACTTAGTTCTCTCAAAATTACGTGTGAAATGAAGGCTACCTACTTACAAAAATTACTGGAATTCTAATTGGTTCTTCGAAATAATACAAACACGCTCACGACTGTGTTCTCCATGATGCCTGTTTTCTGATACATATTTAGTGAGTAGATCTTTGAGGATAGCAGGGAGTGGTCAAAAACATGTTTAGATATTAAATTTGGCACATGCCCGCGTTGTGCAAGTAGTTAGCATTCCACGTGACAAGCAAGTACATCGCCGCTAAATATTATAGTAAAATAATAATAAAATATGGAAATATAAAATATTCATACAACGGTTTGATAGTAAAATCATGTGACTAGTTTTTTTTATTCCAAAAAATATAGTGAACTTGACTATTCATATTGTAAAAACATGAGTCGAAACTTAGTCGGTGCCTTCACCGACTAGTTTTTTCTTGGTCAACCCGCGTTATAATTTAACAAAAACGTTAAAATTTAAACTTGGAAAAGTGGATTTAATCATCAACAAACCAAGTCAGTGAAATATACTCAGATTTACGGTATTATTTTTTATTCCAAAAACTATCGTGAACTTGACTATTCATATTGTAAAAACGGGAATTTTCACGTACTGCACTATCGGTGAAGGCACCGACTAAGTTTCGACTCATTCCGAGAGCCTTCATCAGGGTGAGTGGTTGCTTTCTACTTCCGCGTCGCGCCGTTAAAAATTCCCGTTTTTACAATATGAATAGATTTACGGTAATTCGTAAATCTGAGTATTTTTCACTGAATTTATTTCATTTTCGAAATCTACATACCCATCACCCCACTGGTTTTTTTACTAGCTGACATAATCGACATACTTGCTATATTATATGTATATTAAGTATAATATATTTTATATTCCGTTCTACTAGTACTGACCCTATAAAAAAACAATCACTTTGTTATGGCGTTCACGCTTGCGGAAAATTTCAACTGTATGCAAATGAATGAGATATCACGTGACTGCTGCCTAGTTTTTCTTTGGCAAATTTGCGTAAGAGTGAAAGGCAAACTAAAACGTGAGGTATTGCCCTGGTTACTAAATAAAAAAATCCTCAAGAGAAAAAGTATTTTTTTTTATAAAATATGCGAAAAAATGATTGGCCTCACTGAGGCAATAACATTGTAGGCAAAAATCCAAACACCTTAGTTCATCCTCACGTTGGAGCGTTACGAGCGGAAGTGTTACATTTCAAAGGGGCATTCTTGTTACCTGTGCACTAAATATAAACAAACGACCGGATAGTCGGAACGACTGGGAGTGTAGGATGTGATTAGGAACGCGCTCTTTGATCTCAACTCCCGAGGTGCGCCTAAATATTATTTGCGAAAGAAATTTCACGGACGAAAGAAATGTAACCTCTGTTTATTGATCTTTGTATTTTAATTGGGTAAGTAATTAATTTACGTTGGTATTGTTTTACAAGACATTAAAATAGGTAAAATAGTTTACATCTTGATATCGTACTTATGTACATTTGTTCTGCGTCGTGTCACCGGTCTTTTCTTAGTCATCTGCGTCAGAGAGCCTGCAAAAACCAACAAAAAGGACTAATGTGGTAAAAGGTTTATTTTATGCACCTATCAAATATTTTATAATCGTTGTTTTAAGAACCTTTCGGTTAACTCACGATGTCTTTTATACCGTTTGAAATAGAAATAGCCTACTAGAAATATTATAATATATATTTTTCGAAAATAAATATATTGGTTCATGCCGGATTCAAACCCAGGATATTTGGATCCAAAGTCGAGGCTACTAAGCAATATTACATAATATATAATTATAATATTAGTACTCATTTACACTGCATCTACCTGTTTATCAACATATTACCTACTTACTATTTACAAAAAAAAGTATATAGGTATACAGTATTGTATCAGTCATTTAGTTCCCATAATACAAGCTCTGCTTCATTTGGGGCTAGATGATGCTGTGTGAAAATGTCCAGTATTATTTATATTATTATTTATTTATTATTTCCATGGACATGGTGCTACGTGGAACCTATTATTTCCGTATAGGCACAGAATCTTAATGTTATTTTTAATGAAGTTATAACAAGTCCAAATGTACACTGCAATCCCCCTACTTCTTTCCGTCTAAAACATATTTCACCACATCCATCACCGTTTCAAAACTAGAAGCGAAAAACTACGTCGGTATAACAACAGCAATGGTTTTCGAATATTATTTTCAGCCTATATTAGTCCACTGCTGGACATAGGCCTCCCCTAATGAGCGCCATAGCGCCCTGTCTTCAGCTTGCCGCATCCAGCATCTGCCTGCAGTCTATATAGTTATTTTAATGGTCGGGGTATATAATTTCCTGGCGATATGTATGACAGGTGGACATTACTATGTTAAAATCATGTTACTTTTGTAGGTAAAACTAATAAAAGTACGAAAAAAGTTTATTTACGTTAGCTGTAAATTAGGTCTGTCTGGTTGTGATGGACTTACCCGAGTGTGAGGAAGATGATTTATGAATCCAATTTACATGTAGGACGTAGGTAAGCCAGTAAAAGCAGATACATAAAAACTTTTAGGAACTATTTGCAGCATACGGCTTCACCTGTGATAAATCAAAGTATCATTTCAGATCACTCCGTTTTAGTAAATAGAATGAATAAATGTCTTATAATTAGCAAGCTGAAGTGGCAGTGGGCCGGTCATATCTCGCGAAGAACCGATAACGCTGGGATAAACGTGTTCTTGAGTGGAGACCGCGACTCCACAACGCCCTCCGGCCAGGTGGGATGATGATCTGCGAAAAACTGCAGGCAGATGCTGGATGCGGCAAGCTGAAGACAGGGCGCTATGGCGCTCATTAGGGGAGGCCTATGTCCAGCAGTGGATAATATAGGCTGATGATGATGATGATGATGATGAATTAATATATATATATCACGGGGTATTTATTGCGGAAGTACTTATTACTCTTTTAAAATGTAAGTAAATTTTTAAACCTCTCAACGTCTTTTGCAGCGTCTCATAGGTGCAGCGATAGGTTTAATCAATCCATCCTTGGAGGCACATGTTGATTGCTAAAAGATCTGAAATCTGATAAGCCGGATAAATGGTACAAGGCAAACATAGAAATTAACAATCTTTTACGGAATCGCCTATACGGGCTCCTTACGTCGCGGATAAAAAAACTCTTCACAAATTACGATTTATTGCCATGGTAACGTGGTTATTTTGCAAAGAGAAAATGTGCGTTTCCTTGGTTTATATTCGTATTTGTATTTTTGAGAAAATTTGCCCAAATTGTTTATATATTTAAGAAAACGTATTAGTTGCTTAGTAAACCACTAATAAGTTTTTATATAAGATATAACTATGAATATTTATAATTCTATACTGGTTAGTGATATTTAGATTTTAAATATTAAATACGTCGTATTTTCTGTCTTTGTAAGCTTAAACCAAATGGTTTCACCTTGAAGCTGAGATTTGCACCTAAATCGGCTGAAACGTATGAGTCAGGCCCTAAGTTTCGCGCACGCACAACATAAGACCTTATTCCAAGAGCCATAAGAATGCTCCAACTAGATAGATGTCATCATACCTGAAATAATCACAAAGGAGTGGCACAAAGAAATAATTCAAAATGAGCGGCGGAGTGAGTCAGCAAGGTATGTGGAATCACATGTTTCGTTTTGGCCGACAGGTTGATTTAGGTACATGAAAAAGCAATGCGATTTTAGGCATTAACTCACAAAGGAGTGTTTTAGAATCATACTGAAAGGTATACTGAATTTCGCGAAAGTATCAGCACTTATACTTTTCAAACTTTCACTATCATTAAACATAGTTATAAGTTTCATAGGATTTGATGTAGTATGTCGTAATGTGAACATGGACTTTTCTGAATCTGATGATGAAATGAGGGTAGTTGCGGATAATGTCATTATTTCTGAACGTTAGCTCCGTATACTCCAATCAACCCGTGACCACGACTGATGCAACATAGTTGAAACGTCGGGAAAATAATGAAAAATTTAAAAACGATGAAGACCCGAATTAATCTTATGTTATATGCAATGATACTTTCTGGGTCACCCTGCTTTATTTCCATGACCAGCCCATCCCCTTAATGAAATTTTTGAAATGACTATGGCAGATTCAATGACCGATGAAAATCGGAGGATGGAGGTAGTCCGAGATTTTTTTTATACAACTAATGGAAAACAAGAATATATCCCACCTGTTCGTAAGCAGTTGTCGAAACCTATGCACGTTTGCAATAAATCGCACGTTGCTGACTCAGAGACAAAACGGTTGAAAAGTCTAATGTTCCTGTAATTTCACCGGCACCCTTCAAAGCGGAACAGAGCGATGCGAGCGTGAATGCTTAGCGACAGAAATGGTGGTAGTACTTCCCCGGAAAAGCTCTTTCACAAGGAGCTCTACTTTAAATGGTCTTATGATAAGTTAAAAAATATAGTGGTAAAAGAAGGTCAAATACGGGAGGCTTCTTGAAAAATGGTTTTAATTGATGATGTAAACATTATTACTTCATCTAAGATTTTATTATCCTTTTCTTTCTTCTTTTTTAATGTATAACGCTAAGAAAACCACAGGTCACATCACAGTTTATAGTTACAACTAAGAAAGGGATATTTAATAATGCTCAACTATGTTACTTTGTGTATAGTTTCTTAGAACTATATAGCCATTACAGGAAGGTTGTAAATTATGTGTATTTACACCAGGTCTAACAGGATGTGTGGTGGACGCTTATATGCAAGGATAAGCCAACTAGTCCAAGATTAATTTCCAATGATTTGATTCCCGCGGGACAATTTTTGCATGTTCTACAGATATTTGTTCCGAGTCTTTGCTTTTTGGTACCATGGTACTCGTCGTTGCTGTTACCCATAACACAGCGAAGCCTAGAGTGGGGCAGAACTATAATATAATGTGGCAATTGGGTGTTCATTTTATGACACCAGGATTGCTAGGCAAATACCTCACGCTTACTTTTCCTTTCACGCTAACGCAATTTTTCAAGGTAAAACTTGGCAGCTCTCGCATGACATTTCCGCAGCTAATGTCATTCCCATACAATTCAATTTTTCCGCAGGCGTTAACGGCAAAAGAAAGTGGTATTTGTCTAGACCCCCTGAACTCACCCATTGATGCACGACCAGGTTTGAGTCCACGACCAGATCAGGTATCCGAGTATCACCCACTAGGTCAACACGGCTCTCAATAACATTTAGAATTTTTGTTCCTCTTCTGATTGTTTCATGTATAACACCGTCCATTATAAAGCTCGGCACACATTCGGTAACGAGTCCCGGGAACGCCTGCCTGTTCGCCACTCATCCGCCCGAGTTCCTGAACGCCCTGAACACTGAACACATTATACTAAACTAAATGTGGGTACCTACTTCAAGTAATGCTGGATATTTTCACACAGCATCATCTAGCCCCAAATTAAGCAGAGTTTGTGTATTTTTGTAAATACCTAAATATTTTATATAAAAAACACGCCGAACCGAGACAAATATTTGCAGATCATACAAACATTTGTCCCACGACGGGAATCGAACCCGCAACCTTCTGCGTCTCAGGAGGGACTTCGCCAACTGCGTCACAGATGTCGTCCACAAGTATATTAGATAATGTTTCTGTGGTAATTTAGTCACATTGTGACGTTGTGTTATCTCAAAAGCTATTGTCCGTTACTTTTGTATAAACGAGATTTTTTCATGTATCTTGATAAGGTCTATCATTATCTTATCAGTAATACGTAGAAATTCAGTGCTGGTCATAAGAAAACTGCAAAATCAATCTGCACTTACTACTGAAAAATAAAACTGCTGAACGGATTCTAATGAAACTTTACAGTAATATAGCTTATACATCAGGATAACACATATGCTACTTTTTATCCGGGTACCACGTGGGCGAAGCCGTGGGCAGAAGCTAGTAAGAAACAAGTGACATTGTTTAGTTGTAGGTTGTATTTATTGAGGGTCTTGTCAAGTGCCTGGTCTACCAAAACAAGGCCACCTTAAGACAAGGCAAACCGATCGCCAATCAATGTTAAGCATGTGTTTACATAATCGGTACTCGTGGGTACTCGGGGATTAACGATCTTACCGATACAAACAAACATACAATGTTACTTGTTTTGGTTTGTTTTAATGATTTCCTTATGTCTCGTGTGTTTGAGGAAACATCAGATTATGGAAAAGTTGGGAATTACAATTTTGAGGGAGCATAAACTATTTTATATACTTTAAATGTCTGATTATTCATGTCTGAGTTCGTGCTAAGTCATACTCTATTTCTAATGTATACTTTTTATCAGAAACATAATTTTTGAGAGCTTTAGATAGATATAAATTTAAACAAATACATATTTAAGGTAGGTTGGGCACAGAGCTCTAAAATTTTGCCGTTATTGAAAACTTTATTATTTTAGAGATAGTTTTTAGGGTAGGCCTCGTTAGCACTCTTTGGTGCCAACGAGACCCTATTATAAACCTACTTCATCTGTATGTCAGTCACCTCACCTTTCAACCTTAATATGCCAGTTAAAATCTTCACAGAATGAGTATCTTCATGCATAAAAAATATCAAAAACAGAAATTAAAACCCAAGATAACAAGATAGTTACATATTTTCTTTTGGGCTTCTATAGAAAAATCGTTGAAAAAATGCCTTTATCTTGCTATTATTCAACGTGCACTTGGGCTTTTGTTTACACTTAAAGTATTAAATGCATTTCATTATTAAACTCAACAATCAAAAGCAAATCACCAAACAAGCAATTAAATAGCATTAACTGGTCCATTAATCCGTGGGTGGTCTCCGATCAACGGGGCCATTGAATCGATCAATCGATGCTGGACAATGGCCCACTGTGCACATCTGCTGGTCGAGAGCTGACATAACTTAATGCATTTTGAGTTTTTTTTTTTTCGTTTCCATTTTGTAATTCAAATATACACTGTTATTGATATACCTAAGTTCTTCTTTAGGACAACGTATCGGTACAAAGTAAATGCTTAGTTTAAATTGACGACATCTGTGGCGCAGTGGGTGAAGGCCCGCCTGAGACGCAGTAGGTTGCGGGTTCGATTCCCGCTGCGGGACTAATGTTTGTATGTTCTACAAATAATGGACTGTTAGGTATTTATACGTCTGGTTGTATAATATTATGATATTGCCTCTTTCAGGGCCACCATAATCTATTTCTACTATTAAGCAGTAATGCTCGCATACCTGTGAAAGGTATGGGTGCCGCTGAAATTACAGGCTTTTCACCCGATGTCTCAGGGAGGGCAACGTGGGAATGTTACCTCTGTCGTGTTGCAAGCGTCTAAGGTTACAGTAACTGCCTATCAACAGGTGGGCCATATGCTTGTTTAGTTGTTTAGAAAATATAAAAAACTAAGTGTTTAGATCACTGACTCAACGCAAGGTGTTCAAGAAATAATGTGTGAACCAAGAAATTGTGCTTAATATATTATCAGTTTATTTCCACGGTGAATGTAGCTAATGAATGAATTTCCTCAGTTGTTTTCACCCCGACGGTTATTTCAATAAGCAGAGCCTGAGCGGAGGAAACGGCACTGAGCATTTTCCAATAAGATCCGTGAGCTGTCGCAGGCAGAGTTTGAGTAGAAGAATATTGTTAAAATGCCTATATTTAAGAAACTCCTATCTGTCACATATATGGTTCTGACTACATACTAGGATTCCGTGTGTCTTTGGTTTCAGGAACTACGAGTTCCAAACATATACTGCAGATATTTGTTGTATCTGCATAATATGCAAACATTTTGTCCCGCAGCGAGAATTGAATCCACGCCTCATGTGTCTCAGGCTAATCGCACATCGTACCACTGAGGAAGATAGATAGATAGATAAACACTTTAATGCACACCAAATAAAAATACATAAACACAAGTATTCATAAACAAACACGGTTTTCGGTGAAAGCTTTTAGATAAACAAGATTTACAGAATTAAAGTTTTCATCATTTTATTTTCATGCTTTTTAAGGAAGAAGTATCTTATTCAAACGCAGTCTCCATGATTTCCTATACTAAAAAACCAAATACAAATTCATGCAATTCTTAAATTGTCTTAATTTATACTGAAACTGCGACGGAAATAAGGACAGTCTGCTGTTTGGCATTATTAAAATATCTCTGATGGTGAAATCCATATTGGCTTTTTAAAATTAATACTTAAATAACAAAGGTATTTTCTTCAGTTAACAAATAAAAGTGAAGTTTTCAACTCAAAATATTAGACAAAAAGTATACTCATTAAATTGTAGTAAACAATCGATCTAAAATGAACGGGACTCAAGGTCAATAGCAATAGATGATAATGAAATTAAGAATTGCCATCTCTTCTGTTCTTCAATCAACAATTAAAAATCACTTTTTTCATCAACTTAATCTTACTCCTGTCCATAGTTCGCAATTTTATGGTAACTCCTTTACGGTGCAAGCTGTACGACTATGGAACGCCCTACTTTTTTATTAGATCATCAAAGTCACTTGCCATTTTTAAAGTTATGGTATACAACCATTTCCTTTCTATGTCTCAGAGCTGCTAGTAAATAGTTTTATATATTATTACATATTATTATCTCACATTATTATTATTTGTATGTATATTATATAGGATATGTATATACCTCTATATATGTTGTAGGTTTAGGTACTCGTACACCGCCGTCTTTTGATTCTATTTTATCCTGTCCATCCAAAGGTTGTCTAGAAGAGATCGCTTTTATATTATTGTGAACTCCTGTGTATTTTTGTATTTTGCTTTGGTGTGCAATAAAGAGTTTATCTATCTATCTTAAATTACGAGTATTATACCTACCAATTAGGTACTTTATTCTCCCGCTATCATTTCATTGACTTCTGAGTGACCTTCCATGACGCTGTCTACCACCATTCCCATCACCATTCACCATTCTCGTTATTATATCCCTAAATGATACCAATCAACGATGATTCAAATTCTTCATCATCATCTAATGTTGCTGAAATCCCTGCTAATCTAGGAATAGTGTTTACGGTGAAACCACATGCGAGCCGGCAGAGGCAGACCTGCATCTGATGTTAATTCCGCCGTGTTTTATTAGGTCATTATAACTAGTTGTACATGTGACTTCACCTGCGCTCATTTACATCAGGCACCAGCCTGATGTAAATGAGCGCAGGTGAAGTCACATTTCGTTTTGGAGCAGGAGTTTCATACTATTCAGGGACTTCAATTCCAATTCTCAATATGATCATATCAGCCATGGGCTGAATACAGGTTTACATTCTAGAATAATCAATGATTTCGTGCCACCTCGAAATACCAACTTTCTTTATTAATTATTTATCTCGGGGTTTGGGTTTTTTTAATTTATAATATAAATAAATTCACAAAAAAAAGAAAGTAAAATCAGTCATGTAGTTCCCATAACACAAGCTCTGCTTCTTTATTGGTTTGATTCAATGGGACGCAACATAAACCTGAAAGAACCAGAAGACTAAATGAAATCTTTTCCTTAATTTTAATTAGCCAATCTGCAGCAGAACTGCATTGTATATTTTTTGACATTTTGTATAATTATTGACATTTAATTTTATTTTGTATACATACCTACCTATTCACCTGTTTTATTATTTAAATTGTATGTGTGTAATTTTTAAAATAATACCTACCTGCAACGTCCTGACAGGGCCGATGTACCTACCAACCTACTTGGACCTACACTAGACCTAAGCTTAACCATTGTATGTAGGACATTAAGCATGAATAAATGAAATTATGAAATTATGATAGAAACCAAGTACAATGTACCAACAGATCATATTTTATTCGATATGAGGTGAAATGGTCGGATGTACGAAGCAGTGATCCAGCTATTGATGAAATAATAAGCAACGGATCATAAACAACATTACCTGTGAGTTATAGGCTGCGGTAAAACTGAACCGTTTTGCTTTAAGCTACGGTGTCCATGACAGTTTATTTATTTGGATAATCATTTAAGATTTGAAAATATTACGAGTATTTATAAACCACTTATGTCATCACTACAGTATATATAGTCAAATTTGCCAGCATGAATACTAACTGACTACTGACAAAAATAAAACTTCCATCGAACCGTTAAAAGAAAAATATTCAATAGCGTTTCCAAGAAATTCTTCTCCATATACTAATTGACTAATTGAATAACTATAATCTGGTATTTCAATGGAAGTACAGTACATAACAAAATTTCAGACAGTGGTTTACGCTGAGCACAAACCTTTTTTGGCGGCACTATACACAGCACTTTAAAAAGTAAAGTATTATAGATATGACTTATAAGTACCAATTTTAAATTTAGTGTATAGTTTTTGGTCAAAATAAATAAATAATGCTGGATATTTTCACACAGCATCATCTGGCCCCAAACTAAGCAGCGCTTGTATTATGGGAACTACATGACTGATATACTACTTATATACTTTTTTTTTAAATACATACATATTATACATAGAAAACACCCAGACCCGAGACAAATATTTGCAGTTACAAACATTTGTCCCGTGGCAGGAATTGAACCCGCAACCTTCTGCGTCTCGGGCGGGCCTTCGCCCACTGCGCCACAGAGGTCGTCCACAGAGGTCGTCCACAGAGGTGGTCAAAATAAACTTTTACTTTACTTTACTTTTTTTACTTTGGTTTCGGACAGGTGTCCACCTCCTACCAAGCAGTGGTCGCCCTACTACTGGCAAGTCAACTGGCCACGCGCCAGCCCGGGCTATTGCTTATAATTCGGAATCAATATGCCGGTGCACGTGCTAAACGGTGTACTATGTGTGTATGCTATGTATGTATGTATGTACTATGTATGCAACAACGCCGGCTAGACGCAATAATGTAATGACTTGTCAAATCATGTAATAGATCACATCTTATGCCTGCTATGCCGACTTCTGAGCTAATCCAGAAGTTGGCAAAGCAGGGATTGGAACAGAGCTACACGAAAACAGAACAAAATTTAAATGATCAGAAACTAACTTTAGTTAGTCTGGTTACTTTTTATCCATGACGAAACGGAGACCCTATATGTGTTTAGGGTGAATTTGTGTGTGTACTCGAATGTTGGCATTTATCTCCAAAACGGTCCGGCCGATTCAGATGCAGTTTTCTGTAAAGGGTTAGTGGTTCATTGGCGATGGATTAGACAGGTGTTATGGTGTTTACTCCCAGGGGGCGCTGCTGTAACATTTTCCCGCATTTTTCGCTCGTTTTTAGGGTACGATGTGTTGCTAAAAAAAAAACCTTCCCTCCTTTTTGTCAGGGAGTTTTAAAAGTTTATTTAATCCTTTTTCTATTTCAATGCTTAAATCGAGAGTGGGTTTTTTCAAAATTTTAAATGTATTTTTTGTGTATCTAACTTCGTTATAGGTATTTATGTTTTATAGCAAATCTAGCTGTCCGGTATTTGTGTAAAAACTATAATAATATGTACATACCATAAATTTACAGAAATTCCTCAGTATTGTTCATCACACGTTTCCCCGAGACAGGTGCCAGCGTCCGGAAATAGCACACCGTTGAGTTTAGCTCGCTTGGATTTTTGTGGTACACCTACATACTTTCTGTAGGCAGCAATTTGAACTCAAAGTGAACTCAAAATATGAAGAAGACTATGTTTGTTTTCTTTTTTTGTTAAAAGAAACCGAGCGAGTATTAAAGTAAAATAACTTTTTTCATAATGTTTTTCTTTCATAATATGTCTTCAAAGTCACTAAGACAGACGCAAAAAAAAATGTCAACACCTAATCATACAAAATCTGTACAGTATTTTCTTCGTCCGTGTACCCGATGACAACATCAAGGCAACACAACCGATTCTACACCAATAAAACATAACATCGATGAAAGATATCATTAACCAACGAAAAAATATGATTTCGAATCACCTCGTAGATAACTAAATAATTTGCTAGCTCGTAAATTAGGCGAATCACCGTCCAGTTCGAATCACCCTGATTCTCTTAACCCGTAAACCTAGACGAGACGCGTTCATATCACACAATAAACAAAATATCCAATGAAAAATCTGCGGCTTGGAATCAGTATGTTTTCACATAACGATACGATTTTCGTACCAAAAAGTTTTTTTTAATTCGTTAAGCTTAAATGGTCACGCAAATTTAACGATGCAAAAAGTAATTAAGAATCTATTTAAATCAGAATCATTTAGAATTTTCAACAAATAACTAAATGATTTTAAGATTTTAAAATGTAGCAAGAGTTTGTAACAACGGTTTTATTTTTTTGGCGTTAAAATTTTTGAAGATCTAGATATTGTAGGTAAATAGGCACTCAAGAAAATCTTAATACGTCATTTCAATTCTTGAAAAGGAAAAGGGTTTCTTGAAACAACATAGGAATGTGTCAACATCAACATCTTACTACTAAGTAGCACCAACTACTTTCATCGAAAAAACTATTTAAAGTTTTATAATTCAGAAGAAGATCGTACAATGTAAAATAGCTCAAAGGTGTGTTCACCATTTGAGCGGCTGCCAAAAGATTAGGGATCTATAGAAAGATGCGTGGGCGTTATGAATGGACGAATTTTGAGAGCTTACCTACACGGAACCCGATTCAACTAATAACCATTATGGAGCTTTGTTGATTTTTCATATTAAAATAATGAGTATGGTTCTTTTTCCATTCATTTTACCAGTTATGTTAGTAGCCTGTATATTATGTTTTTTTTAGTAACAGACTGTTTTTTTGTTATTTGTGTATATGTTTATCTGTTAGGTACCTGTTCTCAAAAATGGTTTATTTCAAATGACTTCAAGCATGGCTCTTATACATAGGTTTTATTGGCATAAATTACTTTAGGGACGCACAGCAGACGTTTTGAAAACGCGTTAGGGATTTATAATTTTCAAAAAACTACTTTGATTTAATTTATAATACCTCAACAGTCATTTATCTTATCTAGAGTAACCAAACAAGAACCAGTGGCACGACAAACGAACGCGTAGCTAAGCTTTATTACCAATAGAGGTGTACCGAACGGTAAATTCTCTCGAAAAAGTTAATGGGAGCAATTTTTTTATTTATTTTTTTCACCTCAATTGAATGGTTAGTTTAATCTTGTACCTACAGGAAACATATATGTAATAAAGGTAAAAAATGGCATCAAGGTTTGTGAAATTCTCCTCTAAAATAACAAATCATAGTTGTTTTTACTTCGAAAGTTTCGAAGCTTAAGCCACGTCTTCTAATTAATGACTATTCAGCCCATTTCGCGGACTGTCAAACAAAATAACGAGTCAAAAGAGCTGTTACGTGGGAAGATTATAAACTAGGAACAAAATGAAAGAATTCACAGTCCATTTTACATTTCAGTTTTTATTTCAGCAATCCACATCTCTGCGTCACAAATCCAGCAATAGAATGAAAAAATTTAAAACTTTCGTTTGAATACACGTATAGATATTTTTTTATAATGTCTTGATTTATGCGTGGATATGTTTTTTATTTTTGTTTAAACGGAAATGATCGTATAGTAAAATGATGAAAAAATACCTACATGTATTTTACTTGTAGTAACCGCCTATCGTTTTTACTTATAGGAATAGGAAACGCTGTGTTAAGTCAAGAAACCTAGTGTTGCTAGGTATGAAATTGTATCAGAGTAAATACCAAAGATTAGATCTTTTCATAGACAAGCTTCCGAGAAGTAGAAATCTAATTCCACCTGCAGACATCGACTGACAGACGGACAGACAAGATCTCGTTTAGATGTCGCCGTGCGACCGACAAGTCGAGATTGGCTATTATTGCGCGGGGATTGGATACGACTTTCAGTTTTATTTTTGAAATATAATTTTGAGTATTACTTATGACCGTTTCAGCCTCATAAATAAACGGTACAAGTCACTCTAAACGGAACTTTCAGGAAATAATAAGTTTACCAAGTAAGTAATATTTCCTATGTAGAAACTCACTTTTTTAATATTGTACGCAAACCAAGCACGAGATGGTTACGGATACTTTGACAGATTATTCTTATTTATCAGATCGGTCACAGAGACAACTAATATATAAGATATATATTACTAAACTGAACCTTCAAGAGTCACCTTCGTAATAAGCAGCTGGGAACGTCAAATGATGATCGTACATCAAAAAATCCCGCAACGAATATTCTTAAGCTGCCTCTATCCATCGGTATCTTGCTATCTCCATTCTTCAGGCCGTATTTTTTCATCAGTCGGGTAACTATTTTTCGTCCTGGCGGTCTACCGTCTGCGATCTGCCATCTGCGATCTTCCTGGGTTTGTAAAGTTATCAGTTATTTCTCAGGAATCGTTAACGTTCGTAAATAGAAATAGCCGTTAGGTAGTAGTGCGCGGCGCAACGGTTACCCACATACAGTGCTATGTATACACGGTCGTGTTCTATATAAAAACTAATGCTTAGGCGAGTTCTTTCTTTTTAATGGTAATAAGTCTTTATCGCGTTCCAAGGTGCCGACCGCGCATGTAAAAACGAATACCCAACTGACACAATATCAATTCTAGGATTCCCTGTGTCGTGGGTTACAGGACCTACAAGTACCGTGGTACCACAATACCCAGACCCGCAAAACATGCAAACATCTGTCCCGCAACGGGTCGAACCCGAATATGGAAATAAATGTGGAATATACCTATGTTTGATTTGAAACTACTGAAATTCTTTAAGTAACTGAAAATTGATTCATTAATTCATCGTGTCACTTGGTTATTTCTTGGTCACCCTACGTTATGTCAGTGGCCTAGTCAGGTGAGGTATGGTGGCTCTGAAAAGGGCCTAGTACCGATGGTAGAAGAACTAATGTGGTGAAAGAATTCACCACATTAGCCCTAGCCCGCTAGTTTGCCCGCCGTGCCAAAGCTTTTTTCATGCATACGCCAAAACTTTGTGTCCTAGGACATACCGGTCTCACGATGTTTTCCTTCAACGTTATTTACGAGAACAAGAATTGCGCACACACATTTTTAGATTTACAATAGTTGGGGTCAAAAGCCACTACATCAAGAGTGCTCTAAAATAGATATAAAAACAGATGAAGCAATGTTTTTACTCTACAATATTTGTGGTTTCTTCGAATGGGGCTTGCTACTGCTAGTGAGAGGTGAGCGAGTATAAAACTATACTCATAATAAATTACATTTAATACAGGTTATACTCTAAATATTTCCCTCTCACTGCGCGTGCAATAAATCTATTACACAATGAAATGTGGACGGGACATTCCATTTGACGTGGATTCTAAAATAATATTTATCACCGCTAGTTACACCACCTAAAATACTGTTGCACCTTTTTGAACACCTGGTTTATCGCGTAAACCGTGAATAAACGGCTTCAGATGAGTCTGAACGTGTAAACAACTGTGAATGGGCGTCTTTAATTACGTTTGTGTAAATAAATATACTGGAAATTGTGAGATTATGAGGTTTACGGTGCAAATTAGATGGGTCTTAAGATTTTGTGAGGTACTCTGATTATTTTGAGCATAACATCGCAGGTCTGATTTAATAACATACCATTACATGGAGTAGGTGATTTGGTCATTTGTATTTTGAAATTGCCTATCACTATGATTTCTCTGTCACTTTTGACATTACCTGTTACTTCGACATTTTGGTCCTCATTTTACAACTAGAAAAATTTGTGTTGGTACAATTACTAACGTGAATATCAATATTTTGATTCACCTGCAGTAGTCCCAATACTAATATAAACTAGAACAAATCAACTTAAATTTAAAGTTTCTTCTATTCATGGAATAGAAGAACAATTTCCACATCAGAACGATTTGACGGAACACAAACCCCTTTTTTTGGGCTCTTATTTGAACCATAATCAGTCATCATCGGCTGGAGATGTCCACTGCTGGATGTGGGCCATAAGACAGTCCCAAAAAATTACACAACTAATGGTCTTAAACCACGTTATTTATCCTTTGGGACGATCTTATAATGTTTTCCGAGTCATCTTTTGAGAATCTGCGTTTTCTTAATCATTTTATTTACCTACAAAATGTTAATACTGAGAAAGAGACTATTTACTGCACTTTTTGCTTGTAAACTGTAAATACAGAGCAATACTATCTCTCTTCAAAGAGAATGGAGATAGGCGTCAATCGCCACTTCACATGACGGGCAAATGATGATAATATCGCTTTCACATTGGCGCAGTTTGCTGAAGCATTTATTGTAGAGCAACATTTTATTGATATAATAATTTTGTAAAGCTTCGTAACTTTTCAAAATTATAACATGGTTTTTTTTTCTCTGTCGCAGACGGGATAATCCTGACTTATAGATGGTGAAATAACTAGTATAAAACTGTGTATGGTGGTGGCTATCAACTTGCAGGAAAAGGTAATTATCGCATCAGTATAGACTCCTCTGTACAAGTGCTTCTGATCGCCATGCCAACGCCGCGCCGTCCAGTTTGTGCGGATTTAAAGTGACTAAATTGCGCTATTGAAAAAGCGTGTAAATGAAATTTCCGCACCTTTTCATCAAGAGGCGCCGTCTACCAGCTAGACACAACACTCGTCAACGCCTAAAATAAAGCACTTAAACCGACATTTATCATAAACATGCGAGCGGCTTCAGGCTACCGCTCCAAGAGTGACCTGAATTGTGGAAAAATTACATTATCTGTACACAAGCAGTGGATGTGTAGCTGACCTTAATTATTGGGAAACATGCGAAAGTGTGAACATGTGTTTTAAAAATAAACATCTACTATAACCTGGCTCCAGATATAAATAATTTACCCAGTTTTGATGATAGTGTCTTCTAAACAACAGTCAGTTGTCGTGTAAAGTGTGCATTCTCCCAAAACCACAAAAAAATAAACCATATGATATTCTTAAATAAACATAGAATTTTGGATTCGTGATTCTGTAAATTGGTCGAACATAACATACTATCCTATTATTAATTTGTTTTAAAGCTTTGTACCTAGTTGTATATTTTTGTTATTTTTTAAAGTAGTATACACTATTAGAATTGGTCTGTATATCTATCATATCCTACTTATACCATAAAAAGTATGATTCTTCGATGTTTGATGCTAAGGATCTCCGTAATGGCTGACCGATTTCGATATTATTTAGAACAGGTATAGTTCGTGAATTCGAATAACAAATAGGCTGTTTTTATCTGGGTACCACGCGGGTGAATCTGTTGGCAATAAGTTATCCATATTCAGATATTGTATGGCCCAAATTGTGCTAAACTTGTGTTAAATTTCATCAAATGTAGGTTTGGGACCTACTTATAACTCAATAGTAGAAACTTTATGCCATTTTCTATAGAATATATTCAAACTGCGCACAAAAATATTGATTATAACTTCAATCTATGTATATAATTTAAAACGACGCGTAACTTTACCGATAAAAATAAACATAGATAAAGTACTTTTAATTTCTATAATGCGATCGAAAATCAGCACAGAAACAAAACTCAACAATCACACGATTCGTTGAAAGATTAGTTCACCTCTTGAAATAGACTCGTAATTATCGTAACCTGGGCTTTTCAGATTTGCTTTCACGCAGATCCGCCTATGCCACTGAAGCTTTTTTTGTGTGTTTTATGTGTTTAACACGTACTAGTTTACGCAGCCATAAAGACGCCAAGCGATCAGTATCGTTTTGACATCTATAACAGACAAAATACAAAGTTGAAAAGTCTCATGTGCCTGCAATTTTGCCTTTTACAGCAACACAATTAATAAAATGCTGAATCTATTACGTGATTTGCAATTTTGACAAAATGGAATTGAATTGGATACTAGATTTTCGCTGGCTTGAAGAAATAATCGCGAGCGTGCCACATAATAAAGCATAGTTTCTGATAAACAGCTGTTTATAGTGGCACTAAAGGGTTTGTTGGCATATTTATGTATTCTGTAACTAAGATTTTGTGATTTGCGCGGAACACGCTTTTTGCACGCGGCATGCGATACCTAATGTTAGATTACATTATTTAAGTTTGTTTATTCGTTGTCTTTTACTCGAATGTGTTTTCTAATTTGCTAGGTTTAATCCTAAACAACGTTATTTATACAATTGCTACGAAATACGTAATAAAGCTTAGTTAGATTGGCCAAAGATTATTTTTATCTTCTCTCTTAAGACATTGAGATTTTACCGTTACACAAAAACGTAAAATAAATTATGATACGAGTCACGTTTGTAGATTATTACATTGGTTTTCGCTGAATTTTGACAAAGTGTGAGTGAAATATTACAATGATTATTGTGATTTATAAAAATTAAAATATTCGCTTTTTAGCATTTTTTGTCTTGCGAGTCGATTTTGACTATTAATTTTACATTTTTGTATATGTTTTATGTCATAAAATGAGAATGCATTAATAATGGTGACAGTGAGCTGGTTATGTTAAATGGGTAATAGTTGCATAAAATAAAATCGCAGGTATATTCACACTCTAGGTTAAAAATAAACTAGTTTATTCAGTAACATGCGTAGAAATTGGTTTTGGACCTCAAAATATTTGTATAGAAATTTAGGGTCAATGCAACGAGTCATAACGGAGGCAAATTTGGTCTAAAATAAAACATTTTATCAACATTTTAAACGCACGGCGCGACGCGGAGGGAGCAAGTCGCGATCACTCACCCTGATGAAGACTCTCGGAATGAGTCGAAACTTAGTCGGTGCCTTCACCGATAGTGCAGTTCGTGAAAATTCCCGTTTTTACAATATGAATAGTCAAGTTCCCGATAGTTTTTGGAATAAAACATTCTTAACATTAATATTTTTTTTTAGAATGTCTGGTTCGAATTGATTGATTATAAATTAGGTAATAGGATTAGTTAAAATATATTTCCCGAAGCTTATAACACCTTTGGCAAGCATGTTTGCGGCGGACGCGTGAGGTAAACAGCTGTCACGTCGCGTTTTTCAGCCGGATACACAGACGCGATGCCTAGTTGCTGAGGAAACGCATCAACAGTGGTCACACTTATTTAATACATTAGGACTCGTATTTTATAATCACTCACTAACTTTAGCAGCGTGCTGAAAGTTGTCTGCCTTTATCCTTTGTTTAGTGTTAGAAAACGACAGCGTTAGTTAGCGAGTGATTATGAATAGGAGTGTAGGTATCCTTGTTCTGTTTAGTTTAGTTAGACCAATCCGACCGAGATTGGATTGCGTGTCTATAGTCCACGGTAACCGTGGACAGATCAGATAAAATTGTACTAGAATCTCAGCTGTTTGCTACATTAAAAGTACTAAGAGCTCAAAATCTATTAATGTTATAGATGATTTTAATGGCATCGGCAACTATGCGAGTTGCCAAAAAGAGGCCGCTCAAGGGTTTTCACCATAATAATTTATTAGTTTACATAATAGGGCACATATATCATGGCTATTTACGTAATTAAATAACACTGCACATGCCTAGTTCTAAGCATGTAATATCAATGAATTTCAGATTCACGTAATTTTTTTTTTGATGTAAAAATTATTAACCTTATTCACTATGCATAAAATAATTTTTTGCTCAAACCTAATAAAATTGCGCCCACTGTAGATCGCCATCCCACAAAATCGGACGTCAATGTTTACAATTCGCATTTTATTCTACCTTACAAATGCACCTTTCATACAATGTTTGTGTAGCGCCCACGTCTAATATACACCTAACTCACACAAATATTCTCATACATTCAACGTTTCCGGCCTGAAATCACGTGGAATTGATAATGCTTGTAACGAAAGATTTATGGACAGTGTAAAAATGTTATTTACAGGTGTGGCGCCATTCCTGTGCTATTTCAGACTTGAAGTTTCGGCATGAGAGAAACATATGTGTGAACTGTCCTGTGATCTTTATATGGATTTGTTCCTATGCTAATTAGAATACCGTTGTTATTTCTTTTCAATAAGTTAAATTAAGTTCGAAGTTAAATTAAAATTAATGAAATGCTTTCAGAAATAAAAAACAAACATGCTCCATATTGGCCATCTTTAGTTCTATACCCAGTACTATATGACCTTTGTGATGCAGTGGGCAAAGGTCTGCCTGAGACACAAAAGTTTGCGGGTTGAATTCCCGTCGCGGGACAAATGTTTGTATGACCTGCAAAATATTTATGTCGGGTATGTGTGTTTTCTGTGTATAATATGTACTGGAGGACTAGAGGATGCTGTATTAAAAATGTCGAGCATTATTTAAGTCCCATTGAAATAAGTTTTTTGTGGAGGCCAATTTGCATAAGTTGACGAAAAAAATAAATAAACGAATGCGCTTCTTAACAACGTGGTTCTTAACGGTGAGAGCTACTTTTTATCTGGGTACCACGCGGGCAAATCCGTGGGTAGTAGCTAGTAGATCATGTTTTTCAAATTACAGAATCTCAATGCGTATAAGTACATTTTACAGCACTTAACACAACACTCACATTAGTCCAATGAAAGGTACACTCGAACGCGGTCACCGTTCGCTAGGGGGGTCCTTCCCTGCAGAGCTCTATAGGTGACCACATCCCGCTGAGACATTGAGACCGTACGTGGTCCGTTTTACTAAATTGAGCATTTTAAAACCTATAAAAACCTTACCTAGCAAGTTTACAAGCAAGTTTTTGTCTTTTGAAAACATCGAGCTTTGTAGGAAAATGGACTAGTCTGGAATTTGTAGTTTTCGTTTATTTTGGGAACTTACGTTGCTTGAGAAATGTGCTCACTTCGCTTTAAAAATTTTCAATTCTTTTAGATAGATAGCAGTAAATAAATGCTATTTACTTTGACGTTGACATTGAATGGGAGTAATTTTACCATCAAAAATTCGACTTACTTCAACCCTTTCCGGTACCAAGAAGGCTGGGGAAAACAGTTGCATAGTCCTCGCCTTAGTAGAGAGCTCTATAAACTCCTAGTCTTATAAAAACTTTTTGCCACTAACTCATATGAACTTACCCAACGAGCTACTATAAAAGGTGCTCTATAAAATAAAACTCCAAACATTTGCAAAATGAAACTCCCTTCCCTGTTTGTTTTCCCTTTCAGTATAGACAGATCGCTAGGATTAACTTTTAAGCTCATTATTTTAGAAACGCGGTCGCCCTGTTCTAGTTAAAGGAAGAATTACGTTGAGATTACATTGAGTTATTGTACAAAACCTCAGACGAATCACAAATTGTAAGGTAGTTATATACATAAGTACTGTTTATATACCTACTTACCTACAGAGTATTTTTAGAAAGTAGAATTTCCAAGAGAACATTTTCTAAAAGTGTCAAACAAAATCGCTCATTGCTGTATTATTGGATATTGGGCATTCTCAGATCTACCTATACACAGTACGTAAATTTGTGTGGAGTTGGGGTATTCAGAGACACGTCCAAGCATTATTTTTGGTACATGCCCACGTTTCAAGAATATCGCTTACATTAAAATCTTGCGACAAAAAATATGTTTTATCTCTTTATATCAGACGAGACATCGTTTTGGAGTATTCCCGTTTGAGCACCTATTTTTTGGGCACCTATGCATTGAGCACCAAAGGTATTTCCATCTGAGCACCAATCAATATTTTAACGTGGTGCTCAAATGGGAACAAAAAATAAAATTTGATTTCATTCCCCATTGAGCACCTACGGTGCGGTGGCTTCTAGTGATGGGGTTTATAATAAATCATATCGATAAAAATCAGCAGTTTTATTGCAGAATGTGTTATTTTATAAAACCAACGTCAATCAAAAAGCTTTCCATGTTACAAATTATGAGATTTTAATCGTTCTAAATATATTCTTTTAAAACATATAGTTTTATAAACAAACTAAAACCAGCAATTTATCGCTGTCATACATTTATTTAGTATTGCCAATGACGTGCCACCTTTACCTTCACTCAAATCATACATCATCGATGTAATTTAAAAATAAAACCCACTACATATTTTTCTGTACAATATTAATAACTATATCTGTAAACGCTCCAATAAATTCTAAATAAAATAAACTCTGTTGCGAAGGAAATACGGTCCATGGGTTTGAGTTTACGAAGACAGTTAGCAGTTATAAATCAGCAAGTCACCTGAGTGTTTTTATATTTATGACTTCACTCGCTTAGTATTCAAAACTTGTTACTATGACAAGGTTCGAAAATATAACGTGATATAAAACATTTTGTCTGAAAGCTTTTTTATAGATCCTCTGTTCTAGTAGATGCCCAGAGGACATCATTACAAAGTTGACCAACTGTCTGTTTGATCTTTGATGTAATATGACAATTCTTATGGGAGATGGAAATTGACAAAGATCAAAGTTTTGTAAATAATGTGGAATTATTAAGAGTTTCAGAGTAAATTAGCATGAAATATATATCTTATATCATCAGTTATCGTTATTTTTATCATTATTAATCTTAACTTAAAAAAACGTTTGTTCTACCTGACTGACTGACTGATCTATCAATACATAGCCAAAACTACCAAATCTAGAAAGGTGAAATTTGGTGCATAGTTTAATTTTATGACGGAAGCATGGTAATCAGAAAGGATTTTCGGAAATTTCCAGTTTAAGGGGCGGGAATGAAGGAGGAACTTTGTATAAAAGTATTTGTTCTTAAAGTTAGAAACATGAAAATTTTATTTCAGCTACCGAGCATAAATAAATAATGATGTGTTTCAGGGTTTTTGGATTTCTATATGATCCTTTGGGATTTCAATGAATAAAAACCTATTGTCTTTGACTTTGAAAGTTTGTATGGGAGTAACGTATTTTTAAAGTTAGGAATTTGAAAATTTTAATTGAAGCATAATGATGCGTTTCAGTGTTTTTGTATTTTCACATTTTAAGCGAGAAATAATTAATGAGGTTTAAGTATATATAGGAGTATCGATTTAATAAAAAAAACACGAGCCGCTGGCAACAGCTAGTTTAACATATAATTTTAAAATTGATTATACCGAAATCCACGCAGTATTTCTAATTTTAGTGATTCTTTTGTTTATTAGATTTTACATTAGATTAATGATCTTTTCCCTTATACCACTAAAAAAAGGCAATTGGAAACGCCTCTTCTTGCCGAGCGTAGCAATGCCCAATACTTTAAATTGTGAAAAAAAGTTATCATTTTTACACGCTTTTATAATATTAGCTTCACTTGTAACAAAAATACTAACAAACAATGTAAAATTAAATCGTGAAAGTCAATAACGACCTTTTTCTAATTTTCAACAAAAATACTAACAAACAATGTAAAATTAAATCGTGAAAGTCAATAACGACCTATTTCTAATTTTCAACAAAAATACTAACGAATAATGTAAAATTAAATCGTGAAAGTCAATAACGACCTATTTCTAATTTTCAACAAAAATACTAACGAACAATGTAAAATTAAATCGTGAAAGTCAATAACAACCTATTTCTAATTTTCAACAAAAATACTAACAAACAATGTAAAATTTAATCGTGAAAGTCAATAACGACCTATTTCTAATTTTCAACAAAAATACTAACGAACAATGTAAAATTAAATCGTGAAAGTCAATAACAACCTATTTCTAATTTTCAACAAAAATACTAACAAACAATGTAAAATTTAATCGTGAAAGTCAATAACGACCTATTTCTAATTTTCAACAAAAATACTAACGAACAATGTAAAATTAAATCGTGAAAGTCAATAACGACCTATTTCTAATTTTCAACAAAAATACTAACGAACAATGTAAAATTAAATCGTGAAAGTCAATAACGACCTATTTCTAATTTTCAACAAAAATACTAACGAACAATGTAAAATTAAATCGTGAAGGTAAATTTCAACCTATTTCTAATCGAAATCAAACTTTGTATGTATAATGTAGTTTGGATGACAATATTATAATTGGTAACTTGGAGCTGATCTGATGATGGATAGTGGAACTCTTCAGTGGCTTCTAGTAAACCCCTTGAGTTTGGACTCATAAGATTCGTTTTGTAGAGTCCAAAAGATTGGACTTGGTAACGAGAATCTGATGATGGAGCCAGGAGTTGCGTAGTGGAATTCTTCAGTTTGGGCTATGGCCCTAAACTTGAAGGGTTATGATTCGTTATGAAATATCCGAGAAGTGCACAAGTCAGTCAGTACCTTACCTGTTATTATATAAATATTATACGTTGAGACTATGTAAATTGTTTCTAATATATTTGTAAACATTAAAACTTCATTAATTAATATATAAAAAAATTATAACTTAGACAACTAAAAGCATACCAGTAATAAATATGAAAAAGTTATTTTACACTAAAAAGTAAAACTAATATGTAGTTAGTAAAAAACTAAATAAAAACACGCTTTTATTACGTACTATATAATATTAAATAACTAAATTAACTTGTGTTAGTTACGATATATATAAGTACCTATGTATTTTACCCTTGCCAACATTTTAACTTCATTTTTGAGTAAACGCAAACATATATATTTTATAAACAATACGTGATAGATGACTGAGATACCCTAGGTGCCAATTAGTAAGCTTGTCATTTCTTTTGTAACTAATATAAAAGACGCGTTTTTTTAGTTTTTTTAAACCACATATTTTATAAATCAGTTCACTTTATTTTCTGCTCAATTAAATCCTTTTTTTCTGTGTTGTTCTGTTGTTACATAACATAACGCTTTTTTGGCCAAAGAAGGGGTTCTTAAGTAAACTATTCTATAGTAAATTTTCTATTAAAATCTACCTTCTCTTACTATTCGGAGCTCATTAGATCTCTTCCGTTTCGCAATTATAACCCAATCACCCCGAATCAATCACGGCTCGCTATAAATCACGTTCATCCCGCGAAATCCCGGGATCCCCAAAAATCCCGGACAAGGAACGTTTATTAAGATCCCCAGTTAGTAAAATATTCATTAATTGATTCTGCGCCCCTCAAGATACCTACCCTCATTACTTGGGGTTGATTAAGCGAACCTGGATGTACGTGGGAATGTCTTTCAAGTATTTTTAGAGACACGATTTTATAAATCGGATCGGGTAAATATAAATTTATCTAACGTTTCTTGAAAAATAAAATCCAACGGCATATTATTCATAGCAATGAATAATGGAGAACAATTTATTTTGAGGTAGCTGACTACCTCAAAATAAATTGTATGTAGACTGATCTAAGACTGAGTAAGACTTATCTATAGCCGGAAGACACATTACAGATAGATAGATAGATAGTTTTTTATTCGACACATACAATACAGCACAGACAAGTACAAATGAAAAGAAAGACAAACAATTAAAGAAACACAGTAAATACAGAAGTACAATAAGTGGGTGCTAACCAGTGCTAACGAGGGCAGTCTATGCTGCAATGGTGTGTATTAGGCGAAAAGGTCCTATCTCAGCTTATTGACAGGCCTCCCACCCAATGGATAGCAAAATCTTGAAAATTGCAGGAAGTCAATGGATCAGGAGGCTCTAGAGCGTTCGTCTTGTTATGTATTTTGAGGAAGTTTATCTTAATAAGCCCAGAGCGGACTGCTATTGGCTGATGATGATAATGATTGGTTGTATTTGGGATATTCAAAACTGATTTAAATTGGGGCTGGACCTACAGTTAAGGCTTCAAGACTACTTTAATATATTTCTATATTTTTGACTTCGAACTAATTTTTTATAATCATTTGACTTTTTTAACTTTGAATAATGTGATCTTATCTCAAATGGGATAAGATGCAAGTGTGTAAGTGTTATCTAAATAGTGAAGCTCTACGTAAAACTGCTAATGTATTTTTGACCTTGCGTAGACCCTCTACGCTTCGTAGCAAATCGTAGAGTATAAAGGGCATGGCTCACTAGATAAACGCGTGTGCTCGGCAGGCGATGACTGCACGCCGCTAATGGGTTGATGTCATTCCCCTGACAGACTCGGAAGCTATGGAGAGGAGATGTTCCTATTACTTCTATTCATGACCCAGTTTTATAAAGCGTGTCTCAGAATTCGTACACCATCCCGATGTTCGTCATTGATGGTTTTTGTTTTAAGAAATTTAAAATTGGACTATTTTCATTCAATATGTTTTTTGATAAAAACTGCTTTTTTTAATCTTCCATGTAGATTTGAAGGCGACATAAAGATCAAAAAACGAGACCCAGTTTTATAAAGCGTGTCTCAGAATTCGTTCACTATCCCGATGTTCGTCATTGATGGTTTTTGAAGAAATTTAAAATTGGACTATTTTCATTCAATAAGTTTTTTGATAAAAACTGCTCTTTTCAATTATTCCATGTAGATTTGAAGCCGACATAAAGATTAAAAAACTAGTTTTTTTACATCTAGGTTTTTCTAGAGATTTTCCTCCGACGTTTTAAAATTATATATGCACAGATTTTTTTTTTCAGTGCAAGGTTCCATCGTTGCTCGATTCAGCTCAAAAAGTATCAACACTAGGTAAATCTACTCAGTCCCTGTTCCACCTACTTACCTTATGGAGCAACGGAATACTAATTAGAGGTAAACATGTTTCCTTTGTGAGATTTTCACATCATTCGGTGAGGGATGATGTTATGCGAGATGGGATGGATGGAAATATTTTTGTTTGATACGTCAGTATGTTTTTCTACGAGGAAAGTACCTCATGAATTGAATTGTAATATTTTTTAACTCTGTTTATTTCCAATAAGTAATCAAGTTTGATAAAAGTTAAAAAATACCAAGCTTGGACGGGACGCCTTTCTATGACCTCCCTGTTGATACACAGGAGCAATATCAATTATGAAACGAAATCGTTACCAGCCTGGTAGATTTTTTATCAGATGTTGCTTGTCCGTTTCGATTTAATAATACTTTAGGAGCTTAACTCCATAATAATAATGTATTTAAATAAACCAAGTTTTCAAACAACTGCTGTTTTAATAATCGGATATAATGATTATAAAAAACAATATAAAGGAATGTTTTAGTTTGAATGCCTTTAAAAATAAATTTAAATTACATGTATAAACTTTTTAACGATACACATATAAAAATGCTTACCTATCTAATATATAGTAATAGCGAAATATAAACATAGCTACTTCATAATTAATTAAGTACTAGTTGTGATAATGTTGAGTATTTATATAATATTATTACATATTATTAAGTTTAAACAATATATAGTTATAGATACCAGAGGATAGTTTAAAACCTAGATTAACTTGTTTAGCATGTATCTCATTATAAGTGAACCATGTGTTTGTATCAGAATAAAGTTCTATAAACCTAAAAAAGGTTAGCCAAGGGAAGAAAATGCTAATTAGCATTAGGTTCACATTGATACTTGGTTTGTCTTGTGCAATAAGCATTTTCTATCTACCTATATTGCTACTTTACTTTGGATGACCACTCCGACTGAAACCAGGGTTGGTTACAAGTTCTTACCTATATTCTGCATAATCTACTCCCGTCCATTAATCATAATCCCGCGCGACGAGGTATGACTCGCGACTAATTACTGTAACTCATTAATTGATTATTCGGATGTCTGTCGCCTGTGCGTGTTCCTCATTATATTATTATGCACAAAATATTAGGTGTAAGTTATTTATATAGTATACTAGCTTCTGCCCACGGCTTCGCCCGCGTGGTACCCGGATAAAAAGTAGCCTATGTGTTATTCTGATGTATAAGCTATATTACTGTAAAGTTTCATCAAAATCCGTTCAGAAGTTTTTACGCGAAAGAGGAACAAACATCCTCACAAACTTTCACGTTTATAATATTACTAGCTTCTGCCCACGGCTTCGCCCGCATGGTACCCGGATAAAAAGTAGCCTATGTGTTATTCTGATGTATAAGCTATATTACTGTAAAGTTTCATCACAATCCGTTCAGTAGTTTTTGCGTGAAAGAGGAACAAACATCCTCACAAACTTTCACGTTTATAATATTAGTAGGATAGGATATAATAGGATTTACTAATTTTTTTCTTAATTATATGTATTCAGTTATTTACAGATTCGCTCATATATCGGCATAGCTGATGTGGGCCTAAAGACTACATGCTTAAATTTGGACTAGGCAGGGCACGTGACTAAAATGTACCCAGAACGTGGGCATAACTCGTTACTCGTTATTAGAAAACAATCAAAGACGATCTGGATGCATTCAAACCATAGTAGTCTGATTTTGCATTAAAAAGCGACCTGTAGAAGGAAAAGGAAGTAAAAAATATAATATTCATAGATCAAGAAATAAAATATAAAATACGTTTGGCTAAACCTCACCTGATGGTAAGCGCAGATGAATCCTATCATAAACAAGTCACCCAGTAATTGTATATTAACTCTTCATCTTTATATGAATTAGGAGATATATTATAAGAGAGAGAGAGAGTATATTTTAAGATTAATGTTGTTGTATGTCAATGTCAGTCACAATAGTAAAAAATTATTAGTAAAATAATGAATGAGATCGTACGTTTTCTCAGCAACGAATTGAATTGTGACAAACGCCGGTAGCGTAGAATTCATTCATTGAATGTTTCGGTGGCGCCTCTAGTGGCGAGTAGCGGAAGCTCTCTCAGGTTCGTGTTTGAATTTCGTCACTGGGATTGGGTTCACAGAATTTTTAAAAGTTGTTGATTTTTTAAATTTAGCTACCAAATTAAAAGTTGTTGAAAGTTACTCAACTCTACAATAACCGATAACAATATTATAGGGTTTATCGATCACGTATTTTTTAGGAAGTACGTTGATAAAAATAATAAATTTGTTCCTAATAATATAATCTGCAGATAAATTATCAATTTCAATTATCAATTTCAGCATTCTGCATACTAAAATTATTATTTTTCATTCTAAAATAAGTATTTTCCATTGAAAAAAAGACAAACAATACAATTTATTAGCCCCTATCTCGCAAACTCAACGGTTATTGCGAGCGTCCATTTTATTAACCACCTTTATTGCTTAATAATCCCGGAGCAAATAAAATAAATTAAATATACAAAAATGTAATGTACAGCCGTTGTGCCCGTGGCTATGCTTATAAACGGGGTTTATACATTGGTGTTGTTCGGTAATGTTTTGAGGATATTTTGTAATTTTATACTTCAAAAAAGATCAAATATGAGATGTCTGCGGTCTAAAACATCCTGGTGATAAAGTATTATTTTAACCGCAAGCTTATCTGATTTTCTGACACTGATCATGTCATAAAAACGATAAAAAAAAATACGCATAACAATCGTTTAAGCCGTTATGGAGAAAAACGTTAACAGACAAACAACCTCTTACACAAAACGCATATACAAGCTCCTTGCGTCACGGGTAAAACCAGCACCAATGCGAAATCCCTCATTCAATACCCATTCTATTTGCAGAGCTCACTACAAACAGAGCACGGTAAGTGAAGGTGGGCCTTAAATTAAAACTCGCGAACAATAGTTTGGACCACTCTTAGCTGCGGGGTGCAATAAGCGAGGGGTGGTGAGAGGGTATTTGTATCGATTTTTAACATCTGTGGGTGAAGAGTTACGTCGTGTTTGATTGGAACAATGCGTTGATAAAAGTTTTACCTCCAATCGAACTTACGATATTCCTTATCTTGTTTTATTATTAATAATACTTTAGTGATGACTTCAATTAACATGTTACACTTACCTTTCAAGTCTACAATTATCATACAATCAGCAGTTTTACCAGAATTAGCGATTTATTCCAGACAACTATTACTCTCTATAAACTCCAGTTCGACTGTCCACCAACCCCCGAGCTAGTGTGAAAACTGCATCTCGGAGGTCAGTTTACATCCTCACTGGACACTGGATGATCCTCACTAATACGTGAAAAAGCTTTCACCAAAGTTGATTCGGTTAATTATAAAATAAAGTAATCGTTATTTCCTTTTTGCTTTTTATATCATTTTACTTCGTAACTTTGCATCCAAGTTAGATAAATATAAAGTTTTTAGAACAAATCTCAAACTGAATTTAATCACAAACTTTTTAAAATATTTATTTTTATTATAATTATTTTTGGAATGCGCATAACGTTTTTTTTTATAATTCATTTATAAATCCATAATATATTTATTGCGAAACACAGGTAATGGGATGACAGGTACATGTTATTAGTTTATTTTTTGTATATTAGTTGATATTGTAGATTAATTCTGAAATCTGAACAATTTAACTAGGAACTTTAATAACTTTTGGTATACAGAAGTTTCATGTGTCATCTACAGATGGTAGACTGTTCTACCATCTAAAAATCAATTATTTAAATATATAGTACCTTCCTTAACACAATGTCCGAAATTCCAATAGCATTATAATCCATACCTACCTCTCCCGACTCATTCGATCGATCATGATAATCCCTATTATATCTAATCGCATCCCCCTGCGTCATTCCCCTGCATAACTGCACAGAACTAATCCTGCATTGTACCTGCGCTAACGGGATTTTACAGGGGAGTTACGCCGGGGAGTTACGGCAAGGGAATGTCCGTCACGGTCGATTGATTTTTTTGATGATTTTGTGCGCTGTTGTGGTAGAGTTTGTGGATAGTTTGTGAAGGTATTTCTGTTAGCAATCTATTTTCCTGTGGCGTTTTGAATGCTAAATTGATGATCCGATATCGACATCTTTCAAAGCATGAGGTTGTTTGATGAGGGCAAGACAGGTAAGATCGATGATTTTGGTAGAACTTTAAATTTACCTTCCAATGTTCGCTTTGATGAGATTCTAACTGAATTACAGCCCAATCTGACTCTCCTGGCAACCGACACCATTAATTACCAAACATGCTGAGTACCTTATCTCAGCCTAACAAAGTCCAACTGCATTTAAATTTAAATCTACCAGCCACCTTCGCAGTAAGTTTTCAAGTAATTTACGAGTGAATATTTAAGTATCACCTACCAGGGGTACAGAACACGCCAGGGGTGGAGTTTTGTGTGTTTTACTAATTGCCAAAAGATGTTAATCAGGTACCGGAGATATCAGCCCGTCCTGTTCTTTCGCCGTAAATAAGGTATGCGCTGTCTTCGTCTCAAGATATAACTCAAAAGTCGAAGCAAAAACCATGACAAGGAATTAATTAGAACTCAAGGTAAATAATGAAGATTGTCGCCGTTCTAATGAGTTTTCTGGAGAGTCTCAGTCGGTAAAATAATTATAGGACAGGTAATTAAGAAGTTTAGGGTGGTATGTAAATGGTGGGTTAATTGACCAGAAAAATGTGACGTTTTGGAATAATTCCCTTCTATGGAACCCATTGGTTTGTAACGTTTGTCTAAAGTTTAAGTATCTAAAATTTTGGATACGATATGAAAAGTAAAAGTAATTTTTATGCATTTTTATAATTATCTGTGCTTTGAAATATGTGTTCGCTTAGTCCACATAATATTCCATCCACATAGCCAGGCTCATAGAATCAGATCCTTTGAAACGTGTTATTATGCAGCGAACACGCCCTTGTTTAAAAAACACATTAAAAACAGAAAAATGTTTGAATAAGACTGTGATTGCGGCTTGCTGGTGCAGCTCATTCTAAAGCCAGCTGTTTCATTTACAATGTAACACGTAGGTACTTGCTTGTGTCAGCATAAATAAGTTGATTAAAAATATCCTTTTGGTTCTTTTAATAATATACCCGTGGTCTTATTTTAGGAGACCATGGGTGATGAATAAACATTAAGCTGCGACTAAACTATCGTGAAAAAATATATTTTTATGTAAAAAATGCAAGTTAATAGATATTTCAGAAAAGAAATAGGTAGGAATAATTTTGCTATACTACTTTTTGAAATAAGTCTATATTAACTAAATGTGTTTTTAAAATATGATGTGAAAACTTTTTAAATAAGCTTATTTAATGGTCTTGATTAAAATAAAACAAAACTTTATCCTCTTTTTATTGAAAACTAACTTTACTTCCGAAATACTTCATCATTTTCATGCATAATACCACCCCGTTTTTTAGATTAACATAAGCAAACCAGCACGATGGCTGTAGGTTTTAATACATGTAAAGAACCAGCTTTTTTATAGTAAGCTATGCCTACAGGGACCGAGTCAAAAGAGAAGGAAAGGAAATACAGACCTACGGCGTTCATTTGGCCGCGTTTTTTTGCTGCGTGTGGGGACACCTGCTTTTCATTGACTTTCCACTGGTATTGGTTACAGTTGAGTGATTGAACGGGTTTTATTAGCTGCTTTGTTTAATTTGGGGGTTGCTCTAATAACATGCCAGCATCAGATGTCTTTATGTAAGAGAACATGTATGTTTAATCGTAAATGGTATATATGCGTCTTAAAGTTTCATCACGATTAAAAAACACAACAAATAAAATATGCAGTTTTTGATGAAAATCTTGGTATTCCGTGGTTTCCTGTTTTTATTTAGCAGGCTTATTTATATGAGTTTGAAAACTAAGATTCTCCGCCACTTTAATTAATGTTTAATTGGTGAATATGAGCGACAATATATATATTTTTGGACGACTTCTGTGGCGCATTGGGTGAACCTGAGACGCAGAAGGTTTTGGGTTTAATTCCCCCATAGGACAAATGTTTGTATGATCTTAAAATATGTGTCTCGGGTCTGGGTATTTTCTATGCATAATAATGTACGTATTTATAAAAACCACATACTAGATAGACCTACAGATACCTAATGCCGCTTTTAACCAACTAATACGTTTCTGCTCATCATTGTGAAACATTATATGGCCTAGATTATAACAAGCAACCGATCGAATTAAGTAGGTACCTTTAATGTCTCTCATGAGGCGTTACAACATATTGTTCTTGATATACCTACGCGCGATTGAAAAGACGCGTGTTTTTTTAAATGACTCGTATCTTTATCGTCTTCGTGTGAGGCAGCCTTTATTTTCAAATGTCTTTTGTCAAAGCAAATTAGCTGAAGGTATTTTTATGAGACATTGATTAACATTTATTGGGCCATAAAAAAGAAATATACAAACGTGACAAGCTAATGGTTATTCTGGAGATATGTAAACAAAACTATTTTAATTCACTATAACATTCTAACTTTTGAAGCTAACATGGTTATGAACTAAGTATATAATTTAATAGAATCCTAAGAAGATTTTTATTAAACATTTATGCTATAGATTTAGTAAGTCTCGTTTTTAGTAAAATCGCTTCACTTGATGAGGTGCATATTTAACTCAAACAGATAAATAATTCTGGACATTTTTTTACACATCTTGCCTCAAAGTAAGCAGGGCTTGTGTAATGGGAACTAAATAAATAAAATAAATATTGCTGCACATTTTTCACACAGCATCATCTAGCCCCAAACTAAGCAGAGCTTGTATTATGGGAACTACATGACTGATATACTACTTATATACTTTTTTTTTTCTTAATACATACATATCATACATAGAAAAACACACAGACCCGAGACAAATATTTGCAGATCTTACAAACATTTGTCCCGTGACAGGAATCGAACCCATACATATTGTAAATACATACATATTATACACAAAAAACTCTCAGACCAAGACTTTAAGTACAAAATTGTGCAAGTGCTTAGTGAAACAAAACAATAGGTACATGGTCTTGTGTCGGTAGTTTTATTAAGAAAAATAAAAATGCTACAAGCATCCATTCAAAAAATATGACCATTGAAATTTTCCCAAATAAAGGCCCCTGCACACGGTCGTACAATAGCGGAGACGCGCGTTATGACGCGTGTCGCGGACTGAGTAGTTTGTCTCTGCGCTGACCATTTCCGGGCAGGGATGTCCCTGCTAGAGGACAAGAAAGGACTAGAGTAGCAATGAGCTAGGTATTTATTAGTTCAGTTATTAATTTTTAATTATTTTGTCATCGAAATCACAAGGGTCGTTTTGTCGCTATTGAAATAGTTAGATTTTTACAATACCGTTTTGTTGTTTGACCCTCGGGAAATAAAAACTGATATTTGTCTTAAATTTGTATGGAAAGAGTAATAAGTGTCTGAACCTCATTGCTACTACGTCAGCCACATCATCGCTTATCACACAAAGTATAGTTATGTGTCTAAACATTTAACATATTTAATACGCCGAAGTTAAAATGTAGAAACCAAATAGTGACGATAAGAAAATGCATGAAAGGAGCCAACGAGGAGCAAACTGATCCCTTTAAATACAGATTCATAGATTTTCTGGCCCTTTTCAGGGCCACCATAGCTTTTCCACAATACAAAAAGATTATCTGGAAGAAAATGCTTTTTAGCATTAATTTCGCCTATGTACTACTATTTTGTGCAATAAAGAATTTTCTATCTATCTATCTTTAACTGAACCGCGTCGGTTCTCAATGACGTAAAACAGGATGATCAAAACAAACAAACGAACTCCAAGAAAACATAATTTTTGGCGTATCCTCGTATTTCCGTGTGCGGGGTTAGTTTGTGCCCCTGCGGGAATATTTCAAGAATATTATTATGTAAGAACATGCGCAAGGCTTTATGATCACCTCGCCTTTCACGGTGACCGGTTTGCCGCGCAGATATCCAGGGTTGCCACGTTTATATGTCTACCTATATTATCCTCAGTTCAATGTTAAGGATTGTGGCTCCTTGAAAGTTCTTCGGTTGTTTCCTTTCACCTCTGAAGGTTTCCTTCTTCTTACCTGGTGAATTGAACGGGTATTTTTCAGTTCTGTGCCACGTCCAACCATGGCTAGGGACTTTCTACCTCTCGGCCGGTTAACAAGTTTTGATTTTAAGTCTTAACCTTATAATACCATCAGAATAAAAGACTAACGTACGGTATCACCAAGCTGGATTAACTCCACACTGGAGCTTTTGATGATGATCAAAAATGACTAAGTTTGAATCGGTGTCTTATTTTTTAAGGCTTGATGACAGAGAATCGACACCAAGGTACCTTGTATGTTTATTAATTTATGAATTTTGTATTTTTCTTTGGTGCAATTATAAAGTTTATCTATCTATTGATCTGTCTTAAAATGGTTATGTTTATCGAATTTGAACTTTCAACATTCTCTAACATTAAAAGAGCAACTTGGTAAAGTAAACTGTGGCAACCCTAGCCATCCGGAAGTTTGTCCGCGGATTCTTATATTTATATTCACCTTGTCGTTCGGCGCAGATTTATTCACTTCTTTAGAACGAGCGCGGAGACCGTGTCCTGTGCTTCGCCCCTCGTGTGGTCGACCGACTGATACACACTGGGGTAAATAAAGCTCGTTTTTATATATACATGTAACTCTCATTTGTCACAACTATTTTAGGTAAATAATTAATTCATACTGTCACAAATGGAAACATATTTTTAAAACTCGTTTATAAGTTTGTGTGATGTCTGCAAATTGAGGCAGATCAATTCAATCAGTTGTTTTCCATCATCGTCGGTTTTGTGCAGGGTACATTTGTAAAAGTGACATTGGTAGGTATTTCAGTGTTTCAAGCGTGCAAGTTGCAGACATA
Source organism: Perizoma flavofasciatum (assembly GCA_958496245.1). Taxonomy (NCBI): domain Eukaryota; kingdom Metazoa; phylum Arthropoda; class Insecta; order Lepidoptera; family Geometridae; genus Perizoma; species Perizoma flavofasciatum. The sequence goes on along the minus strand of OY292419.1, from coordinate 20,219,661 downwards.
ACTAGTTTAATATAATTATCGGACAAGCATCTTTACTAAAGGGATCACTTGCTTTTAGCGATATGAAAAAAACTCTGCGTTTGATCCACCTAGTGCGTACTCCCCCAAACCCCTGTCCACTATGATATGTGTTGCGTAAAATTTTGTTTTTCAGAAGTCGCCCGACAAGGTATGCTGACAAATGCCCGGCTCTATTATAAACCGGGCCTAAAGGGATAGTGGATAGGCACCTTTATCGCTGAGATGGGTCTCTCTATAAGTTTGTTTACAAGTTGTTTTTTATGTGATTTTATTTGGAGTTAACATTATTCGTAATATTGTAATGTCCACAGTTGAGCCTGACTTTCGGGTACCTATGTTTAATAACCATGTATATACGACTAGGTTTTAAACTAAGGATGAGGCATACCAAAACACATATACTCTTAATCACAGTGATACCTTTCACGAATAAAAGTTTCGGTAAACACAGCAAGATGAAGATAATGATACCAAATTGAAAACTCATTTTCTAAAGGGGCCCCGTGTTCCACCTTAATTCGGGAACGTACAAGAGGCGATTACGATTATTTGAATTAAATTACAGAGCTATTCAGTTTAAAGCGATTGTAATCTCGTTCCACCCCCTCGCCGAATAATATTGGAATTCACACGAATTCGAAAAAACCTTTTTGTATAATTGTGGAATTTTCCGCGCGATCAAATGTGAAAAAGTTGGACAATCGAATCGAGGTTATCGGTCGAAATTTGTGTAATTAAATACAAAATGTCAGTGGATTCGGGTTTCGGGGTTTCGAGATGACCGATCCCACAATAAAAAGTGGGTTCGGAATAATGAGAACGGATATTTTCATTATTGGCTATACGCCTCACAATCACTAATTTAGTTAATAGGTAGGTACTCAAAATTAATTTAAAGTCAAATAAATTTATATAGTATCATTTGCTCAAATCATAGACCGTGATTATAACCATAGATTAAATTAACTCGACAAAATACAAGAAAACAAACACGCTCACGACTGTATTCTTCATAATGGACATCCTCAAACTCAGTTGAGAGTACCAAGTAGAGGGTATTCAGAGACACGTCCAAACATTACATTTGGCACATGCCCGCGTTTTGTAAATAGTCACCATTTCACGTGCCAGGTTGCGTGCCAGCCATCGCCGCTTATTGAAACACAAACCGATGGGGCATGCCTTCGAATTTTTGGTTTTACGGCATGCCGGTTTCCTGACGATGTTTTCGTTCACTGTTTTGAGCACAGTGTTATTGCGCACATATATTTTTCTTGTATAAAATTATTATTAGAGCACGACCGGGTCGAACTCACAACCTCCGGATTGGAATTTGGGGTTCTGCCCGCTTTAGGCCAACCACGGATCTTTTTTAAAACAACCGCTGATGCTATGAAAATTCATAGCATCAGCTGTCAGATGCAGTTTTCTTAACAAAATAAAACTGTAATGTATGAACTAGGCTAAAACATAGAAATAACGCGTTGTGTATAATTCCAATATAATTGAAGTGGTCGCGTAAAAAATACTCCAAAACGAAATCATGGCAAAAACGATTCCCACCGAGCATTTGGCACCGCATTTGTTCAAAGCATTGAATAAAGAGGTATTATAATGGCAGATCGATCGGCCGCCGAGAACACCTCGCCACTTGAGTGCCTCTTGTAGCGAAAACTGGGGGAAATGCAGCTGCCAACGATGCACTACATCTTGGATGTGGCATTATAAATAAAAAAAAAAAAAAAAGCCCGACAGACACATACATAGTCCTGATCCTACACTACGATTCCCTGTATCATCGTCAGGAACTACGTGTACTTGCTACCAGAACACCCAGACAAGGAACAAATATTTGCAGAACATGCAAACATTTGTTCCGCAGCGGGAATCGACCTCTGGCGTCGCAGCTGGCTACTCGCCCGCCCGCCGTGACACCGAGGTTGCTAACGGTTACATTTAAAAAGGATTACATTTTGAAGATGATTCTCGCGTAGTTCTCCGAAGAGGATTGGTAACTAGTTTAGACATCGAATTAAAAAAATAAACCACAGAATAATTTAACTATCAGATATTGGGTGCGTCCATCTTTATCGAATGGCATGGCATAAATGGATGGAACTTTTGGTTTTTTTTTTCCAAAATTTCATAATCACTCGCTATTTTATTCCAAAAACTATCGTGATCTTGACAATTCATATTGTAAAAAAGGGAATTTTCACGTACTGCACTATCGGTAAAGGCACAGACTAAGTTTTGACTCATTCCGAGAGTCTTCATCACTTTACCGATAGTGCAGAACGTGAAAATTTCCGTTTTTACAATATGAATAATTGATCGCTATCTTTAGCTGCATGCTAAGTTGACTGATTATATCCTTTGTTTAGTGTTAGAAAAGGACAGAGTTAGATTTAGAAACTTACTAAGTTAGCGTGTGATTATGAAACAGAAGGATTAATGCTCAACTAGTCCACAGACAAATAATATTTTTTATCATTTTTGAAGCATAATTTTTCTGAACTAAACTTGACTAAAATGTAGTTTTTGAAAACAGTCTGTTAAAAAAAACAATAATTTAAAATCTAATTATTTCATTACTAAACTTATATGGGCATTTAAATTATTCAAGTATTTAACAACGAAAACCCATGCAACAATGTGTGTAAAAGTTCAACAGCCAAAAAAAATACCGCATCCAAAATACGAACCGCATTCACCACAGACATCAAATATTTTTACCTTTTTATCTCCGACAATAGTCCTCGATATGATTGCCCCGGGCTCCGCTGTAGGCGCGGGGCAATGTTCACGTGGACAGATGTGCCCCGTACTCGTGTGCGCTTGTTTACACACCGTTCATTTAGAGACTTTTGAGTTGAGTTTAGCTATAATGCTTTGTAGTTTTTAGAAAAATTATATAAGATAAACGCCATATTGAATCGGTAACGCGCTAGTGATAATTATATCGGGTGTTGCAAACGTCTATAAACGCTTACCAACATGTGGGCCGTATTTTGCCACTTTAATGGTATCACAACTTTCAAAATTCATACTCAGTTATATACCAATGGATTTGCCTTTCAAAAACATTATTGCTGCAATAAAAATACTTAACGAAAATATTGTGAGGAAAAAAGCATGTCCATATAACCTAGTTTTGAGAATATGATACTTGTACTAAGAGGCCTCTGCAAGGTGGATTGAAGACGGGAATCGAAACCACGTCGTTCAAGTTAACAGTTTGGAGTCACAAGCCACTACACAATTGTGCTCTAAGATAATGCTTCTAAGTACGTTTAGGTCCATGAATAACAATCGACAAGCTACACACTTTTGTTATAAAAGGATCAAAATAAGTAGGTAGTCCATTGATTTGGGAAGTGCCGAAACAAACTTTGCAACTTCGCAGTGAAAACATTACTTTCGGAAACCGTTACAGCCCGATAGCATCTAATGCCACACTACGTATGGGGGATGATTTATATTATTTATGGGGCAGTTTTATCGATGGAAATTATGACTGTCAATAGGGCAGATATCGATTTATGGAGGTCACCGGCTTCTTTATGATGATGAGCTGAGATTTCGTGAAATATTTCGTTTACTTAGTACTATAATGATCAGCCATCTTTAGCTCGATTGCCTTGATGATGGTATTACAAAATACGCCTATTTATCCCTGTTTTTCATTGATTACGTTTAATAGTACTTTGTTTAGTTTTGTAGCTAATTTAGTCATGAGTAACAGACCGTTATGTGCGTTCATTAAACACCTTATTTTTGCAAAATTCTGCTACATTTGATTGAGTTGTAAATAATATTTAATTATTATTTAAATAAGTTAAAAAATATATATACAACAGTATACTAGAACTACTTTAAAAACATTAAAAAATATCACATTAAAATCTATCTGCCTAATATTAAAATAGGAAAAGAAGACTATTCTTACCTGTAGTGATAAGTCCTATCACTACAGATAGAGAATAGTCCTATTACTAGACAGGTAGAAAAAAAATTGCAGGACATTTTCACACAGCATCATTTAGCCCCAAACTAAGCAGAGCTTGTATTATGGGAACTACATGACTGATATACTACTTATATTATTTTTGTAAATACATACATATTATATATAGGAAAAAACCCAGACCCGAGACAAATATTTGCAGATACAAACATTTGTCCTGCGGCGGGAATCGAACTCGCAACCTTCTGCGTCTCACACGGCGCCACAGAGGTCGTCAAAGTTTAAGTCATCGACCGCAGGCAGGGTCATTACCCAAAAGGCTGGCGACATTACCTCATTGAATAACAATGCTAATTTTCTGACCAAGGTAAGCCCTTTGGTCATTGGTTTCGTCCATGTTTAGTTTTGTTATGTACTAGTTACTGCCCATGGCTTCGCCCGCGTGGTACCCGGTTAAAAAGTAGCCGATATTCGCTGATATTTTAGGTGTCGACTGACGTTGCAAAATTGGTCTCCACAAAAATACTTTTTATTTTAACTAGATAACATAGCCCATGTCCATTCTAAATAATGGTGAAATAATTTTCGAAATCGGATAAGTAGTTTCAGATATTATCTCCTACATCCAAACATTCAAACTTTACCTCTTTATAGTGTAGACAATTTCCGGTAAGTAATTTGGTCATAGACACGCCTAGTTGAGCAGTTGTTCAGAAGGAAGCACATCATGTACCATCTTGCACCTAATTACCGCTCTCATTAATCAGGCCACAAGTGTGATGTTTGTCGGTGACGTGATTAGCACTTCTACGAATATGCAACTGACTTGTCGCGTAATCTGCAAGATCATCTGTGGCCATGATAGATTAATAGAGTTAGAATACCACACCTACCTCAAATGGTAAAACAGTTGAGCTCTATATTGTGATATCCAGGCATGTCTAAGACACATCACTATAGCATGCGAGGAGCTTTCAACCCCTTTCACTACTTTGGTTCTTTCACAATTATTCCCTGGGCCCTTTTCATTTCAATCACAAAAATCATTAGAAACGAAAATCAAGTAAATTGTTGTGTAATTAATAACGAATACCAGAAGAATTTATGCAACAAACTCTGCTTGTTTTCATTTTTTGATGAGCTTTCATTCGTCTTTAGTTTGGTGCCAATCGAACAAGATGAACTCATGTATTGAGAATATTAGTCAAAAGTCACTTGATGTGGTCGGATCGCTGACCTAACGCAGGGTAACTTAGAAAGAACCGGTACAGTTCGTGACTAAAACATATAATATTATGCTACTTTTATATTGATACAAAGTAGACGAAGTTCTGGGCATAAATGTGTTGTATGTGATTAGGAGAATCACTGTTTCAGTGAGCAGAAGCATTGAAGACTTATTTTTACTAAAACGGGATATTTACCACAGTTGCATGTATGTTAGTGGCAGACGAATCAATCTACCCTCTTTCTCTCTTTTTTGCGAACGATAACACCACTAATTAAAAAAAAAAATATAACCTTGATAGTATCAATAGTTTTGATTCAGATTCAGATTAATTTATTGACCATTTCGTTATAATATAAACGTTGGCATGTCAGATGGATATACATTCACACTTAAAGCTACTACAGATGCAAATCAGAAAATGAACAATTAAATATTTTGTTACACGGTAATAAGGGTGATTTTCGAAAAAAGATTTTATTTTAGGCTTAAACTGGTTGAAGGGAAGCCGCGTTACTTGTAAGGGCAGTTTATTGTACATTAACAAGGTATATGACTGGATTGATAAATGTTTAGATCATCCTTGATGATCTATCTATACATTGTAAACCTACAAAACTTTGAAAACCCTGTAGCATGAAAAAAGGGTTTAAAACGAGCTGAACATTGGACAAATTAGCCAAAAGACTATTGCTTGAAACTTTCAGCAGTTCTAGCTATTTTTTTTTGGCTAATTTGTCCAATGTTCAGCTCGTTTAAAACCTTTCTTAATGCTACAGGGTTTTCAAAGTTTTTTACATTCCCTTGTTGATCTAAACATTTATCAATCCAATCATAAACCGTGATTGTAGGTATTAGTATTTTTCTTGGAACAAACGATTTTTCTTTATTTCATGTGTTGTATTTGTGGATATGTATATTATATCGTACGTAGAAAAAAACACCATTTATCACTTCAAAGCTAACTCAAGACTAACTCAAACATATAGCTTACAAGTTCCATTTCGCCGATTAATTCTAATTGCTGAGCGTCCCTTCAGAGCACCGCACAAATTAGTAACTGGTTTCTTAGAAGGCATACCCTGCTATTGTTGAGCTGGTGTTCCACCGGCACCTATTTATAGCTGGGATATACATCACGCTAATTAGAAGGAATTCAACAGCCGCATGTGATTTTTTGAGTGTTTTATTTGCAGTGTAAGATATTGGAGACAATGCAAAATACTAGCATATGCTGACCTTTTTGGCACAATGAACAGTCTAGCTAGATCGATCAGAAAGGTGCGTGACGGGTATGTTCAGTTCTATTTATAAATAATCCAAGTAACTATTTATTAGTTTTTTCTGTTTTTACTGTCCCTACGTCCTATTTCTGGATCATAGGATACCTAGTAGGTAACCTACTTTTTGTCATGTTAATCCAATATTTTTTTTCATTTCATATCATTCTAATGCATGTTGTTCTATGATTTGTTTTGCTAGACACATCTATGTTTAATTGTTCTGAAACAATGAGACACGAACATTTTAAAAAAGCTGTCATTTTGGTGCAGGTATTCGGTGATATTCGTATTCTTATGTTAACAATTATTATTATTCTTGACAATTTTTTCTCATAATTTTTGACATTTTGTATAATTATTGACATTTAATTTTATATTGTTTACCTACTTATTCACCTGTTTTATTATTTAAATTGTATGTGTGTAATTTTTAAAATAATAGCTACCTGCAACGCCCTGACAGGGCCGATGTACCTACCAACCTACTTGGAGCTACACTAGACCTAAGCTTAACCATTGTATGTAGGACATTAAGCATGAATAAATGAAATATAGAAATATAGGTAAAGATAGTCTTTAGATTAGAGTAGATTGTCCTTATTAATAGGAATCCTTTTCCTTTCCATCCAAACTTTGACATTTGTAGTACTAGCTTCTGCCCACGGCTTCGACCACGTGGTACCTGGATAAAAAGTAGCCTATATGTTATTCTGATGTACGAGTATAAGCTATATTACTGTAAAGTTTTATCATAATCCGTTCAGTAGTTTTTGCGTGACAGAGTAACAAACATCCATCCTCACAAACTTTCACGTTTATAATAGCAGTAGGATTGGTAGGAACCAATGCTATAAACGTAAATGTTTGGATGTAAGGACGTTGGTTATTTGACGATGTTTTATCTTCGTATCTTCGAACTGATTTGAAAAAAAAATTAACAGGTATAGTGGCTAGATTAACTCATATGCTATTCATATTGTAAAAACGGGAATTTTCACGTACTGCACTATCGGTGAAGGCACCGACTAAGTTTCGACTCATTCCGAGAGTCTTCATCAGGGTGAGTGGTTGCGACTTTCTCCTTCCGCGTCGCGCCGTGCACTACTATGGTATGGAATGAGTCGAAACTTAGTCGGTGCCTTCACCGATAGTGCAGTACGTGAAAATTCCCGTTTTTACAATATGAATAGTCAAGTTCACGATAGTTTTTGGAATAAAACTCATATGCTGCTTAGTTCGTGATCTAGATTAACAGGATACTTTGTATTCGGGTACTGCGCGAGCGAAGCTATAGGCGGAGACTAGTACTTAATCATATAAATAATATACTCTCGTGTAAATGATTAGTTTCTGTCGCTTTGCCACCGATACTGCTTCTCTGTGGTCGGTCAATATTGCCGGTGTAAAATCAAAGTCAACTGTACTCAGACCTGTACCTTAAAATATCCAATAGTGTATTTCAAAATATGATAGAATCCGTTTTGATAAAAATCTTCCTTTCCGCAGAAGCGCACGAAAACAAAGAGCACAATTTGCAAGCAATTACTGATCCGTTAATGGCGGAATGAAATGACGTCACATTTTCACGGTCACGGAGGCCACATCAAAGAGTTCTGAGGGTGCGACCCTCGCGGACTGTCCACCCCATCTCAATGAGGCTGCAGGAAATACGCGGTGATAAGGTGCGACATCCTACTATCCTACTAATATAATAAATGCCAAAGTCTGTGTGTTAGTATGTGTATGTGTGTATGTGTATGTGTGTGTGTGTGTGTTTGTGTGAAACCGATTTTGATGAAATTTGGAATGTAGATAGTTTAGGATCTGGAATAAATAACACATAGACTAATCTTATTTTCGAAAATCGACCCCTAAAGGGGGTAAATAGGGCGGTAAAGTTTCTAATGATAATAGATAGTAGTAATTCTACAAGTACAAGACAACCTACTGTACAAGTTCGTGTAAGAATATTCCCAATCCTGATTTTGAGGTTTATCTACGAGCCATCTGAAATTAGCCTGGTTATAACGTGCCTTCCCAAGTAAGTGCACTGGCACTTAAATGTTAAATCAGGTTCTAAGTTAGCTCGATGTATGCAACGAAATAAGTAGGTAACCTTTAAACAAAATACGTAGAAAGTCCATATTTGATGCTTATAAAAACAATCAAGAACGGTCCGCAACTTGTTCCATGATATAAGAAAAAAATATAGGTGCATAGCTATGAGAGAATGCTTGCATGGAAGTAGTCCAGTTGTAAGGCGTACTGATTTTTTTTAAACTATCGGTTGTTCTGGCTTTTTGTAAGGGCACTTTGCCTCAAACTTATCACTTAGTCAAATTAGGGGCAACAAAGAGAGAATGAGAAAAAGAAAAACAGTGGCACAAGATAAAAAAATAAAATCACCACGTCACCCTTCACTATACTATTTGTCGTTTCACAGTTCACACTTTAAAAGCAATATTAAAAATGACGTAAAATGAAACCGTCAAAATAATATAAAATATTTTAAAAAATGTTATCCAATTTCATTAAGCGATACTTAACGTATTTCCTATCGTTAAAATAAATACGTATGTACTTAACTTTTTATCCGAGCCATGGGCGTGACAAGAAAATAAAATTTTTCTTGGGAATCCCACTTCTGAACTTTTGGGGAAAATCAGGTGGAATTGAACCACGTAACACTGATTATCAACTTTCACACTTTATTTATATTTCGTTACACTTGTTACTCTGTTCAACACTTCTGAACGACTGCCTCGAATACACCAACTGGGTTCTACATTACACTTCCCTTCCACTCTAAATGTGACGTGACAAAAACGAAAGCCCCTGATTGGCTACAGAACTTTTAGTCAAATCAACAACTGGTTGAATCATGTATTCAATATTCAACAAGTCAATTAAGCATCCAATATTAGTAATATCCTCGAACAAATTGTCATCCGAGCAATAACTTAAAAATATATACGTATAACAGGGATAACATAACAATTTACCTGATTACAATGGACAGTCCTAACAATAATGACATACGTATTTTTTATTTTTTCAAAACTACCCTTTGGGGGTGTGCAATTTAGTTCTAACTTTGTATAAATTGTAATCCTTGGTTCGATTCATTCAAAAGTTGGTGGACATAGTTTGAAGCCTGGAGACGGTCATATGCTACTTTTATTAACATACAACGTGGGCGAAGCCGCGGGCAACAACTAGTTTTGAATATTTTTTCATGTTTAGTGCTAAAATTAATCTTCATTTAAATTTGAGTTAGTGGGCACCCCTACACTACAATAAAGTCATGCAATTATTTATAAAAAATAAAATACATATTATTTTTTATTGATATCGAAGAACGCCTGGTTTCCTCGCAATCCTATTAATTTAAAAAAATGCTTTAGTTTGAATGTTAGTAATTATGGTTTAACCGATTTGAATTAAAATTAATGTATAGTTCGTGACCTAGAATAACACATAGGCTACTTTTATCCGGCCTCCGTAATCTGTATCTGAAAGTCACTCGGTGACGAACATTTGACAATTCAAATGATCATCACAACCCCGTATTCTGAGTACATATTTATAGTAATTAAACGCGAGTGAAAATCATTTATTTTGTCAAATGTACGTCCCCGAGTGCCTTTCAGATACAGAGTAGGGGGCCTGGTACCACGCGGGCGAAGCCATGGCTAGTAAAATTATTAATAGGTTAATTTTACCAACAAATCGCACTCTTAACTTGCGTATACGTGATATTAGGGCCGGTGCACACATACCTCTCGCGAGTCGCGATGCGACACCTGAGTACACTGCACCCCTGCCTCTATGTTGGGGGATGAAATGCTGTGAACAGTGGAATGAACTTTACTTCTGAATTTTGAATAAAATGTTATGTACGTCCGAAGGTGTTGTGAGCAAACTGACTAAGCATACGGTCCACGAGATGGTAAGTGACTACCCTGATACATGGTGGCAATATAAGGTGGAAGTACTTCCCAGGACAACATACTGAGATAAAGACTTAGGTAGGTGCGGTAAATAAAAAATCTTCGGTTCGACGAATGTTCTATTTTTTTTTTCATCTCCTATAAAATAAAGATTGTACTTATTTAAAACTATGTCTACTTAAGATTTAAGATATGGCATTGATGAAATGTATTAAGTGGTCAGTTTCTTATAATTGATAAGCGTTTTAGTATATGGCGGAAATACTAAAGAAAGAAAGAAAATATATTTAACACGACATAAAAAAATAACCTTAATTTTGGAAGTAAGGATGGTGGGATAATTTATGGGAATACATAATAATAATAATTTATGTTTGGACAACCTACTTATAAGTAATACCTGTAACTGAAACAGAAACGCCCCACGCACCTTACTGCCTAATCCATCTACCTAGACAGTTTTATGTCGCACCAAAAAGGTATCAGCTCAGCATAATGCTAGGTAGGTGGCTACCTACTTAGCGCTGGTATTCTGCTGACCCTGCGCAGTGACGTCACAGACGCCAGAACCAAACAATACGCTCAAGAGATTATTATGTGTATTATATAAATATATATTTTTTTAGACTGTATTTACTACAATGATTCTATAGAATAAAGCAGACTCCATATCTCCAAACTCCATTTTAAACAGATTCGATCACGGCAGTATTAGGGAGTAGTACAAAAAAATGTCACAGGAACAATTACACGGCATCTGTCGCTGGCCAGCCCCCGTCCAGGATTCAATATATGCTGATTGGATTTACACTGCGAGGTGGGGAATAAATTAAAGCTACACATGTGCCACGGGCTTTATGTTATGGCGACTCATTTGTTTTGTAATCCTGCAAGTATTTCTATAGCTTTATCCACTTTTCACTTCCAACTTGCCACATTCTTATTCCATGCCCTAACGTATGCCTCAAAATCAGTTGACGACACCAAATGCCGACTGGGCTTCATTTATTTTACGTTTACAAAGTTATAGTTAAAGATTTATGTAAAAAGGCATGCGTTTAAAAGTTGCAATGAAAGTTGTAAGTTGAAGATGAAGGCGCCTCAAGTGTGGACACGCCTTTTGAACGGTAAGCTGAAGGGGTTTATTCAGAATCGATGCTTCACTGACATCTTTACTCCAATCGTAAAATCAAATTAATTAGGCTACCCATTAATACCCAATTAGACCATACCACAGATAGCCAATAGTTAATAGTCATTAGTTATTTATTTTATAGTCTGTCCTAAGTCTAGTCACCGGTACGAAGAACATAATTGATTTATGTTTGTAATTTATATCCAGCTATTAATTTTCCAGTTAAATGGGTGGATTATTCGGCTTGACGTCATTGGTAAATACCTACCTGAAGTATTTTGGGATACAACGCACTAAAAAGCATGATACCACCGTGGGGAAACAGTCTCGATCAGACTGTTTCCCCATGGTGGCATCTTTGCATTCATACTCAGTGTTCGTGTCCTCACAAAAGGCCCTGTCTGAAAACCCGCGCAGCAACGAGCTAACACGATGCTACATCAAGCTGAGACAGGAACCTATTATGACCCCAAGCAACACATATTTCTTCTATAGGCTAATTCTTTTTTTAGTATTTTACCATATTTATGTTTATGTTTTTTCATAGTAGAGCATTCCACGCTTTGGAATTCTAACTGAAGCCACAAGCCACCGAATTTTGAGTTCTATCGTGACATAACTATTTCAAAATACCATGTTTGTGTTTTTGGGTTCAAATAAAAAATTTCTCTCTTTCTTTCAGTGTGGAGATCCCTTAAAATGCCAAGAAGGGGATAGTCAGAGGCCAGTTATCACTTTATATTTGGCCAACGTTTTTGCATAGTAGTTATTATTCTACGCTTTGGGTTGCGGCCAATCGACGCTTTTTCAGAATACTAACTGAAGCCACACGCCACCGAATTTTGAGTTCTATCATGACATAACTATTTCAAAACTATGTTTGTGTTTTTGGGTTCAAATAAAAATTGTCTCTCTTTCTTTTAGTGTGGATCCCTTAAAATACCAAGAAGGAGATAGTCAGAGGCCAGTTATCACTTTATATTTGGCCCACGTTTTTGCATAGTAGTTATCATTCCACGCTTTGGGTTGCGGCCAATCGACGCTTTTTCAGAATACTAACTGAAGCCACACGCCACCGAATTTTGAGTTCTATCATGACATAACTATTTCAAAGCAATTTCGCTGACAATTATAACGTGTAACGGGACATTTTCCTCCTGTATAAAGGTGACGTTCTTATAAAAAAACAAGCTCCTTACTGTATTCTCCATGACGGATAGAAACATACACAGTGAGTAAATCTTGTAGGATACCAAGAAGGGGGGGTAGTCAGAGGCACGGCTATGCATTTGACACATTATCAGTTTTTTTTAAGGGAACCCTAACTAATGGCACCCGCCTTAGATTATTGATTCTAGAATATGCCGGTTACCTCACGATGTGTTCCTTCACCGTTTTAAGGAAGTGTAAATGCGCATTGAAGTACGACCGGGCTAGAACCCACGAACTCCAGATCGGAAGTCAGAGAACCACCTACTAGGTCAAAGCGACTCTAAAAGTACATTATAAATCTGTAGTCTAAACTACTTGATCAATAAAACGGTATTGGTAATCAATAGCAGTAACATTGCGTTATAACACTGGCCTGCTGGCGGCTCGCCAAGACAGTGGCTGTATTGGCAGGTAACAATACTATGCGTTGACACTGCGAGTTTCACGTGCCAGTAGCTAAACAATGCAAACATGCCTCGCGTTCTTGACTGGTAAACTATGACGCTGCTTGTTTTGCGTGTTTGAGATTGTGTTCAATCTGGTGTAGGTAAGTTTTTTCTACTCTTCAAAGATTTCTGGAAGGTATGTGCGATCGATTATATTTCAATAAGCGGGGGTTGGATAACAGAATCGTTGCTGTGTAAGAATATTCAATTTTTTAACTTGCCTCTGATAACCTCTGACTTGACCAGGGGATAGCCTTTGTAAAATCTAATATTAAAATACAACTCAAATAGCATTTTTTTTCTCAAAATCCTGGAAAAGTTCGGGAGTTTTTGGTGAGACTAAAACAAAAGCAAAGCTTAAATTGTCCGTGAGACTTAGTTCAATTTGCATAGTTTTCCCTATATAATCCATGGGAATAATCCCGATATGATGTGATCTCGAAAAATATGATTTGAATAGTAATAGATTTTATATTTTTTTCAATAAAAAAATCTATACGATCTATTTATTATGCTTACAAAAATGTACTTACATAAATTTTCACGTCAATTTCAATGTTAACTGTGCTCTTCATTATAGTTTGACGTCCAGCTACTGGCTCCATCACTGGGCTCGTGTAAAGGGACTCCACCTCAGCATGGCTGCGATAAAACGCAGGTATTTACGAGCCGTCTGTGGTCTATTGTTTCTATGTACCTGCCTAGTAGATTCGACTTAATATTTATTATACAGTTCACTTCTTCATTTACTGTTAAACAGCTAATAGACGTTAATGTAAAATTAACTAAGCATTTAAGGGTTAAGTGCTTCCTAAAGGTAACCCAGTAAACTGTATGGCGAGTAATAAACAATGATTCTTCATAATCATCATTATCATGGTATTATAAAATGCCCACTGCTGAACATAAATCTCCTAGAAGTATGCCACGATAGACTGTCTTGTGCTGCCTGCAATATATCCAGTTATCCACTGACTCAACATCGATTTATCGGATACGAAATATTCTTGTATTTACTTACTAACTTAACACATTTTTTCCTACAAAAGCTACACATTAGTAAAATAAATAAAAAACCAAGAGGCAACAAAGTATTTAAATTAAAACAAAATTCATAATGAATTTGGAGTTAAACCTAATAATAATGAAATTGAACCAGCGTCCAATAAGCAAAGCTCCCAGTGGGTTCTGCAAATACCATCTGTACCGGACTGTGAAAGAAGCGAAGCGTGCCGGTACGCTTCCCGGTAAAAGTACCGGAATAAATTCACTAAAGGTATTTAGGAGCAATGCGCTGATCGATATCTCTAAAGAGCTGATAACACCACTAACTCAATGATACCCGTGACATAGAGACACGTATCCTATCCGTGTTTTTTTAAACTCGTTTTATAGTGGACAAATAAATAATGTTTATATATTTTTAATGGTTTTTCAGCCACTATGGCTCTTTAGTTTTACTAAATTATTTACAGACGGGTAAAGTCTCAATAGTCAGAATCTATTTGAGTTGAGAGAATTGGGTTGGTGCTATAATGTAAAAATTCCTCGTTAATCGAGGTTAGCTCTATAGAGTTCCGATAAGTACAGTCAAGTCCAAATCGGCCACGTGGCTCCAGCGCCAGGTGCGGCAACCGCACGCCTCTAAATTTAACGTCTTTATTTCTGTTTCCGACTGTACCGACTACGCCAATGTTTTTACACACTTCTGCAGACCCAACTCTAATTGAAGGTAGATTTAAAATAACAGGAGTATTTTAGTATCGAAGGGGCAGTTGTTCTGAGAAGTTGGTAACACCTGGTGTTGGAGAGGATGTTTAAAAAGTTATTTTTGATTGGTCAACGGTTTTTATGATGGCAAAATAATGTAAATGAATTTCTTCTCATAACGTTGAAGGAAAACATTTTGAAGAAATTGGCATGAACCAAGATGTTTGAAAACAAGTGCCAGGATTATAATGTAATGTTTGGACTTACCTTTGACTACCACTTGGAATACTTACGACTAATTACAGATTTGCGTACTGAGTATGGATCTAAGAATGCATCTCATGAGAAAAATAATTATTGTAAGCATGTTTTAGTATTCATTTCTGAAATTAATATATTTCGTTATGGAGGCAGGCACGATCATTATCATCGGGAGATGTTCTGTGACCACGTTGAACCCAAGGTCGTCTCCATCTACCCTTGTTTCTGTGACTGCTATACCAAAGACTAGTGTAGTCACTACCAAACACGATGCAGTTTTAAAATATCTGCTCTAGTACGTTTATTTCGATTTATCTAAATTTTCCTCCTTGACTCCAAACTAAGTTAAAGCATAATTGCCTCCCCCTCTACCTCTGATGTAATTACTGTTCTCTTATCTACGGAATACTTTCCTTTACCGCACCTAACTTCGCGATTATCAGGTAAAACTTTGGCCCGGCAAATTGAAAATTTTACGAGTTTTCTACCGCGGACAGAGTCGGAGAGGAAAGCGGACGAAAATAAGTGACTATCGAAATATGTTCATGTAACTGTGCCGAAATATCGTCAGCTAGCTAACAACACCGCGTAAATAGATTATCCTAATTTTTCAGGAGAACCAAAAAACTGTTTTGTTAACTCCGCACAAGTCACACAGAATTGAAATCGCTAACGCTGAAATTGAAACTGTGATTGGTTGGAATGCAATGTTTGTATTGGTGAACAGAAGCGCAGTGAAAAGATCTATCCAATGGCATAAAAATGTAAAAACCGCAAAATTTTGACTTGAGCGGTGTTGTTAGCTATCGATATCGAGAAAAGTTAAAACTCACAAATCACGGTAAATATCACGTTTTAATAAAGATTACATGTTCATGATAATTTTAAAAGTTCTAGTGTCAGTTACTTTTGCATTGAGAGTTTTATCTGAGGTAGTCTGAGCTAATTCTCTCAAACTTCACTAGGTGGCACTATATGTATCTACTCGAGATCTTACTAATATCATAATTGCAAAAAATTGATATTTAACCTATAAAAATATGAAAATTATAAGTAACTTACTCTTTAAACTGCATAACTTACTAAATGCATTCACAGAAGACAAATTACGTACCGATTTAACAGTGTAGGCATCGTTTCGATTCATTCAAAGCTATCTCATTAAAAAAGTCGAAATCTGTATTTCTCCAATAAGACGGAATAAAACTCTTTATCGCTTAACGCTTTAAGTCCAGCCATGCCAGTCTCCGTTTGGAATTAATTGTGTTATCAAGTATTAATGTGGTATCTTGGCCGCGGTTTAATTACCCCCGTGTTTGGGAATTTCGTTATCCTCCGCTTACTGGATTTCTGGAGCCTTTGATTCCATTTGGTTTCATTACGTTTTTGTAATTAATTTTGGGGTATAAATTTAAATGAGACAGGGTTTCTACTTTCAAGAAACTTTTTTCACCAAAAGTTTCATGATATGAACAATAAAAAGTTTACTTAAACCATCCTTGGAGGCAAACAAACTCACAAACAAAAAAAAACAAATTTTTGCCCCTAACACATCTAAGTCAAAAACAATTGGCATTTTTTTTATTGAAATCACAAGTATCGTATAGAAACGTCGAATTATAAACTTAGAAGGACAAATTATTTACCTACTTAATAACTTTAGGTATTTTCTCCGATAGACCCTATTAGATTGACTATCCAAACGTCAAGAGTATCACAGTATCAAACCGGATTGATCGAAAACCAGGGTTGGAATTCTCTTTCAGGCAAAACTAAAAGAAACTCAATATCAAAAAACATGAAACACAAAACACTTTCAAATATAAACTGTTGAATTCAAACATGGCGCGCTCACGTTCGTAAGGTAAACATTATTATTTTAAAATAATGTCTCACAGCTGCTATAATAATAACACTTGGTTTAATTATAAACATGCGAATTATTTTTATGTGTTTGCGAGGTAAACGTAATCAAATAGGTGCTACGCCCGATTTAGATTGTTTTGATATCTTTGATGTTCTAAGATGTTTCTCTTTACATTTTCCTTCTACTTTGTTCATTTTAAAACCTAGTTTGGTTTAGTTCACTGTTCACAAACATGCTACATATAAGGGTCTACATCTGAGAGGTACAAAAAAACACCTACAATTGTAGGTAAATGACCTGTAAATTTAATTTTACCGATAAATTACTATTGACAATTTAGTCTCAACTTCATACCAATATTTAACATTTATTACTTGACCAAGTGCCTCATCATGTCATGAGGAAGGGCTTCTAAATGGTCAACTAAATGTTAACGAAAGTAGAATTAAATACGTGGTGTAATCGTATATATCCTCATATGCTGGACATAATAATGCTGGAAATTACCACGATCATTTCAATTCTATATCATAATCAAGCAATTCGCATCTGCATCTAAAATGCATCTTAGTACTTGTTAGTATACGAAGAGTGTGGTTTCACAGTAAGCGATACATTTTGTTTATCTTGTGAGATAAAAATGATCTTAAGCCGAATAATCCAAAGAAGAAGTATCTAAAGTTGGCAATGCAAAGAAAACATAAGTGCAATTAGATTCAGCCTTTTTGCATTTTGGAATCAGACAGCCTCACCTTTAGCAACCATTCTTGAAGTCTTCCTGCCCACCTCCAATCGGACGTCAATCATTCACACCTAGCCGCGAAGTACCGTAAGTAGGCTCGTCCGGCACGCCGCCGGTACGCTGCAGACACGCTGCGGGAACGCGCGTGCTACGCGTGACGACAGCCCGAAGTGCTAGCGATTTATCGACGCCAAATTGTTCTAAAAGGTGAATGTTAGGCCGTGCATTCACGTGGTAAAACTTTCTCCTGAAAATCTTGTGTCTAACCACGGTGCCATGGTACTTCGGTGCTCGTAGTTCCTGATAACCACGATACAGGGAATCCGAGTGTGGGATTCACCAAAGTGGAATAGACTCTGTCTGATCAGGCGTATAATAGAGATATCACCACAGAGACTCGCCAGTCTCTGTTATTCAAAACAGAAGATTTTCTTTGGAGCTTAACAAAATCTACTAGACACAAATGTCCCCACTAAAAAAATATTTTTAACAGTTGCTGGACAGTCTATAGTTATTCAACTGATACGATTTAAAATGTGATAGGATATGTCAAAAGTGACAGATAATATCAAAATAGACTGGTCATTTCAAGGATAGTTAGGTTTTTTTTTCAGGGTACCATAAATGTTTTCAAGGAAACGTATTTTTTTTAATTAGGTACGTACCTTCAATCCTAGGTATTACAACGGATAAAAACAGTTGTTTTACTGAAAAAAACAGACGAAATATTGAAGATTTTTTTTTAGTTTTTTCAAATGAAAATAGCAGCACAAAATTACTCAATAGAACTTTTGTTTCCTTTTTTTCTTAATCCCCTCGGAACTCCAATTTTCCAACAAACCTAAAAATAATATCCTCCTACATAACAAATCACTTCTCTTGCTAAATCCTCTCCTCTATTTAACCCATTTATCACCTACAAGCAGGTGTACATCTTTCACATTAAAATTTACGCTTTCGAAATAATAAAATGTAATCAGAGAACAGTAAAAGAAAATAAATAGATTCCGAACTAAAATAAACATGGATGTATTGGAAGTGTTAAATAGTCTGCGGTCCGTCCGGCTGTATATTACCTGTTGGTTTTACTGAAATGTTTGATGCGTTTGCGCTTGATCGACATTGAACTGCAGCAAAGCGGTTTTGATACTTTGAAATTATGATCAACTAGCTGCGCCCCACGGTTTCACCCGCGTAAGTTTCGATTCCGTAGGAATATCGGCGATCTAATCAAATTTTAGAAAACAAAAGCTGCTATTGTGACTTAACTATGCTAGTAAGATATATTCCCTCCCGGACTTTTTTGTAGGTAATAATGAGTACTTTAATCATGTAGTACATCATTTTTATGCATCATCAATAATTTTCTCAGCGCACGCCAAATAATAAATTTTATAGGCAAAATTTTGCTACTTTTGGTTACATTATTGCAATTTTCTTAAGGATCTCTATTTTTTGAAAATAAGTAATAGCCTAAGCTACTTCTTGATAATTTAGCTTTCATTTGGTTAAAAAATGGTTAAAATCGATCCAGTAGTTTCGGAGCCTATTTGATACAAACAAACAAACAAAAAAATATTTCCTCTTTATAATATTAGTATAGAAGTAGGTATAGATAACTTCAACGTAAAACTTAAATTACGTCGGTGCCAGATGATTTCAAGTAGAGTTGGGCAGAACACCTTGCCAGACGTGGTGATAGTCGGTTCGAATGGTGGCCTAAGGCAGACCGTAATTCAGGACAAACATATAAGACGGAGGAGGCTGGCCAAAGGGAAAAGAGGTTTATATTGGGCCAACACAAAAGTTGATGATTTTAGGCTGAAATTATGACGTAGCTAGTGGTAGGTGACGTACTCTGACCTAACTAGAGATGTTCTGGCGAAAGGTCAAGTCATGAGTACTCTAAACAGACAAGCTTGTGCAAAAAATTAAGCGAAAGAGGTATACCAGGATTGTAGCAAGTGGACATCCGTGGTTTCTGCCTACCCCTCCGGGAAACAGGCGTGACTTTTGATATGTATGTATGATAAACTTTAGAGATAATTGCTTTATATATAGGGTTGAATAGTGAATACTTGCTCGCAATAAGCGAATATTGTTCCTATCTATAATTTTGCTAGCTGTGAGACTAAAGTAATAACTTTCCACAACATTGTTTAAAGCGCCATCTCTTTCCAACTCCACTTAAGTAATTCTTGAGAAGCACTCAACTATTTGGTCGTAAATATAATTCATATCCTAAAATGATACCAAACCATTGCAATGCTATAAAAAGTACATTAAAAT
Organism: Perizoma flavofasciatum; assembly: GCA_958496245.1. Lineage (NCBI taxonomy): Eukaryota > Metazoa > Arthropoda > Insecta > Lepidoptera > Geometridae > Perizoma > Perizoma flavofasciatum. Next base: position 20,199,550 of record OY292419.1, on the reverse strand, counting down.
TGCTAAGATTTTTTTAATACAAAGTATCAAGACTAGTTTCTTGGTAAGTAGGTACATCACACGTAAACGGCAGCCATGTGTTTCGTGTCGGTGCGCGTGCGCCGCAATTTGGTCACGATCACCATTACCTCTACCTGTTACTAATAATATATTTTTATACGATATTTCGCTTCTATGTTTACATTCGATTTTATTATTTTTTATCCAGCTCTATATAACACGGAATGTTTGCCGATAGTTTGTATTTCAACGATTTTTGCTGCATATTTTGTTATGTTTTGAGGATTAGCACAACTTGAGATGGTACTATGAATATCTGTACAATCTCTAAAAATGTTTAAGTAGAAAACAGTTATACGTATTTAAAAAATCTACTCGATTTGGTTTCCAAAAGTTTACTTGGTACGTAGATCGACAAGGAACTCATGAACTTGTATCCTATCATTCCATGTGTCAGGTTGCAAGTTCATCGCCTCTTATTGGAACACTTCCTCACGATATTTGACTCTATTCTATTAAATTCAACAATCCTTTACCGAAAACTATCGTGAATTTGACTATTCGTATTGTAAAATTTATGCACGAGGTGACGCGAAAAGAGAGCTTCGCAATCTCGGAATGAGTCGAAACTTAGTCGGTGTCTTCACCGAAAGTACGATACGTAAAAATTTCAATAGGATTCAGTTTTTACAATATGAATCCTTTACCGTTTTTTGAGCACTGTCAAAGTTTCATCCACACACCGTATCGATCAATTCAAAAATATTTTTTTAAGATTTACTATGCAAAAACTTACTGATTCGATTAAGGTAATGTTTTTATGGGGTGATGTTGTTATATCGAATAAAACTTTTTCTTAAAAAAAAAATATTTGACCATATAAATCATAATTCAAAGCTTTTGCGAAGGGATTTCGTTGGAATAATTCTTATTCCAACGCCATATAGAATACCTACCTAATTTAGTCGACTTTAAACAGAATCACCTGATAACTCCTTACTCTTGAGGGAGACAATGACTAACAAACTCTATTCAAATGTGAACTAGTTAAAATCCACATTTAAAACTCTAATTATGAGCTGTTGATGAACATGTTAGTGTTGGGACAGGATATTTTTTTTATCGATATAAAATCTGAAAATCATATTTAATGATTGCTTGTTTATAAATAGTTTAAATCACAGTCACTCTTATTAAATAAATCATTAGTTGGAAGAAAATTAACTCTAAAAAACTAAAATATTTTTGTGTCATTTTCTATATCTTAATCATTTTAAAAGAATAAAACCGTCCAAGTGCAATAGGACTCGTGCACTACGGATTTCGCAACACGACAACATATAAATATTTTTAACGTTTTTTGTATGGGGTCTCCAATTCTCCATACATAGCAACATAAAAAAAATACATGTAATAGATCGAAGTTATACGACACAGCCCTGAGACGGGCAGATAGATAGACGGATGGCTAGGCTTAATAATAAGCGTCCTGTTGAAACAACCAAAATAGCTTTTTCTCAAAAAAAGACATTCAAATGGCATATTCTCAAAATACATAGTCTCAGTGATAGAGTTGCCAAACACTGGCTCATTTTATTTTTAAAAGAATCGATATCATGTTCCCCTAACACATCACTACAAACACATTAGGGCTGTCACAAAATGAAATTATACAAAGATTCACCAACGCACTTGCAAATAATATTCTATTTAACTTTTACCATCTTACCGTTGCAGATTCCAGACTCAATAATAATTCTTATTGCTTTATAAATACGGTCGATGTTGTTGAGGCTGGATGGCGGGTGTTTGGGGATGTAGAAACAACCTGTTTCACGAATGAGGTGATCCCTTTTATCTTAAGGTGACATACCGTGGTTTATTATTTCGCTTGAGATGGGAGTTAATTCGCTTGAGGTTGTGTTTCTGGAAACTCATCGAGTTTGTAGCAAGGTGTTTGTTTGTATCTACAACTTAAGCTTTATCTCATTACGTCTTATATTCTAGAATGAAACTCAAACTATATTCAGATATAGAAATACGTTGCTGCGTTTTGAAAGGGATAAATATCAACAAAATATGCAAACATTTGTTCCGCATGAAGATAAGACCTCACCTCTTACGTCTCAGTCGGCTACGTACCCACTACACCACCGAGGTATGGTATCTATTTTAAAGAATAGATAATAAAATACGTTTACTTGTTCATTTGTTGTATACTTCTGTTGTATTATTTTTTGTAGTTGTTATGTACGTTTGTGATTCGTTATTCCAGATGAATATCGTCTTTTTGGGTATTGCGACAGTACCACGTACTTCTAGTTAGAAGTTAGCAAGTTAATGTAACAATCAAAATGACACTAAGTCATGATAATCAAATTTATTAAATAGTAGTTGTTGCCCGTGGCTTCGCCCGCGTGGTATGTTAATAGAAGTAGCATATGACCGTTTCCAGGCTTCAAACTATGTCCACCAACTTTTGAATGAATCAAACCACGGGTTACAATTTATACAAAGTTTAGAACTCAATTGCACACCCCCAAAGGGTAGTTTTGAAAAAATGAAAAATACTTGTTTCATTATTTACTTTAAAGTTTATTTGTACAGAGGTTTGAGCGAATCAAACATTTTATTTTCATAGAAACTTTACCACCCTATTTAACCCCCTTAGGGATCAATTTTCTGAAATTAGCCTATGTTTTATTCCAGATCCTAAACTATCTATATTCCAAATTTCATCAAAATCGGTTTTGTAGTTACGGAGATACGTGGTAACAAACACACACACACAGACTTTAGTATTTATTATATTATAAGGATTAATAAACTAATAATATCATTATTAGTTTAGCTTTTAATAACAAATGCCTAACAAAGAGACATCTTAATCAAAATAACTTTATCGATAGCATTTTATTTTTATAATGGTCCAATAAGAATTGGAATTTCATTAATCTGATTGCTCTTTAGATCAAATGAACATAGTACTTTCTGCAGCTCTTGCCAGTTCATAAACATGCATGTACCAGATTAATGTGTTCGATAGATCTTTCTACTAAAGATCACAATAAACAATGGCTTGGTAATGCACTCATCAACGCCTGCTAAGCCAACGTTGATACAATGTTGCTATCAGTATATAATAATGTACAACAAGTCTGACAGCTCTCATCAGTTTTTATAGAGACTTTTATTTTTGAATAGGGACTTTTTTGTTGTTTTATTGACATGTTTTTAATTTATTTTTATTTTTTCCCCGAGATAAAATTTTAGGTATATTCACGGTTTCAATAATAAAGTATATTTTTATTTGACAATTTTCTAGCTAATAAACGTACGCTATTCGATATCTATTTAAAAACTATATTTTCATTCCAAAACCTATCGTGAACTTGACTATTCATATTGTAAAAACGGGAACTTTCACGTACTGCACTATCGGTGAAGGCACCGATAGTGCAGTACGTGGCGCGTAGTGCACTACGCGGAAGGAGAAAGTCGCAAACTTAGTCACCGAAACTTAGTCGGTGCCTTCACCGATAGTGCAGTACGTGAAAATTCTCGTTTTTACAATATGAACTATATTTTATTTATTTTTTCGGAATTAAAATACAATCTACTGATTATATAGTACACTAGGGTACCTATATTATAAGTAGAAGCTAATAGTGTTGCGATTTAACCTGTTGCATTAATTGTCGATTAGTCTTCATTAGGCGGCTTAAACCATCCCAGCACTAATAGTTACAAATGCGTTGTCGCAAGTACATGGTTTAGGGATTTCAACACTAATTTGGATAGCGTAGGAGTGAGTTAGATTTTCTCAATCGCTGCTCTACTAAACTATGTAGTAGAAATGAAAAATGAAAAGATTTTTTATTTCAGTAGTCGAAAGATACAGTTAGTGTTTCAAAGTTGAGGTCTTCTTTTTAGTAAACAATATAAAAATAGTTGAATAAATGATATTCGAATTAAATGCTGGTAGCATAACCTAACCTAAAAAGCTTGTCAGTTTTTTGTACATGTAACAAATACCGTTATACAAATATTAGAAAGCTCTGTAAGCGTTGTGGGCAGTTACTCAGTTCTTTAGATCCGAAAGTCATGGTTTCAGACCCCGTCAAGCTCAAAGAAACTTTTACATTTCTAAAGTGCATGTGTACAGTAATATATGCTCAAAAGAGTGAAGGAAAATATGCACGAAAACCAAAAATCGTAGGCATTTCCATCGATTAGTATTCCGATTCTTCTAGGATGCTTACCTACTAATATTATGAACGTGAAAGTTTGTGAGGATGTTTGTTACTCTTTCACACAAAAACTACTGAACGGATTTTGATGAAACTTTACAGTAATTTAGCTTATACATCAGAATAATACATAGGCTACTTTTTATCCGGGTACCACGCGGGCGAAGCCGTGGGCAGAAGCTAGTACTATTATAAACGCGAAAGTTTGTGAGGATGGATTTTTGTTACTCTTTCACGCAAAAATTACTGAACGGATTTTGATGAAACTTTACAATAATATAGCTAATACATTAGAATAACATATAGGCTACTTTTTATTCGGGTATCACGCGGGCGAAGCCGTGGGCAGAAGCTAGTATTTCAGAAGAAATTATTTTTTACATAATAATATGATATAACTTCAAATTATCAATTTTCGGACTTTTTGCGAGTATCAAAATATGTCGCTGTATTTTTTTGTTGCATTGTTTCTGAAGCTTGATTTTTTTAGAGCTCCACGGACCGTAGACTTACGTATTTGATATTACTTTCAACTTGAGATCACCACACGTTCCTGAGAAAAAGGGTCTTAACAGACTGACAAACAGACATACAGACGGACAGACAATGAAGTGATCCTAAAAGGGTTCCGTTTTTCCTTTTGAGGTAAACCTTAAAAAGGGAAGGAGACATACATGATTTGGAAATGATAAATATTTCCTTCGTGAATATTACGATGCTACTAGCCAAACTACATTTTCAGTAACATACAAAGCAGGTGATGGTAGACTCTGACCATCGGCCCGCCTTAACCATGTCCGCTCCTTTTTACTCGCGGTGGGTAGAGGTACATCATTAGTTCTAATTTGTTCCGTGACGCATCAAAGCACATAAACTGCTAAATGGATCTGTAAAATGCCTGAGTGAGAGGACAAATAGAAAATTGACTATTTGCAGATTAAGACCCTGTGTATATTAATCTATGAACGTTTGTGCAGCGTACCTAATCCTAGTCCAAAATATGGATATAGAAAACTAGAGTCGAATTTAGATAGCACTTACGGGCACTGCATATGATAAGACTCCAAAAACTATCGTGAACTTGACTATTAATATTGTTAAAACGGGAATTTTCAAGTACCGCACTATTGGTGAAGGAACCGCCTAAGTTTCGACTCATTCCGAGAGTCTTCATCAGGGTGATCACGCACCCTCAGCGGTACGTGAAAATTCCCGTTTTTACAATATGAATGATAGGACTCCTTGAATATATGTTCCAAAGTGGTCTTGTTAGGTATTCTTTGTATGAGTTGGTTAGCTCTATAACCGAGATCAATTTTCCAATTATTTATTTAGAGAAATAAATGTTCTTAAATAACCACATACCAGACCGACCGAACAACCATATTGAAAAACGTTCAGCATTTTAATCCAGTGTAATGCGAATGACAAAATTTAGCCTTTGGTACACACTGTCTGACTGCTTTTAGGGTTCTGTAGTATAGTTTCGCCATGTCCGTCCATATGTCTATCTGTCAGTGACATTTGCTAAGACACTCTTAATACTAGAAAGCTGTAATTTGGCATGGGTATACAAGTTAATTACGCGGATAAAGTGGTTAACCAAGACTCGCCAGTCATTTTTGTCAGAGTCAAACTTCGACTTCAGGTTTAGATACTAAGCTTAGGTAAACAAAAGAATATTATATTACCAGGTCTCGAACCCGTGACCAAATTTTCCATAACATCCAAAGCCATGTCCAGCATGCCCCAGTATGAATAGCAAGCACGTGTCGTTAACGCACGCCGCATTACCGGCAAGTGTGCGTAAGCACCACTATTTATGCTGTATCTAAAGGTGTTGTGCTGCGTTTAGTCACTGGACACTTTCTTGCAACTAGAAAGTGTCCAGTTTTCCAATTTAAAATCTACTATTTATTGATTGTCTTTTTTTTGAGACAGTAGTCTCAAACGTTATCGTAGGTACATATTTTGTTATGTGATTTAGTAATAAATAGTGTAAGTCATAAAATATTACCTACAATAGGTTTTTTCTCTATTCCCCACACTAGGACTTTTCCCTGGACTAGGACTAAGCCTGTATGGCGGTTATTGAAAACTAGATTCGACCGCGTGGTACCCGAAATAAAAGTAGCGTGTTATTCTGATGAATAAGCTATATTACTGTAAATTTTCATCAAACTCTATTCAGTAGTTTTTGCGTGAAAGAGTTTCAAACATACACCCTCACAAACTTTCATGTTTATAGTAGTAGGATGACATAGGATGACAAGAACGGGATTTTTACCGTTTTTAGTAAAAAATAAGTTTCACATAACGAAGATAGTTTCGAAAATTAAAAAAGATATAACCACCGTTATATATTTTTTTAAATAACAAGTTCTCATCTTTACTATATTCCTCATGATGGACTAAGATAAATAGATAGATAGAAAATATTTTCATGCATACGAAATAACACATCAGCTTAGTTAAGTACTACAAACTTTGACAATATTGTGCAATGGGTGATCTTATCGCTAAATAGCGATCTATATCAGACAACTTTTGAATGGAACGGATTGTACGAAAACTGAATGACTAACAAGATCTTCCTAACTATTTTCAAGACGCGGTTTTGTAGCTAATGTTTGGACGTGCCTCTGGTTACTCAGTACCCTCAAGGATTTACGCACTGAGTTCGTCCACCATGGGGAATACAAGCATGTTTATTTTAATGATCCAGTTAACGTTCAAGTTTACTAAACGATGCTTCAATAAACGGCAGGTACCTATTTACGACAGTCTGTGCGCCATCATTGTTTCCATTGCGGCTGTTTAGGGCAACAATTTGATGCGTGCCATTGAATGAATGAATGAATGAATGAAAATACTTTCTTATACCTACTTAAGCAATTGTCGCTAATTCTATAAGTAGGTGTACGACTGTTTCATAAGAAGTTAAACAAAGTTGTTCTTATTTTTTTATAGACATTTATTTATTCCTGTACCTGGAAGAGATCGTTATTAGCGATAAGACCGCACATTATACTTCCGTAATTAGCTTGTAATTTTCTCGCAGTTGAATTAGACTTTCATAACTTTGGCTTTAGTTGTTCGAAATATCTGCTTTATATTGTTTCTCAGGTATCCATGTGACAAATAGTGATTGTTAGTAAGCTAACAGGAACTATCTACCCGGCATACCACAGATAAAAAAATGTTTTTTTGGCATTTCATGCCAACCTCATCAGCGTATTATAGCAGCCCATTGCTGGACATAAGATTCATCCAAAATGTGCCATGAAGAACGCTGCACAGCCATCTCTATCGGCCGACTTCGTGCAATCTTCAGGATGTCCTTCATCGTATAAGGGGCTTTCCCACGCTGCGTCGTCCGTTTTGCAGTTCTAATTCGAGATCCTTCTTCCCTTGCTATAATGGCCTGCTCATTGCCACTTCAACTTGCTAATAATTGGATTATGCAAACCGTCTTAACACATGCAAACATTGTAACTGTTCTAATAGCGTCTGACAGATAATTATCCAATAAACACCTCTGAATGGTAATTCAATGTTAGTAAACTTAGAGTAAATTCTAGAAACAGTTACCTTTATAGAAATATTAGAGTCAACTGTTCAGTAACTGTTGAAATAATTTTTGATTTGGCAAGTTGAACGAGCGCTGCCGTATGGGAGGGTTGAATTAAGTTAACTTTTTCTATCCTTTTATACTTAACTGGTGGACAAAGGTTCCATCTGACACTGTTATATTTCATATAAGGTATGCCTGAATGTTATTTATACTTTCATTTTGCTTTAGTCGTACGACAAAAGGAAAGTTAGGTAGTATTACTTGATACACAAATCAACGAAAAAAGTCAGCGCATGCGTTTCTTACGAACGCTGCCCTTATGGTAAGAGCTTCATTATATCCGGATACCATGCGGGTGAATTCGTGGCCAGTACCTAGCTAGTGTGATATAATTTGCGTATCTACCTTGCATCATACAGGGTCGATATTTGGCACAGGGCTGCCTTGTAGCGGCGTTGCCACAGCAGCTCGCAGCGTGCAATGTCGCTTCCCTGTTGCGTTTGGCAAACGGTCCGCAACCCGACGCCGAACTCTGCGATTCGGAATATCGCGTAGCGCTCGACTAGTATGGAATACGAGTTTTTTACAACTTTTAAATACCAGCTGATCCGACGTTGTTCTGTCCTTGAATGTAACAGATACGACACGTCAACTCACAACCGTAGAGGAAGTAACCACTACGTTCTACAACAAAGATCTTGTATTGGAGAAAGAAACAAGTTTTTTTACATATTCCGAGATTTTTTTTTTTTGTCTGTCCATGAAAATCTAATTTATCTACAAATATAGACAAACAGTTACAAACATAGTCCAACACTAGCATTTCCTGTTTTGTAGGTATCAGAAACTATAAGTACCATGATACCAAAATACTCAGGCCCGGAACAAATTAGAAAACTTTTGAAGTCGAAAAAATGGCGGCACGGAGTATGATAGAATTTTGCATAATACGATTGGTATAAACCTCAATACGAGGTTTAATTTTGGGGGTTAATGTCAATGAGGTCTTCTGTTATCTATATCTTATGATCTGTGTCGTGTTATCTGTACCAATAGATACTATACTAGAGGGAGAGGCGACTAACAGGCAGACTACCCGCCTGATCATCAAAGGACGGTAGAAAATAGTTTCATCAGTAAATGATAATTGCAAGTCAAAGAATCGTGCAATAAAGAAAGCCGCATAAAACCTTACCAAAATTAGACTAATAACCGTCTTAACTAATCTTAGATACACTTAAGCATGTCATAAGGTTATTTATATCTGTCACTAAGGCATGCTTAAGTATTATACTAAGTGCAAACAGGCATTTATAAGTAACGGATACGAATCAGCATTTATAGTCATGTTTATTAACAACGGATGTGATTGTAAAGCCATCTCCACACGTTTCACAAGTAATCGGGCAAACTCGCGACGCGATTATATTTAGCACTCCACACCTAGGAAGTTCATTAAGGCGACACTATGTCGCTAATGTGCGCTCGCTCTAATTGACCATTTTGTAGCAGTTGGATGTCGCGTCTGAGTGTGTCACTCGCTTTATGGTTATGATAATGGTTTCTCACCTTGAAGTGGGTTTGAAAACGTTTCTAAAGGTTTTTTTTAAATAAAAGGAATTGTGGTGACACAGTTTATGTAAGCGTACGCAAGCAAATCGCGTTTGACGATTCTTCAAAAATTTGGAGAAGACGTGCCTTGAGTGCTTTATACTTTCCTGTACTCGGCGGATTTAATAAAATATCGGTCACTTTATAAAAAATAACGCGCATACTAAAGAATAAACCAAGGAATATTATATTATATGTAATCCTATACCTTACTATTGAATTGATTTAAAATACTCAGATATAGATATTGAACTGGAACAACACATCATTCTACTTTATCTTTTACTTGACAATGCCCCTTTACAGCAGCAAATATTATTAATTATTACTTGTTAATTATTATTTTTTTTGTTTAACTTATTATTGTACCAACATTTTTTTTTTTTTTTTGACAATGCCCCTTTACAGCAGTAATTAATTATAATTATGTAAACATTCATAGGTATGTAAGTAAAATACTTGCCTGTTTCTAGCACCATTCTAAGTAGTAAGTTTCGACGTAACCAAGTGTATTCTATGTTCCCATGGTTAAAAATAAATGAGTATGAGTATGAGTATCAGGTACAAAGTCTATGCGGGCAAAGTTGGGGAGAAACAAACACGCATACGAATATATTCCTCATGATGAATATCCTCAGATACATAATCTGTGTGTAGTTGGGGGGAAAAATTCATACAATCCTACTATCCTGTCCTATGCCATCCTGTCACAGGTATGGATGTTTGTTATTTAGAATCTTCGTAACAGCTTAATCGATTTGAATAAAATTTTAAATATGTGTAGATCATGACCTAGAATAACTCGAAGGTTACTTTTTACTCGGGTACTATGCAGGTGAAGCCATGCACTGAGGCTAGATTTGTATAAAATTTTAAATAACCAGGTCTTTCCCGATAGAGCCAGCAAAATCCCTTGCAGTGCAATGATGAATAGGCACAGGCCAAGCCGCAGTCGTTTACTAGTCTAATTTATGGGGTTTCAATGTTCGCCGAGCTTTTAATAGAAGTTTAATTTAGTGCCTTTAGAATTCATATTTCATGTTCATCTTGAGGGATGAACATTTTCACAAGCCAACGCTTTTACAAAAGTAGAATACCTATTCCACTTTTGTAAATGTTATTTCTTTGATGTAGGTATAGCTTAGGTTAGGCTACTAAGCCTGCATATAAGAAAGAACATAGTTGAAAAGCGACATAATTATTAAAAACCGGCCAAGTGCGTGTAAAATCCAACCCTATAATCGGCACACGCGCATTGTAGGGTTCTGTATATGTATATTTTTTATATACACAACTTACAACTTCATCTATTTTTTTCATGTATTCAACGTTAGCTAGTTTTTTTAGGTAACCTACAAAAAAGTTTTACAAGATTTATATTTTATCACTTTCTCGGTGTTGTTAATATGTATACCCATGCCAAATTACAGCTTTCTAAGAGTCTCTTAGCTAAGCCGCGGACAGACAGACGGATGGACATGGCGAAACTATTAGGGTTTCATTTTGACTACGAAATCCTAAAAACAATTATTAAAAAAATGGGGAAAATAATATTCTAATTAATCAAAAGTACCTATCACGCAAATCGACTTTATTTTTTGGAGTGAAATTATATGAGGTTTTTGCGAGATATATGGTTACAAAGATCTTACAGTACATAGTTATAGTTCCACATATTTCACCAAACACATTGTTTTAAATTACATAGTCAATTAAATCTATATTATTAATATCATGCCATAAGTTTCAAATCAGATTGAGAGAACTTTGTCTAAATTTTTTTTTTAATATTTAAAAGATAGACAAAGTTCTGTTATCAGTATTTTTTTTTTGTAAATTTTTAATGTTCCTAGATTTTTTTTTCACTTTTAATATTTGTCCACACACTGCACATAGAGTTGTTTGAGGCACTCTTGATAGAACGTTCTGTGTTTCTTACACATGATATAACTAGACCACATGCCTTTGTTAATAAATAAGTAATTAGTAAACAGGCTAAAAAACATATAACAAACGCTACGAATTGAAATATATCTATTTTTTTAACGCCGTTAAAAATGTTGTAAACTTTTTATTTTGTTGAGACTATAGAGTTAGCTTTATTTCCTATTTCCTAAAATTTCTCAGATTTTTTTGTCTTCATTAACCCATTCTATTTTTCCCTCATTTCACACGTTGGCCTATTTCATTCGTTCTCGATTGGTCACGATGGGACACGGACCATTAAATAGGTAAAAATACGAGAGTAAAGATGTGAAACTCCGTAGCCACGCATTTTTCACGTTATTTTTTAAACATTACCTACATGCGTAGGCACTAGCATCTTTACTCCAATTTCTAGTCGATCACAAAATTTTGTCAGAAGTATGAAAAGTAACATCATAGCGATTTAATATCATTCTGAAAAAAAATAAAAATTCCATTCGAGAGCTACTATTGCATTTCAGAGTACCAAATAACACGAAATAAAGCTCATGCCAAATTACGATTGGACTGGACTGTCAATGGAAAACCTCCAGGAGGAAAATAAAAGCATGGGCATTTCCTACATGAGTTGTATTTCTATACGCTTGAATTAAAACATTTTTATCAATTTATTTGTGGCGCTTTCATCTCTATAACATAATTGGTTGCGACAAGGTCGCGTGTATTGTCTCGCGTCGTTACTTCGCTCGAGACAGATTTATGAGGCGGTGTATTTTAAGGAACGATGTTAAAGCGGTATCAAAATGATATTGAAATGGGATGGCTCTGAGGTTTGCATTATGTAAATAAGCTCAAACTTGAACCAAAACTCAAGCGTCTGTTTTTTTTTATAAAATTATAGTCTAGATTTGTGTGTATAAATAAACATCGAATGCTTAAAAAACCTTTATGAAAAAATCTAATAATGTAAAAAATTGTGGTAGATTGAAACCAGAACATTTTGTGGACAAATGGCGATATGGATTTGTTTTTTTTCATAAATAAAATAGAACTTTTTTCGATTAATTATTGTTAAAGAAAATTTCAGACGTGCAATTTCATACAAAATTAAAGTAATACATTTTCAAAGTTTATATCGCCTTTTTTATATAAAATTATATATAGTTGTGATAACGTTCCTGAAAATATTCGTCATTGCTTTTATTGTGGTTTTCTTTTAGTATTCAATTAAAAATTGTGAAAGAATTTCAACACAATTTATTGTCATTTTTTAAACAATGTCGGGTCATAAATAACGTAAAAATATGCTGTTTGGATTCGATGTAAGAAAAAGTGCTAGAATTACCTGCAATTTACTCTCAGATGTTACATATTTCTTGATGTAACTGTTTACTCAGAAATAGACAAAATCCAAAAAGGGAGAAATAATGAATAGATCATTCATAGATTTCCATGAAATTTAGATTATATATAAATCTCAACTATAGATCACTAGAAGTACTTTCTTTCCACATACCACGCAAGCCAGGCCGTAGCCAGAAGCTAGCAAATACATAAAACCTTAGCCCATCCAAGAAAGTTAACAACATTAAAACGATTATACACACGATCTACAAAGCTAGGTGTGCACTCCCCACTGAGCTAATGGCCCACTGAGTGGTTTCACGTGTACATCCACCTTAGCTTTGCGGGGCGCCTAATCCCTACTTTTAGTTTTTTACGTAACTCATAGGTACATTGTATTGCTCTTTCATAAGAGGATTTATATTTTAGTGCTAAGTTAGAATGAGATAAAAAATCTAAAACTTTTCAGAAATAAATGGTAGTTAAGAATAAGGACAAAATTTAAAAGTCTTATGAGTTTGGAGTTTTCAGTTAAATTGGTAAGGTTATCTAAAAAGCCCATCGGTCTATTCTTTTTCTTGAATTTTGAATTTTGAAGCGAGACTCTAAAGTCTCGCTTTCTTGTTCATTATGACAATAAAAATATAAATTAACTACTAATATTCTTATTTTTAATTAATTAATAATAATGCAAATTAATTAATTCTTTTAATTTATTACTAATTTTCATATTAGTATGTAATATAATATGAAAATTAGTAATAATATAATATTTAGATTTTATTTACCAGGATGATTCATCAAAGTGAAATGCATCTTCTGCCGAACTATATGGTTTTCGCTTATAGTGGAACTTCCAAACAGCGTAATTGCTGTCCGCACATTTCATTAACTCCATTGGCGGATAGATCCGCTGTTCGCGAATCGCACGGATCAAATCAGCCGTTTATTTGTGCGTATCCGCTCGTCCGTAGCGGATCGCGTATGTTCCACGGATGCGTGGAAATTCGCGGTTTTAACGATGAAATTGAAACCCAGCTTGTAGAAGTGTTTCAGTTTATTTTATGTAAAACCTAAATATTTGAGCACTTAACACGGGTGATACTTTGATATTAATTTCAAAATGATCAAAAGGAGAAGTACCAATCTAGTTTAAAGTCAAATCAAATACCTACCTAGTGCTTTAGCATGTACACCACTCCAAAATGTATGTACACATTATCACGTGTTAAAAAAGGGTGTAAGAAAACAGTTTGAGGAAACCGGCATGCCCTTCATGTGCCATCAGTTAGTGTTGCAATAGCGGTGATGTGCTTGCAACTGTCACGTGGAATGCTAGCTATTTGCAATACATCTAAAAAGCCATCTTACTATTTCCAAAGATCTAAGCACTGAGTATGATATCTAAGGATGTGGAACATACATGGGAAATACAGTCATATCCTACTTAATCAAATGCACTTATTTACTCAACTATATAAAAGTTTCAATATTAGCTTCATAAAATACCAAGTTTAAATAAAGCAATTTATCAAAATGGATACAAAAGTAATTAAAAATAAATATGGCATACCTACTTACTGAAAATTGCATTCACTGAAATAGAAAAGCTACTAAATGGAAATCAGGTTGCATGGTTGGACAATATTTCATTGACGTATTCATTTGACACAATTTTTACGTTTGGGTTTGCTAGTCGAACTTAAAAATTGCTTTGATAGGTGGCTTATTTTTATTTTTTTATATTAATTTTATATCATCATTTAGTATCATCTTCAGGTCAGGTCACTGTTTGAAGAAGTAGAACTCCTAATGAAAAAGCTTGTCCGGGGAAGTACTACCACCATATCTATTTCGGCTTGCGCACGAGTGGTATCTCTATTGTAAGCTTCCATAGATTACGATAACCGCCTACCAACAGGTATGCCATACGCCAGTTGCTACGTTACTTGTATAAAAATATCAAGGAATAATTCTGTTGTGGATCATGATTTCCGATAATTGTACTCATGTAGACCGCCAAAATGTGGAGCATACTGTGGGAATGAGCACCCGCAATTAACATATCGCCATTTGCCAATCATGTCAATCCGCTTGTTCACACTTTCATTGCGGGCTTATTGCGAGTCTATACTTTCATTTCGTAGTTATTTGGCGTAATGTGATTGGATCGGTTGTAATTACGTATTATTAAGTATCAGGTATTGGTGGAAATTGCTTTTCATGCATTAAATTATCGCACTGCTGAAATAATTAATGTTTTTGAGCGCAGCGTACGCTTTATACATATTGCAGATGACCTCCATTGTTAACACTTTAATGATTATTTTTTCAGCATGTATCATAGGAAAGGTTTCCTCATATAATGCTAATAAATATAGTTAATGTAATGCTGAAATCGTAATAAAAAAATTGTAGATAAGCATTGCAAAAATTAAATTAAATGGCGAAAACAAACCCCTCATAGTTTCATCAAGTCTGTCTGTATGTATATATGTCTGTCCATCCATTTATCACACCGCAATTTCTAGCTCAGTTTAAGACGCATAAAAAAAGTAAACAGATTTGTTTTCAAAACACTAAAAATACTTTGACATTAAATTGCTAAAGAGCTGGAAATACCATTTTTTTGTATATTTAGGCAGCCTGGCTTATAAATAGTACTGAAATAGTAACAAAGTATAGACATCCCTTCTCTCAAGATGGTGTCATCCACAATGAACGTTTTAATACAGATAATGTAAAGTAGCTCGTTAAAAAGTTAGTCAAGTCGCGTGTCTCAGATGTCGCTCTCAGAGGTGAGGGAAATAATACAGGGTGCACTTAAATTGGTAACTACATAAATTCAACGTTAACGATGATGGTTTAGGGGTAACTTACGCTTACATTATTTATTTATTCATATAGCTTGATTTTTTTAAATATATCCAACCGTTTCAAAACAGGATTTTCATTGGTCTGACCAACACACACTTAATTGTAAAATGGAAAAGTAAATTTTCTTAAACAATGTGAAATAGTAACTTTAAGATTCTAGGATTCTTTTATACAGAAGTATAGTTTCTTATGTTCTTTTCAAAGCATCCTGTTTTCACCCCGATAGGTAACAACCTAAAGTAAGCATATTTTGTCTATATTTGAATCTTTGTTCGCGGTGATCCTCACAAGTGTCCCCCTGGGGGTGGGTGGCACCTCACCCCTTCCTGTCAGACATCAAATGAGTGACAGGAAGTGGTAACCCATTGTTGGGATAATGAATGGCAATTGACGAAGTTTTAGCGTTAACTGTGATAACATTTTGTAATGAGTCAACCACAGAATTATGTATATCATAGCCATAGGATAAAAACTGTATAAATTAGATAATCACCTTGAAATACACAAAGAAAAAGGTTTTGTATTTTTTTTATTTCGAAACTACGATTTCATTTTCAAAATGGACATCCTCTCCCTATAATTCATCTACTTGCCCAAAAACCCCATAAAATATCTTCCACCTATGTTCATTCGTCATCTCTTTATCAGCAAAAAAGGCAATCCACCTTCGAGAAATGAGGTAGGCCCGCCCTAACGCCCTTTAAGACAACTATTTATCGAAAAGAAGAAAAAACCTCATAAATCTGAGTGTATTTTTATCTGGCAATCATAAAGTACCGGTGCAGACGGGCAATAAAAAAGTCGCTCAAAAAAACTCTGGTACTACATTGTAATCATTTCTAGTAGACGTAGGTAACGTTTAATAAAATTACCTGATATTTACTAAAAACTGACATGATTTGTGAGTTTGAGAATGTTTCACACTATTAAACCATTATGTTTATTTAAAGTAAGATTATGTACCTACCTACTCAGTTATTCCTATGTCAATATTATTTATGTTTCAGGACATTTTTTGTGTGCTAAATTCATCATTAACATCATACTAATATTGTAAACGCGAAAGTTTGTGAGGATGGATGTTTGTTACTCTTTCACGCAAAAACTATTGAACCGATTTTGATGAAACTTTACAGTTATATAGCTTAAACATGAGAATAACACATAGGCTACTTTTTATCCGGGTACCAAGCGGGCGAAGCGGTGGGCAGAAGCTAGTCTACAATAAAACACTCTCAGCCACTTTTGCTACGACGTAGCATTTTTTTTCAACGAATTTATACCACGTTGAAATTCTCGTAGCAAGTATTGCTCACCGCCCGTCTATAAAGCTCTCAAGGTAGGGCGAATAGTGTGGCTATCGAGCGCGTGTATCGATATTATAAATGTTTTATGGCGATTGCCTTTATAAATGGCTCACCGTGAACAGCTTTGTGTGAAATAGGGTCGTTGTTTAAGGATTAGTGCTCGATAAGTTATCGATAAATGAATCTATGGTAATATCGATAGACTTTTGTAATTTGTGGGGGTTGTGTCATGGTCATGTAAACTCAATTGCTTTTGGCGTAGTTGGAAAATAAATACCCATATAATCGAATTATTTTGAAATGTTTTAACCCGAGTAAATAATATTTTTTTTTCGTTTCATCCTATATAGCCCAGCAACCATTCCATAAGCATTATACTCCTGAATAGCCTGGTTTATAAACCATATTTTCAATAGGTTATATCATACGCCATTCACAAAATTACGTTTGTTTTATGTATTTGTACAAAAGGCCTCTTAGTGTTAGCTTCGGCTCCACTAATGCCCGTAAAGACTCCAGGCATAAGACTGAAATTTTAAATAAATAATAAAAATGCTGGACATTTTTCACACAGCATTAATCTATTGGGGCATAACCCCAAACTATGCAGAGCTTGTATTTATGAGAACTACATCACTGATATACTTTTTTGTAAATACATGAAAAACACAGACCCCAGACATTTGCTTATCATACAAACGGGTAGGGATTCGAACACGCAATCTTCTGCGTCTCAGGCGGGCCTTCGCTCACTGCGCCACAGAGGTCGTCAAAGGTGGTCGTGTTATTTCATTCACACCAGGAAGGTATCTAAAATGTTTTACTGTATCCCAAAGTAGCTGCCGCGTATTGAGCGGCAGGTCATGGGTTCAAACCCATGTCTCGCATATGTTTATATTTTTGGGATATAATAATTTTTTTTAGATATTATTAAATATTTTTTCTGTTGTGGCTGACAAAGCCCGTCTTTTAATAAGTATATTTAATTTTAATTTATATCCGAGTAAAATATAACAATATTGAAAGTATAAAAAACACACAAACTCAGCTCTCATTATACGCTACAAAAGACATTTGTATTAATCTCTGTGTGTTCTCATTAACAAAACTTCCACCCAATTCATTCTTCCTCGACTTATTACCTCCTTCTACCGGTGAAATTAACAAACCCCACGTGTGCAGATAAACAGAACATCCCTAACGCACAGGGTTGCTAAACAAAAGCCACTTGATGCCCGCAATTAAAATCTTAACGTATAGGATTAATATAGTTACGCGTAGTGATGTGAAATGTATCGATAAAAATTAATAAATACAATAATTATTATAATGTATCCAAAAGATATTACGACTAAACTTTTTTAATATACTGATTTAAAAAAGTATATTACCACTCAAATACGTTTGGTAATAATTCGGATTTAAGATTAATTCTGAGCATGTTTTTTTTTTGTTTTAAATTCTTGAAGTCACTACATTTGTATTTATATTATTCAGGTTTTCCAAAATATATTAAAAGATTATAAACTTTACATTTTTGTACGAACCGACAATTATTTTAAATGTAAATTTTGAGTTGATTTAAAACGGACAAAATGTGAAAGTATATTTGTATCGATATCGAAACGAATCCCTTTCACACATTGGTGGCGTCTTAGAATTAAATTACACCTCGGCATTCTCGCTAACTCCAAACAATAATCTTACCCCCCCCCCCCCCCTTCACCTCCTATCCCTTGAATTAAGCCTTTTATGACGATGTGTTGTTGCTACGTCTTGGCGAGGCGAGATAACTTGATAATGACTTTGGTTTTATCGACAAGATGCCTGTGAACACTATTTGGTACTAAAAGTTTTATAAACAATTAGCTATTTGGTATTTGGATAAAAAAATTACAAAGGTCAAGGAAAGTCAAGGTTGAGATTTATAACATATTCAATATGCCTAATAAGTATTTATGATCAATTTTTTTGAATATATTTTTAACATAAACTTGTTGAATATCAATGTCAATATTATAATTATAAAAATCAAAATCTGAAATAAATATATTAATAGTTAAATAAATGGGTTCATTAAGTCTTATAATATACAGTGTGCCACTTATTTTTTTACGGAAACAAACAGCGCTTTTTCTTCAGACTTGATTTACAAATGTTGAGAGTTTGAACTCAAAACAACCTACCGATAAGTAAACACACATCTGATTGTATTCATTTATTCATTCATATTTTTTTCTTACATTAAGTTCGCTTATGTATAATGAAGAGTATTTTATCTATCTAGTTAATAACTGGATTCATAGATTGACAGGTCTATCTAGCTTTCAATTCATTAATTAAATTCAATAGTAATGGTTTTTGCAAAATAACATTGAAAATAATAATAATATAATGATGGACATTTTCACACAGCATCATCTAGCCCCAAAGTAAACAGAGCTTATGTTATGGGAACTACATGGCTGATATACTACTTATATTATAATTGGGTGCTTTCTATGTCATAATCATCATCATCATCAGCGTATATTAATCCACTGCTGGACATAGGCCTCCCTTAATGAGCGCCATAGCGCCCTGTCTTCAGCTTGCCGTATCCAGCATCTGCCTGCAGTCTTTCGCAGATCGTCATCCCATCTGGCCTGTGATTTCTATGTATGTTCATATTATATTTAAAATTCACGCAGATCTCGAGACAAATATTTGCAGATACTAACATTTGTCCCGCGGCAGGAATCGAACCCGCAACCTTCTGTGTCTCAGGCGGGCCTTCGCCCACTGTGCCACGGAGGTCGCCTGATGAGCAAGACGTGTTCAGTATCGTGCTTACTCGAGTTAATTTCCGATCCAGTTGTTTGAGAGTCGAAGTACAGGGTGACTAGAGAAATACTTCACGGTTAGTTTTCCTTTCACGCTCACGCAAATTTGTCAAGGCAAAACTTGGCAGAAGTCACGTGACATTTCCACAGCTAATGTCATTTTCGTACAAATTAATCTTTCCGCAGGCGTTAATGCCAACAAAAAGTGGTATTTAGCTAGACACTCTGGTTTGGTTTTGGTTGGAATCTCACATAGAGACAAAGCCCTGGGCAAGAGCATGTCTGCAGTAAACATTAACAATTTACTTTACCCTAAAATATCACTTAACAGAACTGACCCGTTTTATCCATAACCCTCAATTGGTGGTGATATTGCTAAATTGGGCAAACAATTCACAAGGGTCCCAAAGACCTTAATTATTAGCAAGGTGCTTAAGGGTTGAATATACGATGTGTTAATATGGCCCAATATACGTCGTTTGTGATTAACCTAACCTAAATTAAATTTACCTGAAGATGGGTCGTTTAAACATCTGTATTTACGTTAGAAACGAAATATAGGTATTCAAGTAAGTAATTAATTTTTAATCGTATTGAGATACTTTTTAACTATTTTTTTGACTCGTATTTCTAAGAAGGTAGACAAAATACTTTGCTGCTGTGCTCTCTATATTTTACTGCTTTCTCTTTGACAAAATTTAGTTATTATTTTACGTAAATTTATGAGTTAGTGCATCTTCTAAAGATCAAATCAAAATCAAGAAATTAAGATTAAAAATTAAAAAAATTAAGATTTATCTTTAAAGGTGAAAATATTTATGGTCGGCGCGCATAGCAGATGAGTCGAAGAGTGAGGAAGTAGACAATTTCCATGAAGCTGAGGACGCTGCATCCGAGGAACAAGCCAGCCATGCCGCCTACAGCAACTGCAAATTCAACTATCATTATTTTCACATTTCTAAATACATATTCATATTAATTAAAACTAATTAAAATTAACTAAAAAGGAACCTACAAATTACTTATGAAAGTACTTTTAAAATTACGATGATGGTAAATTTTAACATTTATCTAGTGAAATTTAGCTAGTAAGTGAAAGAAATAAGCCGAATACGCACAAAAGTCAAAGATATCTGATTTAATTTATGGGACTATGTAGAACTGAGTTAAACATAATACATTACGGCATAAAATAATGACACATAATATTTAAGTTTAATCCACCCATTAATGACGTCTAGCTCTGATATGTCGTGGGCGTCTTGCCGTTTTATTCAAAATTTGAATAAAGTGTTTGGGAATTAGACGAAATATAAAACACACCGAATGGCAACCATACCATGTTACCACATGATGAGGTTTAAAGAGAAGAGAATAGAATAATCGTTTAAGAATAACATTATGTAACAACAGTTGCCCTTTTTGGGGTCTGAATAAAAGACTTATATTGCGATTTTGAAAAGAAAAAAGTCTGCCAGCCATAAGACTAGCATAAAATCGTCATGAATGGCACAAACTGACGCCTAACCTCCACCTAACAGTAGGTAAGTCCTAACAGACGCTGATGAAAATAATGACTTACCTAGCACATCAGTAAAACCGAAGATGATGTCACGTCTATATCTCATCCTGGGATAAGTGACCATGCCCCACTGAAGGTTCGTCCCCAAGAACCATTCCTGCAGGACCTGAAAACAAAAAAAACATTGGTGCCTCTTTCTCATCAAAGGATATTTAGAACCATGAATTTTATATAATGACTAGCTTTTGCCTACGGCTTTGCTCGCGTGGTACCCGATTAAAAAGTAGCTTATGTGTTATTCTGATGTATATGCTATATTACTATAAAGTTTCATCAAAATCCGTTCAGTAGTTTTTGCGTGAAAGAGCAACAAACATGCATCCTCACAAACTTTCACGTTTATAATATTAGTAGGATTTCTTGATTGTACACTGTCTTACTTAAGATTCTTGAAGACAGTTAATTAATTAAACACAGCTTTAACTGGTTATTTTCTTTTGAAAGTGCTAATCCATACTTTAGAGTAATTACTGTAGGTGAAGCGTACCAAGCAGGTTGTCACGGTTTGGAGTTCCGCTGAAGTAGATTTTTGGCAATATTATAAACTAGCTTTTGCCCACGGCTTCACCCGCGTGGTACCCGGATAAAAAGTAGCCCATGTATTATTCTGATGTATAAGCTATAATACTGTAAAGTTTCATCCAAATCCGTTCAGTAGTTTTTGCGTGATAGAGGAACAAACATGCTCACAAACTTTCACGTTTATAATATTAGTAGGATAGGATAAGATTACTGTTTTCGCTTTTTTTAGTATGTGTCATTTCAAAATTAACAGAAAGAACAAAACGTTGTTTAGCTAAAAACTTCTTAAAATCTTGTTAGCATTTTTGTTTTGCTTACATTGGATTGCAACACGTAGTTGACATCATCGCAGAGGGGGAAGCATTCACAGTTGATTTTCTTTCCTTCCTTATCTTGCAGCTTGTACAGTTCATCTGCAAGAATATACATAAAAATACTCACAGTAATGGGAATTCTTAGATCTCTATTCAGTTTGCAGACCCGTAAGGATCCACCCAGATAGGTAGTGAGTAGCTCGTCCGGGAAAGTTTTACCACCTATTTCTGCCACCGAGCAGTAATGCTGGCATTGCTGTGTTCCAGTTTGAAGGTGCCGGTGGAATTACATAAGGGCCGTAAGCTTAGATATAATTTCAGTTGTACAAAAAAAAGCTACGTAAAAATACGCTTAAAAAGGCTTTTAATTTACCTTCATACTTTGCCAGACACTTCAAGCCGCGGACGTCACAAGTTTGTTCGTCACCTGACAAAAATAAGTTTAGTTATTACACTGATACTTGCTCCCAAATAGTTTCAGGGTCCATTAAATATCTCAAATGGAACCTACACAGACTTTGGCCAATGTTTACAATGCGCAGAAAACTTTCCACTAAATCTCTAGGCAGCTTGAATTTTTAATAAGTATACCTATTGGATAAAGAAATAATACTGAAAAAATTAGTCTGCTTTGCAACAAACTTCCTGTATAGCAGCATTAGAACCTCTGATTACCATGTGGTAACACAAAACGCAGAATCGGAACAAAAACATGCAAATAACAAAGTTAATTTTGATTTTTGAAGTCCAGCAGATTCGTTCCGTGAAGACGAAAGATCGTGATAAGATATGACTTACCGATCCTCCTATAAAAGTGAGGTATACATTTGCAGTACTTCAGACAGAGTCGGATTCGGCATTCCATGCGACACATAGTGTAAGAGTAGATGGAGTTGTGTGGAAGGTTATTCTCATGAGGGAATCTACAGCGACGTTGGCCGATACTCAATCTATTAATAAGAAAATACAGATGAAACAGCTAGCTATCTAAAGATAGTTGCAAACGATATATTATAGATAGGTCAATTGATCCAGATCAATACCAGACGGAAGCATTTTTGTAACGCTGGCTGTATTGCCACGCCGAATGGTTGAAAAAAAATGATGTGCATCATGCACGTGCTCAAAACGGTGAAGGAAAACAAGTCCGATAGTAGGTTGGCGTGGGCTGAAAATGATGATGATTGATATTGACTATAAAATGTTATAATATTCCAAAAAATTACTAAGTCGAGTGCACTCCAACAAGAAACAGTAGCTATTTCTGAACTTATTCTCTTAAAAATGGTTGGTATGCTTACAAAACTAAACTTACTTAGCCGCCTCTGGTGCGGTGTAAACAGTGATAGCAGTAACATAGAGTTTCATGTAGAAATCTTTCGCCGAATGTTGAGACTTGGTTGAAATATCAGGAAACTCCAGGGGCCCGTGAATGTATACCTGCAAATAGAAAAGTTATGAAGTTTTTAAATGAAAAATATATAATGGTCTCGACGCTGACAACTCTCTTGACTACTAAATCAGACAGTATCAAAAGGTACCTACTCTGGTTTGGAATGTAGAGTTTATGAACGTCAGCAAGAAACAGTTAAGTACCTACTAAGTATAATGGTTTACGTATATTATAATACTTACATCGTATCCAGTAGAAAGATTCATAACTTGCGCGAAGACTTCACCATCCAACGGATGTATATACAGTGTCCTATTGTGAGATTTTATCTGGTCCCATCGGTTTTCATCTCTATACCTACGAAAAGAATGAAGTAGAATATTTTTGAAATAGAAACATCAGTCACTTATTATATCATTTGATTACTTGGAAGCGTTATCATCAGCATGTTTCCAATCGTAAGAATTAGACTTTTCCCAAATAGCAGGAAAAGATAATAAGCCAGGACCATACCAACTCTTACTTTACTGTGTAACAGTTTGTATGGTCCTGGCGAAGTTACATGCTCATGAAAATTAGAGACAACTTTGTCTCTAAAGCAGACTACGCAAGAATGCCACTGGTTTTTCAAAATGTATGCAAAATGTAATAGTATGCCTGATGGACTCATAAAACAGTTTATGGAAGAGGCTCTATATTCAGCTGAAGTAATACATCTATCCGATGGTGATAATGAGGGTCAACTACTTCCAACTTACCCAGGAGAGTTATAAACAGCCACATTAGAGTTTACAGCATAGCACAGACCCATCTCTGTAACCGTTGGTACTATGTTCAGCATGATGCCGGACACTCCTATAGTCAGCGAGGGTTTGAAGACTGCAGACAGGTTGAGAACCAGCTCCATAAAGAGTTCAGGGGCTATACCAGTGTAGTCAGGGATCTCGTTGAAGGTCTCGTAGGTTGCGTTGGCGAGGGTTGTGATGAATTTTTCGAGTTTATCTTTGTCAGGTTCTTGGGAGTTTCTAAAAGAAAACAGTGTTTCAGAAATAAACGAGTACAATAAACATTACTATAATATGGTTATATATGGTCGCGGGCCGAGGATTTTAGACTAGCGCAGGATCGTGGTGGATGGCACAAACTGAAGAAGGTCTATACCCAGCAGTGGGTGAAGTCGGGCTGTGGATGATGATGATAATATGGTTATAAGCGATGGTTAAAGCATGTTAGCTTGTTATCATATGCCAGTTATCATTTATGGCGTATTTTTGATCTGAAAAAGAACCATGAAAAAAAATAATGCCACAAAAATACAGCGAGAGCCGAAAATATAAAGAAACAGCCTTCTGTATGCAGTGGGAGACGTTGCCATCCCATATCGCATAATAACTATTTAGTAATGGTTTGTTTGTATTGTCAATATTACAGGTATTTTCAAGGCACATCGTTAAATTCAATTTCAGCTCAGCGCAATAGAATATGTATCTTACTTACTGCACATAATGCTCCAATTTCTTAGGATCCAGCGTATTATCAGGGCACACGGTAACGCAAGGGAAGGTGGTGTTCCATGCATACATATCTCGATCCATGGACACCACGGTAGGTGAGGATTGGTACCGCAACCAGGTGGTCTGAGAGAGGTATACGGATCCAAAGACAGACATCCCGACTACGGTCAGCCAGAGGAGTCTGTTGAAGGAAGTATCTGTCTTATAAATAGTGCTTTGTAGCAAAAATACATGAAGAGTTCGCAAATGAAAACTGTTTTAATCCTTATTACAGTTGAAGAAAATCATGTGAAAAAACAGAATTGTGCTAATCGGTTATTATACTACTTTTTAAAGAAATTGTTGAACTTACATTTCAAACGGATGTCTCCCATACGCCACCAGATGATTCAGTCCATGAATAGAAGACGACTCCAGGAACAACTTAAAGTATTTCCTACATTGAATCTGCAGGTTTTTAAGAAAACCTTTCCTCTTTGGCTTCAGGAGCCGCTGTTTAGGTGACCGGCTTAGATCCTCGTGAATGATTTGAGTTTGGTATGAGAGTCCAAACATCCTGGATGGCTCGCGGATCCAAGTTAGGGTGAAACGAAGAGTCAGTAAGTTTTAATGGATGCCAGTAGCCTGCTATAGGCTGACAATGAGGAAGATTTGTCTCACTGTATTAGTTAGTATATTTTTCACTATGACAATATTCAACTAAGTCTGTCTAATATTTTTAACCAGATACGGCATAGCCAAAGAATGATTATGATGGGGTGCTCATGTTCAAAACGTAATAGTCGTTTAGAAGTTTGTTTTGTTTGAAAAACTGATTGGTATAATAAAGTGTAACTTCCATGTAACATGTGACCTTTATCAGAAATGAGATCTACCACGCCAAACAATGCCTTTCATAAATCGGAACTAATCGTTACTTTAAAATGGAATTGTCTGTGTAGAATATTTTTTTGGGAATTTGTAGTTTATGTATAAAATATGGATATCATAAACTTACGATGCTAAATCTACTACAGAAAAATCGTTTTAGAAATTCAAATAAAATTGTTGTGGCCTTTTATAATTTACTAGCTGTACCACGGCCGCCCTCGGCCACATCGCCCACATGTGCTGTTACTTCTTTTCGTCGTAGAATAATGTTAATAGCCTATACCTTATATATATGTACCTTCCTCATAAATTGGGCTATCAAATGCAAAAATAATTTCTCTAATCCGAGTGATAGTTCCAGAGATTAGAGCATCTAACTAACAAAATAAAGTGTCTGTTTCACGTTCGGTTGCAACATGGCTCAAAAAGGTTCTGACTACCCTGACTAGAATAAAAGATACGAATATGATAAAAATATGTATAATCTTCCTACAGTACATAATATACTCAAAATGCACAACTATTTTCCGCGGGCAAAGTCAGCATTAGACCTAGTCTGATAAATTAAATCACACGAAATAAACAAATTATAACTGATAATACCGGCTAATAACACTCGTGACAGAAAATTTGTGTCACTTTTAGGGTTGCCACTAAAAAAACACAAACTAGCATATACATACACTGAGTATATATATAACACACCTACATTATATTATTAGTAATTAATTGTTGCATTTTTTGGAGCCAAGTTAAATTGAACATCACTTCTATCCCTTTTATTTTAGCATTAAAATACTACAATACTAAGTACCATCGAATTAATGAGAAATCGACTTTTGAAAATGAGGGAGGTATGTCAATTTTGGGTTTAATTGTAATAAACAAATTATTTTCTTTTCTTATTCTGTCACTTATTTTCCATAAGAAGTTTGTTTACGACTGTACTGAGTATAGTTAGGTTTGTAAAAAAAACAAAAAGTGCGCGTGGACGGTCCCTACTAGGAATGAAGATAATATTAATTTTTAAAGTAATTCCAGGGACCGGCAGTCCATTTTATTGGAGTCCTCAAAGTCACGATTGCTCTCCAGGTTAGGTAGGCAGATACAATTGGAGACAATGGATTATCAGCTACCACAATTCTGACACAGTTATTTATGGTTTCGTTCGTACACTCCACATTCTTCAATATGAATTAATAAATCAATGAATAAAAATACAATATTTTACACCACAACATAACAAAATTAGCAAAAACTTAGCATAAATACAATGTGAATAATTTTATATAATTATACTGGCATCCCTTGCGCTTCATAACGCAATGATAACTATCGAATATGTTCGTGCGTTTAATGAGTGGCACACTCAATGTTAATGAGTGTCCACGCCAGTAGGTAATAATTGATGTAATGTTGGGAGACTACCAATAGTCGCAAAGTTATTATCTAATTCCACTTACTGAGTTAACTTAATAAGCTAAATCCGACAAAAAGAAAGTATTCATTTCGATGACGTTTAGTCAAAAACTATACTGTATCCGTTCCTTAATTCAAAACATTCGAACTCATACTCAATTATTTTCACCTTGGGAACACACAGTACACTAGGTTACGTCAGTAAAAATATTATAAAACTTACATTGTAGATATTTGGAAGGGTGCTAGAGAAAAGCTTTCCCTATTTTGTATGTTACCTTCCTAATACCCTTCCCTGAAAATATTACGCTACCCTCGACAGGGTATGTCCAACAGGGTATCCTGTTGGGTTAGTTCCTTTTCTGAGAAAATAATTTAAAAAACGCACAAAAAGCCACAGCTGTCCAAAACCGTTAAACATACATGGGGTGATTCAGAAGGGTCACGAGGTCCACCATCACCCTATAAATTTTTCACCAACTCGCTTGAATCACCCTGTATAGATAATATAAACAGAACTATACTGATGACCTCTATGGCGCAGTGGGCGAAGGCCTGCTTGAGACACAGAAAATTGCGGTTTCGATTACCGCCGAGGGACAAATTATGTTTGTGTATGATCTGCAAATATTTGTCTCGTGTCTGGGTGTTTTCTATATATAATATGTAAGTATTTACAAAAAAAAAGTATATTAGTATCAATAAAGTAGTTCCCATAATACAAGCTCTGCTTAGTCTTAGGCTAGATGATACTGTGTAAAAAATGTCCAGCATTATTTTGTTTCTACAAAAAAAATTCAATACCTGCTT
Organism: Perizoma flavofasciatum; assembly: GCA_958496245.1. NCBI lineage: Eukaryota > Metazoa > Arthropoda > Insecta > Lepidoptera > Geometridae > Perizoma > Perizoma flavofasciatum. Next base: position 20,171,415 of record OY292419.1, on the reverse strand, counting down.
TCATCATCATAAAGTGAAAAATGACATCCACAGCCCGTAGGCAGTTGACTTCAAAGTCAACAGTTTTGATAAATGATGTTTACTTCTTTCATTAACAGTTTCATTAATAAGTTTCAGAGTGTTTTTGATGTTTCTATTGGTTTACGTGTTGTTATTAATGTTCAAACTTTCAGGTAAAAAATATTGACTTACACGAAGTTGATTTAATCTATTTTTTTTCAGATTTTATAAGTAAGAGTGAATTCCATCGCATCTTTTATTTTACAGGAACTTGTGTTAGGTATCACACAAATATAGAAATATAGGTACCTAAGAATTAAATTTGAATTAAATTTATTGTGGTTTGGGATATATTACGACGTAATCTATTTATTTTATGTTATATTTTGTCCTTCTTCAGGAGTATCTCACTCGCGTGCTCGCGGAAGGTGCTTATGAGGAAGAACGATCAACTAAACGTCATAATAGTTAAATACGTGGCATAATCGTCATAGCATTGTATACCTAAGTAATTAAAAAGTTGACAGAATTCTTACAACCCAAAATAAGGAAATACCATCGAATAAAATCAGTTAATTTTCTTGTAAAAATCTGAAAGCAAATTCAAAACAAATAAGTAAGTCCGCCATAAAAACGCTCCCAAAGGTAAACAAGAAACCTTACCTACGGAAACGAAAGTCCCTACAAAGTCTAATAATTTCCGAAGTGTCATGTCGCCGAGAAATAAATGAAGTGTAGAAAATAAATTTCATTTAAAAATCACGGCGGACCATTATTTTCCCGGCTTCCCCTAATTAATTTCTTGTCACCGTCTGGATCGGCCGCTGTGGTTGTGACAGCCGCTTAGAGCAAGACAACAATACAAATTTTGCCTAGGCTAGACTGAGACGGGGACAAAAAGGTGAGTGCGCTTCATTACCATCTTTTAGTAGTTAGCGGAAGCAGATACGAAGTTAGCTCCGGTCGAGTTCTGCTCGCCTGGTATCTTATTAATGACTGTGAATAAGTTTAAGGGTATTTATTGAACAAAACAAGGCCATAATTTTCAGGTTGATGAAATTCTCTTCAAAAAATGCTTACCTACAATAAAATTACAAAATATCCCAGATATGTATACATACTATCTACGTTTCTTTGCTTATTTTCATCACATAGTCATCCCTGTCTATATACAATGTATGTACACACTTTATATAAGGAGGCACTGACAATACAGATGGGTGTTGGTGACTGCGGCACAGATGTTTTAACTAGCTTTTATGTACTAGCTGTTCCAATATATTATTTTAATTTTAGATATCATACTTGATTGATTGTTTTGTTTAGAATATCGTCATTTCTAAACATCATCTCATTTTTTATCCTACCTAGTTATTAATAAGTCAAAACTGATAATTGTAGAAAAGATAATATCAATATTGTGTCTCTATAGTTTTTTGTGGCTCATAAAAACTGACAAATGATAGACAAACTACAGAATGCAAATCAAATAAAATGAACACCGATAAATTAATTACTACACGGTAAAACCGAAAAAGGGCAAGTACACACGAAGTAATTAAACAATCTGAGTTTCTTCAAGTCGGAGATGTTCCTATTTACAGGAAGTAATTGTAAATATTACGAGAGACGCTGAGGTGGAAATCTTGAGGAGCTTAATAGTATGGAATGAAAAAAAACAGTTAGTTAATTTGAATGAAAATTAAGGAACTCAGTTTCTGCAAATCGAAGCTGAAATAATACTGTAGAATTCTTTATTTTATATATAAACACACAAACACAATATTAAACAACATGATACAAATCATACATATTACTAAGCACACATAAAAATACACGCCTACTCTTCAGTAATGCGTTTTTTTTTGGCAAAAAGGAATGATGAGAGGTCAAAGAGTCACTGTTTAGGTAAACCTAACTTGACTGAGTACTACCAGCATGAGAGTGCAACATGAGTAAAAGAACGAAGACTGAAAATTCCATGAAATTCGATGTTTTTTGTATCGTTTTGGTGATATCCGGCTAGTTATTCAGTCTGTGATGATCTTGGTTATAATATCTCAAAAGAAAGTTTTTAATATAGAACCGTTCCTAAAAACTCAATAAACAAAGATTTTTATAATCCTACTCCACACTTAGCCCACCATCGGCACCGCCACTTAATTTGAATATCCAGCAAGAGTGTTTAATAAAACATCGCGAGTTGATTTACGTACAAATCCGTACCTTCGTTTTCGTGTAAACACGCCCTTAAAGTACCTCCGCGATTCAATGTAAACATACCCTAAAATTGCGATCGCTTTATTTGAATTTTCAGAGTTAATTTTGATGTAACTTTGTTTGAATTGCGTATTTTCGTTATGGGCCAATGAAATTAATTAATGGGGTAATTGTTACCTACGTACCTAATCATATCCACTACCGTAAATAACAACTTACCCTACGTATCTACCCAAAACCTCCAACAACTTACCATGAAATATCTGGTCCACCAATACAGGTTCCTCTCAATGAGAAGTTTTCCGATCGGTTTGTGGTATGTAAATAAATAAATAATGCTGGACATGTTTCACACAGCATCATCTAGCCCCAAACTAAGCAGAGCTTGTATTATGGGAACTAAATAACCGTTATACTACTTACATATATATTAAATACATACATATTAATATAGAAAACACCCAGTATATTTCTATAAAGTAAAAAAGATGGCGCTGAAAGTTTGAAATGATACTATATCATAAAAAACGGATGATTCTCTTGAATGTACCTACTTATTATGACTGAATTATTTTCTGTATTGCAAAATAAAACAATTTTGTTCTAATTTTATTAGCTCATGTACTGAATTCACTCAGAATTATCAAGATAGCGTTATTCAAAGGAAATAAGTTTTACAAAAAATAAGCCTAACTATTGAGCCAGGGATGCAAAACATAATAGTTGAATATTCTCGCGGCATTTTCCAACAGGGAACACACAAATTGTATTCTATTGGAACGGATCAGGCGAATGATGGAAGCAGCCAAATGATGGAGGTGCAAAAACAAAATGTCGGCAGACGGACAAATCGGACGGCGCAATGGATGGGCTTGCATGTTTCAATTAGGGATGGGCCTGAAGACATCGATAAAAAGATCCTTTAAAAACATTTACAAGTTCTTTGAGTTACAGGAAAATCGGTGTCGGTAATAAATTTAAAAAACTACGGTAATGTTTTTGAGTAATATAATAGACCAGACATTCGATTCAACAATCCCATCCTTATAATACCATTATTAAGTGTTTTTATTTTGGCGTTATTGTTTTTTTTATAAAACTACAAGCATACAATCAACTGTTGGTAAGCTGTTACCGCAACCTGCATACGCTTGAAACACCAGAAGTATCACTCGCGTGTTGCCGACCAAGAAACATAACGGATGAAAAGTCTCATGTGCCAATTATTTCACCGGCATCCGTACCATTTAAACTGGAACACAGCAATGCGAGCATTACTGCTTGGCGAGTACTTTCACAAAATACTATACTACTGCTTCTCATTGAATAATTTTTCAAAAAAACACGTCATCGTGAGTAAATTAACCGGCACGGTTCTATATCAATTCTAATATAGAACCAAAATTCGAAGGCAACTTTTGTCACGTAGGATTCTAACAAGCGTTATAGAACGTGGGCTGGTGCCATGCATAGTGACGGCCGTGCCAGATTGACGTGTGAATTTGACAGCTAATGTTAAATTCTACCTGAAAACCTTCCCATTCCACGAGCCAGTCCGCTAACAGTATCCTCGCGAATCTGCGTACTAATTATAAATTTGAGAATATCCATAATTATTGCATCATGTGGATCAAAGGCTGTGGTTCTCTTTTTAGAATAGAATAGGTTTATTTTCCAGAACATAATTACATGATCAATGTAGTAACGAGAGTTGAGAAAAGTATGTTGAGATAGTTTAGGCTTATAGAAAGGATGGATGAAAGAAGATTCACCCATTAACAAAACAAGTATACAAGGCGAGCGAGAATGGGATAGTTGGAAGAGGAAGGCCTCGGCGAACATACTCTGACCGGGATAATTACAATAAGGTCAAAATAAGGTCAGGTTTAAATCAATTTGTTACAGTAATTTTCATTCATCGATAATTGTAACGAATGCTGTCCCATCCCTACGGAAGCAAGGTGATGAGCGTATATTCGGCACTGTCCGCTCCATTGGCGATCCGACGTGACGGATTGCGCTCCGTCAGGTACTCTTGATCTGGATTATTCTAGTTCTGATATTTATCTTTTGTTCTTGTTTATTTTAATTTAAATGATTGATGCGTCTATCACCTGTCTCCTCTTAAAACATTTGTGTTTAGGAATGAAACTGATTTTATTGCAAGGATTTTTACTATTCATTATTTGACGATCTTTAAACGTACTATTTTGAAATAGTATTTGATAAATATCCGTACAAAAATCCATGCTATTGGATAATAAAATAAACATTTTGGTAACATTATTTTTACTAAAAACCGAGATATTTACCATGATTTGTGAGTTTGAATGTTTCCCGATATTTCGGCACAGTTGCAATCACCACACAAACACAAATAAATCATGGTAAACATCCCGGTTTTTAGTAAAAATTTTGTTCAAAACCATGATAGTTTCAAAAGTTATTTTGGTAACATTCCTTATGAAATATATACCTAATAGCTAAATTGTTTTTTTCTAAGATTGGTTTAATATTCATGACATTAAAATAACTTAGTACGGAGAGCGCAAAGCTATTTTAAAGCATTAAATAAAATTAAACACTTATTGCATCCATTCCTTTCTAAAACGGCCATTAGAAATGTAATAAACGCTGGAACACACGGAACACACCCAATATACCCGTAAAGGTCGTTTCACATGATACGGACAATAAACGGCTCCTTCCCAACCCGACTTAAAATTCTACATGTAAATAAAACACTGATGTGTCCGAGCATTTTATGAGACATTGCTGAGACATCTGAGTTGCAGGAACGAAAATGTTTAACGAGCAGGGGCAGTTTGCGATTGACGATTTAATGGCAACACTCATAGGTTCAATTGATGGCCCAAGTATTTTTTAAAAATGGGCACTCGATAGGCCAATATTATTATAACATCTGCAAAAGAAATTGAGGTATTTTGTGTTAAAAACAATTCGCGGTGGAAAATAAGCGCGACCCACAAAAGCTGGATGGTAATCGGTTACTGTCGCAGATTTTAAATACAAAATAAGTGATTCCCGCCACCTTTATATATCCTGTAAAGTCTCATTGAAAGGTCTTATGAGCGAAATAATTTAACGGCATCCAGAGATACCATCAAACTGGAACACAGCAGTGCAAGCATTGCTGGTATTTAATAAGATAGGAGTGAAACATGATGAAATTGTTTGATATTGCATGTAGCTATTGAGCTCAATAATGGACAGCCTCGTCCAAAGTAGTCACCACTCGATATGTCAATATCGAATCAGAGCTGTTCAAATTGGGACAGGTTGGTAACCAACCCAATAAGGACGCCAATAAACGGCAAGCAAATCGCTCCTGCGAGGTAGCGCCTAATAAAAATTCCAGCAAATCAATACGTTCTCTTTTACGCTTTTTGTATTGTATTTTATTTTGTTATTCGCCTTTAGCTCGTGTTAAAGGGACAATTCCGGGATCTAGTTGGTTCGTAGCGTGATTTATGTCTCTTGATACTTTGCTCTACCAGATAGATTATAAAACATGCACCTGAGTGATGCTATTTTCTGTTTCATGCTTTACTTTTTTATGCCACGGTTGTAAATTCAAAGTTTTGCTCAATGAGGCAGTATCAGGATAGTAATAATAAAAATAATACTGTTAAACACACAAATAACATTTTAGCAGTATGGAGTATAGCAGGACAATGTATAAAACTAAACACCTCAATCTAACTAGTCTGTTATTTTGTTAAAAATAAACGTCATAGTTAAAAAAATAGAACGTATTTATGTTTATTAAAATCAAAAGGATCAGTTGAAATTGTTTATTGTTCGACTAATATTTTAAATTTGCAGTTTTTTCAAAGAAAAGAAAGTGACAGATCGTCAAACTATAAGTATCAAGTGATGCCATCGCACTATAAGCAACAGTAAATAGAATACACGTTGGATTCCGTGTTCTATCTTTGCGATTTGCATGTCTCTGCTAGTGTGTGCGCGTGAGCGTGTGGAGGCGTGTGGGGTGTGTGTGTACCGATTGACATAAAGGAGCTAAATGCCGTGGGGTGTGAACAAGCAGTAAGGATTAGACACATCAGGTTTGAGACGTGATACCTGATGAAATAAAAAATAAAATATACTCATACTAGGATGTGCACACACATTTCTTTATCTGGTGACGTCAATTGGTGTACAATTTCAGTTTTTTTCTAAACTATTTGTATTAATATTCCAAATAAAACGGTTATTTAAAATCTTTAGTAGTTTATTTAATATAGGATGTACTAAGTACTGTTGTTAGTGTTCCAATAAGCGGCGACGGGCTTGCAACCCGTCACGTGGAAATGAAACTACTAACAAAACGCGGACATGTGCCAAATGTAACACTTGGACACTCTTTAGCCAGAGGCAGAGGTGATCCAAACTTTACATTTGAGGGGGTAGTCCCCTACTTGGTATTCTCAAAGATCTTCTCACTGAGTATGTATCAAAGGAATAATGGGCAAAATGCATAATAGGAAAAGAACTAATAAGCGTATTTCAGACTTATTTGTAGTTTTTTTTTGTAGTACAGACTTGATTTAATGATACATTTGATTTAAATTAAAATAGCTCGGTGTGACCCCGCTTCCCTTCGTATTTATTGGCACGTAGAGAGCGATTGGCGAAAAATTCCAATAAAAGTCCTGCCGGTATTCGAGGAGACAAGAATAATGTTTAATTTGTCCGATCAGGGTTGCGGAGATTTACGATTAAATATATGCGAGCATTTACAGCCCTGTCGAATCAAATGCTTGAGACTACAGATCCTATTGGTGAGTACGGATGCACTTTAAATAAGAATATAGTCTAGTATATATTATTCTTATGATAAAAATAATATATAATGGGTGCAGAAGTAGAGCTTCAGATCTTCGTTACAGTTCGGATGACAACAACGGTGATAAAATCGATTCAGCACCAATATTTGGCAACCTTTTCTTTTGGAATTGAAAATTTTACTGTCAAACACGGTCGCAGACAGTTGGTACTCATGTGAAAAGTTTCTAAATAAGCTACTAAAATTCACACTTAGCTACATAACGTAAGATTGATCCAAAACAGTAGTAATTCGATTAATTTTCAAATAGCAACTTTCAAAATATTTTTTCCTATCACTATTTCAATTAAAATTTTAAGCGCCGCGTGTCCGTAAAGCTGACTTTGTGTCAACGCATTAGCATTGCCATTTTATGGGGTAATGCAGCAAGCATTATGGGAACGCTTCGATATGGTATTTCTAGGGATCAGTTGCAGCAGATCATTATCTATAGCTCGTTTGCAACGGTCTTTAGATAGCTAGCTGTTTCAATTGTATTTTTTGCGTATATCTTGTACATAGTTGTATATTTGCTTTAACTTTTAAAATCTTACTTTTATATTTCAACTACGACGATAACTTGGTCAATCTAGCTCACAAAATATCAAGCCTGAGCAAAAACTATAACCGGTAACGCTTGTAAGCCTCCTCGGGATTAATTGGATCAGCGTTAAAGTTTCGTACACATGCGCCACGTCACCTGGGATTAGGAAAGTCCACTGTTTTAGGTTTACGTAACCGTTCTCTCACGTTGATCCCTAAACATATTTCAAAACAAAAAGATAGATCTCTCTGTTTGAGAAAGAAAAAGTAGAGTACCAGTTTGTATGCGTAAATACCTATACCAAATTATAAAAAAAAAATACACAACCAAAAGTCCTGACCCCACACTAAGATTCCTTGTATCGTGACTGTCAGTAATTAACCATAACGCTCAGACCCGAAACAAATATCTGCAGTACATGCTAACTATTGTACTGCACCGAGAATTGAACCCGCACCTCTAGCGTCTCAGCCGGCTGGGTAGTAGGTAGCCTGCCACACCAGCGAGAGCGCCAAACACATAAAACTGCTAGAAAGCAAGAACGTAGGTACACTATTACTTGGACTATAGTCAGAGCCAAAAAAATCCAGTGTTCTTGAATGATTCGTAATACCTACCTTTTCAATAAACTAGAATGGGCGAACTTTCCCTATCCTAGTAGGCCCTGCTCTCTTGTCTTAGTGACGAGGAAACACAGAACTGTGGCTTTTCGTGGATCATTTCGCTTTGCAGCCTCTCGCTGCTGGAATGATTTGCCCTCGCCGTTGCGTGCCCCAAAATCATTCAATAGTTTTAAGCTAAAACTCAGACAAAAACTACAAGCATTTCAAAAAGCTAAAATCATCTTGCCACTTTTTTTGAATATATTATATACCATGGACTATACCTAATATTTACATCCTTATTCGCATTATTCAACCTTGTTCTTGTGCTGTCAATGTCCGTCAGGTAAATGTCAATTTTCTGCTAGGTTTAGTTGCCGTAAAAATGATATATATCTATTTATTTATTTATTATTTGTCCTTTTTGTTAAATTTATTTTTCCATTTTTTCATGTTTGTGTTATGTCGCCCGTAACGTCACCCTGTTAAGGCTCAGTCTTAAAACCAGCGCTGCTCCCCTACTTTGTTCGGGAGTAGCATTATGCTGAGACTGGGCCTTTTTGGCCGCACACTCACAGCGAAAGACTGATAGAATTGTCCGTAATCTAAAATACCTACACATATAATAATTTAGGAGAAATACCGGAGAGATTAATGTTATTATTATACTAGGTTCTGCCCACGGCTTCGCCCGCGTTGTACCCGGATAAAAAGTAGCCTATGTGTTATTCTGATGTATAAGCTATATCACTGTAAAGTTTCATCAAAATCCGTTCAGTAGTTTTTGCGTGAAACAGTTACAAACATCCATCCTCACAAACTTTCGCATTTATAATAGTAGTAGGGTTTGGGAGGCCTTTGCCTTGCAATGGGACTGTAAACAAAAACTGTTCCCTCCTGCCAATCTTCTCTCCTACATAGTTGGGCCCATTCCTTGATGTAGGAATCCAGCTGATCTTATATTCTCCACTTGTTCCTTTTACGTGGTCGTTATCTGTTCGGGACCCGGTCTGAGGTCTTCACTCACAGCTTGGCTCAGAGATTGACGCGATGATTCTGGTGATGATGACATTTAAATCAAAGTCTTATTCTATCAGAACTAAGGGGTTTTGTTGAAAAGCGTGTCTTGCTAGGTATAAACGTAGATGATGTGATTATCTGCGGCGGCAATAAAAGTAACTGGAGTGTGCAACGCCGCGCTCACCTCAGCGAAATGCAATTAGATGCGTCTCCCGAGACTGACGAGTGGCGACTTAGAGTAAGAGCCAAACGCACAAACTATTCAGATAGATAATTTAGCCAATCCCACGAACTTTTCAAGTAGACAATTCAGACAAACGCACAAACTATTCAGGTAGACAATTTACTCAATCCCTCGAACTTTTCAAGTAGACAATTTAGGCAAACGCACAAACTATTCATATATACAATTTACCCAATCCCACAAACTTTTCAAGTACACAATTTAGGCAAATGCACAAACTACTTAAATAGACAATTTACCCAATCCCACAAACTTTTCAAGTACACAATTTAGGCAAATGCCCAAACTACTTAAATAAACAATTTACCCAATCCCACAAACTTTTCAAAGAGAATTTAGGCAAACGCACAAACTACTCAGATAGACAATCCCACAAACTTTTCAAGCAGACAATTTAGGCAAACGCACAAACTACTCAGATAGACAATTTACCCAATCCCACAAACTTTTCAAGCAGACAATTTAGGCAAATGCACAAACTATTCAGATGGATAATTTATCTAAATGTACTTTTTAGATATGCAATTTGCGCGGCATGATTGAAAAAAGGGATTGAATTTAAACAATCAATCATTTTTTAGAAGCTATAACCCTTGTTCCGCGGACTTTTCGACCTCCATTCGTAGGTCTAGGAATCACCTTATACCCCAATGTTGCGACAGAGCACTATTACGTGCTTCACTTGAAATTGTATGATGTGAGCTCTCTGCCTACAACCCCCGTGCCTGATTTACATATAAATTGTAGCGAACTCACGTGGCGTCTGTTACTTTTAACTGCTGTAACCGCACTCCCAGGGCCCTCTGTCTGTCCTCCGCCTGAACACAAAAATGTAAATACATTTTTTTTACCAATTCACATTATTTTATAACGTTTTGCCACATGTTTATATTACTATTACACGTAAAATATTAACAAGCTAACGTTACGCTTGTTAATATTGTACGCAAGCTTGTTAAGTTTTATTAACAAAAGTTACATTTTTCTACCTCCTAAGTATGAAATTGATGTGTTTTGAATTTCATTCTCACATGACATCATTTAATTTTAAAAATTAGATTAATTTTCAACAAAAAAACAAATTATGTCCACTTAAAAAAATAAAAACAAACTAGCTACATAAATATTGATGATTAAATGATATTATTTTACTTAAAGTTATTTAGCAAAATTGAATACGGACAAGTGCACTGCTTTCATATGAAAACGTTTTTTACTTTTCTTCAGACCTACAGAACCCCGAAAACTTACTTTGTTATCAAAGTTGTAAGTTAAACTTATCGTTTCAAGCTTTCAATAACTAACCTTTATCCTTTTCATGCTCAAAATACTACGTAAAATTTCCACAATAGTAAAAACATCTTCCAAAAATCAATTAGAAAAAGCTCTTACCCAGACAATAACAGTCCAGTATCCATCACGTCATTTCGTACAATATCACAAAGGAATATCCCGAGTTGGTGGACAGTGTGATTCAATTTGGCAAATTAGATTTTCCGTCGAGTTACCTGCGTCGTCGCCCCTTCGTATCATGAGATGCTATGAGATAGAAGTTGTTAGTGACAGCCAGTGGTTGTACTAACGTTTGAGGAGATGCGAATTTCATCGGACCTGACCTTTTAACAGTAAAATAAAAAAACGTTGCTCTACTAATAAAATCTAATCACGGCAATGCGCTGGCGCTTGATAAAGACATTCATCAAGAAAGACGTACAACATGATTTTAGTCAATAGACATTGAAATCTTGAATCTTTTATTTTTACTGAGAGGGAACCATTTTACCAATCTATTCATAAAAATTACATTAAAGATTATCAACTTACTAGTTTCTGCCCGCGGTTTCGCCCCCGTTGTATTTTGATAAAAGTAGCGTATGACCTTCTTTGCACACCCCTAAAGGGTAGTTATGAAAAAAAGTATGTAATTATTTACTTTAAAGTTTATTTATACCGAGTTGTGTGTGAATCGAACCAGAAAAAAATCCATTCAAACTTTATAACTCTCTTGCATCCCCCTTAGGGATAGTTTTGAAAAAATAAAAAAAATACGTGGTTTATTATTTATTTTAAAGTTTATTTATACCAAGTTTTGAGCGAACCTAACCAAGGAATAACATTTTCCATAGAAACTTTACCACCCTGTTTAACCCCCTTATGTGTTATTCTAAAACATAATCTATCTATATTCCAAATTTCATCAAAATCGGTTTAGTAGTTACGGAGATACGTGGTAACAAACATTCACATACACAGACTTTCGCATTTATTATATTAGTAGGATAGTAGGATTGATTATTTAAATAGTTGATTTCAAAATAATATTTTAAAATAACTTTTACGGTTGGCGCAAACATTCGTTCAAACAGTGGCAAGCCAAATTAGATTGCTAGAAGTGGGGTCAAGCGAGACATCTCGCAGAGTGGACGAGATATGAAATTATATCCCTCTCCCTTACCTAAGAATACAGGAGGAGTATAAAAGGAATACAATAAAGAAATGTTGGCACATTCGAGGTAGTTTTGGCTTTTTTATTATGAGACGAATACATAGGAAATATCAATAGAAATACTGCAAAAAATGATTGGAAGAACTTTTTTTTACGGGTCAGTTTGGGTGTTTTCTATGAATAATAAATAAATATAAAAAAAAAGCATTTATTTTCTCCCACAAAGGTTTTATCTTGTCTTAAAATTATGTACCTATGTTTATGATAACCTGTTTTGTGAGGGACTGGTGCCTGAAGTAGGTTCGAAAAACCTGTATTGCAGGTCACCAGTGCTCTCGCATCACGGATTAAACGTATGGAGACGTAATATGAGGAGACATATAATGAAAAATTAAAAACTTATCTAGAAAGTTAATTAATTATAATATGTACGTATTTACAATTATATATAAGTAATGTGGCATCGGTGGCAGGGACGACTTGGACGAGGAAAGCAATGGATAGATCCATGTGGAGAACACTCGGGGAGGCCTATGCTGGAAAGCAAGACAATTAAGAAACTGGTGTCTTAAACAAATTTCTTTTAACTAGCTATAAGTAGAAATAAGAAAAATGTTACTATAAGATTGTTAATAAAGCCTATTATTATATTATATTATTATTATTATAAGTAATGTAGTTCCTATAAGACAAGCTCTGCTTACATTGGGGTGGATGATGCTGTGTGGAAATGTCCAGCATTATTTATTTATTTACTTCACTTTAATAGCGTTAGATGGGAAGGAAGTGTTGATCATTTTTCTCGAAACGATAAAAATAGCTGACGGCCACAGCACCTCACAGGTCACAAAACAAAACTCCTTATAGCTGACGATAATTTACTTAAAAGTGTCCCTTTTCAATCTAAAACGTAAAATAAATGGGGGCCTGCCTTAAGCTTAGGCGTACTAAGTGACAAAATACAAAAGATATACTTTAGTATTTTTTTTTTAATAAACGCTCAACATTCGACCGATGTGGCGCGGTGGGCGAAGGTCCGCCTGCGACACAGGAGGTTGCGGGTTCGATTCCCGCCCTGGGACAAATGTTTGTACGATCTGCAAATATTTGTTCCGGGTGTTCTGGGTATTTTCTATGTATAATAAAAAAAATATCTATCTATGTAATGTATTGTATTAAGTATATCAGTCATGTAGTTTCCATAACACAAGCTCTGCTTAGCTTGGGGCTAGACGATGCTGTGTGCGGATTGTCCAGCATTATTATTATTATTATTCACATACATAGTCCTTACACCACACTAGGGCTCCCTGTGCCATGGGTATCAGATACTACGAGTACCGTGGTACCACATACCAGATCTGGAATAAATATCTGCGGAACTTGCAATCCTTTGTCCCGTAGTGGGAATTGAACCCACATATTTTGCGTCTGAAACACATTAACACATAATTAACATTATGCGGAACAGAATTTTAGTTATGTGTTTATTTATTGAGATAACTAAATTGCAATTGAATTAATTTGACGACCTCTGTGGCGCAGTGGGCGAAGGTCCGCCTGGGACGCAGAAGGTTGCGGGTTCAATTCCCGCCACGGGACAAATGTTTGTATCTGCAAATATTTGTCTCAGGTCTGGGTGTTTTCTATGTATATTATGTATGTATTTACAAAAAAAAATGTATATAAGTAGTATATCAGTCATGTAGTTCCCATAATACAAGCTCTGCTTAGTTTGGGGCTAGATGATGCTGTGTGAAAATGTCCAGCATTATTTATTAATTTATTTAATTGATTTTCATTACGTTATGAAAACATCGTATCGTAAAAGCGAAAAGCACCTCACCCCAAGCATTTCTAAATCAAAGCACGGCCCGTTACCCACGAGAGTGACTTGCGGAAAATTGGAAAACGAAACAAGGTGAAAAATATTATTAAGTTGAGAGCAGTGGGCCACTGCACCCGTGGGAGCAGCCGGGAGTAGATTGTGGAGTTAGTTAACTCTACAGGCAGGTATTTTATGATTGTACAATAAATATCAACTTTGACGGCCTTCATAGCGGGGGGTCTAATAGCCGGTTCGATTCTCGCTGCGGGACAAATGTTTGTATGTTCTTTAGGTGTTTTTTCTGGGTCTGGGTGTCGTGGTACCACGGAACTCGTAGTTCCTGATACCCACGTTACAGGGAATCCTATTATGAGCACTGGTCAATTCACCTATGCCTGTTAAAAAAAAATATCTGGTCTTAAACCTAGTAGAGACTAGAGAAATGCCCGCAACTTCATTTGTGTATAAAGTTCAAGCCCTCGATACACTTTTCAGGGGTAACTGACCCTGGTACTAAATGGTAAATAGTTTACATATACTACATAAAAGAGCCCAATTACGACTGATCTACTTTGTAATCCATTAAAAATATTACAAGTAACCATATTTATAATCCATGAAAGTCCAATAGTAACGTGTGGGCAAACAGCTCACTAAAATCATTTGGAAGAAGCCAAACATACTGTATGACATTATTTGCAACAATAAACAATATCACATTTTCAACTGAAAATTTCATGAAATATTGAAACACGTATCATGCTATTTCTTTCACAGCTTCAATTGTGATAGTCAGCAGGTCATATAACTCGTAGAATCTTCACCCACTAGTCAAATGTTCTAGAATGACAACCACAAATCAGACAGTGCAGAATGCAACCTACCCAATGGAACGACGACATCTTAAAACTTGCGATTAGTCGGTGGACAGAGGTGCCTCAAGGCTGCTCGTCCATGGCACTTAATAGAGATATATTTCCCGCAGTCGACTTTTACAGGCTATTGACGAAGATTAATGAATGAATGAAAATACTTTATTCTACACCACAAGGTAACAAAGTAATCAAAAACTTAATATGACTAAAAGTACAATGGACGGTCTTATCGCTTAATTATATCTTCCATCTTCTTTATGAGGACCAGCTTCATGCCGATCTCCTGAAGTAGGGTGCCTCAAGAACTAAGAGCATGATGAAGAAGGATAGTTTCACGTAGAAACAATCTCAATCACCTTTACTTACCCACTTCCCAAGGTCAACAGAGGGTAAGCACCCTATTTTTAACGGCACTCTATTCCGTCAAAGCCACATAAAGGTGCTCGTAAGTAGTCCCGACTATTCATTGCAAGTCGATTGGGCCACAAATCGTCCGGTTCGGCCCGGCCGGCTTTTAGCAAGGTATTTAGGGACACGCATTTCGGAGTTAATGTTACGAATTCACAGACACGTAGCCTGTAAAGAACGGACGGACATGGTTTAGGATAAAAGACAATGTTTGATTCAGCAAATATAACAACCAAAGTATGTATGTATTTACAAAAAAGTATAAACACTAGTATATCAGTAATGCAGTTCCAATAATCTCTGCTTAGTTTGGGGCTAGATGATGCTATGTGAAAAATGTCCAGCATTTTTTTTTCAATGCTTCTTTTAGGAAAACAATGTCAATACTCCAAAAACTATCGTGAACTTGACTATTCATATTGTAAAAACGGGAATTTTCACGTACTGCGCTATCGGTGAAGGCACCGACTAAGTTTTGACTCATTCCGAGAGTCTTCATCATGGTGAGTGGTTGCGACTTTCTCCTTCCGCGTCGTGCCGTGCACAAATAAAACATAATTAATACTACAGTAAATTTAAGGCATAGGTAAATCATTTCCTAAATAAGATCTAGCTACAACCAAAATCCTTCTCAAAAATGCTACAAATTGAAATAAATGTGAAAACAACCAGTATTTTTGATTTTTTTATCAGAAATCGGGATTTGGAAATATGACTACTTCAATAAAAAACTGAAAATTTAAAAGTTTCTGTCCCCGTTCATTTCGGTTCAAATCGATCACAAATCAAGGTTTGGGTGCTTAAGCAGCCCGTTTTAGTTTTCTGGAGTAGTCAATAAGACTTCATTCTGTATAACCATCCAAAAGTAGTGAATACATTGATCCCTTGCCTTTTACTCTAAGATCAGGAACTTTACAACGGTTCCTAAGAATGTTGCAATATCCGTAGGCCGAGAACACTCGGTTCACGGTCGATAATTCACATCGACTCACCTCTTCACAGCCAGCGAGCGTGGTTGCACTCTGATAGCACCAATTACCGCTGGACCTGAAAAGATAAGTGTGGACATACCCAATAGTACAACTCATCAACCTATCCTGAGTTGGTCAGTTTAAAAAAAAATTAGGGTTCTCGTCTCGCAATTTCTATACGAATAAGAAGTAGGTAAGCGAATTAAACAAATATATCTGAGTCTACTTCAGTACCGTTCATTCAATCCTAATAGATTTTTTGAGTTTGCAAGAGCTTAATCGATAAGTGTCTTTTAGAACTATGGAGTAATTTGGGTAAAACCCGTACTTTGCGAGATCTCAGTTCATGGATATGGCCAGCAAACAAATAGTGGTGATTAAATTTTTTAGGCAGTTTTCCCTTATGGAAAGTTTTGGTCTTGGTCTCTTCCGCCTAGGTTCAAAAAAAAGCATCCAATACCTATCAGTAGTTATGTATCTTCTTCTTATTATCAGTCATTGCACTCTAGAGCGGCCGTGGCCATCTTGACAGCTTTATTGTTAAGGGGTGATGTGGAATCACCCCTTAACAATGAGTATCATTGCATCAGTATATATCACCGTTTCTCTCTATCGATGGTCGTCCTGGTGCATTAATGTAGGATGCTATGGGTAGATCTTCCACGAGATACCCTTTACTCGTCCATGAACGATGCTCGAAGCAGAGTCCCGCCTCGACATGTATCCAAAAAACTAAAGGATATAAGATTGTGACAACGTATCTTAGAGTACCTCTGTCATGTGGCACAGTGAGCGAAAGCTGAGACGCAGAAGGTTGCGGGTTCGATTCCCGCCGCAGGCCGGATGTTTGTATGATCTGCATATATTTGTCTCGAAACTGGGTATTTTCTATGTATAATATGTATGTATTTACGAAAAAGAATTATAAGTAGTATATCAGTCCTATGTAGTTCCCAAAATACAAGTTCTTCTTAGTTTGGGGCTAGATGATGCTATGAGAAAAATGTCCAGCATTATTTATTTTTTTATTATTTATTCACAGAGGTTTAGCTATGTCCACACTATTCAAACATTTGTAGTGCGATATATGGTGGCCACAACCTTTAGACTTTGTTACCTCTGTCGGAAATTGCAATTTTTTTGTATCGATACATTTACCTAGAGAGTTGTCTGATTAATAACATATAACTCTATGCTACTTCCCAAACGTGCCTTTTATGATAATATCATCAAGGCACCCATCATCATAAGATTTCTTAAGATTAAGGTTTCTGATTCCTACTGCGTATTAACCTACGCTTAATGATTTGTGTATGGCCAAGCCTATTGTATTTTTTAACAACTATAAAAAAATATGCTGGTCTTTTTCACACAGCTTCATCCTCAAACTAAGCTGAGCTTGTAATATGGGAACTACATGACTGATATACTACCCAGATACATTTTTTATTTTAAATACACACTGTTATGCATAGGCGGGCCTTCTACGTCCACTACGCTACAGAGGTTGACATGTATATCTATCTATTTAACTCCTAATTTTATGAGGATATATTCTGCAGTAGAAGGACTAATGACGACAAAGTCCTTATATCGAAAGTTTATTTTTACAATATAAAAATATAACGTTTATTGAAAAGATTCGTTTAACAGGAACTTATTTTCTTCCTTGAAGAATATAGATTACAAACGCAAAACAAACATTTCAATCAACGTCAGCATCTGATTGATGAATTTAATTAGCTAATACGATTACCTAATCTCGTGGGGCTCTCTGGAGATTTAATGTTTACCATTGTGCCTTCGCCTATGCATGAAATTGTGAGACAAAAATACCTAATGCTCGAGATGAAAGGAAGATTTGAAATTTTATAGTTCTTCAAAGTCACAGAATGACACAAAACCGGAAGTTTGAAAGTAAAGTGATAGGTTGGCTATCAGAAATGTCGCTTTTTATTTAGTACCTGACATAGATAGATAGAAAATTATTTATTGTACAACTACAAAGTACTGTACATAGGTGAACTTAATGCTAGATAGCATTCTCTTCCAGCTAACCTTTGTGTTAATAAAGAAAATTCTTGAGGTAGTACATGAATATAAGAAAAATTATAAATTATACGCTAGATAGAGCTAATCTATTAATAAAACATAAACACGATTCCCTAAATAAACACAATTACATATACCTATCTACTTACATAACTCAACCTTACAAATTACAGATAATAATTCATAGACTACTAAATATTCTATATAATATATATTATTCTCACAATATGTAGCTGAGAGACTGATTGCTTAAACTTTGTAGGATTCGAGCATGAGAGCTAAAAAGTGATTGTAAACTTTGAATTTGAAAACTTCAACAGAAGACACCTCACGATATGACTGTGGAATATTCTTCCAGAGTCGGATAGCAGACATATATCATGTTACTAAAAAAATATACATGAGACTTTTTGATAGTATCTTTAGGGTCCGCAACGCTTCAGCTATGTCCTAGTAACTGCTTGCAGATCTATGATGTCTGCTAGACCCCGAGTAACACAGCAAATCCATACGGTAGCCTTTTCCCTGCAGTGTGATGACAAATTTAGGACTATACCACGTACTTTTCTCCTGCGTTTTGACGCTGCCGTTTCATTGGCCGTTTAGAGATCCTTCTTAATGAACACCGCCCGCGACCACAATCGACGGTCGTAAGACGGGATACATGGCATAGTCTTAATAATACCCTAAAGTAATACCAAACCACGATAATTTCAATGCTATGATTTTACTTTTAACTAAGTTCCCTTTTTTATGAACGGAGGTAAAAAACGCTTGTTTTCACCAATCCAAGAGCGTAACAAAGCACGTAGTACATAAAAAAGCTTACAGTTCCATCAAACAGATCCCCTCGGAACAAACACCTGAGCTGTTTGCAGATGGTAAAAGGTGGTGTCGCGTTACCGGACCGGCTCGGCTTACTAAACGCGTATCAACAAATACAGGAATCAATTACAAATGGCTGATGTTGGAGTTGTATTGTTACCTCCTGTAGATCTAGTGGAAGTCCCGCGGGACTTAAATTTTTCTTGTTGGGTTTTCTTAGGCAAACTGTTTGTAACCTATGGAAGTTTACAACACTAGAGATATCACTCGCGTTTTGCCGACACTGAGACTTAACGTGTGAAAAGTATTTCACTGGTACTGATATCCTTCAAACCAGAACACAGCAGTGTGAGAATTACTGCTCGGTACGTATGGCGAAATCCCAAAGTTATCTGGAAGAGATAGGTTTTAAGTAATAAGATTGTATTTTACTTTTAGTTATACTAACTTTTTTGTTTATTTTGTTATCTTGTGGTGTACATACAGTAAAGTACGAGCTTTTGCCCACGGCTTCACCCTCGTGGTACCCGGATAAAAAGTAGCCTATGTGTTATTCTGATGTATAAGCTATATATCACTGTAAAGTTTCGTCAAAACCCGTTCAGTAGTTTTTGCGTGAAAGAGTAACAAACATTCATCCTCACAAACTTTCACGTTCATAACATAAGTAGGAAGTAGAGTGTTCATTTATTCATTCATATACTATATGTGCCTTTTTTATCCAACAAAAAAAACACGGCTTATTCCGAAGCAAATAAAATATTAGCTTGCTGACCAATAAACTTGTACAAGCAGACAGATACAAAACAAATGGGTCTTCTTCCGTTCATAATTCATGCAAAAATGCCTTATATGTTCATGCTCTCATCAATCAAACTACGATTAATCTACGAGTGAGTAGTTTCCTTAACAGAAGGACGAAAAAATGTATCAATCTCAGGTATTTTAATTTTAACGCGGGCAATGCATTCACTCGTTTTAAACTAAACGACGTGGAGTGGTGGCAAATAATTAAAAACGAATTCAATGGTTATATAGTTTTCTAAGTGTTAAGGAAATGTCCACAAATCCTTACACTTGAGCGAAATTTTAGAATATGATACTATGTAATATACCTCAATTATGATTACTATATTTATTTTGACGACATCTATGGTGCAGTGCGCGAAGGCCCGCCTGAGGCGCAAAAGGTTGCGGGTTTAATTCCCGCCGCGGGAGAAATGTTTGTATGATCTGTATGATTTGTATGATATGTATAACATGAATGAAGAAGGCTTATTACACCTTAAATGCCTATATTGACGATAAAACTGCATGGCCCGATGTCGTTGCTCCACTCTTTCGTTAGCTTAATTGTGGAATTGTATATCTGTGGTATCATATTTTTTAAGAATAGGTTAAGCATTACTATTATAAAGCGTATAGTGTGTTGTCATAAGAACTTAGGTTGATACTTTTTAGACTTTATTTAAGTCTCTGACTAGTACTTTTTTCTATAAATGAGTCTCGTTCATTTACGTTCGATTGGCACCACACTAAAGCTGAATGAAGGATCATCAAAAAAATAACCAAGCAGAGTTTGTTGCCTGATTCTTCTATGCTTGGTCGCGAGGAACCGGCGTAAATTCACTTTAACATTTTAGATTCACGTATAGTTTTTAAGTTGACGTTTCTATATGATCCTTGTGATTTCAATGAATAAAAACCTATTGACTTTGACTTTGACTTTGAATGTATTTACAAAAAAGGTATATAAGTAGTATATCAGTCATGTAGTTTCCATGGCTCTGTTTAGTTTAGGGATAGATATGCTGTGTTCAACCTCGACGGGATTCGAACCAGGTAAGAAATACAAATTAGTTTCTAGGCATTATATTAGAGGTATAATCAAAAAGTAAGAAGTGAAAAAAAAACAGTAAAATACAAATCCAAAAGAAGCACAGAAATAATCTTGAATCATCTCCAACATTTCCTGCAAACCGAATTCGTACTTTAATAGACTTTAAAGTGAGAAAATTTTCCAACATTATCGAAACAACAAAACCCGTGTTCAAATACCGTAACATTCGGAGCAATTTTTCCGCCATTTCTTTCAATTGCCACCCGCGCCATTCCGCTAAGTAAAGGTGTGGCGGAGTCGGCACGTACGGGTATATAATGGCGTATAATGGCGGTTTATGGCAGGTAATCACGGGCCACTAAATATTAGTCGAAAGGGAGCTCTTTGGGTTCTGGTGGTGAAATCAGTGCTTCTCTTCACTTCTATATACCTTTACCCACTTCTATGTTACTTTTGTATTTCAACTATATAAATATGTGATTAGAGTTTTTTATCATGATTAATTTATATTACAATATGTATTTATATGTATAATATTAAACTTACCTACTTTATTTACACTTCTATATTAGTCGGTGCTGCGTTACCTTTTCCATTTTTTGGTTACAGCTGAAAATCAGCGTTGGGTTTAAACTCATCCAACACATGCTGAGCTGAACACCTTTTTGGTACAAACAGACTTTAGACACATGAGCCGAATAACAAAAAAAAATGTGTTTGTTTTAGTTGAATACTTCTACATGTCGGTTTATGTTTTTGTTTTTTGTTTTTTTTTTGTATGTTTTATGTTTGTGCCAAATAAACGTTTATTCTATTCTATTCTATTCTATTATTCTATTCTATACGTACCTTTTTTCTGTGGAAATATTTTTCTGTTTCCTTTTAATGCAAGTGTACCTATTGGCTTAGCCAACCTTTATCATCTACTGGTGCAGGTTTGTTTCCCGCAGCGGGACAAATGTTTGTATATTCTGCAGATATGGTATTCATAGTTCCTGATATAAGACAATACAAGACATCCTTATCAGGACTATCATAATATGGATGTTGGATATTATTTACCTAATAAAAACGGGTTGATGATTTTTTTACACAAACAGGTAATTTACAACTTATTTAAATCTTATATTATTAGTTAATTTTAACGATATGTAATACCCCCTCGTGTATTCCGTCAACTAAGCAACGCCCTCAAGTAACTTGTGCTGATAAAACATATTCCAAAAACTTTAAGTCAGACAAAACGATTGCATAAAAACTACATCACAATCCGTTATGCTGTTTTAGAGATAAATGGTAACAGACAAACAAACTAAACAACCTTTTACGCCAAAAACATAAAGGAACGTGTCCTACCATTGCGGGTAAAAAAGGAAACTCCATGAAAACTTTTCACTCTGAAAATGAAAACAAACATAATTCTAGCACGATTTAAACTTTACACTTCAAAATAATTTCATTAATTGCGACATAATAAAAACACAGTTGTTCGCTGCAAGTGACTGTTCACTTACCAAACCCCAAACACTTAAGCTAACGCATTTTCAACTTTACCTTATCAAAATAAAGCTTTACTTTTCGATACAGGTAAGTTGTACATTTCTCAAGAAACTTTCAGCTGTGGCCAAGGTATTGTAAGCTCTATCGCTTTGGGATAGGGTGTGTTTGAAGTGGACAGGTGGTAACACCCCTGCTTCCTAGTGGAAATATCTTGACGGTTTGTGACGTTTAATCTTGCGTGCGACGCGGCCGCCGCGCGTATCACTCGCCAATGGCTGCTAGGGATGGGCAAATTAGGTTTATCGATAATCTCAAGACACTTAAAAAAATAACTTTTTTTTTTGCTTGTGGCATCCCTATGAGTAACAGCTGTTGATATTGTCCCGATTTTATTTACTCGATTTTAAATATATTTAGGTGTTTTTACGTAGCCCTTTCCGAATTTATCGCTTTGAAACAATCGTAATTACGTGTACAAATGTTATTAGTAGTGTACATTGTGAAAATAAAGTGAAATTGGCCAAACACTAACGGTTAGGAAGTTTGAATATTTTCATTGTTTTTTACCAGTTTGGAAGTGTTTGTTGCTCGTTTTGTGTAGATTACAAACGTTGGAATACAATTTCCCATCAAATAAGTATACACAAAGCACGTAAGTACACAAAATTTCAAATTTTATAACCTCAACTTGTGTTTACATTTCTTTGGTATTTTTCGCGTTGATTGATTCTTCGTTTTGAAGAACCAAGTTAATTTATTAAAAATGAACACCCGTAAGGCCCTCTCACGCCAGGAGGAGTCCAAACTTCACCAGGTTTTGCTGGAATTGAAGGCTGCCAAAGAATTGTGTTCTCAGTTGTCGTTGGAGAGAGAAGACAATGAAAAACTTGTTTTAGACGCATTAGATAACAATAAAAAGTTAAAAAATGAGCTGTCCGTACTGCATTCACAGTACACCTTAGTTAATGAAGAACGGGACAAGTTAGAAAATATAATTTTAGGGTTCGACCAGTGTGGTGTAGAGTACGACCAGGCCCTAAAGCGAACATCTGTCTTGGAGAAGGAGTTATGTGATGCTCACAAACAAATCACACTCCTGGAAGAAGCCTCTCAATGCTCCGCCACACTGAAAACCCAGAGTTTATTCAACGAATTAGTAACAGCTGATAGGGTACCTGGCCAAATTCTTGATGCAAGCTGTCATATTCCTACTGTAACAATTGACTTGACAAATGATGACTCAGTGGGTATTTCAGCATGCAACAGGAGTAACACAAGTAAAAACAAACTTAAAAAATATGTTAAAATCAATAAATATATTAACAAAACTAAAAAAATGTTGAAAAATCAAAAATGTTTAGTAAGTAAGATTAAAAATAAGAGACAAAAATTAGAAATACTCGATGAGTTGCAAATGTACACAATTAAATTAGAAAATAATAAAATAAAGTATGAATCTGACATACAGCAACTACAGTCAGAACTTGCCAGCGTTGAGGAGTCCTTGGGCTCCATTACTAGTCGCTATGAGAAGTCTCAGGAAGCAATAAGGGAGTACTCACTGGCGATGGATGAATTACTCAAATTATCATATAGCAACAAGGAGCGTTATGATTCATTAGTGGCCAATCACACATGTGATTGCCAGCGCTCTGACATTCCAGAACCAGTGTATCCTGCCTCATCCGCTTCCCAGCTGTATGTCAGTGCCAAAACTTCTGAAACTTTGAATAGAATTGCTAATAAAACTATTATGTTCAGCGATGAAATTGGAAAAAACATGGGCCAGTTATTGACTATGAAATTGGGACATTCAGTCATAAATCATTGTGTACCTAATTCTAGCCTTCATGAAATTATGCCAATAATTTCAAAATATGAATTTGACAGTGAATCAAATCTGATTATTTGGCTTGGAAATAGGGGTAATGTGAACAAATCAGAACTTATAAAATACTTTGATACTCTGTGTTCACTACAAATTAATAAAATTGTAATGTTCACATTCCCTTATAGCAACAGCTTGCCACAAGCAGAAAATGATCTTAGATATAAGTTAAATATGACTCTGCATACAATATCATGCAATAATAAATTAATTCATTTAATTGATTCTAACAGTGTTGTTAGTAAAACATATTATTTGACCAAAGGTAGATACTACCTTTCTAACTTTTACAAACGACAGATAGCTGTTTCGCTATCTTATTATTTTAGTATAACAGCCAAAAACTTGGCTAACCAAAATGCTTTTTTTGAGCATTGTCCTAAAATTGAAAACCAGACATTGGGAATTATTCCATGTCATTTAAATTACCAGACACGACAATAGAGGAAATCTCTAGCACTAAAAAGTCAAATAATATTTTTTTTAAAAATAAACAAAACAAACCGTTGTTAAATAATAAAAATGTGAAATATACCAACTTGATGCACCAAAATATTGAAGGAATTCGTTGTAAAGAATTAGAACTAGAACTGTACATGAACTCAAATGACATTGACATTATTTGCATTACAGAACATTGGCTGCGAAGCCATGAGGTCATGTTCAGTTTCAGTAATCACCAAGTTGGTAGTTCTTTCTGCAGATTACATGCTATACGTGGTGGCTCATTAATCCTACTTAATAAACAGATAAAATTTAGAGAACGTTTAGATATAGTCCACCTCTCTGTAGAAAGACACATTGAAGTTGCTTGCATAGAGTTGGAGCAATTCATAGTTATAAGCGTTTACAGCCCACCATCTGCCTCATTTGACATTTTTGAAAAAGTTATGGAAGAAATGTTGTTTAAATTATCTAAATCAAATAAATATATTATTACGTGCGGAGATTTTAATGTTAATTTACTAGAAATTAACTCCTTAAATACTAGAATAATTAGTTTATTTCAATCATTTGATTTAAAACCTCAATTTATGGAGCCTACTCGAATAACCGATACTTCGGCCACATGTATAGACAATATCTTTGCCAACATTAAAATTTTAAATAAGAATTTAATTAGTAATATTAAGTCGGATCATCTTGGACAAATAATTAAAATAGAGGTTCAAACAAAAAAACTTGAAAAAAGAAATATTACTTGTATACCTATGACCAAAGATCGATTGGACAAACTAAAATTGAATTTAACTTCTGTATTTCCATGTTTATATGGTAATTTTAATCCAAATAATTTATACAACACATTTTTTAAGAAATTTAGTGATGTGTTCAATTCAATTTTTACATCGAAATCGATCATGGTCTCTGACGGTAAAAAGTTCAGTGACTGGGCAACAGCGGGAATACATAAAAGCAGGAAGAAATTGTATGATCTTTATGCTGAAAAACAATATAATTTTAATGAGGAGTTTAAAGAACAAGTCAAAAAGTATTCAAAAATTTTTAAAAATGTTTGTCGTGAAGCAAAAGCTCGTCATTTGAGTTCAAAAATTAAAAATAGCCAAGATAAAGATAAAGCCACTTGGAAAGTAATCAACAGTGAGACGGGAAGAGTCACAACTAAGAACAATAAGTTTAATTTGAAAATTGACAATGCCACCGTCAATCAGGATAGTGATGTAGCTAATGCGTTCGAAAACTTTTTTACCGACATTCCAGTCTCTACCACAAAATCCTTAAACTCCTCTCCCATAGAAGCAGAGTCATTGTTAAAAGAAAACTTAACAGAATGTAAAATACAATTCAAATTTGATCATGTAAATAGTGATGACATCATAAAAGCTTTCAAACTCATAAATGTGAAAAAAACCACGGATCTCTGTTTGCGTTGTGAAATCATTGATTGGCATTATTGCGCCCGAACTAGCTTTAATATTCAACGAGTGTATTGACTGTGGTGTGTTCCCTGATTTAATGAAACACAGTAAAATAACTCCACTTTTCAAATCGGGTACATGTTCTGACCCTAGTAATTTTAGACCTATATCAGTACTTCCTACATTTAGTAAAATTTTTGAAAAACTAATTTTAAATCAATTGCAAAGACATTTTAAATTAAATAATTTACTGCATAATAAGCAATTCGGATTTAGTAAGGGTCGCTCAACCACTGATGCTGGTATTGAGTTAATATCGCACATATTTGATGCCTGGGAGGAATCTCATGACGCTTTAGGCGTTTTTTGTGATTTGTCAAAGGCATTTGATTGCGTAGACCATGACACATTGATCAGGAAACTACACCATTATGGTATTAGGGGCGTTGCTCTAGACTTTCTCACTTCCTATTTAAGTGACAGAGTACAAAGAGTTGACGTGAATGGAAAACGGTCTCCGGGGTCTCTGGTTACTATCGGTGTACCGCAGGGATCAATTCTTGGTCCATTTTTGTTCTTAGTATACATTAATGATCTACCCCACCTTGTAAGGGACGATCATGAGGTTGTATTGTTTGCAGATGACACGTCACTTTTATTTAAATTAAAGCGACGACAAACCAATTTTGACAATGTAAACAATGCAATCTCTAAGGTTGTAAAATGGTTCAACGTTAACAATCTCCTACTTAATGAAAAGAAAACAAAGTGTATTAGATTTATACTACCCAATGTTACACAAGTTAAAGCAAATATCAAAATCAAAGATGAACAGTTGGCTCTTGTGGACACCACCGTATTCTTAGGTATCACCCTAGATAATAAGCTTCAATGGGGTCCTCATATTGATGGGTTATCGAAGAGACTTAGTTCTGCGGCATATGCAGTCAAAAAGATCCGTCTTTATACAGACGTTGACACAGCTAGACTAGTTTACTTCAGCTACTTCCACAGCATTATGTCGTACGGTATACTGCTGTGGGGGAGTGCTGCTGATATCAATACCATTTTTGTGCTGCAGAAGAGGGCTGTTCGAGCAATTTATAATATGGGCCCCAGAGAATCACTTCGCGAAAAGTTTAAAGAAATAAATATAATGACATTCCATTGTCAATACATTTATGAAAATCTGATGTATGTTCACAAAAATATTAATTTGTTTAAGAAAAAAAGCGATAATCACAATGTTAATACTAGAAATAAAGATAAACTCGCTGTTGCCACTTGTAGACTCCATAAAGTTGGTAAATCGTTTAAAGGGCACGGTGTACGCTTTTATAACAAACTCCCAAGAGATATACAAAAATTATCAATTAACAAATTTAAAAACGTAATTAAACAAAAGCTTTTTAAGAAGGCATACTATAAAATATCTGATTATTTAGATGACAAAAACTCTTGGGATTGAAAATGCTCCAACTCGAACCTATTGTTTTGTAAAAGGATCATTAAAAAGAATAACCAGCCTTGTTTTCTTGCCTTTCTTTCCTGGCTTGGTCGCGGAGGAACAGGCACCTAGATAAAAACCGACGTTTCAAAGTGGTCCTTGTGATTTTATTGAATAAATGAATTTTGACTTTGACTTTGATATAAGTTACCACATCTATCTTAAAATAAAAAAGTCATAACAAAAGCATAAACTATCAATTCATCTACTATCCTACTAATATTATTAAACTGAAGGTATGAATATTTAGATGTTTGTAGGTATTAATCTGCTTAGCGACTGAACTGATGTGAATATAATTTGGAAATAGTGTTGTTCTTGGCCTAAAAAAGCTCATATTTTTAAGCCTGGTACCACGCTGGTGAAGTCTTGG
Source organism: Perizoma flavofasciatum (assembly GCA_958496245.1). NCBI lineage: Eukaryota > Metazoa > Arthropoda > Insecta > Lepidoptera > Geometridae > Perizoma > Perizoma flavofasciatum. Next base: position 20,143,543 of record OY292419.1, on the reverse strand, counting down.
GCAGGAATCAGTTACATTATATTTTTGTAAGAAAAAAACTTATATTTCATTGGCAAGTTTGAGAGTGTGCTAAACCTAAACGCAACATTGCATGACTGATGTAGATAAACATACTACTTGATGCAGTATGATTAACAAAATTGTATGGATAGATTGAAGTCAAAATAAATATTTTAATCCACAATTAATTCAAATTAGGTAATAAGTTTTTTATCACCCCTAAATCCACGCAAATAATATCGACATATTTCTCCTCCCTTCCCTAACCGTCTGCAGAAATTCAATTAACATTACCTCCAGTCGCCTGCACCTTTATTTCCGTTCGGAGTCACTTAACCTCCCCCTCCACCCTGCCCCCTAAGGGTGGTTCTAAGACGCCGGTAATGAGGTCCACTGACCGTTTAGTTTGGAGGTAATGGCTTACGTGAGTTCCAGACCTATTTTTTCGCCTGGGTTGCCCGCTAAATGGGACGATTACCTTGAAAATATGGGGAGGATGGTGAGAAGGGTGCTTTTGGTAAAAAAAAGCCATGACCGTGACACCTGGCCGTGGTGATAAAATACAGTATTGATGTACTCTTAGATACTATATAGTTCGTACATATCGGTTACAAAGGAGTTCTTCGCTTTTAATAAATTTATTAGGTACCTAAGTAAATCTCATCAATAATCTAAGTTATTTTATAATAGAAAGTGTTTAGAATATATTTTTTAATAAAATAAACAACTGATTCGCGTAAGTTTCACAATGACGTTTTATCGAGTTTGATTAGTTTAACATAGAAGAACATTGTGTTAATTTGTAAAATGGGCTTTTTCCGATCATTCACAGTATTTCTACAGTTCCAATTTGGGACTGCTGTTAAATTTAAATTTGTGTTCACTCACGCTAATTTTAATACACAGTAGCTTCATAATAACTGCTAGTATTTGAGATTATATTCGCACTTCAATCTATAAACATGGGTGATCTAATCGTTTAGAGCGACCTCGTTCAGACAATATCATTTTCTATATCATAACAAAATGCTTGGTTACTCCGGTAAAAATAAATGTTATTTGCGAAACTTCAGGGCAAAACATCCATGACGGAGACGGATGGCCGATGATTATCAGATAGCCGATCTCAAGGTGGGGTGGCTGTAATAGAACCCGTTGTAAATGTACCACGGAGGCTGTTTTTGTTATGCTGGTCTTTTTTGCAACTTTCTATTGTGATTTCTTGTGACCAACTTTTAAAAAAGTACTTTTGAAAGGATTGTGGACTTCTATTATGTTTTTATCAAAAAGAGATTAATAATTATAATTATTCTATCCCTTCAGTCGACGGAAACATAATAATGTAGCAGTGATGCATATTCTAAACCCTGTTGAAACTAAAACGGTAACGTTCGTGCTATATAGGTCCTTTTATCTATTTATTTTTCTAACCATTCAGGTCCTAGTGCTGGGCAATGTCTCTTACAATTTTATCCATCTGTCTCTCACTTTTCAGGTACGTATAGGGTTGGGTATGCCGTAAGACCGTTGCTAGCTAGTGATGTTATGTAAATAGCTCAATTATTTATCGATATTCGCTTGACATGAGACTGCATAACTCAACGTATGTGATAAGAGATTGAACTATCGATATCGATAGTAAACTTAAAATAATTGGGAGGAACTTGGTTTAATTTTTGTTATGTTTTTGTTTATTGGTATTTTTTTTTATATGTTTTCCCTTTAAGCTTACATTTTGCGGTTTTCACTGATTTCTACACCCGTGCTAGACTGTGTGTGACTGCGTGTGTGTTAGTCCAGGCATAATAAAAACAGTAATTATAATTTATTCTGATTGTCTACAAAAACGTGCTAATAAAAATTCGTGATAGGTTTATGTTTGGACCTGCCTATGACTACCCCCCCTTTTTGTCATACTTACGAATTGACATACTGAGTAAATAATAAAATAAACGTGGTACAAACAATGAAAAGGTAATATTTATATATCATGATGGTATATATCGAAGGATGCTAATCATGGGGATTAGAGTCATGAGCGTTTGTGTGTGTGTGATAATCGTATGACTCACACATACATAATAATTTTATTTATTTATTTGCACAAACTATGTTGTGCTGAGAAGACCTAATTGCTTATGTATGGTCTAACTTATGTTTTGTTTTTATTATTCCTAAATCATGTGCCCTCTATCGATAAAGCTTCATCGACAATTATTGACAACACTACACTTGGCCGGGTGATAAATGTTATGGAGTCAGTCGACCCCGCAACTTCAGTTTGTTCTAAACACACGATTTCACTCTTATTTCGGAAACTGATGCTATGTTGCGCGACTGATAGTATTTTATGGTGGCATAGAGGTGACATTTTATCATCTATCAGTTTGAATGGTGAAATACAGGCAAGCAAAATGGTGTCATTTAAAATCTGGCACAGCCAAGATGTCATCTATGCTTTGATTTGTTTCGGGTCAAGTTCCAATTTGTGTTAATTCAGCAATAACTCCTAAACAGGCTAAAGTTTTTTTTAAGGCCTAGCTTTGATATTGTCAAATGATAATGTCAAATTCAAAAACTTAAAATTTTGCTCTTGAAAAACTAGTTTCACCATTTAAGTATTTTGCTTTGGAATTTGATGCAGATAATAAATCAGCTTAATGAAACACCTTAATCTCTTTAAAATCTTATTGCAGAAACTTGAGATATTGCAATATTAATTACTGGAGTTAAGACGGCTCTACACTGCAGCACAAAAGCGCCTTTATTCAATATCTTGAAGGCTTTGAAAAATAAAATCGAGCCATGTTCATAAGATCAAAGTTTCTAAAAAGATCAAATATCGGTCTTACTTTAAAATATCTACTTTTTCACTCTATCGGGTCAATTCAGACGACCTCTGTGGCGCAGTGGGTAAAGTCTCGCCTGAGACGCAGAAGGTTGCGGGTTCGATTACCGCCGCGGGACAAATGTGTGTATTTGCAAATATTTGTCTCGGGTCTGGGTGTTTTCTATGTATAGTATGTATGTATTTATAAAAAAAAGTGTATATAAATAGTATATCAGTCATGTAGTTCCCATAACACAAGCTTTGCTTACTTTGGGGCTAGATGATGCTGTGTGGAAAATGTTCAGCATTATTTATTATTATTTATTTATTAATTAAATTCGAGCGCTTGTTTAGATTCCGTATATATTTTATTTTGTTCGTATTTAACATTATGAAGGATAGTGAGTGGGATAGACCTTTTTCAAGTCTTCTATTCAAATGTTCGGAGGCAACAAGTGGAATACTTACTTCTATGACAAACGTGGGCATTTACTAAATAACAATGTTGAGACATCTGACTATCTTCTATAATACTATACTCCATCTTGGGGACTATAGTCAAAAGCTTGTTTGCTTTTTTAAAGTTTACCAAGCAGTGTGTAATCCCCGCAGCTCTACGAATATTCCTCGGCAGCAGATTTTAACGCAGTTGGAATGCTCCTAATTAATTGGCTTGCATTCGTTTGCATGAATTACTCAGGTATTCGAACGCACCCCTTTCTGTGATTTTTTGCCACTCCCCTCCCCCTTCACCTTCCCTTACCCCCCGGCATGAAACGCCGCCTTTGAGAAGATTACGAGTGGTTTGGAAACTGCTGTGTGAGAGTTTTGGGAGCTTTCACCAGTTTGATGTTGGGAAAATAGATTTTTATGGTAAAGTCTCTGAAACTTTTTCTTGCAAAAAACTGTTTGAAAATGATTTGAAAATATATCTCAGTGAAACGAAGGTAGTTTTATATCAGTGAAACTAAGGTAGTTTTAACTTTGAATGTGGATGACAAACCAGTCTAGATACACTCCCCTGTGAGTAAGAAAATAAACTAAGCTTCTTTATTTGAGGTGTTCTGCATAAAGATTCATCATCATCTGTTTTTCTACACTGATCTGTCCATAAATATTTGTTTTGAGCAGGTAAATATTTTTGGAAATAATAAATTATCAATAGCAGCATATAAGGTTTCCCCTATATGAAAACCTGACTTGTCCCAAACTTAAAAGCCCCTGAGCATAAACTCCCAGAGTGGATATAAACCCGCAAGTCGGATGGCACCGGATCAGGTGGACCGGATTATTCCGGTTCACGGCAGCCGGAACCGGTTCAAACACGATTTTAGACTTAACCGGTTACGTGCAGAAGGTGTTAGTTAAATGTAATTGAAAGGGTTCTTAATCGGTGATTGATCTGTTTTGCTGATTGGTTCAGCTAGGCCGCTTAGTTTTATTTTATTCCTTTTTGTTTTCACGTTAAACAGTACACAGATATTAGACTTTATACCAAGTAATAAGTAACTTTCGGAGCGGTATTGGCCTAGTGGATGATACCCCAACTCAGGTTCTGGGTGTCGTGAGTTCGAACCCGATCGTGCACCAATGGATTTCTCCACCGTGCTCAAAAACGAGAAAGAAAACATCATGAACAAACCGGCATGGCCTAGAACTAAAAATTGCATGGCATGTGCCATCGGTTAGTGTTCCAATGCAGCGATGTGCTTGCAATCTGTCACGAAATAATAATAATAATGATGCTGGACATTTTCCACACAGCATCATCTAGCCCCAAAGTAAGCAAAGCTTGTGTTATGGGAACTACATACGCGTAGTGAACGGCGCGACGCGGAAGGAGAAAATCGCTACCACTCACCCTGATGAAGACTCTCGGAATGAGTCGAAACTTAGTAGTTGCTCGCGAGCGTGCTTTATAACGAATCTAGAATAAAAAAATGCGAAAAAACCAATTTAAAAAAAAAGAATTCGTTACCTACATGTCTACCTAAAATTTCGCAACTAGCGTTGTTTCGATTTGATTATTATGATGTAGGTTCTTTTCAAAATCAACGCTACGGCGGGTTGGTACTGAATAGTTGGGTCGTTTTGTCTTCCAGCAGTACTTACTCATCGTTCTACTCGCTTTTAAGAAAGCTAGTAGGCTGTTGCTGCCCTGCTATAATCTATTCACTACTACACTGATAAAAAACTTAAAAACTCTTAGTCGTTTCCACGTAGACCTTTCTTCGAAGTTACCGCAAAAGGTCACCTCTAGGAAAGATTACAAATTCAAGCAAATTGTTTCCAAATTATCTCTCGAGGTACATTTAAATAGACAGAAAGTTTTCTCATCCACTCGGTCCTGCCTCGAGGTAATCTGTCAGCTCCATCCTGTCATAACTCGGAACTTGTACGAATATTCTGTGGATTACCACCTGTACCTTACTGAAGGGATTTTTTTTAGAACGTTATATCACTGGCTTTTTCATAAGTATTAGAGTACAAAAATCCATAAGAAAAATCATGAAGCATTTTGATGTTTTATGAATATAGTTGACATAACTTACTGTACAGGAAATTATCTTCTATAAAATAGTATCGAAATTGGAAAGTAGATAGATAGCGCTTATCAAATATGTATAATATAGATATAATATTTGATAAGCGTCAAAATATCGTCAACCCTCTGGGGTTAAAGGATTGGATTTTAAATGGATAGGACAGTCATTTTCAATTTATTTCATCCTTAGTGGTGTATTCGGTCTAAGGTATTTGGTTTTACATCAGAAAAAATACTAATAATCTTTAAGCCCCAGAGGAGTAATTTGTTGGTGACGCTGACCTGTTGTAAATAATATAAAAACTCAAAAATCAAGCACTCTTACTCAAACCACGATATTCATTCACAAAGAAAATTATTTACAATTCACAAGTCTTATATTTTTTGAGTTTGACAATAACTTGTTCTCCAATAGATAGGTCAGACTTATTAGCAGCATTTAAAAACATAACAAATATGAAAGTAATTGCCAATACTTGATAAGAACTAAGCAAACCGAATAAAAATAAAAACGAATTTCTATGATCATCATAAGTCGGTACAAAAAATGGTGTGTTGTCTGTATAGAAAAATCTTATCACCACTTGTAGACAAGTGACGCTCAGTAAAATAAATGAATTAATACAAGTCCTCAAAGTACTCCTTAAATTTCTATCTGTTTTCACTGTGATGATAATTCGAATTATTCTGCAAAAAACCAGTAAGTTTAAAGAAAAAATCACACATTTTATGAGACAATAAACCGAACAAAACTTATAAATGTAATGTGTATCAAGAAACAAAAGAGTAGAGCTTATTATTCCGAAGGGTAGCACCAAGAGCCAAACGGACAGCGATACACAAACAAAATTCATTTCATCAGCGAAGACAACCACCAGTTTGTCGAACAAGCGCTTTGTAAAGACAGACATCCAGCAGACGAGAGCTGCATCACTGTAAAAATACACCATTATGACGACACACGACACCACTTTATTTTCATTCTCGTAAATGGATCCATATTCGAAGGCTGTGTTCAGCAACCTGGCAATCGTCAACTGCGTGAGAATCTTCTGGTCCAACTTTCTGCTCGCTGGCAACAATATGTAGAGTAATATTTGTACAAGCAGACATGACACTGAAAGTCCGATGCCGAGATACCAAAGTGCGAGAATAATTTTAAATACTAGCTCAATCTCCATTGTTACAAAGGACACAAGCACTCGGTTGGATCACTGCAAAACATTTATTTCTATGCTGTTTCCTCACTCGTCTAAGCATCTATATGCTGCATCTTAATAAGGGATTTCTTGATTATTATAACTCATAATAAAGTTCTAATATTCTAATTAATTGCGGATAAATTTTATTAGTATTATATTTCCTTCCCTGTTATGTTTACGCAATGACGTCTTGTTCTCTGTCTCTTCTTGTACCATCCTGACCGTAGTCATGATTTTTGATAAGCAGTGTTCACATGATAATAGTTTTTTTTAATATTTAATATTAACGTTTGAAAAAATTATCAGGAACTTGCAATACGGCAATAAGGTCACCTTACTAAAATTTGGTGGATTCCAGTATCCTGTATCTAGCTGTGTAGGGCCTTTAATGTTAGTTTGAGGGTAGGCGCTTAGTTATATCGTGTCACTAGTTCTTTTTTAGGTCACTCTATTCACTCTCTCTATTATTCCTCTTAGTAACCAGTGTGTGGTTTGGCAGCGCTGGAAAAGCCTTATGAATAACATAAAGTAACCAAATATTTGTAGTTTTTGATAAACATTTAAGTATTTTATTCTTTATAAATTATTTTGTTTGATTTTCTCCGTTTTCTCGTGCTAGTTATTTTGCTAGTAAAACAGACATGCTAATATTTTGTCTCTGCTTACACACTACAACTACATTAAAGGCTACAAATCAGTACCTATACATAAATATAACCGCTTTGGCCATATGGCCACCACAATTTCCATTAAATAAATATATTATTCTTCCATAAAATTAAGAATGTTTGCAAAGTGTCGTCTACTCAAATATGCTGAGGTAATGAGGTTATCCAAGTTTTCGAGCTCCCGGGACTTTAGGAATTGAAATTATTTTTTCATTAAAATTCCCAACTTCAAAGTTCTCAGGTGAACTTTCCTAAGCACCCAGTTCACGACGCACTTTACTTGAATGATTCTTGTGAACTTTGTCTGCCTCACAAAGGTACATCCACTTATAAAAATAATTGGTTTAGTCTTCCTACGTATTTACAGAATGCCTTTGGTACTTAGTTTTGGTATATTGGCTTACATTTTCGACCGTTTTAGCATCAATTGTTGTCCTTGTTTCTTACCCTGAAGTGAATGATAGTGCTAAATATTTGATGCTGAATATACCAGCTTTTGGAAAGCTTTTAGACGTCGGTAAAACGTCGGTAAATAAGAATAGAAGGTATGTTTTATTCCACCGATTTCCTGCAATAATAATGTCATAATCTTCCGGAACAATTTTACCTTGTTATATTTCATTTAAAAAAACAGACAAGTGCGAATTTCTCGCGCACCGAGGCTTCTGTACAAGCTTGTAAAGCACCAAACATTGCTCTTACGAAAATATAAGTCGGATTGAAATACTAATTTAACTTCGTCGTTGAAAAATGTTTACCCATCAATATACTGTTTCCTTTACTTGTACTGTGATACCTTACTTCTTGCCAAATTTCATGATTTTAAGTCACCTATAGGTTTTACCTATAGGTTTTGATTTATTTGCGAGTGTCAAAATATTATTTTATTTGCTGACTTAGAAGCTTAATTTTTTTAGAGCTCCATTAAACGTAGACCTACGTATTTGATATAAATTTCAACCTCAGAAAAAGGTTCTTAACATACTGACAGATAACCTAGTGATCCTATAAGGGTTGCGTTTTTTCTTTTTGAGCTACGAAACCCTAAAAATGTTGACGGAATGAAGGATAGAGGCAAATACATAGAAATAATTGGGGGAGACACTTACCCATAAGTGGGGCATGATAGGTTAAAGAACAAACCACCGTCTATATACCAATACATTTATTGGTTCCAGATGGTGCCTACCAATTTAAAAATATATATTTTATAAACATAGAAATTCAGCGTGGCAATGTAGTCAACATTTTGGGAAAGCTTCCGCCTGGTAGTAATCTGGATCAGTTGACCTATCTATATGTCAATATACGTTTGATTAAACGTTGTTTTAATAAATAGTTTATACAGAACCCGAGAGGCCAGCATTGGTTTAAAATCAAGAGCGCTAAACATGTAGGTACTCTAAACAAACTCCACCACTAATACCGAATCAAACGCGGGATCGCGTAATCCCGCAGGTGAGCTGGGGCCCGGATTACGGGCTCACTAGCGGTCACTATCTATCTTGATGATGTATTATAGAGGCGAGTCCTATCGACAGATGTCGCTGTTAGAGGTAACGAAAGATAAAGTTGATTGATGGTTTTACTGTTTCCGAAAAATGTAGACTCATGCACATTCGAAGGTTTCTATACTCTTTTCTTAGGGACATTGTTGCGATGTGTTTCCATTTGGAGATTAACCATCAAATCTTACAGCAATTCAATTTAAGCAAAGATGTCAAAAAAATGCTATGATAACGCCCATAGCGCCCTCAATCTCGACTTGATGGTCCAGGCGTTCACCACTCATTGCATATTGTGGCCTACTTTTATTACTACCAAATAGCGGACCCGACAGACGTTGTTTCTTGAATGTGACAGATACGAAACGTCAATTCGACAACCATAGAGGAAGTAACCTTTACGTTCGACAACCAAGATCAATTAGTATTGGAGAAAGAAAGAACGTTTTTTTCACTTATTTCGGCACTTTTGGCATCTTTTCTTTCGATAAAAGCTTAATACAATCATTTTAAAACAAAATAACCAAATCAGTCGTTCTCAAATGATGCGCTTACCAACTAACAGCATTTAATTTTTATATAAAGGTATATTTTGTTTCAACAAATTACTTCATAAAATTCTTCATATTTTTCTAACAAATTAACAAGCACGAGTTAATAAGAGTTGTATTTTGTGTAAGATTATTAAAGATTTCTATTTACTCCTATTGAGTCAGTACCTAGCCTACATAAATGTACAAGATATTTTTACCCTTTAAACCAGTCTAATTCTGTTAATATGTAAAATTAAAAGTTGGCTTATAGTTTTTTATAAAACAGGACGGTATTAACTGTACAAATCGTTTTGCGATCTGGTTTATTTATGACTAATCTATACGTATCTAATTTAAATGATCATTAAGAGATCTATTATTTTTGCGATATGGTCATTTTGTGACCTAGTCTTTGTGATACTTAACCTAACCGAATTGCGATGAAGTAGTTTTGCGCACGACGCGTTATTTTTCCATCGCAACCTTTTCCAGCAAAACGTCTGGAATTCAATAATCCTCAAGGAAAATTAATTACCCCTAAATCCATCCCTTTGTGACAAAGAAAAATTGTAACGAATAGAGTAGAACCCAAGAACAACCTGCGTGGAAACATTTTAAATGCGTTGTTCTGGGACTTTAGGCTTTATTTTGGAGAGAATGGGAACGGAAATACAATGGAGTTTGTATGGGATACCTTTTTTGCAAGGGATGAACTGAAAGCGATTATTTTTTTGTTTTTGGAAGGGAATATGTAGTAGGCGATCAATTGATCAACGATTCTGCCTGAGACGCAGAAGGTTGCGGGTTCGATTCCCCCCTCGGGACAAATGTTTTTATGATCTGCAAATATTTGTATCGAGTCTAGGTGTTTTCTGTGTATGATATGTATATATTTACAAAAAAAGTATATAAGTAGTATCAGTCATTTAGTTCCCATAATACAAGCTCTGCTTAGTTTGGGGCTAGATGATACTGTGTGAAAAATGGAAAAAAAACCCTCAGTCATGGTTTATCAAATATTATATATTTATTATTTTAGCGAATCTTTCCAAGGGTTTCGGTGGAACTTCACTATCTACGATAATAATTAAGAAGATTTCTCGTCTGCTAGACTAGGTATTTCTTTTTTTCAATTATTTTTATTCATCTTTTGACAAATTTCATGTTCTTAGATAAGTCATTTTAACAAAATACAAATTCATAAAAATCTATTTATAAAATACATAATTAATCATAATGTCAAAGAATTAAATAAAACTAAAGTCAACTAAGTATAAAAATATGATTTGTAACAACAAAACGAATAATAAGAATAAATAGAAAATCTGCAAAAGCATTGTCAAGTGTATATAATAAACTAGGTTAAATTAACTTTACAATGTCAAACATATAACAACAGTCCTATTAATTAAGTTATAAATATACAATAAATATTTTATTCGCTAAAGAAAAGTTTTTTGTCCATAAGAGCTTCATCTAGTCGATAAAAACTCTTATCACTCATATCTTATAGTAATAACTTATCCAATGGGGTTCCATCCATAACTATTACATCATTACCCTCCTATGAGCAAATGCGGTCAACTCTATTTTGGAGTACTCATTATAGGCTGCCCGAACTAGCCCGAATGCCTCAGACTTTGCTTATCAACTTCTATAGCCGACACCGATATCTTAACAAGCTCTCTAAAATACGGAAATTCAGATGGTGATCGGTATAAAATAATTATACCGATCACCATCTGAACGGAAGAAGTCCTAAGCGTGGCACTCATCATCTTCATCAGCCTGTCAGTCCACAGCTGGACACAGGCCTCCCCTAAAGAGCATGAAAACCATCCATCAAACTCCACTTAGGTGTGCCACTGTAGCAATCAGCTGAATCGGCGTAAATTCATTTTCAAAAAAATTCACGCATTTTTTAAGTTGACGTTTCTATATGATCCTTGTGATTTCAATAAATAAATAAAAAAAATACTTAGACCCCAGTTCACCAACACAATAAAGTGTGGTTAGGTCCTAATCAAAGCTTTTTGGCACATGTTTTCATATGAATCTGTCATCATAAGCAATGGTTTGACTTGACCGTCGATTTATTTTATCAGTGAATTGAACCCTTAGTAGACATTTTTTTTTTTTAGAAAAATATGCAAACCGACTTAAACAACGGGAAGTTCCTATTAAGTCCAATCGAAATTTCATCCCACATTTTTTACTCTTAGGTGGGATTTATCATAAAACCTCCTCCTTTTTTGAAGTTGGTTGAAAATAATGTCGTCTTCCATAAGCCTTTCCCTTGTTCCGTACTTGCCAGGCAAGGTAAGTCAGGCAAGATGCCTGTCATTAATACACCGCTCAGGAAGAATAATGTCGGCTCCTTTACGCAGTCGCCTGTTAACTGAACTGGATGGATTCGTTTGGCCGTTTGTTTAATAGAGTGACAGGTTTTGATTGGTTATTAATAGGTGGATGAGCCTTTTGTGCTTTTAACACTTTTTTTTTAAATAATAGTTTCTGGAAAAATTACAATGTAATCATCTTCAGCGGCCGTGACTTTTACTTTTTCTTTGTTTACTATTTAAACCAAAATAGCAAACAAAAACTATCAGTATTTGATTTTCCGAAAACTATTAGCTTCTGCGGGATTTTTCGTAATAGATACCTGAATCTATCTATAGAAAAAAAAGAAGGTACAAAACCTACTAATGTCATTGTCATAATCCAGGATAGCCAAAATCACACATGAAAAAAGATTACGATCTCTTTCAAGGTTAAAAACAACTTAGCCTTTTTTGGAAAGTTTAAGGTGAAAATCAAAAAGTTGTAACCATTTCCTGGAATAGTTTCTGCCAAACCCTATAAAAAAGTTACGTCATCGAAATTATGCGTGATGGATTGATGATCGAATGATTCATAATGTTATTGAATCACAAGGGTAAAGCTTCTCATTCAATACGATAGTACTGACTTTAAGTAGCAAACACACTTTAAAAAAAAACGCTTTCTTGTAGTCAGCCTTTCTAACATAGATCACTTGTAGAACATGAAGACTCACCAAACCAAACATTTACTGACCTAAGACATTGAACCTATTCACGTAAACAGGTAAACCAGATCAAATAGCCATCCATTGACGGGCTTTCAGTTCGGAGATGAATCTTTTAATATCGCGGCCGCTGAGCCGTGCTCAAACATACTACGAGGCGTTACAAAAGAATCGTTCGTTATTGAAATCCACAGTTCGGGCACGATCATGCCTAATAACGTGATCTAGCGAGAGCTGTGGAGACAGCTTCATAGAAAATACAAAAGGATAATGAAAAAACGCTCACAATTTTCTTACTTATGATGAACATCCTCATAATCAGTGAGTAGATCTTTGAGGATACATGCAGACATTACATTTCACACCATGCCCGCATTTTACCGAGTAGTAGGTAGTTAGCATTCCACGTGACAGGTTGCAAGCCCATTGCAGATTATTGGAACACTAACAGATGGCACATGCTTTCGTAAGTTCGAGAGCATGTTTACCTTAACTGTTTTGAGATGTTAAAGTGGACATACATTTTTCGAGTGGAAAGATCCATTGATGTATTCGAACCGGCTGGGTTCGTACCCGTGATCTCGGGGTACCCACTAGGCTACGACTCAACGGTGAGGAAGACGATAATCAATAGGCAATTTAGTTCAATCAGAATGGGAAATATATGACATACTTCATCGTCAATGTTATGCGTCGATCGAGGTTGCTATCAGATTTCCTTACAAAAATAATTTTGGTTTCAGCTGTAAAAAAATCTTCTAAGTTACCAGCACAAGTCTTTGATTTACAATCAGAATGAATTTCAAATTAAATCAAATATATTTTTAATTCAGACTATAGTCATTTTTTTTATTAGTAAGTAGATACATTTTTATAATAATTAATAACTAAATAACCTAAAATCTTATGTTTAAATAAGGTAGCCATTATAGGTACTTTTGTTTCTATAAATTCTACATTTGTAAATATTTTGCAGAATAAAACATATGTATATCTCTCGAGGTCAAGATATATGTAGGTACAATTAAATATTAATAAATCAAGCTGTATATAATTCTTAAAACTAAATATATTTACGACGATAAAAAGTTACTTAACAAAGTAAAATAAGGTGAACATTCATTTTTCAAATAAACAACAAAACGCTGTTTAAATGAGAAAGCTTGCATAAAATAATTCAGTCATAGATTTAGTCGTAGCCTAATAATAAAAATAAAAAAATTAACTCTCACATAGGTTTCTTAGGTTAAGAGATAAATTTACATTAAATTTATAAAAAAAAAAAACAGTTTTGTGAGAGGCTGGTGCCAGAGAAAGGTTTTGAAACCTGTATTACTGCAAACCTATTCCTAATCTTAGTGCAAACGGGAATTAGTCTTAAAAATTAGGCCAAACTGTTATTATTTTTAAATTTACCAACAACTTGTGCTAGAATTGATTGATTAGACTTATTAGCTGCACTCAATGACATAACAAATATTAATGTTATTGCCATCACTTGATAAGAATTAAGCACTCCGAATAAAATTAAAAATGAGTTTCTATTATCATCATGAGTCAGTTCAAACAATGGGGTATTATCTGTATAGAAAAATCGTATAATCACTTGTAGGCAAGTAACGCTCAGTAAAAGAAAAGTATTGATACAAGTTCTCAAAGTACCCTTTAAATCTCTATCTCTTTTCGCTGTGATGACTACTCTAAATATTCGACAGAAAACCAGGAAGTTTATTGAAAAAATTACACATTTAACAAGACAATATACGTAACACAACTTAAAGATGTAGTTTGTATTGCAATACATGAGTGTAAAGCTTATAATTCCGATGGGCACCATCGAGAGCCAAACGATCAGCGACAACCAAACAAAATTCATTTCATGCGCGAAGACCACCACCAGCTTATCGAACAAGCGCTTTGTGAAGACAGACATCCAGCAGACGAGAGCTGCATCACTGTAAAAATACACCATTATGACGACACACGCTAGCAGCATGTTTTCGATCTGATAAATTGATCCGTATTCAAAGATTATGTTCAGGAACCTTGCAATCGTCAACTGCGTGAGGATCTTCTGGTCCAGTTTCCTGCTCGCTGGCAGCATTATGTACAGTGAAATTTGTATGAGCAGACATATCACCGAGAGACTGACACCGAGGTACCAAAGTCCGAGAATAATTTTAAATACTAGCTCAATCTCCATTGTTAGCAACACAAGCACTCGGTCGGATCACTGCAATACATTTATTCATTCCAATATCGTTCAAACTTAGGATAACTTCGAAGGGACTTATTTCTATTTGACAAGGGACTACTCATAGGCTATTTTTACTTATAAATAAAGTTTTTAGATTAGCATTGCGGTTTCATTTTATTTATATTGTATCTTTCCTGTTATGCTTATACTCAATTTACATGGAGGGAACGATAGTATTGTCCTAGTCTTGTTGATTGTCTTTCTTGTACAGAACACTCCTCTATTTGCAGACAATGTGTAGATAGGAACACCTAAGCTGGCATTTTATATAAATTTTAGGTATTAAGAACTTTTAAAAATAAACCCTTTAGTCCACTTAGATTATAAGATAATTAATAAATAAATCAAATGATGAATTCTATTAGTATTACTAGAGGTTCTTATGTATGAAGGCGGCTTCAAAGTTTCAACACACTTGTAAGTCACCAATTAGAATAAACTAACGAACGAAGGTAGGACTGAAATCTACAAAACAATAATTCCTGAAAAATACATATTTTACTAGAAAAAGCCCTTTCCATACATGCGATAACATTGACTTAGAAAAGCAAAAAAAGCCAGAGTACCAGGATATGAAACAAACGTAGGTGCGGCATCGCCTCATTGTGAGGTGCCATTGTTTACAGCCTATCATGTCGCACCAGCTTCCATTTCATTTTAACTGCAGTTGAAATTGTGAAAAAAGTATTTCCTGTCCCACTGGTTATCTGCTTATTCCATGGCATGTAAGACTTATAATCCGGTCTGTATAAAACAGAGTCAACTATTAATAATAATTTCATTGAAGTCTCTTACTTAAGTCTTTGCCTGAATTTAGCGCAAACGGCGATTAAATTTACATTTATGACTACGTACCTAGATGGAAGAACAAATCAATTTTGTTCTAAATATATGACACTCTTTTATATGCAAGGTATCTATGTGACTTTACAAAAAGCATTTACCATAAAAAATTAGATAATGCAAGCAGTATTGTTCGCATTGTTGTGTACGGTTTGAGAAGTATACACACTTAGCGAGAGTCTTTTAATGAACGATAAATTCACTCACACACATTACCTTATATCAACAGAACTTCAAACACCAATTAATATTCCTGCAATAAAATAAACACTCACAAAGGTGTCCATTCGTCTTACGCTTCTACGATTAATTAGAAAGTATCAAATAAAGTACAATTGTATCAAAGAGTAATGCTTACCTACCTACATAAAATAATCCTACAACTATAAAACGTAAAAGTTTTTGATTGATGGATGTTTTTTATTCTTTCACAGAAAAACAAGAAGCAGTAGGAAGTGGAAATTCCTGGTATCTGCCTACAGACGTGACTTTATGGGTGTACGAGTATATATGAGTATATCCTACTAACATAATAAATGCGAAAGTCTGTGGTGTGTGTGTGTGTGTGTGTGTGTGTGTGTGTGTGTGTGTGTGTGTGTGTGTGTGTGTGTGTGTGTGTGTGTGTGTGTGTGTGCGAATGTTTGTTACCACGTATCTCCGTAACTACTAAACTGATTTTGATGAAATTTGGATTGTAGATAGTTTAGGATCTGGAATAACACATAGGCTAATGTAATTTTAAATAGGGCGGTAAAGTTTCTATAAAAAAAATGTTTTATTCGCTCAAAACTCTGTACAAATAAACTTTAAAGTAAATAATGAAACAAGTATTTTTTATTTTTTCAAAAATACCCTTTGGGGGTGTGCAATTGAGTTCTAAACTTTGTATAAATTGCAATCCTTGGTTCGATTCATTCAAAAGTTAGTGGACATAGTTTGAAGCCTGGAGACGGTCATATGCTACTTTTATTAACATACCACGCGGGCGAAGCCGCGGGCAACAACTAGTAATGTATAAATCAGAAAGAAAGAGACAATGCAGATTTTTTATACATAGTTTTTTTAAGCAATAATATAAAAATGTATAACTTATTTCTACATAAAACATTTGCAGTTTTAAGCGAGCGGTTCAACCTTTGTTTTAAAATAGTGTATAAATACTAAAAACCATGTAGTTTACTGTTATTATTAGTTTATCTCTTTAAGTTACATTATTAATATTGGTTTTCCTCTAATAACATTCAAAGTATCTTCCTAGGGGGGGTTTCCTAGTATCTAATAAATATACCATATAGCGCACCAAACGTACTTACTAACTGGGAAAAAACAGTTCTTCTGAAATAGTCACAGAACATACATACATACATATATTCACGCCTGCTTCCCGGAGGGGTAGGCAGAGACCAAGGATTTCCACTTGCTACGATCCTGGCACACCTCTTTCGCTTCATTCATCCTCATCACATTCTTCATACAAGCTCGACGGTTTAGTGTACTTCTGACCTGGCCTCTTTCTAGAATTTCTCCAATTTGGTCAGAGTACGTTCGCCAAGGCCTTCCTCTTCCAACTATTGCATTCACGCTCGCCTTGTATACTTGTTTTGTTAATCTAATTTCGTCCATCCTTTCTATATGCCAAAACCATCTCAACAAGATTAAGACAGAAACGAAATAATCATTTTTTTGAACCGTCGAATCATGGATCAAACATGATTCCTATTTATTTTAATCTATTCGTTTCTTAGTCGTTTTTTTAATATTTTAATGTGTAAAGTAAAATAGTTTATATTATTTATTTATTTTTTCTTTGCATTGTTTTAATATACTCGTATTTAAAAAAACATTAAAATAAATTTGCTAACAATTTTTTTTATAATTTTAGAGCACGGCACCGTCTTCCATGTTACCACTCTGCGCTTACCATTAGTCTAGATAGTTTCTGGATTAGCAGGTGATCAGAGAGGTATAAATATAGAGTCGCCGCTTTGATGGTGCGACAGCTATTGATTACTTTGCCGGTGGCATTTCCGACGAGTAATACCTCCTAATACCTGGTGACAGTAACATTGAGTTGTAAACTGCTTGTAGGATACGGATAAATCATCTCTTAAACCAATGTAGGTGTTGTGAGTATAGAAACATAGTCATAATATTTAGACTGAAATAAGTATAAAATAGCTTTGAAATAGGGTTTTTATCACTTTACTTTCAACTTCAACTTTCTTAATTCCATAATCAGCACTACTGCCAAAAAGCAGTATCTTGAAACAGAAATGCTGTTTGATGCAGATTCATCGCAATCTGTTTATTTTTTAGCTTAAGAAATTAATTATACCCTGGGATATAATTATTTTCTAAAGCTTTCTTAACTGTTCATATTGTAAAAACGGGAATTTTCACGTACTGCACTATCGGTGAAGGCACCGACCAAGTTTCGACTCATTCCGAGAGTCTTCATCAGGGTGAGTGGTTGCGTTTTCTCCTTCCGCGTCGCGCCGTGCACTACTTAACTGGCTGAACGAAATTGCCGTATCTACCCAGGAATATTAAAAAAACTTTTTCTTTGTTAAAAATCAAAAATAATAAAAAACTTTCGTGTTTCGCGTTTGAAAAAAAATTAAAAACTCATTTAGGAATTATGCTTTCTGCATGTGACACGAAAATTGGTGTGCATACACATTCATGAATACTATGAAAGCTTTCACAGAAACCGATTCAATTCTAAAGAAAAACGGAAAGCAAATTCTTTTCTCAAAAGTTGTCTAAATTATAAAGTAAGAAAATTATATAAAGATTGCACCCCACCTGCGTCAAACTTGGTCCGCCAAATGAATTCTTTATTCGTCGAAGTTGGAGCTCCCATGATTTTTATATCGCAAAGTTGGTACATTACCTATGCATTGTCTTGGGGTAGCTTTGGTTTAATGGATTGTATATAATGTACTGTACGCTGTTATTGTGGTAGAATTAAGTGAATCCTATCTACACTTTTTGTTGAAAACAAGTGTATAGATAGATAGGTATCCGCCATTGTTCACTAGTGTTAACCCCAATGATTCATAAAATGTCATCACATTATTTATAATAACATTATTTTTATACTCCTTTTTATTTTGTTTCCTTTGGTCCTCGACAAGTAAATTAAAATAGATTCTTATAATTAAATAACAATTAATAATAAAATGAACTAATTAAATTATATTTCACTCAAAGGACAATGACATTGTGTTGTTATGTACTAAATTGTATACCTACAGATAGTTTGCAGAGGTCTTCAGATTATTAATAGGTACTTTTTACATATGTAAATAGGTAGTTGTATAGTTACTATAAGTATACGCAAGAGGTGCAGGTTTGATTCCCGCTGCAGAACAAGATATTGGTGACGTGACTCCACGGTACTTGTATTTCCAGGGAATTCTGTATTCTGTGTGGGATTGGGATTGTGTATGTCAGTTGGCTGTTTTTTTTATTATTATATGAATACTAGTTTCTTCCCACGGCTTCGCCCGTGTGGTAACCTGATAAAAAGTAGCCTGTGTTATTCTGATGTATAAGCTATATTACTGTAAAGTTTCATCAAAATCCGTTCAGTATTTTTTGCGTAAAAGAGGAACAAACATCCTCACAAACTTTTGCGTTTATAATATTAGTAAGATAGGATTATAGTAGGATAAGTAGGTTAATAAATGCAGGCAGACCTTAAGTTTGGCTAGAAACAGTGATAGTACCAAAAAGTATTGTAATTGAATCGATTCCAAACTCCTGCTCAAGAACTCGCGGCTCGGACGCGGCCAATATAAATGTAAATGGACTAAGGTACGCCACTCTGCTCAACGACATAGAAGAGGGACAGAAATAGACTAGCTAACAATTGTTAACCTTACCTACAAACACAGCATTCTACGAGGTAGGAAAACCTAGAATAAAATACTTAACAGGATATAATATATTAATATCTACACAGTAAACCAAGTCAATACACTACAAAATCGACCCATCAGAAGAATACGAGCACATTTGCAAAACCCAATACAACTAAATTCTTCACGTATTTATTTTGTTTTATTAGCTATTTTGACACAAATAATATATCAACAGTCCCGCCATAGCAGAGCATTCGCTGGTCACTGGTACGACGCACTATATCCGTTTTGATAAAGCCCGGGTCTTGGCAAGAGAAAAGTTTTTCGTTCCTCGCAAGATCCGCGAAGCTATCGAGATAGGTCGTCTACCAAACTTTAACAGAGACCGTGGATGAGCTTTACCCCCCGCCTGGAAGTCATGTCTGTATGGACTGCATGATAACGGGGGAGTCGAATCTGACATTGCCACAGTGAGCGTAGCCTGTCTGGCTCCTCCAGGAATAGGTTATTGCATCGACGTGAGCAGTAGCGTAGACGATGTAGCACCCCTACCACCAGTAGTTACAACAACGCTACGAACACAATCCCCCCTCCACTCGCGCGCCTTTATAACCGCGCACAACGTGCGGCAGCGCGTAGTGCACGGCGCGACGCGGAAGGAGAAAGTCGCAACCACTCACCCTGATGAAGACTCTCGGAATGAGTCGAAACTTAGTCGGTGCCTTCACCGATAGTGCAGTACGTGAAAATTCCCGTTTTTACAATATGAATAGTCAAGTTCACGATAGTTTTTGGAATAATACAAATAATATACTCGTAGACAATTGTATAACAAATATGACTTTGTACAAAATGACTTTTCAATTCTCGACAAGTCAATATGTCTATAGTTCAATTATGTATTATTTAAAAGTAGGAAATTCCTAACATATTATTCCTATACACAATTGTAAGTACACGATAGATTTCTTTGGTGCTTGCTGAGCAATTTTTTTTTCCTTTGCTTTGGACGGCAGATATTCTAAGTGGTCAAGGTCCTTCGTCTCAAAATCGACTCTAGGTAGACAAACAAATAGTCCCTTCTTACGTAGTGTCTTATCTTCAGGCACATATCGGGACGTGCGTTCCGAATCACAAGAGGTTCATGCATAAAGAAACCTCCGCAATGTCGGATCACGGCACCTGCACGTCACCCGTGAATATTTCATCGTTATTCAAGGTTCCGAACGTGACCTGTTCTGCCCACTTCAGTATGAATTGGGGTTGAAATGGACCGGCATATTTTCCATACAAACGTATTCCCCTATTTCCTGGATTATGACGCTAGATGACTAGAGCAAAAGCGGCAACTGACGTCATGTCTCTGTATTTTTTTATTACTTAGTCTTATCATAAACGAGCTGGTTGATTTGGTATAAAAATAACTGTAAAACACTTTACAGTTATTTTAAACTTATCTACGAATTTTCATATATTATGTGCTCGTCCGTGTTTCTCGTTAATACCTGCAGTCTCCGCCCGGTTTGGTGTTGGAGAACGCCGTTTGCTAGTAGCGGGTGCCTCGTAGTTTTGTGTTCGCAAACAAGTATTTGCATTACAGCATAATATTGATTTCCTAAATAGGATTATGAGATAAAAACATGGAATCAATGGAATTTCATTTATTTTTAAAGGTTTTGTAGATGGACCTAATTTGATATCAATTTGTGCTCCTGATGATTTTGAGCTAGCAATATGATAATTAATATTGCATTGAGAGGGGTAACGACTTGTAGTTTTTTTTTTTTAGTAAAATACATCAAGTTTATGCATAGCTTATACATTACGTAACAGACGAGATAACAACAGACTCTGTATGCCTAGTAGCAAAACTGCACTGTTACAAAAAAGCATAGTCTGTATGGTTTCTAAAATTTATAATAAGATACCAAAGTATACATCGGATAATAAGATACCGAAGTAATACTACCCTCCGAGATACAGTAAAAAACTAGTTCGGAGTGTGTAGGTCTAATCTAAATCAGCTACCAGTTAACAATGAACTGAACCATAACTTTTACAATGAGAACTTACCTAACTACAACAAGTTAACCTACGATGTATGTTACATTGATAAGCTCCTACTTGCTTATTGTGCGAAATGTTAGGTTAAATAATCAACTGATAGGAAGTCGTTTTTTAATCTTAGTGATGAGATTATTTTTTGAAGCTAAAATTTAAAACAATTATTAGTAAATAAGTGCTATTGCAATATTAATGAATTTTTCGTTGAGGATCTAAAACTTTGACATTTAATTTTATGAACAATTTACTTCATACAAATATAATTTTAAATATTTGCATGCCTAATTTTGAGGTAGAACATAATTGGAACATTTAATATATTTAAGACCTACAGCTACATTATGTTGAAGAAAATAAATTAATCTTTACCTTTAGAACAACTGAATGATTTTTGGTCCAGTGCGTTCGAAAAAATCAATGTACTTATGTGATTTGAAATTTAACAAACATCACTTTGAAAGATTTGTCCGAAACAATTATGCTCCTGATTCGAGGAAATAAGCGTTACTTTATTAATTCTTCATTGTTCAACCCGACAGAATAATAAGATTACGTTGTTTTATCCAAGTGTTTCAGTTGTTTTGTCAACACGATGTCGCTGTATGAATAATTCATTGATAACTTCGAGCAGGTGGATTTTAATTAAACATTTAGATTTATCTGGAAATTATGCTTAGCTATTCTTTTTTTTATTTGTATTAAAAATAAGACTATTTATTGTATTAAAACTTACTATTACTATTTGACTATTTATTGATATTATTTGTATTAAAAATTAATATTGACGACCTCTGTGGCGCAGTGGGCGAAGGTCCGCCTGAGACGCAGAAGGTTGCGGGTTCGATTCCTGTCACGGGACAAATGTTTGTAAGTTCTGCAAATATTTGACTCGGGTCTGGGTGTTTTCCTATGTATAATATGTATGTATTTACCAAAAAAAAAGTATATAAGTAGTATATCAGTCATGTAGTTCCCATAATACAAGCTCTGCTTAGTTTGGGGCTAGATGATGCTGTGTGAAAAATGTCCAGCATTTATTTATTTATTTTCTGAAAGAAATAGTGACATTTCTGAATACAAACAATTAATTGTTTTATAGGTAAGTATAAGGGTGGCATAAGGCATGCATGAGGTGAATTAAAATATAAACAAGGTTATACACAAAGACAGAGCTGATATCATATACCATTTAAATTAATATAAAGTACGTTGATAATTTAACAAAGGTAGGTTATCTTTTCTGTACTTAGTCATAATACCACCTTGAAGAAAATACAATAAAATATACGACTACAAACTTAAAAAGAAAAGATTGGCGGCTTTCTCGACAAACATCCAATCGTAGAAATAAAACCATCCCTTCTTCCTCATTTGGGTACTTATCTATTATAAACTAATTCTATCTGGGTCAACGCATTAGCATTGCCATTCAGCGTGGCAATGCGGCCAGTATTTTGGGAACGCTTCCGTATGGTAGTGATCTGGATCAGTTGAGCTATCTATAGATCGTTCGCAACGGTCTTTAGATGACTAGCTGTTTCACCTGTATTTTTGTATATATCTACTTGTAAATAGTTGTATGAATAAATGTCATTCTAACTTAAACTAAAAATACTAATTCTAAATTAACTAAATCTAAATAATGATTAACTTACTTTTCATAGAGAAAATGTTTTGTTTTACTCTTTTCTTTTGTACGTTTTTTGGATGAAAATTATTTTTAGGGTAAGTGTCTTTGTAAGTGTTAATTTGTGTGAATAATAAGATGGAAAAAAGAGCTAAAGAGTTCCACTACCAATATTAGTCGCCAAGACACACCAACTGGATATAAACACTTCACTATACCCGTTTGAAAAGAAAAACAATATTCCCAGTCGCTTATTAATGGCCAAGTGGAGATTACCGTGTAAGCCTTCAAATTGGACACAATTTCACCTGTCCAGCCGCTCGGCCGCCCGCCCTAGCCGTGGGCGGATTTGGTGGTAATGAACGCAAAAACGTTAAAAGTTAATCTGACGGATCCCCCTAAGATTAAGTGAGCTTTTCGAAGTAGGTACATGAAATACGAGTATTTTTTGGTATACTGACTGTGTTTGGATAATAAGCTTTTTCGATTGGCAACGCACCAAAATTTAATGAAGGGTCTTCATTAAATTTTGGTGCGTAGCAGGGAAAAACCAAGCTAGTATATTGCTTGACTCTTCCAGGCAAGCTGGAATTCACTTATAATTATAAAAATAAGTCATAATGTGGATGGCAAGTTAACCAAGAATTAACCTGAATTAACCAAGCTGAATATATGTAAGGATTGGCAGGTGCCGTTTTTCATTCCATAGCCCACAATTCATTCCACTAACTCTCAAAAAAATCAGATGCTTCGACTTGAAAGGGCGCAAAGAGCAGTCCTTAAAGTCCTACTAAACAAACCCATTTGGTTTCCTACGTCTGAATTATATAAAATTACTCAACTTTGTACTGTCCGCCAGCTATTTATATTGCACACAATTTCTAGAAAGCACTCCCAATTAGTCTATGACCCTGACATAGCTAATTTAAAACGGAGGTATGACAAAGTTTGCAAAACTGTTTATCGGCGTACGGCATTAGCCAGTCGCCACTTCTATTTTATCAGCTCTACGCTTTATAACAGAATAAATAAGGAAATTAACATTTATCCCCTCCCATTGTATAGCTGTAAACAAAAATGTCTTCAGTGGCTTATAGCCCAGACTTATGAAGACACTGAGAATCTCCTTAAAATTGTGGAATAATATCTAGTAGGTACACTTTAACTGAATCCGCCCATACCCCTAACTACGTGCACTCAATCGCGCGCGCAGTCTCCCTATCTCAAACTCACACACACTCACACACCCTCACTCCCCCTACTCCCACACACACCCCCCCCCCCCACACACACATACACACATACACACACAACTGAATACTAAACACGCATTCTACTCCATACATTAATACCACTATAGGGTACTTTAAATCCTATTGTACCTTTCCATTATGTACCTGTTTAAATAGATACTTAAGGTAGTAAAAATATTGTTTGTTTGGTTCTTTACTTTTCGGAGGAGGGCGCTAATATTCGCGACACAGTTTCCAAACTTCTGCGGATATTACCGTTCTTTCAAGTTTTTGTATGTTGTTTTTGACCCAAATAAATATATTTTTGATTTTGATTTTTGAATCAAAATGAGCTCAAAAAATAAAATAAAAAAAAGTATTCCTTCTGTCTCGCCTACACTTTCAATAATGCATATTTTTCTAATAATTTATTTGTGCAAAGAACCACTTAATGTTGGGTTCAGCCCCAGTAATGCTTTACAAAGTACCAGATAGGTCTAACATATTGAATTAATGTGTATGTGTAAAATAATTAGAGGTATAATAAACACTAGGGGTTCATTTCATTATATTCTCCTAAACTAATCTCTAAGTTTAAGATATATTTCACGACGGCAACAAAGGTGTAAAAAGCAATACATTTTCCTGAAATTGTTACTCAGGCAGTGTTTAAATTCTGAGTTTTAGTTTAAATAAACAAGAGCTATTTATATTTGAGTGAATGAATGAAAATAGTTTATTGAATACCGTAAGAAAAATAAATACACTTAACAAAACTAAAAAACTTAAAGTGCTATAGGCGGTACATGATTATACTACTCGTCATATTTTTCAAACAGAAAAACCGAGATAAACTATAATTATTTGTTTTAAAAAATACAATTAATATTTTAATAATACCCAATATATTTAAATTAAAACAAGTGGGCGTTGCGTTGCCTGGCTATTCTTGTCAGTGGTACATGGTACCATAGATTAGAATTTGATCCAGCCAGTTGGAACATGTTAAATCTAGATGTTCGGGGGGATCTACTGGGAGCAGAAAAAGAGATGCAAGTTCCGCAAGTGAAATGAACTAACATATCTTTATAGGTTATAATTTTTTTACCTACTCGTAGGTGACATGAAAAAGTAAGATGCCAATGCGTTATATATAGCGTTATATAGGTAGTAGCAATATTATAATACAGTCAGTACAGTGCAGTTCAAAATAACGTAAAAAGTAATAAAGCTAGCCACCCACTGCAACACATCGCCGTCAATAATTCACTAATTGTCGACGTGTCCGCGTGGAGTTTATTCCCGATACAAATCCCTCTATACATTTTTATTGGCGGCTTCCACCTTCAGCCCAGCGGGACGTGACCGGCGTTTTGGATTTAGGGAACGCCGCTCACTGAAACGCGTCGCGTTGTTCATAGTGAAAAAATATTGTACCTATATAAGGTGTCATTTCAACATTGAAATAAAGGCTATTGAACCATCCTACTTAATAAATATTATAAACGTGAAAGTTTGTGAGGATGTTTGTTACTCTTTCACGCAAAAACTACTGAACGGATTTTGATGAAACTTTACAGTAATATAGCTTTTACATCAGAATAACACATAGGCTACTTTTTATCTGGTTACCACGCGGGCGAAGCCGTGGGCAGAGGCTACTAGTAATATTATAAAGACGAAAGTTTGTGAGGATGTTTGTTACCTACTCTTTGACACAAAAACTATGAAACGGATTTTAATAAAACTTAACAGCAATATAGAGGTATAGCTAAGACATCAGAATAACACGTAGGCTATTTTTTATCCGCTCACCACGCGGGCGAAAGCCGTGGGCAGAAGCTAGTTTGATAATAAAGCTTAATTAAATATATTTTTTTTCAGTATTTTTGTAAAATTATTATTATATTTCACTACTTAACTCTGGTTTAAATTACTATACGAAGACGGCCATCTAGTTTTTTTTCTTAAAAGTTATGCCCTTTTTTTTAATACAGTTTTATAGGGCCTCTTAAGCTTAATGAAGAATGATCAAAAAATATCTTCTAGGCTTCTTAGTGAATCTTTTAATCTCAGTTCATCAGTCGACGATATTGAGATTCTTGTGGTTTCAAAGAATGTATAACTATTGAATTTGTCTTTGAATGGTCTTAGCTGAAATTTTAAACATTTTATTTATTTATTTATTAGGAACATCAACAGAATTTACATGTAACTATTCTTTATTCTTATTCTTTATTGTACACACAGATAAAACAGACAAAAAACTTACATATAGGACATGTACTTAACCCTAAAAAGAGTTTTCTTCCAGCAAACCTTTGAGGATAGGGACAGCTGATAAATAGCGGTGGGTGCGTGTACATTAACTAAAACTGAATTGACAATAATACTTTTTGCGATAAATAAAGCGCTTTCACCTCTAAGTGGACGCCACCCCTTAGTTATACGATGTGAACTATGTGATTTGTTTCCGATTTCCACCCTGCGCTCGCGGCGACCAAAACAGGTAAACACCACTTATTTGGACAACTTTTATTTGTGCAGTTGGCACGTGTGGTTGAGTTTTGCGATTTTTTTCTTAAATAATAGAATTGAATATCATTTATTAAGACAGAATAACACATCAAAAATTATTAAACTTAATTAATATAATTGGTGTGATAACAATCTCTCGTCAATTTAGTACAATGTTATTTTCAATTTCATTTATTCATGCTTAATGTCCTACATACAATGGTTAAGGTTAGGTCTAGTGTAGCTCCGAGGAGGTTGGTAGGTACATCGGCCCTGTCAGGGCGTTGCAGAGGTCGCTATTAATTAACAATTACACACAATATACAATTTAAATAATAACACGGATGATATCGTACTAAGATTCAAATAATTTCAATTATCAATTTTGTGAATTGCTAAATATATAGTTACAGATTCATGCATGTCCATAATAATAATTAAGCAATAGGTTAAAAAATATTTTTAAATATTAAATATTGTTGTCTAAAATTTTAATTAATTTGTGGTTTAGATTTATTTTGACCTCATAATATAGGCAGTTATTTGTGCTCCAAGAGTTTCACGAGTTTTTCGTCAATTCTCTTATGAAGGATAGCTTTGATTGACTGATAGTTTTGGTAGTATGCCGAATGCGGTTCCTTGGCGATTAATGAAAATAGGTTTTGATACCCGAGATAAAAATAGCCTTGATATCCTGTTATATTCAAATCGGATTGAAATAAATAAAAAAAATAAATAATAAATAATGCTGGACATATTCACACAGCATCATCTAGCCCCAAAGTAAGCAGAGCTTGTGTTATGGGAACTACATGATTGATATACTACTTATATAATTATTTTTTTGTAAATACATACATATTATACATAGAAAACACCCAGATCCGAGACAAATATTTGCAGATACAAACATTTGTCCACGGCGGGAATCGAACCCGCAACCTTCTGCGTCTCAGGCGGGCCTTCGCCCACTGCGCCACAGAGGTTGTCAATAAAACAAAAACATCATGAAAATCATCTTTTCACAAATATTATAGCGACTACAGATTCATTATTTAAAAAATTACCCGTTTTCAGTATCCATTTCCATTCCAGAGTTATCATCGCATCCCAAGTAACTCTGATAAAAAACTACCACTTCACCCGCAGATAACTATTCCGCTCAAAGGATAAAATTTTAATTAAACTCCGAGTTGGAAATACCGCCGCAAACTTTGCTACCTAGCTTACGAGTAGGTAGATATGATTAATATGAATCTAGCTTTTGATTTCAATTAAGATGGGTCTAGGAGGTTGCTTTCGGTTTTTATAAAAGTTGTCTGGAAGAAATCACTTTTAGGAATGGCCACTTATTTTATTTATTTATGTCTTTCTTGTTCCTGGTGTTCAAGAAAGTGACAAAACAATTTTTCTAGTAAAGTTTTTATAATGTTATACTAAGTAGCTTCTGCCCAAGCGTTCGCTCGCTACTAACTACAAACATCCAAACAAAGTACATACTTTTGAAACTATCATGGTTTTGAAAAGAATTTTTATTAAAAAACTGGATACTTACCATGATTTGTGAGTTTGAATGTTTCCCGATATTTCGGCACAGTTGTTAAAAGAGTGAGAAAGAGGGTTGATTTGTTTGCCTCTAACATTCAAAACCCGCAAAGACTTCAGTTCCTCCCGTGATCATGGTACATGCAACTGTGTTTGAATGTTTCCCGATATTTCGGGAAACATTCGGATTAATAATATTAGTAGCCAAATAAGTAAAATACTAGCAGGAAAGCTGCTTTATATACATATGATTTAGCTTTAAAATGGCTGACTCTTCAATTTTACAACGTTCTCACAAAGCTAAATATAGTTTACAATTTTAAAGCTCTACAAAATCTCATTTCAATTTGCAACAACTTCTTAAATAAAATTATGGAAAATCACGAAGTATTTCCATTCTCATACCTTTTGGAATCCTTCCACGATAACTCAATCGTCTCAAGAAATACAAGTACATTCCCAATCTCACTTAGAGTGTGTTATTTATAAACGTAGATTAACTTTGGATTCACTATCTTTTTAAATACAGACTGGGAAACAAAACGCTAGCAAGGCTTAGAGTGTCCTCAAACAGGCGATACCACAGCCACATTGCAGCATAAAAAAGTGGTCACGAAAACGCGAGGTTTCACGAACCACACGTCGATCGCTTCAAGCGTACTATGTCGCTAACCATTTTCGAAACTAACCACAATGCAGCCACATCAGCACGTCGGTACTAGAAAAACTTCTGATTACGATCAGCAGATTACCAGCGCTAAGTAGATACCTAAAAACATCAGACATTCAACATCAGAAACATCACACATTTTGGTAGTGCACGGCGCGACGCGGAAGGAGAAAGTCGCAACCACTCACCCTGATGAAGACTCTCGGAATGAGTCGAAACATAGTCGGTGCCTTCACCGATAGTGCAGTACGTGAAAATTCCCGTTTTTACAATATGATATGTTGCCGACTCTTTAGATTTGAAAACGCCCTTTTTGACTACAGTATGTAGCTCTTTATTTATTATTCCCTGTGTCGTGGGTATCAGGGACCATGAGTACCGTGCTACTACAACCAGCGCTAAGTAGATACCTGACCTACCTAGAATATGCTGAGATGACACCTTTTTGGCGCGACATTCAACTAGACAGTTGACAGTTGACAGTTGAAGAAGGTGCGAAGGGCATTTCAGTTCAGTTCAGTTCAGTTCTACTTACAAGTTCCGGATCATAGGGTAGGTAACTTAATGGATCATAGGGTATTTATATAGGTATTTATAATAGGTAATTATTTTTATTTGTAACCAAAATGGAAAACGAAATGAAAAAAAGTATTTTTTTTATGTTGTGCCAAATATATATTTTTTCATTTCGTTTTCTTTTTTTTTAATTCGAACCATTCGCCCACGACTTTTGCCCGGCTTTATTTTTGCAGTTGTAGTATGGTTATCTGAATACACTCTAAGCTACTATTAAACGTTTATTAATAAATAGAGGAATTCAGAACAATCGGAACATGTTGGTACACCTACGATTGGATGCGCCCAAATTGGAACCGTTCAAGCGAAGATGAGAAACTTCACTGTTTTCATTTGGTAGAAACTTTGCTCTGACCGCGCTCGCCAAGAAACTTGGGGCTTAGTTGGTTAAGTTATTTAGATGTAGTAAAAATGTAAGGGTACATATTAGAAGTTTTTTATCAACTTGTCTAGTTGGGTTGTAAAAATCTTTCGTAACCATTTCACTTTTTTTCATTAGCCTTGTGGCAAACAAAGCCCAGTTACCGTAACTTAGGGACACTTCCAACATCAGAAATATTCGGCTTGCAACCTGTCACCTGGAATACTAACTACTTGCAAAATGCAGCATACGTAAATCGGACTTACCTCAGACTATTCCCTACTTGGTATCCTCAAAGATCTACGCCATTATGGGGAATACGGTTGTGAGTGTGTTTGTTTCGATTTTTTGTTTCATCTAACATCTAACTAAAAATTCCTTCCACCAAACAATAATCACTAACACTTCTATATAAAATTCCTTCCACCAAACAATAATACTAACACTTCTATATAAAATTCCTTCCACCAAACAATAATACTAACACTTCTATATAAAATTCCTTCCACCAAACAATAATACTAACACTTTGATACAAAATTCCTTCCACCAAACAATAATACCAACACTTCTATATAAAATTCCTTCCACCAAACAATAATCACTAACACTTCTATATAAAATTCCTTCCACCAAACAATAATACTAACACTTCTATATAAAATTCCTTCCACCAAACAATAATCACTAACACTTCTATATAAAATTCTTTCCACCAAACAATAATCACTAACACTTCTATACAAAATTCCTTCCACCAAACAATAATCACTAACACTTCTATATAAAATTCCTTCCACCAAACAATAATCACTAACACTTCTATATAAAATTCCTTCCACCAAACAATAATACTAACACTTCTATATAAAATTCCTTCCACCAAACAATAATCACTTACACTTCTATATAAAATTCCTTCCACCAAACAATAATCACTAACACTTCTATATAAAATTCCTTCCACCAAACAATAATAACACTTTTATAGAACTCCTCGGTAATTACAATCACAAAACGTACAAAACTGTCATCCGCACAAAGGTATACGTAGTTGCAACATAAATACCGGCACATATTTTTTGCCGCACGTGAGGTGAATCCAATAATTTTTTTCTTATTTCCCGATTGATTGGACTGGCCGCTGCCATTTTTCCTTTTAGGGTTACGTAGTACCTCTGAATCAAGTAACGGAATCCATTACTTTTTGCTAAGATTTTGGGAGGGAATCTTTTCTACCTCTATAATTTCTAATTCGTAAGTTGTGTGTTGAAAAAAACTGCAAGATGCATATTGGCGAGGTATAACCAATATGTTAATACATCATCAGTAGTACAGAACCATCGGGCGCGAGTTTTACTCAGACTTGTTTTTTTTCCTTTATCTCCGGCAAACAATGCGAGGGCAGGTGAGCTAAACGCTCGGCATTCGGGAATAAAAGGAATTGTCGAAACCTCGAATTTTTGTGGACGTTTTTATTTCATTGTTTCGATTCGGTTATATTTTCATGAATTCTTAAAATATTGGATTTTGATTGGACAATTTTCTTTTTTTCTGGGGTGACTTTATACCGATTTGCTACAAACTTTACGCGTCTTACATGTATACGGGAAATTAACACTAGCGTTCCATATTTTCAGTTAGTAAGTAAAATGAATAGGTATTTAACTTGCTCCTATTTCTCTTGTTATCGGACGTTTATTTTCCATACCTGGTACTGCAGTGTCATAGCAATAAACACAGTCGCACTAACTCAGGTGGCCGTGCCCAGACTGCGTGTGCAGTTTATTTGCTCTGCAGTGTATGAGTGCAACGAATTAAACTCGTGGGAGCTTTCTTAGCATTTGTTTATTATTCAGAACGGAAGAGAATTTTAAGTGTTATTTAATATTTATGATGTGTTTCCTAGAAAATGTACTAAACGTTAAATTTAAGATGATATCATTATATTACGATACAAATAATTATTCCTACTAATATTATAAACGTGAAAGTTTGTGAGGATGGATGTTTGTTCCTCTTTTTACTTTTGATCCGGATACCACGTGGGCAAAGCCGTGGGCAGAAGCTAGTATTTATATAAATTAGTGATGACCTCAGTGGCTCGGCGGGCGAATAACCGGTCGAGACGCAAGATGTGCAGGTTCGATTCCCGCTGCAGGATAAATGTTAACATGTTATTTTTTATGATTAATAGGCGTAATCTCACCGGATGGAAAGTGTCGATGTTGTCAAAGGTGTAAACGCTTGATTATAATATAGTAGAATATAAAAGAATATTGATTTATTTTCTCTACAAAATAGTTTAAGTACATAATTATTTATTTACCTTTGTCTTGAAGATATTTTATATATCTATAAATAGGTTCTGCAGATATTTATTGTTCTAGGTCTGTGTATTGTGGTACCGCGGTACTCATAGTTTCTGATACCCACGACACAGAGAATCCTAGAGTGTGGTCCAGAATATGTATGTGACTGTTTAGTGTTTATTATTATTAGATTTTGTCACAATATCCACAAATACACAATATCTTACATGTTTTATTATGTCATTTATTAATCATTTATTAATTAATTTGATCTTACACAAATAAAACATTTCAAACTATATTACGCTACATTAGGTAACTACACTTTAAGTTTTGGTGTTTTATACACCTCTGTGGCACAGTGGGCGAAGGCCCGCCTGAGACGCAGGAGGTTGCGGGTTCGATTCCCGCCACGGGACAAATGTTTGTATCTGCAAATATTTGTCTCGGGTCTGGGTGTTTTTCTATGTATAATATGTATGTATTTACAAAAAAAAATGTATATA
The DNA here is from genome assembly GCA_958496245.1 of Perizoma flavofasciatum. Classification (NCBI taxonomy): domain Eukaryota; kingdom Metazoa; phylum Arthropoda; class Insecta; order Lepidoptera; family Geometridae; genus Perizoma; species Perizoma flavofasciatum. Next base: position 20,110,838 of record OY292419.1, on the reverse strand, counting down.
AGTAGTATATCAATCATGTAGTTCCCATAACACAAGCTCTGCTTAGTTTGGGGCTAGATGATGCTGTGTGAGTATGTCCAGCATTATTTATTTATTTATTTATTTATACAATAATATTTTGTACCTACCATACGTTAGATTTTTTCATTTTGTGCAATAAAGCACTTTTTATCTATTTATCTTTAGCAGAAGATCGTTCTTTTATGTGCATGCGGTCAAGGAGATCAGTGTACATGCTACTTACTGTCACCTATCTAATTGATGACTGAAAATTGCTTAATTAATAAGTTTTACCACAAAATGTAATACAAGGTTAATATCACTCAAAATGTCGATCACAAGCACCTGCCAAGTGAGCCATCCTTCACTTAAATTATGTTAGAGTGGAAAAGTTTTATGCGATATCAAGGTCCAGTGGGTGCGAGTCAGGTTTTACTGAAGAATTTCACGCAAAAGATATTCTCGCCTCCTTTTGTAAAGGGAGGAACAGCCTTTTAAGAAGACTAAAGATGCCAATTAGAGATTATAAAGTTACGAATGTGCTTCGATAACGTTCATTGATAGAAAATAAAATATCGGTTACCTATGCTCCACTTTCGTGGATAGCATTCTTTTACTTAAAGAAAGGAGGAGGGAGGTTTTTAATACTAAATAAAAAATAAATTAGTATAGCTAGACATTTTTTTTCACACATTATCATCTAGACCCAAAGTAAGCAGAGCTTGTGTTATGGGAACTACATGACTATATACTTTTTTAAATACCTACATATGAAACATAGAAAAACACCCAGATCCCGAAACAAATATTTGCAGATACAAACATTTGTCCAGCGGCGGGTATCGAACCCGCAACCTTCTGCATCTCAGGCGGCTTTCGCCCACTGCGCCTTAGAGGTTACTCTGTGATGCTTGGTGAATTCTTATTTCTTTGTTTTATATTGGATTATCCAGGCGCGGCGCGGTCCCTTGCAAATTTTATCTGAATCGATTTTTTTTCTTCTCAATATTATAATCTGTCAATGCGACATTTACGAGTATGTGGATAATATTTTTTCAAGTCGGGTTTTATATAGTTTTTTTTAATGGTGCAACTTCTGCTTTGTTAAAATTCTTTCTACATCTTATCGCTTATTTCGTTTTTTGGAATAAAAATTTTACTCATCTTAAATTGTCAGGTTTAACAATAATCTGTTACTTTCATATGACTTACAAAAAAGTTCAATACAAGGGATCCTGTAATTACACTGTGGCCGGTGTCTAGAAACAGTCCGTTACTTTCTTTAAAAGCAAATTAGTCGGGGAAAAATTGAAAAACCCGGTTTAACCCTAGACAGGTTTTTAATTACCGAACCTCAAACAGTTCCGTAAAAAATGTACGCCCTTAACGAGTTTACTGAAGGGTTCCGTGAAGAATACGGGTACACCTTCTCGGGATATACCCAATTACAACACAAACAAACACGCTCACTACTTCATTTTCCAAGATGGACATCCTCAGATACTTAGCAAGAAAATCTTTGAGGATACTATGGTAGGCACGTTCAAACATTACACTAGGCACATGCCCGTAATAGATTCAGCTAAATATTATCATAAAAACAGACAAATTATAAGTCAAAAGTCACGTCTCAAGTAGTCACATACACATATACTAGCCTCTGTCCACGGCTTCGCCCGTGTGGTACCTGGATAAAAAGTAGCCTATGTATTATTTTGATGTATAAGCTTAAATTATTACAGTAAAGTTTTATCGAAATCCGTTCAGTAGTTTTTGCGTGAAAGAGTAACAAACATCCATCCTCACAAACTTTCGCATTTATGTGAAAGTAATATAGGATGTATTTAATTTGGAGTGTTATTTTTAAATAATACCCGCGTTTTAAATCCAATTAAAATTTATATATATATATATATATTCATATATCTACATATATGAATGATATATATTTGCAAGAATATAATTAGACACTTAATAACATGTTGTTTATTACTTTAATAAATTTTAATTGGATTTAAAACGCGGGTATTATTTAAAAATAACACTATATATATATATATATATATATATATATATATATATATATATATATATAGTATATATATCAGTCATATAGTTCCCATAATACAAGCTCTGCTTGAGCTAGATGATGCTGTGTGAAAAATGTCCAGCATTTAAATTTAAAAAAAATATATATATATATTTCTGTCTGTTGCCAAAAAAAACTTTAAGCGAATTAGTTTAAAAGAGCTGGGTGTTTCGTGTCGATACTATTATTTAAACAGATCAAAGATATGTTTAAATAACATTTGGCAAAGCATAAGCTAAGTATTTTTGGTGCAAATTCAAATTCTTACTTGAATTCAAATTCTTCTTCACTGTTTCGAGCACGTTTTGAGCACAAATTGGCGACCAGAAACATAAAGCTCAGAATGAAAAGGCATCTGGGTGCCTTTTTTGCCAAGCTCTATGCTTCATAGTCCAGTCATCTTAGTAAGTTCACTTCGGAATTTCTTCATCGTCGTCTCCCAACCGCTGAAGAAGAAGATAATTAAAATTATAATAAGTTGCAGTTCATGTAATTTTAATAAAATCATAAATTAAGAATTTCTTTCTTTCTTTTTCTTCAATTATTTAAGGAGTTATTAATATAAATTACATTATAATTGAAATATCATTTCAGTATTTTCCTTAACAATTCTATAAGTACACGGGCAGGTAAGTGTTATTAAATAAATTAATATTCATTAAAAATAGACACGAAAGTAAAAAAAAAATTAAATATAATGTAATATTTGATAACAAATGAAAATTATTACTAATGATTTATTTATCTTAATAAACTTTATATAACGTGTTTTGACCGGGACTATACCGGTTGACCTTACATTATGCTCTAACCGCGCGCTCTCCGCCCTCTACCTCGAAAACTATTCAACGTATAAAAAAAATTTTGAAACAAAAGTTGTAGGAAATTCAATTTTCTACAATATTGATAATAAATACAAATAGCGAAAAACCCATAGGAAATGAGATATTTGCAAAAAATCGATTTTAGTGACCTTTGACCTCAAATTTTAATAGACGCGTACACCCTACCATATGACAACTTTTAGAATGCCAAAATACAAGTTTATACAAATATTTAGCTGGGTATCTCAAATTCTTACCTAATTTTGACTAAGATGACTGGACTATTCACGTATGTTCTATGTTCTATGTTTCGGGAACGTAGTACTGGGAGGCTGTGTCCAGACACAGCCTCCCAGAACTAAGTTCCCGTCTCTGCTTTTTAAATGATTATTTGAGTTGGATCAACAATTTCATTAATTTGGTGTATCACCGCACCTTTCTCTATAACCCTGCGTTAGATCAATAATTAATTTGAGGTTTAATGGCCTTAAAATAAGGGTAGTGGCCGATGGTGAGATAAAGAAACTTTCGCGAACATAATGATAATTTTTATACGGTTTCTTATAGCGTTTACATTTTTATTATTTTTCCAAAGTTTCAACTGTGAACATCGACTTTTCTGCATCTGAAGATGAAGTGAGGGTGATTGCGGCTACTGCCTTAATTAAGTGAAAGTCAAAGTCAATAGGTTTTTATTCATTGAAATCACAAGGATCATATAGAAACGTCAACTTAAAAACTATACGTGAATCTAAAATGTTAAAGTGAATTTACGCCGGATCCTCGCGCGCGACCGAGCATAGAAGAAATAGGCAACAAACTCTACTTGGTTATTTTTTTGATGATCCTTCATTCAGCTTTAGTGTGGTGCCAATCGGACGTAAATGAACGAGACTCATTTATAGAAAAAAGTACTAGTCAGATCGACAATAACTCCATATACCAGTCCACCCGTGACCACGATTGTTGCACAAAGTCGAAACGTCAGGAAAAAATAGCGATAAAAACCCGTATAAAATGTAAAATTAAGAAAGTGATTAGTGCGTGCACGGCGCGATGCGGAAGGAGAAAGTCGCAACCACTCATCCTGATGAAGACTCTCGGAATGAGTCGAAACTTAGTCGATGCCTTCACCGATAGTGCAGTACGTGAAAATTCCCATTTTTACAATATGAATGGAAAGTGATTAACAATTAAACCAAATAACGCGATTTACCGTTTATTTACAATCCAAGATTAGTGGCATCATAGTCTACTTGCTATATTAAAACTAGCTTTGGGGTATGGGGGTTCCACTATCTTTCACACCCGGCTCCACCTGAAGTTTCTGATTTACGGCGTCTGGGATTGCGAGTTCAGTGGGCCGGGTTACCTGTTGTTTCCAACTTTACTTGCAGAACTAACTGATAATAGTTTCAAATAGTTTGTTTGTGAGAATGTTGTGATAAACGCTTTGAAAGGGAGAAGGGTTTGAGAAGATAAACATTCTGACGACCTCTGTGGCGCAGTGGGCGAAGGCCCGCCTGAGACGCAGAAGGTTGCGGGTTCGATGCCCGCCGCGGGACAAATGTTTGTATGAACTGCAAATATTTGTCACGGGTCTGGGTGTTTTCTATTTATAATATGTAGGTATTTACAGATAAAAAGTATATAAGTAGTTTATCAGTCACGTAGTTCCCATAATATAAGCTCTGCTTACTTTAGGGCTAGATGATGCTGTGTGAAAAATGTCCAGCATTATTTATTTTGATGGTGTATTATAAAAATCTTATTCCCAAAAGAGTGAAAATATGTTTATCATTTTGAGGATAGAACTAAATCAGTCACTTTTTTAGCAATCGAGACATACAGACGAAAATACAACCTGCTCCTATTTTGAAGTCTGTTAACCCCACACACTAGGATTCCCTGTGTCGTGGGTATCAGGAACCACGAGTACCATGCTACCACAACACCCAGACGAAATATCCGTAGAACATGCAACATTTGTCCTGCATCGGGAATCAAAATCGCACATCTTGCTTCGCAGCTGGGTATTTCGCAGCCCGCTGAGCCCCCAAACTCATCAGTCGACATGGTTACTTGTTAAAACAAGTACTTCATTATTAATTGTACAACATTTATCCATCCAATTATGTTTATAGAAATAGCTCTTTCTATAACTTCTTTCTCAGATAGCACACACCTCTACTCAACAAGCATTTTTACTACTTAACTATTAATTGTACAACGTTTATCCATCCAATTATGTTGATAGAAATAGCTCTTTCTATAACTTCTTTCTCAGATAGCACACACCTCTACTCAACAAGCATTTTTACTACTTAACTATTAATTGTACAACGTTTATCCATCCAATTATGTTGATAGAAATAGATCTTTCTATAACTTCTTTCTCAGATAGCACACACCTCTACTCAACAAGCATTTTTACTACTTAACTATTAATTGTACAACGTTTATCCATCCAAGTATGTTGACAGAAATTGCTCTTTCTATAACTTCTTTCTCGGAAAGCACACACCTCTACTCAACAAGCATTTTTACTACTTAACTATTAATTGTACAACGTTTATCCATCCAATTATGTTGATAGAAATAGCTCTTTCTATAACTTCTTTCTCAGATAGCACACACCTCTACTCAACAAGCATTTTTACTACTTAACTATTAATTGTACAACGTTTATCCATCCAAGTATGTTGACAGAAATAGCTCTTTCTATAACTTCTTTCTCGGAAAGCACACACCTCTACTCAACAAGCATTTCTACTACTTAACTATTAATTGTACAACGTTTATCCATCCAATTATGTTGATAGAAATAGCTCTTTCTATAACTTCTTTCTCAGATAGCACACACCTCTACTCAAAAAGCATTTATTTTTACTTCTCCTGTATTTCATTGCACCAACACTAGCCCAATCAAACAAGCAATAGCATCCGTTATCCTTTCACAAAGCCTTACAAACGGCCAACAAAAACCTATTAAACGTATTTTCCTACCGTGAAAAGCTAAAAAGACGCAAGTGATAACAGGCAGTGTATTGATGGGCGCAATAAACTCGGAGCTTTCAATTAGAGGATGTGCGCCCGGCTGATTAATGGTAGGACTATTTGCCGTCCGTGGCCTATCGCCAGCAATCTATGTTGACCAACCTACTCTGATTGCGATACTCTCCAAAACTAAGATTTGTATTTTCTACCTATAATTATTACAGGATGTAATAATTCCCACAAACTGAAGACACAGCAACAACTATGCTTACATAATCTAACATTGTTTTATATTTCAAATCAAATCAGGAAGGCTTTAAGTAGGTAAGTTTTGTTTTATTCCCTGTTTTATTGAAAAACAATTTGTCATCAACTGAAATTGGAAGTCCGTTCGGACGATTCGTTTTTGGTTGTGGTTTTGTTTTGGTACCATAGTTCAAAATAGCACGATTGCTCCTCCGTAGTTATAATATATCTTGCAAAGTGTAAAGTAGCGAAATGGTGTTTGTGAGTGATTGGTGCGGAGCAGGCCGAGACATCTATTCACCTGTCCAGCCGGCTCAACTTCTATCACTGATCTAATATAGAGCTGATAATACCACCGCCATAATTTTTGTTGGACATAAGACTTTCCATAACAATGATTTGTCTACCAGATGGTTGTAGATCCATCTACCGTCATTCCATTTCCGCCATCGGTCCAACGGAAGACGCACCCGAAGTTCTGCCTATTGGTCAAGTGAGATTGATATTTAAGGACATTTTCTTTGTTATCTAAGGGCGACATAGACAGCACGGGATACAAACGGACAACATCATAACACCCACTGCTGAATATCGGCTTCTCCTAAATAGTGCAGATATTGAGATGGCATCGATCCATCGGGTGAGATTATTTTCTACGCTGTCTTTTTCGGGTGTGTGCATTCAATATGTACAAAACATTTTTCTTTTATCATTCATTATTCTCCTCAACTAGCATTGCAAAAAGTAACTCTCCTGCTAACTTTTCATCGGCCGTTTCGGTCTTTCCTCATAATAATTTTAATTCCATACGTACTGAAATAGGCTAATAATAGAATAGGCAGGCGAAGGCCCGCCTGAGACGCAGAAGGTTCTGAATTAGATTTCCGCCACTGAACAAATGTTTCTATAATCTGCAAATTAGTTCCCATAATACAAACTTGCTTATATGAGGCTGTGTGAAAAATGACCAGGATTTTTTATTTATTTATCTTTTAAACTGAATCCAGGTATTCGCAGCTCCATAGCTATCCGATCGCCCAAACAAAAGCATTTATCGCGATAACTCCGAGCGGGCGATTGAAAAACGAACAGGAAGTGTCTAAAGGTTTTTAAAAAGAGAAATGGTTGTGAATAGCTTTTAAAGGTGCTCGAAGACAAATGGTTTCGTCGACGCGCATCCGGCGTGAGCGATCGCTTTGCCAAATGCTGACGGAACCAGATAATGGTGGAGTTTAGCTATTCAAATTGTACCAATGAAGCTCAATGATAAAGGCTCCATAAGATGTAAAACTACATCATTGTCTGATACTTTTGACTGACAGAAAACATTTCCTGTAATTGTAGAGAATAGTGAGGAAATCCTTGAGGCCTCTTAGACATTCAATAAGGAAAATCTTTGTTGCTGACGAAATAAATAAACACCCAACTCGCATATACATAGCCCCTATCCCGCACTAGGGTTCACTGTATCAGGATCTATGAGTACCAAGGTACCACAACACCCAGAACCCGGAACAAATATCTGCAGAACATGCATACATTTTTCCGACTACGGTAATCGAACCCACACCTCTTGCGTCATCGCCATCAGGGTGGCCGAGAACCATGCCGTTGAGGTCATCTATCGGATGGAAGTATTCTACACGTTTTGAGTCCAAGATAGATAACCCTTGAAGCCAAGCATCATCTAGGTAATTCGCCGTGACTTGAAAGTTTAAGCCACCAATGAAGAAGCTAGGGTAAAAGCGCTTGCTAGAAGCCCTTACCCGCAGCTCTATAAATAAAACGAAGCTGCTGAAATCTCAATCAAGGCACACATTCTTATACCTAATCCGCACCAGAATATTTTAAACATTCCTCAGTCCGTTCTTTACACCTTTAAATACATAACAAATCTGAAATCTTCCTTTTCCGATATCTTTTCAGTCCCGGTTCAATTACGTGGTAACAACATTGTTGGTATCGTCAAATGATAAATCATAAAAAGTAAACTTAACTGAAATGACCTTTTAACTGATCGTCAAAAATCTTTAGCGAGCGTTATAAATCTACAGCCCATAAAGCATCCGCGCCATTCACACATGGAATCAATCACGGCGCATAAAGGGCGTAATAAAAGCCGGCGTGGACGAAACGGCCATTTTCCACTGGTTTTCACCTCGGTTACAGAGAAAATCATGCAGCTGGCTAACTGCACACACTACTGACTAACTTTATTGCAAAAACAATGGTTTATTTTTTTAAAATTAATTATCAAACGGACTTTTAAACAATGTTTATGTCAAATAATGTTTGTTAATCTTTTTTACCTGTGGGGCATAAGGTAAACACGATTAACAAACAATATTTTTTGAAGTAACAGATACCTACATAATTAATTAAAATGTTCATATTGTAACACAAGAATATTCAATTAAGGTGAATGCACCGACTTAATTTTGATTCATTCCGATACCACAGCACTTCAACTATAGTACAGTACGTAGATACGTAAAAATATCTTTTTACAATATGAACAATTGAGTAAATATTTTAAGTTGTATCTGCATTTGTGAAATTTCAATGTACATTGCTCCGTGTTTTTCCGCGTGACTAATACCGATAACAGTAAAGTTGTGACTTTGTCACTCGTGTCTGCCACGGCTATGTACCTAGTAATCAACGTTGAAGTGTCACAAATGTAGACGCAGCTAGGTTATGAGACTGACGGGAAAAATTCTAAGCTATTCACGACAAGTAGCTGTAATAAAAAAATAGGGAACTTTCAAACGTCCAAGCTTAATTCCATTAAAATTCAGATTTTACCCATAAATTTTGTAACTAGTTTTATTTATGAGGAAACATACATATTTTGTTGATATTTTCAATCAATCTTAAATCCTGTAGTTTTACGATCATTTTGATACATAATATTAAATAAAATATATACTTTTTCCCATTTAATCCTTACTTACATAAAACCTCACTCATAAAAAACTCATAAAAAAATAAAGAATAATTGCAGAGTGAAATGGGAGACCGTATTGTACGTCCATGCAAAGCACAACCATGGAATGCACACCCCTGGAAAGTACAGCCAGTATTACAAACCATTTGGTTTGAATTATCTGGGTGTGCTTTCCATGGTCGTACAATACGCTCCGTACAAACTAAACACATGACGGTATTGCACACCCCTGGAATGTACACCCCGGATTACAAACCAATATTCTCGACGCTCATTAGTCGAGAGTTCATCATATCCGTGAGCTCTCATTGGTCGATGCGAATAAGTCGCATGACGAGAACGAGCCTCGTTTGCACTGAGCAAGTTATAATATGTTCAACTAATATGTTCAACTTAAAGTAAGTTAAGGCAAAAAGTAGTCCAATATCAATGTTATGCGTCGTATTTAAGTTTTGCTGAATCTAAAATACATGAGAACAGCAAATATTTTTGGCGATTTGTAAAATCTAAGCGTAGCCTCAGTGATTTTCCAGATACAATGTTTCTTGGGAATGTCTCGTCTTCTGAAGGAAATGTAATCTGTGACCTTTTTAATAATCATTTTCAATCTGTTTTTGAACCAGCTGTTACTATGTTTAGATCTAGTGCAGTTAATCTAGTCGACTCAAATAACAGTCTAATTAACCTTAATTCGTTACATATTTCTATAGAGCAAGTTTCGAAATATTTAAAATCATTGGATATCCATAAGACCGCAGGGCCAGACGAAATACCTCCTCTTTTCCTGGCTAAATGCAGTGACCTTTTGGCCAAGCCATTGTCGATTCTTTTCAATTTGTCACTAAATTTTGGTATTATGCCATTACCTTGGAAGAGGTCATATGTTGTTCCCATCTTTAAATCAGGTAATAAACAGGATATAAAAAATTATCGCCCAGTCTCAAAGCTGAGTACTATCCCCAAACTTTTCGAGAAAATAATTTACGATCAAATATACCCAATTATTAGACCTCATATAATTCAAGAACAGCATGGTTTTGTAGATAGGAAGTCGACCGAGTCCAATCTTTGTGAATTTTTAGATGTTTTGTTTGGTTCAATGAAGGATGGTTTTCAAGTAGATGCCGTGTACACAGACTACTCAAAGGCATTCGATAAGATATCGCACGATATCCTGTTACAGAAGCTTTGGGCGGTCGGTGTGCATGGTGATTTGCTTCGCTGGGTGGAATCATACTTACGTGAACGTAGTCAGGCCGTCGCTATTAAAGGTTTTTGTTCATCTTTTGTACCTGTGACTTCTGGCGTACCTCAGGGATCGCACCTGGGTCCGCTTCTTTTTAATATTTTTATCAATGATGTCATTAAGTGTTTTCGCTCTTCAAATTGTTTACTTTATGCTGATGATAAAAAAATATTTAAAGTCATCAGATCTCCCCAAGACTGTGAAGAACTTCAAAATGATTTAATTAGTTTGGGTAACTATTGCAAAGATAACCTCTTATATTTGAATGTTGCTAAATGTAACTGTATTACATTTTCACGGAAGAAAACCTCAATAATTTATGATTATCACTTAAATGACGTATTACTTCACAGGGTTAATGTAGTTAGAGATCTGGGAGTACTACTAGACAATCAGCTCATACTCAGTACCCATATTGAAAATATTACGGATCGTGCATATCGTTTGTTAGGTTTCATCTTAAGGATTGGTAGGGAGTTTAGTAATGCAAATACACTGATCACACTTTTCAGTTCAATAGTTCGACCTATCTTAGAATATGCCTCAAGTGCATGGAATCCTCAATATCAAATTTATGTCAATAGTTTAGAGCGAATTCAGAATAAATTTTTGAAGCATCTGAAATACAAAATTTCAAAATCTAATCAAGGGATTTTCTTTAATATTGATACACTACAAAGCCGACGCACCATCAGAGATCAAATGTTATTATTTAAAATTTTGAATAATATTGTTGACTCCCCATATCTTGTAGGTCAGATTGGTTTGAAATGTCCTCGTTTAAATGCCCGTCATACAAATAAGCTTTTTTATTTAGAATATTTAAGAACAAACTATGCATGCAATTCATTTATCCCACGAGCCTGTAAGTTACACAATGAACAGTTTTCTGAGTGTGACATTTTTTCATTATCTGCTAATGTGTTTAAAAAACAAGTCACTCTTATTTAACAAGTTGTTGAATAGCAGAGCATGTTATTCAATATGTACCTATTTATATTAATTTATTTACCTTATGTAAGAAGTACCGTCTTGTTTTAAAATTATTTATATAGGGTTACTATTAGCGGCAGCTTAATTGGTGTAAGAATCATTAGTTTTTACCATTTATCTTGATATTGTAAACCGTTTGTGCCTTAATAAAAATAAAATAAAATAAAATAAATAAACTAAGGGTTGCCATTGATAAATAATGTAAACAATAAGTTAATGTTGGCCTGAGAAATCCTTCCTAAGCAAATCCGTCTTGGATTGGTTAGGTTATTAGGTTTTTTTTTATTACCACTCAGAAAAGGAGGATTGTTATCCGAACTTTATCCAACAAACTTGGGTTCAAATAAATAAAACCAACCGGTTAGTTCATCTGCAAAAAACCGACATAAATAACTAATCTACTTACTACATCTGCATTAATTTACTAATAGCGTAAAATACTATGGCAACACAGCACTTGCCCCTTGATAGCACTCGCACATGAAAACAGAGCATGAAATTGGTTCGTATTCCATGGCTGTAGATTCCAGGGTTGTACAAAACTGGCCGTACAAGGTCAACACGTGTAGGGAATGCACGCCTAGGAATGTACGCCCAGTATTACAAACCAAGTATTTGAAACCAATGGTTTGTAATACTGGCCGTACTTTCCAGGGGTGTACTTTCCATGGTTGTGCATTCCATGGACGTACAATACAGGTACTCGTGAAATTCAATTGCATTTTTTCCTAAGACATTGTTCACCGAGGCAGGTTTTGTTCTAATACCGGTATAGAGAATTTCAACATGAAAATGGTCTATGAACATTGAAAGATCCGAGAATGCCTACAATTTGCCATAGAGACGTGAAACGTGATACACAACGCGCTTTTTTTTACTGGCTGCTCTAGTCGCCATGGACTGTCAAGCGTATCCGAGTTCTGGCGACTGAACAGCCAGGACTAGAGCGACTAGGACGTATGAGTGGGTAGAAAAGTTCTTCAAGTATACTTAATATTATTATTTTTTCAACTGCAATTTGCTGAACTATCTGCAGCAACAAAGGTCATTGGCCAACAATAATACCTTATAAATAATAATAATAATTTAGACCTTGAAAAGTACAGTTCACAAAAAAAATTGAAGCAGCTATTTTCTTAGTGCACCAGAATTTGCGTCAGAATTTGTCATGTTCACTGCGAGTCTTTTGTTTGAGTGATAGACTCAATTGGATGGCAGTTTTAATGTGTTGGAGTAACATCGATGTATTGCTCATCAAAGGCCCGGCCAAACTGACGCAGTAGTGTGACGAGCGAAGGAAAAAGTTCACAAAGTTGAATTGCCTTTGCCATTATTTTTAGAAATACTTTAAAACAGTTGTTAGCGAGGATTTGTTTTCTTCTGTTGAATTAGAAATGACACATAACAGAAAGAGACAACACAATTGAGCTATAGTTTGTGCATTTCTTGTATATTCGTTATTGCACAGCAAAGAGTTTTATCTATCTACATATTTAGCTAATCAATTGTTTAAAAAATATATTATTTGACCAAATGAAGTCCTTGATTTTGAAAGTTTGCTTATTATAGTTTATGAGGATTATATTAAGATAAACTAATCAATTTAATCTATATACTAATGATTAAGCTGAAGAGCTTGTTTGTTCTTATATTTAAAAGCACTAATCTCTGGAACTACCAATTGGTTTGAAAAAAAAAATACGTTTGTTAGTCAGATGATTGAGGAATATTATACGCCATTTAGCATCATGCTACGGACCTTAGGAGCCGAATAAAAGAAGTAATAGTGCGGGAGGGTGATGCGACGCTGTTGGTTGGGGCCGAGGGCGGCCGTGGTACAGCTAGTAAAAGTAACTTAGTATAATTATACATGGCCTAAGTTAAGTTATTTTGGCACAAGATAATGGTCACATAATTTTAGAGTTTTCGCTGTCTTATTTTATATTAAAAAAGTATACATACTATCGCTTGTGACTGTACATTCAGTGGACGACCTATTTATTATTTGTGTAAGTTTCTCAAGAAACTCTCACTAAAACATTAAAAGCAAGCCAGTTTTGGAAATAAGCAAGACAATAAAACTATCAGAGCTATTTTCTAGAAAAACAATTCCAAAATTCACCTCAAGAGTCCCGTAAGAAAAACAAAGTTTTATCTGTTACAGTTAATTCTACCTCGGTCTCTGGGGAACCCTAAAGGCTACGGGACCTCGATTGCACGCCTTTATTGTGCCGACTTGTTAACCTGAAGAGGTAATGCTGATTAAGTTAGTTGTCTTTAGTGCCTTTAGTGCTAGTTGCTTTTAGTGAAGTGAGAAAGTTGAGTGTTTCAACTTCTTCGTAAGAATAATGTTTTTATGTCTGTTTTCACTATACTACTTTATGCTACTTAAAGGCCTGGTCGAACTAATGCGATGGCAATCAATACGAATGTATTCTTCATACACGCGAAATTTGTCATCCACTTGACAATCATTTTTCGAACGATTCGCGTTTGGTCCAATTTGTTATGCAAACTGCCCTATTCAAGTTTTGTCAAATGCGCGTTTAGTTCATCTTGTTCAATTCGCGTTTGATCCAGTTACATGTATGCAAATCCTTGGCCCTACTAGATCAAAGGTCTTTCAAAGTTTTTCATACCTGATACCCTAAATCTCGAACCAGGAAAATATATCGGGGCACGTATTCTCTGTTCTCCAATAAATCTCCCATCAGGTGTAAGCTCACATGATTCATGGATGGAGGTGTGTCGATTATTGCCTACAAATTCATTTTGTATTATACCTATTAGTGGGATCAAGGGGGTGCGAAATTGGCTTTTGGTTCTAGTGTGTACTGGTATTTACCACACCATTTTGGTAGATTCTCTGAAAGCATAGTTAAAAAAAATTTGTTATTTTTGCTCTGGTTCAGTTATGTAAAAATAAACACGCTCACGACTGTGTACCTCATGATGGACATATTCAGATACATACTCAGTGCGTTCTTTGAGAATACCTAGTAAGGGATAGTCAGAGACACGCCAAACATTGCATTTGGCACGTGGGTTCGAACTCGGCCGTGAGTGAAGTAAAACCTAAACCAGCATATCTTGTTTTTGACTTTTGGAATTTACTTTTAAAAAGGTAGGTATAATTATAATAGTTAAAGAAAAATTCTCCCAAATAGTAAGTAAAAAAATACAGAGTAAAATAAAATATCCTCCTCAATATACCTCCGGTGGAATGTGTCAATGCCCTAACTAACTGTAATTTTTCATATGGGCCGCCCAGCTACCAAGAAAGTGCTGGTTTTGGATGTGACTCACTCGTACCAATACATAATGTACCAAACGACACTTACCAAAACCAAGATTGGCAAATGCACGGGAATCTAGGCGATAAGAACAAAAAAATATTAAATAAGTATAAATAGAAAAATAAATAATAATTGTTACATTTTTCTACATTTTTACCAACATTAAAGTTTCATTTGTTGTTTTTTTTTTCATTATTTACCTTCATCAATGATAGCTGAAGTCTACTGCTGGACGTAGGGCACCCCAAAGAGTGCCATGACGAACAATCTAGGGTCACCTCCATTCATTGACTTCTCGGAACCTTTAAGATATCAACGGTCTATTGGGTAGAGGACCTGCCTACACTGCATAACCCTATATTAACACCCCAGTATTTACCTTAATACGTGTTCTTTAACAAATTTAATTCGCTACATTTACAGTTAAAAATGTACAGCTTAGTGAGAAACAAATAGATGTAAAGCGTAATCTTTGTGATAAGGTCCCATAATGTCCCATAAGGTCACTTTTTTATGTCATATCCGTAAAAGTGTTTTGGTGAAATTTCAGAAGGCGTCTTAATTATTATTGCATCTTTGGCGCCTACGCCAAAACTTACATAATTTAAACAAAGACGACGTAGGCCTAACACCGTTAGTAATATTATTTAAAAAAAACTTTCCGACAGAAATCGCTTCAAGCGATAAGACCTCCCATTGTGCATTATTTAATGTAGTGACATAATATGATTCTCATTATTTTAACCGGTGATATGTTCAATCTATCCATAAATTTATGTGAATGAGCTTTGGACTGAACTTGTATCCACATGAAATAAAAGCCACATCCAAAAATACTACTTCTCCCACGTGAGCGTCACGGTGACGTCAGCCATCAGTGTGACAGGTGACATGTTTACACAGTTTTTATAGCCCTCGGCGTGCTTAAACACCCCTACCCTTGACATCGCGATAATGTTCCCGTTGAAAAATGAGCACAGTTTAATTTGTTTCGTGTTTGCCTCTATTGGGAGAGATTCGGATGAAAAGATCCGGTTTTTGAAAAAGGATTTCAATATAATCGTAAACGAAGTAGGCGTTTAAATCCTTTCATCACACTGACTTGTTTAATCCGAGAAACGGAATCATTTCAGTACCTCAATATATAAAGCTGATTCACCTTCATAAAGATGACTTAATGCTGGTCTACCTATCCGTATGTATAGATAAACGCATAAAGGTCTGGGGCCTAGACAAATGTTATTTCCATAAAATCAAATCTTTCCGCAGGCGTTAATGCCAACAGAAAGTGGTATTTGTCTAGACCCCTGGTCCAACCGACGCGTTGGCGGTGGCGTTGGGGTTTAAAAGAGAAGGGTTGACACAGTTCGCGTAATGTATTGATTGCCTGTACCACCGCATGAGTTTGACCGGTCCTATAATCTTTGTCTAATTTTAATGAAATTTTAATGATGATTGATTGATCTGCGGCAAGTTCAATGAAGACACGGGTACTGAACGCAAGGTACGATTCAAGTTACATTTCAAGAAGTATCAGGCAATAAACACGGCTGAGATAATTACTTTAATCCTTTGAACGGAAATCTCCACTGTGATGCCAATCGAACTAAAAACTAACGGACAGAAAGTTATCTATTCCATTAAAAAGTTTGCGGTAAAATTCAGACCCTGGTTCAATAGTTACTAAGTTTATTCAATCCCATTTTTAAAACCAACACAAGTTAACTTTGCGAAGAGTAAACTCATTACAAGCTCGCTCACCTTAGGTTAAGTTATAGCTGAACTTGCGTGCTTAACTATAACTTAGTCCGACTCGTGCCAAGAAACCAAGCACGTAAGATTAGCTGTCCACACTATTGCTGTGAGTTTGACTAATACGCTCACTATCCTTAATCCTTTGAAAGTTTTTTACAGCATAAATTTTGTTCCATCAAGTTATTTTAAAAAATATATCTATATAGAGTGTCCCTTAACATGTATTCTAACTCGATAAGGGTGATTAAATACATAAATTTAATACTGCTAGTAAAATACATATAAAAGATATTGGGTACCAACCTATCGGAACTGCTGTTTATTCTATTTTTACCGAAAACAGCTAATTTTTACCACCATTTTCTTCAATAAAAATATCCATGTTTAAAAAATAAATGAACTAAAAAAATTACCTATTACATGTAGAATCTCTCTTTTGAAATGTATTAAAATTCAGGGACACCTTTTATCAATAAATAGTATAATATTACTTATAGTAGTATAGTATTTTTTTTTGACATAGCCATCAAACAAATCTATGACATAGTAAAACTTCAAGCATAGATCCATTCATTTACAGATAGTGTTTTATCCATATACTTGCTCATCCCTGCTTACATTGCATCTCAACCATCCGACAGCTAAATCACCTCCGTCGCTCCAAGTGCGAGGTGGCATCATTGCTGCCATATCTCACAGATGAATATGTCTAGACCGCACCTACGACCACGTTTGAATATGGGACGTATCTCAGGCAGGGGCTAAGTGGCTTGCTATATACAATGTACAGCTACAACAAAGTAATAACTTGGTAAAGGGGGTCTTGAGAAATACCTCACGCTTAGTTTTCCTTTCACGCTAACGCAAATTTGTCAAGGCAAAACTTGACAGCAGTCACGTGACATTTCCACAGCTTGTCCTCGCCTTTCCCCGTTAGTCGGAGTTTCTTTCCAAATCATGTGTCGTCATCACCACCACGGTAGCGAGTAGTTGGTTGAGACGCAAGTGGATTCGATTCCAGTAGCTAAACAAATGTTTGGATGTTCTACAGATATTATTTCCGGTACTGTGTGTTGTGGCAGCACTCGTAGTTCATGATACCCATGAACCCCTACAGGAAACCCTAGAGTGGAATTATGTATGTGATCAACAGTGACACTGTTAAAATAAAATACTTGTATCTAATACATGAATTTCCCAAGTTGCGATTTTTATCAATTTTGTAACTTTGAGTGATAGAGTGAGGAACAGCGTGCTAAGAGAGCAGTGTGGAGTGAATGAAGATGTAGTAACGAGAGTTGAGAAAGGTATGTTGAGATGGTTTGGGCATATAGAAAGGATGGACGAAAGTAGATTAACAAAACAAGTATACAAGGCGAGCGTGAATGGGATAGTTGGTAGAGGAAGGCCTCGGCGAACGTATTCTGACCATATTGGAGACATTTTAGAAAAAAGCCAGGTTAGAAGTACACTAAACCGCCGAGCCTGTATGAAGAATACTCTTTTTAGGGTTAAACTCGCCTTTGTACATGCCTCACCTAATATCTTGTTTAATATCTCTGTTTTATTTCTGTGTACAATAAAGAATTATAAGAATTATAAGAAGAATGTGATGAGGATGAATGAAGCGAAAGAGGTATGCCAGGATCGTAGCAAGTGGAAATCCTTGGTCTCTGCCTACCCCTCCGGGAAACAGGCGTGACTATATGTATGTATGTAACTGAAGTCTTAGGATAAAGGTTATATGATCATTGTTTAACATTGTTTACCCCCTTCAAAAGGTGCTGAGTACGCCCTCACCTAAGAAAACATCATATTTTACGCTTAGCCTTCCATTCCAGCTTTTAGCCAGATGAGGTTTGCCTCTGCAATTATTGAAGTTCTCACAATCTGGTTTTAGAGAATTGGTTTCAAGGTTCACAAATGTTTGATTTGTTTGATCTCTGACTTCATCACGTGAAAGGAAAAATAACATTGTCTTAGTTCTAACAAGGTTTGACAATGTCGGAGTAGTGGCAAATGAGTAGTCAGCTGCGATGCAAGAGGTGTTGGTTCGATGCAGATATTTGTTCCAGGTATTGTGGTACCAAGTCTGGAGACAAGTCTGAAATCGGTTAAATAAGTTTAAACGGTTGCTCATATCAAAATTTTATTTGAGACAGAAATCACAAAACTTTGTCTGCAAAGCTCAAGTCCCAGGTGCAAAATTATGTCGTCCAAGCCTTAATAAAACCAAAAGCACATGCGCAACCTACGTCCATAACCAGACGTAAAGGTGACAAACAGACAATTTTCTCTCCTGTCCAATGCAAATGAGGACATTTGACATCACGTCACAGTATTTTCTTTATAAATAACCCTTATATCCAGGTCCAAAAAGTGCGATTTTCCTTTATGATTGTGCTGAATATGTTGGTAGTTCTTTGGCCAAAACCATGTTTTGGATGCAGTTGACATAGACTTTATTTTTACGGGTTTAAGGTTAGTGTTTGGATGTTTTATATGCATGGTAGGTTTTGTTTCAGGTTTCGTTGGTCTCACGTGGGATTCTGTAATAAAGTGATGACCCTAAAGCAGCGATGTGAGTTATAGGGCTGTCAAGTTTTGCAAAGTGTCTTTGTTATTTCGACATCACTAGATTCGTATTTTCTTTTTAATTCTTTCTTGCTATTTAAATCTTTATTGTCACATCTGTCACTTTGTCTATTTGTTTTATTTAGATATTTGTAAAATAAATAAATAATTCTGGACATTTTTCACTCAGCATCATCTAGCAGAGTAATATTTGCATTAATTTATACAAAAGTAACTTATTTGTGTTAAACTAAAAAAGCAGACACCTGAGCTATTTACAGTATTCATTAAAATTAATTAATAGATAGGTAAATAATAATAATAATAATGCTGGACAATCCACACAGCATCATCTAGCCCCAAGCTAAGCAGAGCTTGTGTTATGGGTACTAGATGACTGATATACTTAATACAATACATTGCATAGATAGATTTTTTTTATTATACATAGAAAATACCCAGAACACCCGGAACAAATATTTGCAGATTGTACAAACATTTGTCCCAGGGCGGGAATCGAACCCGCAACCTCCTGTGTCGCAGGCGGACCTTCGCCCACCGCGCCACATCGGTCGTAAATGTAAATGATTTACATTTCGTATGTTCTGGTTTCTTGCTTGAGCTTTCTTTAGGAAGCCTAGTACTTTTAACATGCTTTGTGGTGGATAGACATATAATTTTTTTTTTTTTTGCAACTGAGGTATTGCACTCTAGTAAAGTTAAACGTATTCTAACTCCAAGTACATCGCTGTAACATACTTTCGAACTAACATTCTAAGCACTCGTGTTTTATACGCGTATTGATCAACGATATAAAGATAAAGGTCTATAAAACAGTCATTTCAGGCAAACTTTGCTCATTAGTAATGTCACCAGGGGATTTTCGCGAAAAAGTATGAAAAAAACCAGCTAAACACGATTACGATGAATACCCTCAGATACTTATTCAATGCGGATACCAAGTAGGGGATATTCAGAGGCACGTCCAAATATTAATTTGGCACATTTCTGCGTTTTGCAGATATAGTTAGCATTCCACGTGA
This sequence comes from Perizoma flavofasciatum, assembly GCA_958496245.1. Classification (NCBI taxonomy): domain Eukaryota; kingdom Metazoa; phylum Arthropoda; class Insecta; order Lepidoptera; family Geometridae; genus Perizoma; species Perizoma flavofasciatum. Next base: position 20,090,828 of record OY292419.1, on the reverse strand, counting down.
CAGATTGCAAGCCCATCCCCGCCTATTGGAACACTAACTAATGGCGCATGCCTTCGCATTCATGTTCCTATGGCATGCCGGTTCCCTCACGCTGTTTTCTTTCACCGTTTTAAATACATGTTAATTCATATTTACATTTAAATGGGAAATCCATTGAAGCACTATCGGGTTTGAATCCATGACATCCGCATCGGAAGTCGGGGTAGATACCGCTTACTAGGCCAACATGGCACCAAAAATGCAATCACATAAAGCCTCAAAACTCATTCCCCAATCTATCTACCTGCATCTTTACGAGCGGCTGACCTCAAACCCCATTGCATGCTATAGATTTTCATGGCTTTCTCCGCACATCGTACCTATCCATAGCTCAGCCAATTTATTACTATCAGTTTCACGGACGAGTGAGCCGTGGCGTCGTTCCGCGTCAAACAGGTATGATTTAGAACGCCCAGGGTGGCCTAGGCAGACGCCGACGCTAAATGAATACTAGGAAGTTACAATAGGACAGTTTGCAATTGAAGAATTTGAGAAAAGAAACCTTCGCGGTTTCTTAACTTTTTTTATATTTTTAGGTTAAAATTTTAGTAGACAATAAAATTATAACCTAAAAATAAACGTTTTATACGGGTCTTTGTCGCGTTTATCTTTTTATCAACGTTTTAGCTGCATTGCGACTAAAGCGTAGTAAAAATGATAAAAAAAAAGATTACTGATTTTCTTATTTCAGTGATCAACTATTCACAACCGAAGAAACAAACAAAACCATATAAAAACTGCGGGAAGTCGAGTAAAGGTTTGGATATAGAGGTGTCCTAAAACCGTTCGTTATGTCACTTGTTGGGGGAGGCCTATGCCCATCAGTGGGCTTCTATATACTTGATGATGATGATGATGGATAGAGTAAAAGAGGCTTCATATGTATACTACGTAAATCCTCGTAGGATAGTCTATTAGAAAAGTTTCGTCGAGTCAATAACCACGTTCGGAACTTTTTCGATTAGCACCTGCCAATAATGGGGTGGTTTACCCTTCCCAACTATTTCAACCCTTACGTGGTAATTGTTTCCGGCAACTATTTATGGGGCAGTATTATTTACAACTTGTGGAAATAATACAGTGAGAGAGCTCTAATAATATAATAATAATAATGCTGGACATTTTCACACAGCATCATCTAGCCCCAAAGTAAGCAGAGCTTGTGTTATGGGAACTACATGACTGATATACTACTTATAAACATTTTTTTATGCAAATACATAAATATTATACATAGAAAACACCAAGACCTGAGACAAATGAATGTAGATCATACATACATTTATCCCGCAGCGGGAATCGAACCCTCAACCTTCTGCGTCTCAGGCGGACCTTCGCCCATTGAGCCACAGAGGTTGTCACTAGTGTAGTGGCTGGAGCCTCCGACATTTGATCCGAAGGTTGTGAGTTCGGATCTTATTGTGCACCGATGATTATTTTCTCACGAAAATTGTATGCACATACATGATTAGGCATTCTAGCATTTTTATATGTAGTTAAGAAGCCAATATATTATATTGTAAAAACGGCAATTTTCACGTACTGCACTATCGGTGAAGGCACCGACTAAGTTTCGACTCATTCCGAGAGTCTTCATCAGGGTGAGTGGTTGCGACATTCTCCTTCCGCGTCGCGCCGTGCACTACCGTGCCGACGCGAAAATTCCCGTTTTTACAATATGAATAGTCAAGTTCACGATAGTTTTTGGAATAAAATAGCCAATATATTTTATGTTTTTCTTCAACTACCCGTCTCGTAAGCCACGTAGGCCAAACTAATATATTTATGGGCTGAATTTTCTTTTGTTTGTTTGTAAGTTTAATGCTGATCCAATGGAAGTTCAGACTATTTCACTTATCAACAAGGTGCTATTAGCCTTTTTACGTGATTGGTGATAAATCTCTAATAGTTGTTTTGTTTGTCTCGTCCGTCATTTTGTTGAGCGAGCTATTTTCTGAGCCTGGCCTTTTTTCTAAATCAATATATACATAGAATCGTTGACACACTAACCGACTCCGACTCCAGATGCCTGAAATTTAGAGAGTATATTTGTTTTAGTATATAGCGGTGCACTAAGACAAAAAAATGCGAAATTCCACCCCTGGTAGGTGCAGCTAGAACGTGAATTTTATATGGAAAAATGCGAAATTACACCCCTGGTAGGTGCAGCTAGAACGTGAATTTTATATGGAAAAATGCGAAATTCCACCCCTGGTAGGTGCAGCTAGAACGTGAATTTTATATGGAAAAATGCGAAATTCCACCCCTGGTAGGTGCAGCTAGAACGTGAATTTTATATGGAAAAATGCGAAATTCCACCCCTGGTAGGTGCAGCTAGAACGTGAATTTTATATGGAAAAATGCGAAATTCCACCCCTGGTAGGTGCAGCTAGAACGTGAATTTTATATGGAAAAATGCGAAATTCCACCCCTGGTAGGTGCAGCTAGAACGTGAATTTTGTATGGAAGAAAAATAACTTTGACAAAGTCGCATTCCACTCGCTTGGTCATCCTACTTCCTACTAATATAATAAATGCGAAAGTCTGTGTGTGTGTGTGAATGTTTGTTACCACGTAACTCCGTAACTACTAAACTGATTTTGATGAAATTTGGAATGTAGATAGTTTAGGATCTGGAATAACACATAGGCTAATCTAATTAAATCGAAAATAGACCCCTAAGGGGGTTAAATAGGGTGATGAAGTTTCTATGAAAAAAAAATTGTTTGATTCTCTCAAAACTCTGTACAAATAAAGTAAATAATGAAACACGTAATTTTTATTTTTTCAAAACTACCCTTTGGGTGTGTGCAATTGAGTTCTAAACTTTGTATAAATTGTAATCCTTGGTTCGATTCATTCAAAAGTTGTTGGACATAGTTTGAAGCCTGGAGACTGTCATATGCTACTTTTATTTGACTATTAATTTGAGCCTATTTCTAGTAGATCTGAAAGCTGAAGGAGAAGAAACGTTCCCGAATGGCGACCACAAATAAGACGACGACGCTGTGTAGGAAGACCCTCCACCTGATAAACCGATGACATTTAAACGTAGTCGGTAGATTGTGGTGCTATGATGTCCGTGGGCTTCTACGAGTACATGCTGTTGATGATGATGATGGCCAGCTGTTTCGGTATGATGCGACTTCAATGGTGACGTCACACGTTGCTACACGTAGCAATACCGCTACGGCCTGCTACGCGCGTAGCGAACACTTCTTAAGGAGACGACCACTGACTTTCCATGTTCACTTTCAAATTACATTACACTATTATACTATGATAGTTGTTGCCCGCGGCTTCGCCCGCGCGGTACCCGGATAAAAAGTAGCCTATGTGTAATTCTGATGTATAATCTATATTACTGTAAAGTTTCATCAAAATCCGTTCAGTAGTTCGCGTGAAAGAGTAACAAACATCCATCCTCACAAACATTCGCGTTTATAATACTAGCTTCTGCCCACGGCTTCGCCCGCGTGGTACCCGGATAAAAAGTAGCCTATGTGTTATTTTGATGTATAAGCTATATTACTGTAAAGTTTCATCAAAATCCGTTCAGTAGTTCGCGTGAAAGAGTAACAAACATCCATCCTCACAAACATTCGCGTTTATAATACTAGCTTCTGCCCACGGCTTCGCCCGCGTGGTACCCGGATAAAAAGTAGCCTATGTGTAATTCTGATGTATAATCTATATTACTGTAAAGTTTCATCAAAATCCGTTCAGTAGTTTTTGCGTGAAAGAGTAACAAACATCCATCCTCACAAACTTTCGCGTTTATAATATTAGTAGGATTAAACTTGGTGTTCTAAATTAAATCGTACATCACAAACATTATAGGTCACAGTAAGATGTAGAAGTGGCACCCGGCATACGCATCGCTCGTGCGCCACAACCACGTAAGTGAGAGATAAGCGCTTTATCTGTAATTGCCTAAATTAAGCGGGCGACGTGCATCACGCGGCCCGGAATTTAATTTAAATGGCGTGCAAAAATTGGCGGGAACGTTACCTGTCGCACGAGCGTCGCATCTGACGCGGTGTCACGTCGCGTCACGTGACGCTTTCAAATGGAAAATGTTGCATTGTGGAATAGTTTTGCGTTTGTTTTTTTATTGTAAAAAGGATTGTTGTGTTTTTGTGGCCGTTTTCAAAATGATGCTTCTTTATGACAGTTGTGTTATAAAACTGACAGTACTAAAGTATAGTAAAACATCCAACTGATACATACGTAGACTCCACACTGGGATTATATGTGTCGTGGGTATCAGGAACTATGAGTACCGTGGTACCACAAATAATATCTGCAGAATATGCAAAAAAAACCCGAGAATTGAACCTGCACCTCTTGTACCGGCTTCTCGCCCGCTGCGCCACCGAGGTCGTCGAATACTAATCAGTAACGGGATACTACGTGCCTCAGATCAAGATTTTTCTAGAAAGCTGATATTCAATCTGATATCTTCATTTTCTTACAGATTTCCTCTAAAACTGATTCCTTATTTACTTTTGGGGGATGAAGTTTCTAAGTACATAAATACACAGTTAAATTCAACTTCTGAAAATCCCTAAGCTTATAAGGAATAAAAAATAAAGACAAAGGTAAAGAAACAAGATTAAATATTCTGAAAGAGCGTCGAGTCGATTAAAAATTAAACATGTTTCCACCCCTTCGTCTTTTATCCGTTTACGTCGTAATTTTTATTTTCCACAATTCATCACTGTTCTTGGGGAGTCTCCGTCACGGCGCGTCACGGCGCGTCACGGCGCGTCACGATGCCTGACAGGTGACGCCATCCGCGCGTTTTTTGCAAATTAATAAATTGTGTTTTAGCGTTTAGGCCGTTTTGTTCGTGAAGCGTGAATAATGTTTCACGTCTGCTTCAGTAAATGTTTAAATTCTAAATGGGAAAATGATTGTCGGCAGTTATGAGGCTATGTTTGGTGTTGCTTGTTTCTTTGCGAATTCTGCAATTTTGAAAGTTACATTATTGTTTATGTTTGTGTATTCTATCTTATGTGCATAATCATCAGTATTTATCTCCCTGGTACGTTACATACGTACCAGGTATTTGTATAAACTAATTATTTAAACATGGGATGTCCTGGGTTATGTTTCAATAAGGAACGATGGGCTTACCTAGCACGGGGGATGCTAACATGTAGGCGACACGTGAGAACATTTAAATATAATTATTGGACCTGCCTATGACCCAAAAATAGTATGAAATTATGTACTAATGGTATTTTGAAATTAAAAAATATATAAAAAAAAACAATGGTGAAGTGAATGGCATAGTAGGAAGAAGAAGGCATCGGCGAACGTACTCAATTTGGAGGCATTCTAGAGAAAGGCCAGGTCAGAAGTACACTAAACCGCCGAGATTGTATGAAGATTTTGATGAGGACAAATGAAGCGAAAGAAGTATGCCAAGATCGTAGCAAGTGGAAATCCTTGGTCTCTGCCTACTCCTCCGGGAAACAAGCGTGACTATATGTGTGTATAAAAAAAACTATACTGTGACTTTTTATTCCAAAAACTATCGTGAAGGCACCGACCACTCACCCTGATGAAGACTCTCGGAATCAGTCGAAACTTAGTCGGTGCCTTCACCGATAGTGCAGTACGTGAAAATTCCCGTTTTTACAATATGTATACTGTGACTATATATTGTGGTGTAAAAAAAAACGTAAACGTACACATGCACATATGCTTGAGATTGTGTATATTTCGATCACGTAAATACATAAAATGACCAAACTATCAGCATACAGCTAGAGAACGAATAGCGTTGAACACTTCAGTTCGTAAGCATACCCTCCAATATTCTCATTACCACCGGCAGTTGGCACAGCAGGTCTAATATGTACAGTGATCGCGGCAACTGCCTGCATAATACAGGTGTTAGCAAGTGTCTCACGTTTCGGCGGCGCGATAATTAGATGAAGCTCATTAAGGACCCTCCTTGTCTAACGTGGTTATTGGGGGGCCCTTTGCATTCGAGTGTCGCGTCTGCTGTTTTTGTTTTGTATTGACTAGGCATGTCTGGAAAGAAAGGTGTGCTAAGAATTCGCAAAGTCGTTTTAGTAGTTGGAACGCGTTGTCTGTCTCGATAAGGAAGTCCTCGTCTCTAGCCGTATTTAAAACTCGTGTGAAGCTCTTTTATCTGACAGAAACATCATAGTATCGCAGAGTCTTGTCTTGCTCTTTTACCGACGTATTATAATGTGTATGTGTATTTATATATGTATATATATATGTATATTTGTAGTAAATCTGTAGGTATGTATCTTAACATATTTATTATATATATAATAGTTATTGTATTGTGTAGTTAATATTCTTTTGTTGTTATTTTATGTACACCCCCGCCACTCTCATAATCTCTTACTATCCTCTCCATCCAAAGGTTGTCTGGAAGAGATCGCTTCTAAGCGATAAGACCGCCCATTGTACTTTCTCTAGTATAAGGTTTTGTTGTTATGTTTTTTGCTTAAGGTGTACAATAAAGTATTTTCATTCATTCATTCATTTAGAGACGAATTTTCAAACTTTTCTTTGAGTACTTGTTACGTGGCTTTAGCCAAATATAATGTTTCGAAGTGCCTAATTCCTACTTGGTATCCTTAGAGATCTACGTATTGAGTATGTTCATCATAGGGAACACCAGTTGTGAGCGTGTATATATGTTTATTCGTCTGTTATAATCCTACTACTAATATAAACGTGAAAGTTTGTGATGATGGATATTTTGCCACTCTTTCACGCAAAAACTACTGAACGGATTTTGATGAAACTTTACAGTAATATAGCGTATACATCAGAATAACAGATAGGCTACTTTTTATCCGGGTACCATGCGGGCAAAGCCGTAGGCAGAAGCTAGTAATGATATATAGGTTTTATGCGAAGTGTGTTAAGAGTTTTGGTTGCCTGACATCTTACCTTTGAACTACTGAAAATACTTAGTAATTGTTCACCAAAAGTCTGTCTAACTTAACAACTAAGTACCTCTAATCCAAAGTCTCAAATTACGCAGCCAATCGATCCCAGTATCTAGATGAAATGTAACAGCTAGATCACTTGAAATAATTACTTCAGTCAAAATCAATAGTGATTCATTGAAATCGAAAAATCATTTAGAATCGTTGACTAATTAACTAAATAAATTTAACATAGTATTTAAATCAATATTTTTTTTGTCGCTATTACACCAAATAACTGTAATGTTATCAAAGTATTCTGTATTTAAGGGAATTATAACCAAGGAAACACGGCAATCACTTGAACTTCTTTAATGGCTGACAACCGACTGACCACCCTGAATATAACTACCCTCATCTAGAATAATGAGTACCCACATATACCACACAAAGATACTACCAACAGTCATCTTTAGAATAGTTGGTAGTATCTACCACATCCAGTTTGACTGCGCCAGTTCAACGGTTTCCCTAAGATAAGATAATATACGATAAGATAGATAAATATAAAGTTTCTTCATTAACTGACGTCACAAATACATTGCATTACTATTTCTGGTTATTATTCCTGGACGTTTGCAACACCAAGGGAATTGATTCTGTGGTCCACCCTGAAAGGCTCTTTTATTTGTGGTCACTTAAGTGACCTTACTATTCCTGAAACCACTGTATCCTAAGTCCCTCTATCATTAACAACCGGCCGGCAAACCCGCGAGTCAATAGTTCAATATTTATGAGAGCAGGGGTCGCTATCACCCGACCACTAAGATTTATGCGCAAGGACAAGTGCCCTCGATCAGGTGCGCTGATTTATTGCCTTATCTGATGCTGCAAGGGTCAAAAGTACCCAGAAGATACGACACGTGTGTACAAAGTTAAGTCGCATTGACTTTCGCCGAGTTATTTATTGGTTGTTTTATTTTCGAGGTATAGAATGAGCTCGGTACACCAAGCCCATTCCATACTATCTTGAAATAAAATATCAAAATTTTATCAGATTGTTCTGTGAGTTCCATGCGGATTTTTTTTAGACTTAGAACTAAATAAAAGTGTTTGAAACCTTAACACCTCCTGAGAGAAGACCCATTCTCTCAGGAGGTGTTAGGATAACGAATACACAATTCTAAAAGGAAACACTAAAATTACACGCACAGGTCTCTGATAAGTGGAAAATAATTGGTAAAACCATAAAAACACAAAAACTGCACGGCTGTAATTTTTGTGTTTTTTTGGTTATACTTCTCTTCCCAGGACGGTTCGAACACCCATCTTAACTTAAGTTTGCGTTACAAGAGTTAATAATATTTCTCCGATTTTGGTTAGAACACAGGTATCTACATACTTAAAAGAAGATCTCAAACCCACATATGTATACGTAGATAAAGTTACTGAAATAAACATTTGAAACATTTGATTTGATTTCCCTTTGTTCGCCACCGCCATCGCCACGGCGTCAGTTTAATCCGGCGGACCTTAGGAACGTCAAAAAATGTAGCTCGTCGGCGTTTTTCTAACCAACCTTTTCATGAAATATGTAAATTTGGATATTTGAAAAAAGTATAGATTGTTATAAACTTTAAATTTTTAAATATTATTCTGACTATACCACGTACTTTACTATTTTATAGCTGACGTTTCGAAATCCTTCCTTATGAGGATCGTCCGCGACCACACGAACACGTGAGTGAGACGAAAACTGCCCAAATATAATAGTAATACTATATCACGTACTTTAAGTATATGTTATAGTCGAAATAAAATTCTAAAATGATACCAAACCACGATAATTTCAATTCTATAAAATTTTTACTCGAAAGTCGCACCAATTTGTTTAAAAAGTCCCCGTATTTGTAAACATTAGATGCAGGTAGATTAATATTCAGAGGAGGAATGGCGTGCATTACGGCTGCTAAGTCTGGACTACTAAGTGGAAACTTTAATTTGACATTTTCCTACTTATTCACCTTTCAGGAGAGCGTTGACTTCCGTAATTACCGTACTTTACATCATCCTATGAACTCTTTTCTTTTGGTTGAGTTACCGGGTTTTTCTTGGTCACCCTGCGGGTTTGGGTATGGTGGCACTTAAAAGGAACTCATTATCAATTCTGAAATAACTAGTGTGGTAAAATGAGTGCGCTTTGTAGAGGCTCCTTTCAACAGCCATTAACTTAAGATGGTTTCAATAACCAAAAGTCGGTAACAGGTAACAATTTTATTGTCGTGCAACTCTTGGTTTGGTATGTTTTGTAAACAGATCCATAAGATACCAAGACGCAAGTAGTCTGAGGAACATCAAAACATTATATTAAGCACATATTTGGTCCCGTTCTGCATTGTATGCCGCATAAAAATGTTATACAAAGTGTAATTGCTGATCGTTTTTATGCGTCATGGAACTATTCAACTTGAGATTTGTATCCGAAAATATAATTATTTTTAAAATATTGACACTAGGAAAAATCTCATCCATTTTTAAAACATTTAGTTCACGTGTATAAGTACGTATGTATTTCTAGCATATTTCAGCTCTACACCGATAAATTCCGAATCCTGTAGGTACCATGTTCGTTTTCACAGGCAAAGAGCCAAAATTTGCAGATAAAGTTACACCTAGCGTAAGTGTGGAGTCACATTAGAGTGAGGCACTTAGTCACGACTCTATCGGCGATATGTATCTTGCGAGAAAACGCTAGATAAACTCAACATTTTTACTGTGAGTCTAGTTTCTAGAAGGGAATACTTTTTATTTAATGCTATATAGAATAATATAGAATAAACGTTTATTTAGAACGGCACGAAAACATTGGGTATACATATGCCGACAACTATAAATAAAGGTACTTAAATCTAAAACAACGTATTAAATATATGGTTGTACCAAAATGGCACCTTCTGTTCACCTCCGCGTTGTTGACCGTCACCCAACGCTGGTAGAATGCAATCATAAGGCCCTTTGTGTTATGTTACCGTTCTTTCTTTACCTATCTGCTTGATATAAGGTGCTGCTGGTACTGGTTTCTAATGATGAAAGAAGACCAGAAAGTGGTTCAGTGCTTGCTTGATATGGTCATTGTTACTGATAATGAAAGATCAAGTGAAAGTGGTTTAGTGTTACCATGATGCTTTATTACATCCAAATACTGGTTATTGTGAAGTGGCTAGTGATCCCAACTTTCGATCTAAAATTCGCGAGTTCACGTCTCGTCGTGCACCATTTTTCCACTAGAAGAATATATGTACGCAATATTGCGCACATAGATATGAGGACAGTGAAGGAAAATGTCGTGAACGATTCAAACAGAACACTATTAAGTAAGAATCTTCACAATCGTGACCATCATAAATATGACAATGCTTTTAGAACGATAATAAAACTCATAAAACCGCATGCCCCATGGTCAACAACGCAAAATTCCATTAAAACACAATACCTAGTCCTTCATTTAACCTTTACGATCTAATTTGGCAGCGGTGGGCCATTTGGCAGGCAAAAGCCCATAGACGTTACATTCAATGTCCCCTATACAACAGGTATGATGTGCAGAGATGTGGGACGGAGCTTGCCAAGTCTGCGGGAGATTCGAGGGTATACCTAGATATTGTTTAGTAAAAACTTTGTTAGTTTGAATTGGGTTGGTTTCAGCTTTTCAGTTTTTGGACGATTGGTTTTACTTGCGTTGTTGTTATTTTGTCCCGTTAATTACCGAGATAAGTAACGGACATAATGTAGAAATTTTGATTTGTTTTCCTTCTGTTAGTATCTAGGAATACATGTTGACCTTTTCTGCACTGTTATTTCTTGTGAAGAATTAAATTAATAAAATAAATACTTTATAAAAGAAGGGTATACAAGTGAGTGTATCTTTCAATATTCACGACGGATGAAAAGGAAATGAAAAAGGTCGCAAGTTACAGTGGTATCGACTCAGCCGGACAGGATTGGCTATTAACGGCGGGCAGTAAACGGCACCGGCGCAGATACCGGCCATCCGATTATACCGGCAGGGTCAAGGCTGGGATACACCGAGTACTTTTTGTTTTCATTCCCTAAATCCGACTGACTGATCTATATATAAAATGAAATGCTTTTCGTTGGTAAGCGCATCGCTTCAGAATGGCTTTACCAATTTGGCTATTTGTTCGTAATAGTCCGAATTAGGTTTTAATGAAAAGGAAAATTGGAAAAATTACCTAGAATATGTAAAAAACACGTTGTTTCTCTCTCTCATACAAACGTATCATAGTTTTCGAACGTAGTGGTTGTCGAATTGACGTTTAGTTTCTGCCTCATTCAAGAACGGAACAACATCTATCGCAAATTTAGATCAAATAAACAAATTATTATTATTATTATTGAAAAACTAAAAAAAATACAGTAATGTATTCGAACGTCAACTTATTTTCAAATCACAAGGACAATCGTAATTGTCGCTGAATTTTAGACTTGTTTTAAGAATAGGTGCCATTTTTTAAAGTTATATTTAACCATTTCACGTACGGGGCGGGGGCCAAGAAGGCATGGAACACCTCTCAATATAACGGTCGCATAGTCATTTTCCAATTTATTTGATCTGGGTTTAATTCGCAGGCGCTTTTTGAATTATTCAGTAAATACTCATATTATTTGCACTCAATGTGCCCGATTTTCTTCCTACCTTATTTTATGGGGATTATACGATCAGCTTCCACCTTGTCAACGTTCTTACACATACCCAGGTTGGACATTGTAGCTACTACCAATACCGATCTACCACCCGCCCAAACTGTATAATCAAAGACTGAGAGCTTACATTCCTTTGATTGGAATGCTTCAGGGTTTGTTGAAGGAAGGTGGAGTAGAGAATTGACTTACCCTAGATAAGGATGGTAATAGGCAATTTTTTTCTCTCCCAAATTACGTTTGAGCGGTAACGGTTTTCTTGTTTACCTTTATTTTGTGTTTCTATTTTATGACGGGCAGCCGAGAACGGGGCCCGATGGTCAGGGTTTTATTGGATTAAATAGTTACGAGATAGATTATATTGATTGGATGACAATTTGTAAGATTATTATTATTGCAATAGTTATGTTGTTCGTAGGTTTTGTCTCAAAGAGAATATTATGTACTATGTACATGATCATGTAACTGTGAACTTTATCTATATTTCCTCAGTAAGTAATATACACGTAAGTAAAGCAAGGCGGTATAAATTCAAGTATGTCGCGCGGCGGCCGACAGGTCGCTTTGGCAACGCTCCACTCCTTAGATAGGTGGAATGAAAATGTTGGCATTTGGATACCTACCGAGTTTTATTGTGCAAACTGATAAAAAGCTCAACTGTAAGATAGGAGGGGAAACACGAAATAAATAGGTGCCTAGATAAACATTAACACTACCATAACGTATACTTTTCTCTGTACAAAAAAAAAAGGGGTTTTCTCTACGCTTCGTTGTGGAACTACCAGCTACTTCTGTTCCTTCCAATATGAGTGTGATCTTAAAATAAATATATTATAATTGAAATAAATATATTTTCCGACGGATTGATAACATTAATAAATGTGATTTATTATGGTTTTAGTTAATGCACAAATCTGTAAGAAATTCATAGGTTCTTTTAAACTTACTCTTATTTCCATGTAGAAAATGAAAATATTTCCAAAGTCAACAGGTCATTCTCTTTTCTTTGCAACCCTTTTCCCCATTTATCTAAATAGATAAATGAACTCACTTTGAACAAAGAAATCGCTATGCACAATAACACCAACCAACAAAAAAGTATTTAATTTTCGATTTTGTTGTGTACAATAAAGTACCACTACATCTTTTATTTTAGCTTTAATTTTAGACGCACCCTAAACAGTTCAAGACTTTCGTTCTAAGGGATGTTCGGGGGAGCGTTGTACAAAAGATTTGTGGACACAAATTATTGCGATAAGTGTAGCCGATGAACTTGACATTAGGGCAGGAATGACCCTTAAGTCCTCGGAGACATCGGCAAATACTTCCAATCAAGACTCTAAATCTATAAAAGAATTAAATTCTATGTTTAAGTAAATATTACTGTACATCCACTTTGTTATTTATCATTTGACATTTGCACGCCTGTTAAGTTTAGTTTTTCTTAATAGTCAAGTAAAAGTGAACTAATCAATGTTATACTTTATCGGTACTTTATTGTTGAAGGCGACGAAAAGTGACGTTTTCTGAGTCATCTGTACCACCAAATATAAATAAACTATCCATACCACGCGAATGAAAACTGAAAAAGTGGTTTGATATTGAAATATTATTATTCATTTACTTATTGGTAAATGAAACTAAAGTGTAAACACATTTTTATGTATTATTTAAGATTAATATTGTTTAATAAATAAAACTCATTAAATAATATTTTTATTATATTCACACTGATCATTATTCACATAGCCATCATAATTTATCAATCCACCTACCTATACCGTTGACAACCATTTATCATAGTGAAAATATCATACTCAAAATAGAACGAACTATAAAACTAAAAGCCCGTACATTACCGACTTCCATGTACATTTTTTCACCCCGTAAAGTACAATATTGTTCAGCCCCTCGCAGGTAGGGTATTTTGAACATAAATTACGTGTCTAGACGAGGTTTATAGCTCTGCTGATACACGCACTTTAATATAAAGCAGTGGTTTTCAAAGTACTGTCCACGGATGAAAAAACAAAGCACTGAGTGCACTAAATTCAAAAGTGAAGCACCTATAGTATGCCAGTCCGTTCGTAATGACTCTTCTTTATTATCACGTCCGTGACACCCACCTGCATTTTTAAAAGTAAAGGGATTCGATACCTATCGATAGCGTAGACGATACGTGACGGGATATCTCAGTGAAAACTTTACTGGGAACTTCAAATAAGTTAGATGTTTTGGTTTTGCTCGTGTCCTGTGTCCTGCATCTATTTTACTATGTTAGTAAAATAGATTGTACGAATATATGTTAATAAAATACGCACGGCCAAGACTGGTTTTATTTTGTTGTTTCTTTTGATATAAAATCTCTGCTCGATTGGCAAGGATCATATAAGAATATCCAATCGTGTTTCGTGTTTGTTACCTGATGTTGTGAGGAATCGGCATAAATTTATTATTTTCATTGATTATTTTATATTTTTATTAGGTAAGTACCACTTTATTTTATAAAATGATTGATCTAAATGTTCTTTGTGATTTCAAATAATAAAACTTTTCACTAAAATGTGTAAAAAGCAAATCTATTTCGTCAATTGGATAAACTAATATAAAATTGCCCAAATATTTTACCAGCAGAAAAGTATGTTCTCCGTTTTATATATTTACAAAACATAGACGTATACATCACATATTCACAAGTCAAGCCACATTCTTCTCATAAACATTGCGGTCACAAGGTGTGCCTTATAAAAAAATAGTGCTATTTATTAAAGGGTATAGTCCCTGAGAGTTGTGACGGCCAGATTATGGAGAAAATAAGGCTGAGGTCAGCCTAAGTGTGGCAGTTTGAACACCAAGGATTCACACCAAGTTCGAAATGAATGAGGTTCCAAAATGCTTTATCATACATATAATATAGGACATTAAATGGCAAAAAACTGACTTCCTCACAAGACGTGCTTACGTTATTTTACTCACTCGAGATAATATATCAAATAAAAAAACATAAGTAAAATACGGCACAAAATGTTTCGGCTAGTCGTGATTCCATGAGATTATGATGTTTTTTGAGTTTTACGGGAAAAGTAGCAATTCCTCAGAAATAAAACTTATATGGGACTACTTTGAAATTATTCTCTATACAACAATATAATAATCCAATTAACGATTGGCAAAGATATAAATAATAATAATAAATAATGTTGGACATTTTCACACAGCATCATCTAGCCCCAAACTAAGCAGAGCTTGTATTATGGGAACTACATGACTGATATACTACATAAATATTTTTTTTTGTGAATACATACATAATATACATAGAAAACACCCAGACCTGAGACAAATATTTGCAGATACAAACATTTGTCCCGTGGCGGGAATTGAACCCGCAACCTTCTGCGTCTCAGGCGGGCATTCGCCCACTGCGCCACAGAGGTCGTCAAAACAAACAAATAAAGTAACAAACATAAACCTATTTACAACTGATTTGAGAACCTCCCCCTTTTTTTAAGTCGGTTAAAAAGTACTGTGAAACCTCGTCGGTTCATACTTTACTTGCTATGTTATCATTTATAACTCTTGGGTTCTCCTGCTTAGTCCAGTCACGTCTCGCTGGCCAGATTCAGAGGTGTAGTTCTTTGATATAAAGTTTTCGAAAAGGGCGCCATATTGAAATCGTGGGGAAACTGCGCACGTGATTTTTTTGTTTTTAAAGGGTTTTGGACTCTGAGAATTATTAAAATGTACAATTAGAAACTGGTCGATTACGAAGTCAGGCCTACGGAATCGTCTGAAATATTTGAGGATATCATAACAACGTTAACAGGAAAGACGGAGACGACAACATTAGAAATCTAAGGTGACTTAAAAACGTTCTTCCTGAAGGTGGTCCGAAAATGTTATTCACCAATGGTGTCTACCATTTTGGGGACGCTGACGTCCAGCAGTGGAATTCTACAGGCGTTGTTGATAACCAGATTAATTTTCTCCCCGTTACAATATGAACCCACATCCAATCGCCGTCAGCATCAAACGCCACACTATATAACACAAAATCCAAAACTACAAACATCAGGTGCCATCCGAGCTTCTGGGAATATTTTAATATACTGAACCCTTCCCAATCATTTTATTTTCATACGGGTCCCATAGGCCCCGAAGGTCTACCTTCGTGATTTGCCATTCAAAGCGAGACGTGACGGTGCATCACCTACCGGGATCCGTGACCGTAGGATTAAGATAATATTGTTGACAGATAGTGAGGACTCCATTCGGTAAATCTATTTCTTTGAATCTGTTTTTTTTTTATTTTATTATAATATCTAGCTTCTGCCCACGGCTTTGCCTTCCTGAAAAGTAGCCTATTTGTTATTCTGATGTATAAGCTATATTACTGTAAAGTTTCATCAAAATCTGTTCAGTAGTTTTTGCTTGAGAGTAACAAACATCCATCCTCACAAAATTTCACGTTTATAATATTAGTAGGACTAATGAAACAGTCAGCTTCTGCTTTTCTTAGCTTGCGAAATATATTGATATAAAGTACCTAGCTTACATTTGTCTAGGCCATGAGCTTTATCTAATTAAAATGTTATCCAATTCGGTTAAGCCTTTAGATATAGCCGTAAGCTGTTCGCCGACGTTTCAAAGTGGTCCTCCGACGTTTCAAAGTGGTCCTTGTGATTTTATTGAATAAATGAATTTTGACTTTGACTTTGACTTTGCCATAGGTAACATGAGAAACCGACGAACTTGACGACCTCGCGTGTTGGGCGAGTAGCAGGCTATGATGCAAGACATGCGGCTTCGATTCCCGATGCGGGACAAATAAATCCTACTAATATTATAAACGTGAAAGTTTGTGAGGATGGATGTTTCTTACTCTTTCACGCAAAAACTACTTAACAGATTTTGGTGAAACTTTACAGTAATATAGCTTATACATCAGAATAACACATAGGCTACCATCGCATTTGTATCGGGTATTAGGAAGTACTTCGGACATGATAGGAAATAGAATAAATATGACTCTTTTTATTACTTGAATAAACATATTTCTGGAATTGTAGCACCAAGTTTGTGCCAAGGGATTGTTTCATGGGGAATAAACGAAATTGACACTGATATTTCCAGGACAGCAACTCCTAGATCAACTCTACTGACTTCAATTTTGAATTTTCAAGCAAAATATCACTAAAGTGAATAAGAAGAAATCCTTGAATATATATGCATGGGTACCAGTGGCAGGTGCCTCTGCAGAAGCAGCTGAAGGGTTAGTAATGAATTGAACTGGCATTATTTAGCATTGCATTAGACTATCTGCTAGATTAATGAAGATATCACAGTCAGACCCGCTGCGGAGGTTATAGGGTGATTGTTTTACAGCAAGATCGTCAATTTTGATTCTAAAGGAGTGCAGGAGAACCAAGGAATAAAAAAACGAAGCATTATTCTGTCACCAATGCTGGATTCTGGTATTAGCATTATATAATTACACGCACATAGGCTAAAATATATTAACATACATTAAAGTTGAACTCAGGATTTAAATAAACCTTTTTCAAAGACAGCTTTTCTCTGAAACTTAGCATTTTAAGGAATTGGGTATTGTAAGCCGGTTTTACTTTGGTCTTCATTCATTCGTTTATTCAATAACAATTGATAGTTGAGTCTAAACTGTGCTAAACTAAACTAGTTATTTTTTTTTAATTCAAATAAAATAAGTGTATACCTACATAAATAAAGAGCTTCTATAAATGTTTTTTCTATATCTTTTATGATAACCTTTTAGAGCTATTTTTAGAGACTTATAAAGTATGTTTGGTGACGTAATTTGTCGCGACCGCAAAAAAAAAAGAATGAACCGATCCTTAAAATTGATGTGCGTATATCTATTTACCGGTTTTATAATGAATAAGATTGAAGCTTGTTCAATTTCCACTCATCCTGTAGTTCTTACCTAGAAGGTACGCTCCCGAGGGTAGTTGAATAAATTACTCCGAATAATTCCTGAATTAACATTTTTAATCTTGGACGAGATGTTACACGAATAAATTAAGACGTAAGATTGCAGACGATAAGCGCTCCGTTAACTGGCCTCTTTATCTTGCTTGGGTTGGGTAAACTTGACAGGTGGAAATCTTTTTTAAGGGTTCCAACTGTATCCTATTGTTCATATTGTAAAAACGGGAATTTTCACGTATCGCACTATCGGTGAAGGCACCGACTGTGTCCTATTGATAAGTGTGTCTTTCCTTCTGTCCGTCAAAGAGTTGCATATACAAAAAATACATTATTTAAGTAGGTCTTTCATTGAAATTACAAAAATCATAAGGACCCCAAAAGGCAACTGTCTTGAAATGAATGATGCTTGCTGCACATAACTTAAGTTCATTTCTGGTGACAGTTTTCCTTAAAAACCGTCACTAATGCAAGCTTAAGTTATTCATTACTTAAGCTTATTTGACTATAGTAATAAGTGTTATATCATATATATTATAGTGTAATATTGTATGGTACGGGGACGTAAGGGCCCCAAGCGTGTGAGTCTTACTTACACTTGACAATTTTTTATTTTTCTTCTGAAAGAACAACTGCGCTATACTGTGAGGACTAGAAGTACATACAAGAAAATCACGGCCAAGTTTCCGATATATAGAACCCCATACCCTAGACGTGAAGATCAATTTATATAATTGGGTATTAAAATTATCTGCCGATAAACTTAACATTATAAAAATATTCAAAATATTATCATACTAGCCACAGCCACCATCGAGCCTCAGCCCTCCGCGTCGCAACACTCGTCCGCGCTATTACTTATTTTTCTCGGCTCTTAGGGTCATAGCGTGATGTTAAATAGCCTTCAAGCTAACCTTATTTGTTTGAAAAGTCGGAACAAATCCAACTGGTAGTTCCAGAGATTAGGGCGTTCAAACAACAGAAAACAAACTCTTCAACTTTATCGTTAGTATACTTAGCTGATATCTATACTAATATTATAAAGAGGAAAGATTTTTTTGTTTGTTTGTTTGTATCCGCTCCGAAACCACTGGACCGATTTTAACCATTTTTTCACCAAATGACAACTAAAGTATCAGGAAGTAAAATAGGCTATAATTTATTTTCAAAAAAAATTGAAATCCTTAAGAAAATTGCAATAATGTAACCCAAAGTAGCAAAATTTTGCCTATAAAATTTATTATTTGACGTGCGCTGAGAAAACTATTGATGATACATAAAAATGATGTACTACATGATTAAAGTACTCAATATTACCTACAAAAAAGTTCTCGAAAGAATATATCTTACTATCATATTTAAGTCACAATAGCAGTTTTTGTTTTCTAAAATTTAATTAGATCGCCGATATTCCCACGGAATCGAAACTTACGCGGGTGAAACCGCGGGACCCAATGCCCTGACCACATGCTACGATTTTCTGTGTATTTAATACTCAATTACCACAGCATCAGAGTTTCTCCAATCGAGCTATGTTATGGATTTTTGAAGGTCATGCGAGCAATTTTCCTGCAACGGAAAGCACACCAGCACTTATCGCATCCTAAAAGTCCTCATTGCAATAAACATCAAACCGTCACCCGCAGAATTTATCCCGCGGTATTCAAACGCACAAAAGTTAATAGATCACAGGTCGAGAGGCCGAAAACTATTCCCGACTGGCTCGGCACTAAAACAGCAATAACGGGGCCATATATTACCCCGGCAGGTGACTGATTCACTGGCGGCCCTCACAATGACCACTGACAAATGATAATGGCGCGGTGTCGCGGCCAATGCATGATGCACCTCACTAGTGTAAAACTGGGTGTGTAATTCGTAAAACCACTTGTAAAATATCCAAATAATTGCATAAACTAGCAAGCTTTGCTCTGGAACTAGGGTGGGGATATCCTTGAAACATTTCGACTTAGTCATAGTTGACTAAGTTGCAGTTAGTCTACGGTTGGATGCGCAGTGATGTGCCCCTCATCAGTGCCAGTGCTGTACGGTGGTCGAACAGCTTGCTCACCACGGATTATCGTGTAACAGAGCCGCCGGTAGGATCTCTCGCCACGCTAGCCTTAATGATTTACCAGCCATACCGGGCATTTACCAGCGTCAACGTTCCAGATTTTCTCAAACCGAATGCCACGTGACGATGGTAAGAGGCCTGACGGCATGTCCCTTGGGAGAGGGGAAGGCCTTTGGTATGGGACGCCACATGCGAAGATACCCTAGCACCATCTCATCTGTCGGGGACATCAGTTAG
This sequence comes from Perizoma flavofasciatum, assembly GCA_958496245.1. Taxonomy (NCBI): domain Eukaryota; kingdom Metazoa; phylum Arthropoda; class Insecta; order Lepidoptera; family Geometridae; genus Perizoma; species Perizoma flavofasciatum. The sequence goes on along the minus strand of OY292419.1, from coordinate 20,070,872 downwards.
AGCCGGTGCAGCGGCTGATCTCAAGAGGCGCAAATATAGAAGTCTTGACAGAGCTTACTTGTTTGAGCCTTTTGGGGTTGAGACTCTGGGTCCGTGGGGAACTATTCACGTTTTCAAAATTCTTTCAGGGTAACTGGTCGAAGCGACGCGTGACCAGAGAGCTGGCTCTTATCTGAGTCAACGCATTAGCATTGCCATTCAGCGTGGCAATGCGGCCAGTATTTTGGGAACGCTTCCGTCTGTTAGTGATCTGGATCAGTTGAGCTATCTATAGATCGTTTGAAACGGTCTTTAGATAGCTAGCTGTTTCATCTGTATTTTTTAGAGTGACTAGCTAAGAGTGACAGCGTGTCATAGTAAAAAAAAAACAGATTTTTATACAGATTAACAACTATACTACAGCGTTGCAGCGCCCTTACAGGGCTCATGTACCTACCTGCCTATTTAATGTATTACTTAGACCTATACAAACTATGTTACTTGCATGAAAGCAATAAATAAATAAATACTAAAATTATTTATTTATTTATCTAAGCACACATTACACAACATTAAAAAAATACAATATCTAAAGTACAGTTTTGGTTAGGAACATAACTTATGTGCGCACACAAAAACAATAAATGAGTAACAATGTTGAGCAGACAAACTGTGTAGTATGTTTGAGGACCAGATTCTCAAAAAATAACTAAAAAAAACAATATAAATGAAGAAAAGCAACTTTACTTTACTTTATTTACTCTGTTATTTCTCCTAGTAAGTACCTACTAAGGTACTTATGACAAAAACAGATATAAGAAAACTAGGAACTACAATAACCTATATACTATCTACCTATGTAATGGACCTTAGGGCTCAAGACGCTACTACATATGAGCGTCAAATCCCCCGTTAAAATGGAGGATGTCTTGAAGTTTTTTAATAAATTTACATAATTTAGAGTTAAAAATATCCAATTCCAACTAAACCAACCAATAAGATACTCAACGCCTTCCTATGCTTTGTAAAATAAACATAATCCATAATTTGACATCTGTCGTGCAAAACCCACTAGTATCTTATCTACTATCTACTACAGCATCCATTTGTCTGTTCTTTCGAAATGGGCATAACTTTTCCACCCTCTAGGCTTTTACTACAATCTCTTAAACAACTGGGCCAACGTGAATTTCCAAAGTAGTAAATCCAAGGTAAAGTGCTGAAAGTACGAAATGTACAAATTCCAGTAACTCCAGGATCGTGTTAACTGGCAGACAATGCGCAAACTGCCGTCAAGGTGGACTAACTTTGCGAATGGAATGATAATAATAGAGATGGGAGTGGGGCGATTGGTTGTATCGATATCGAAAACCATAGCTCACAATATTTATCCATTATTTTGGATTAATTTCATTATTTTAAGTAATAATTTATATAAATTGAATAGTCAAACTGTTTTAACTTTGAATACTGAATATTTTAAAAAGTTATTGGAAATCAGTTCTTCTACGTGATCAAGCGTTGTAGTTAAACTAGGTACTCATATTGTAAAAACGGGAATTTTCGCGTACTGTACTATCGGTGAAGGCACCGACTAAGTTTCGGCTCATTCCGAGAGTCTTCATCAGGGTGAGTGGTCGCGACTTTCTCCTTCTGCGTCGTGCCGTGCACTACTCAGCCGGTCCCTTCGGTGCCTTCACCGATAGTGCATTTTCGTGCAAAGTAGTTACGCAAATTACGTGAAAATTCCCGTGAATATATGAATAGTCAAGTTCACGATAGTTTATGGAATAAACTAGGTACCTTCTAACTTGAAATTCCGTAGGATTTATCTGACTAAAAACAGTATTCAGACAGTTTATCGATATCGGTAATTCACGCATCTAATCCTTACCACAACAGGGAAACAAGGGAGTTCAACTGGGAAACAAGCAGATTTCATAAACTAAAAATAGTTCTAACAAATGAGACAGTGACTTTTTTGTAATCGCTAGGTATCGACAGTTTTTTGTCCCATCTCTACGGCAGCTGGGAAGTGAGAAAGTGAATTCCTTGCACCTGATAGAACGGTTATTAGCCGATTCGATGTCCATTCCAATCCTAATAGAGGTATAATAAAAGTACGTTTTACTTTTTCGTTTATTTGCAGAGGAAGGTGAAATAAAGTTTTCTTATTCAATTTTCTTCTGTTCGCCGTATTTATTTGGAAAGCTATCTTTTTGTGAAACACCGTAATGCAGTATTTTGTGATAGTAAAATGACACAACGCTATATATGTCATAACATAATAATTATCTTGATGGACTAATGATCAACTTTATGAGACTAAGTAAGATAAGTAAGATTAAGATGGGAGTAAGTAAGATTTTGCTTGTGCAAATTACACACTTGAAAACCCCAACTTACAAGGAAAAAGATCAGAAGATTTTATTACAAAAACTATCGTGAACTTGACTTTTCATATTGTAAAAACGGGAATTTTCACGTACTGCACTATCGGTGAAGGCACCGACTAAGTTTCGACTCATTCCGAGAGTCTTCATCAGGGTGAGTGGTTGCGACTTTCTCCTTCCGCGTCGCGCCGTGCACTACGCGCTGCCGCACGTTGTGCGCGGTTATGGCGGTTATAAATAGGTTATGGCGTCGACGTGAGCAGTAGCGCCATAACCTATTCCTGGAGGGGCCAGCAGACGACATGAGCAGTAGCGTAGACGATGTAGCACCCCTACCACCAGTAGTTACAACAACGCTACGAACACAATCCCCCCTCCACTCGCGCGCCTTTATAACCGCGCACAACGTGCGGCAGCGCGTAGTGCACGGCGCGACGCGGAAGGAGAAAGTCGCAACCACTCACCCTGTTGAAGACTCTCGGAATGAGTCGAAACTTAGTCGGTGCCTTCACCGATAGTGCAGTACGTGAAAATTCCCGTTTTTATAATATGAATAGTCAAGTTCACGATAGTTTTTGGAATAAAACTAAACTGTGCTTTCATGAATAGCTGGATGAGAGATCGCTTTGTGCACTCGTTATCTAGTGCCTCTATATACCTCCTACCTAGACTGTGTAGTTTGAATTTAATCATAATTAATCTACTATTTCTACGGACAACATATTTCATTTGTGTTAATAAAACAAAAAACAAACACGCTCACAACTGTATTCCCCATAATGGACATCTTATTGCTCTATATATGAAAAGTAAAATGTTTAACTCGGGACTAAAACCATTACATACTTGATTCTATAGACTATAGAATCATATCTTCTAAAGGCATCATCTATCATCTCGTATGAAATGGGCTTTATACATTTAGTCCCTGGTTGGACAATCTACTATTAATGTCCCTCCCTGTGCATTTTTAGCGATACCTTTTTCTACCTTATAAACGGTACTTGAAATTAGTTTTAGAAGAAACCTAAAATATTTTTTATCCATAGATTTATTGCATCGTTGAGGGTTTTTAGGAGGAAACTGGCAAAGACGCTTGCTTTAAGGAAAACCGTCCAATAAACAACATTATACCCGAGTAGACAAAAGATATAAAACAGTTTTGCTCGTGTTAATATAACTTATAACGTTGCCAAACACAGACGCAACTGTATCAATCTACTCTTCAGAGGTAAGTAGGTACACAAAATACTCTTAGTTTTTGGAGTAATATTTTTACTTTAATTTTCAGTTAAAAATAGATTAAGAGCAGATATGTCGTCCGTTCGTTCAACTTGAATGACCAACGCTGGCAAATTCGTTAGTAATTTGTAAATATAAGTGTATTGTCCTTAGTAAATTAAAATAAACTTCGTACCTGCTGAACCGGTTCGGATGAATTTTGGAATTGTCTGTGACCTGAAAACACAACACGGACTATACCTATTCCAAACTTTATCCGAACAGGTTCAGCCATTCACAAACATCATTAGCAACAAACATTCAAACTTTTCCATTGGTAATATTAGTCCGTTTAACCGATGCATATTTTAAATTGAAACCATTTATTTACTGAAATGTGGTATTATACATGGTATACTCGTTTAATACCTTTAATTTATGTTTTTCTTTAATTTGCAGAGCTATACAAAGTCAAAACTGGTATATTCACAATGTATGTCAAATACGTGGTGATGGCGATACTGCTGGTATCAGGTACGCAGCTCGGATCCATCCATTGCCGCAGCTGGGCCGTCGTAGACATCGCCACCTCCATCCTCGGCACCATCATCGATTCTGCAAACAACACCGAGATGTGGGTCGTTGAAGTGCACAACGAAGGCAGACATATTGCTCACATGTGGTGCGCCTCCAAAAACGATAAAATCGGAGACGACGACGGCATATTGGTGAAACCCGGTGAAAAGATCGCCTGGACCTTTCGTAGAAATAGCTTTACGCAATTCTGGTGCAGCATGGACTGGAACGGGCAGCGCGTCGGTTGGGACGTGTTCGTAAACAACTGGAAGGACGCACCCAACCCCACCAAGTGGTCCATCAGAAACTACGGGGTTTACGACCAGTGGAAGAATCGTAGATGGCGGCAGCTAGACTCTTTATAATATTGTAATATTTGTAGTTTATTGGAATGTCAATAAAATATATGATCACTTACGTGTTTGATCAAATAATTGTTTGTCATAGTCATTATTCCATTAATTAGTAGGTAAATTAAACTTAATATTATTAGTATCGGTCTAAGATATTGAAATAATATACATTTTAATTTAATTTATCGAATGAGCGTACGAAGAATACGGTTGATAGTCTTCTATTTGCAAAGAGGAAGATCATACACCGGATTGATCCAACAGATTCACTTGCCCATTATATAATGGACCCAGAACATATGTTCTGGTTGTGTTTGAACTTCACTTGCGCGATCCAGACCATTCAATAGCCATCAGTGTCTTCTATGTGAAAGCATAAATCAGTAGTTTGTTGCTCTTTGACCTGCATTGTTGTGATGTAACGTAGCTTAATCATGTGGCGAGAGATGTCGCTACAAGTGAAGTGACGATGAACCTCTTAAGATTCTAATAATACTATATTTTTATATATTAAAAAGTATCTAATTTCGTAATCTAATTTGGTAAACGTAGTACCTACCAATGTCAGTCTGATGACGTTAAAATCAAAATATTTTTTTCTACTTAAATACATTTATATTTTATCAGATAAGCATTGAATAATAAATAAAACATTCTAACGTATAATGTCACATGATTTGAATAATCATTTTTATTCATCCTTAATCAATTCAAAATCCTGTTCCTATCTAGATACATTATATTTTAGTCTTGATATTATTCTCTTCTTTTTATTTTGGCATTCTGTCTTTTGTCATTGAAATTTTAAATCTCATAGTTTACTGCACCATCGAGTGGTTTAAGACAGAAAACAGACAGAGAAACTTGCTTTTGAGGAAAAACCATCCAATATTTGAGTAAGTTCGATGTACATAAAATATATAAAACAGATTTGCTCATATTGCAACTTATAACGTTGCCATACCGAGCCGAAGCAGTATCAGTCTAATTGTCACCTTTTACATTTTCAGTAAGTACTTTCAGTTTATAAAATTTGCAATTTACTTAAGAAAATTGAATTAAGTTTACTCGAGACAAAAAGAACATAGGTACTTACTTTTTTCACTATACAAATCAAAGTCATCTTATTCTTACGTTTTATTTATACTAATATACTTATTTATACTAATATACGTATTTGATAGCACGGCATATTAATATCACGCTTAGAACCTAAGGAGCCGAGAAAGAGAGGTAATAGCACAGACAGGCGATGCGACGCAGTGGGGCCGAGGGCGGCCCAGGCGCAGCTAGTTAGAAATACGAAAGTATGATTGTATGAATGTTTGTTGGTAAGTGATCTCCGTAACGGCTAAGCTGATCTGCATAAAATTGGGAATAGTTCGGGACCTTGTAAAACACAAGGGCGTCGAATGCTGGCTCTGTGCAAAACATGGACATGTGCAAAATGTTATGTGATTACCTCGCACTTTGTATATTGTATAGTAAGGATCTATGAACTGAGATCAAAGGATTTCTTCAATGGGAATTACAGTCGTGAGAATGTTTGTTTTTTTTTGATATTAAAAAAGTGTGTTTCGCTTGACTGTGACTGTAAGGCACTCAATTTCGAGCGCTTAATCACCCGCTACCTGACGTGACAAAATAATTTATTTTGAAGCATTCGTGTATATCACTGTCTTCCAATTTGACAATGACATACACGAGCAATACATTATTTTATGCATGTCACATAATATCCTTTTTCTTTATTTGCAGTAAAGAGAAAGAGGTATCATACAAAATCAAGACTGGTATATTCGCCATGAACGTCAAGTACGTGCTAACGGCAACGATGCTAGTCACGACACAGCTCGCATCCGTGCTCACAGCCGATCCTGGCTTGGCTGCCATAGGCATCGCCACTTCCCTCTTCTCCAGCATCATCAATACTATAGACAAGGCTGAAATGTGGGTCGTTGAAGTGCACAATGAAGGCAAGCACCATGCGCATCTGTGGTGCGCCTCTAAAGTCAATAAGATCGGGGGCGACGACGGTATATGGGTGCCACCCGGTGAAAAGATCACCTGGAGCTTCGGCAGAAACCGTTCTACGCAATTCTGGTGCAACATGGACTGGTACGGGCAACGCGTCGGTTGGGACGTGTTCGTTAACAATTGGAAGGACGCACCCAACCCCACCAAGTGGTCCATCAGAGACGACGGGGTTTATGACCAGTGGAAGAATCGTAGATGGCGCGAATACAACAGTTAGATCATCCATAAGTATCATTATGTTTGCAATGGCAAAAATTAAATATTTACCCACGATAGAAACATTTTTAGATTTAGAGCACTAGCTCATAAAAACTTACCTACGGGTGCTTACTTAATTTTATAGCCTTTTCTAAAAATAAAAAATATTATACTATTATTAGTCTAAACCACAAATATCGGCACCGAAGGAGATATCTTGAGGAGGTGCGTTCCGTATGCTGCGACGATCTTGAATCATTCAAACTGTTAATATCCGTTTAGTTGCATTCCAATAATGAATGCAAATCTCCTTTGATTCCGAGATCTGAATCAAAGGATAGATTACAACACAGTTTTACCGAGATCTGTGGTCTAGATTACAACACAGTTTTAAAGATGGCATTTTGTTTTTTTTTCATTGAAGCTTTGAATTACAGCGCAATTAAGGAATTTAAAATAAAACACAGACAGATGCGCTTGATTTAGAAAAAAAACATCGAATAAACGACATCATCATAAACAAATAGGTAAGTATAAACTAGACTATAAAGTATCAAACAGCTATGCCCATAAACTAAAATCTAGTTTTTAGAGGTTACCTTGTAGGTACAGGTGTATATTTTGGAGTTTATTACAATGCAAACTCCAAAATATGTACTCTTACAAAAATTAGCACTTTCATGCTTAATATTTCGCAAACTAATCCAGAAAAAAAGTTCTGAAAAACTCGCAATATTTTTGAATGACCTATTTCAACAACACCTCTACCATGGGTAAGAGGAGATAAAAAAGACTATAAGGGTTCCTTGTTGACTACGGTACCCTAAGAACCGGACAAGTGTAAGTCTGACTCTCGCACCAAGGGTTCCGTACAAGCTTATATGTTCAAATGATTAACATTATTTTCATTGGCCACCATTTTGAACTTTTGTTATTGGACCGATTGCTCTCAAAAACAAGCTTATATATGGGCCTAAGACTAGTTTTTTGGCCTCCCCTAAAAAGAGAGCCATGAGAGCAAACTTGAGGTACCTCCTTGCACTGACTCTCCCATTCCAAAAACATCGTGGTGTAAAAATTATACATTCCACAAACGCATCTCACGAGGAAAAAGTTTTCGATCAAACGGAACGCACTTTTGATCGTACTTCCATCTTCCTTCATTCCACACGGCGCGGGCACGTTAAGAGCCATTTAATGACAGGAAAAAGTCTGACTTCCCGGGCAACTCTCGTGATGTACTCCTGAGATAATCTGCAAATGATGTTATTCTGAGGTAAATAAGGACTTCGGACCGTATTCAAGAACAAAACTTAATAAAATAATAAATAAATAAAATAATAATAATAACATTTATTTTCTCTCACAAAGGTTACTTAGAGTAGGTATAGGTACTTAACCTTAGTCCTTAGGAAAAACGAATGAAAAGAAAACCTGCTTTCTGAGAGACTGGTGCCTGAGATAGGTTTTGAAAAAAGGTCACCAGTGCTCCCACTCCGCAGATTTTTCCTTCACCATATAATAAGTGACAGAGAATTGTTTAAGAAAAGATGATCCATCACTATATATGTATATATATATATCCATCCACTATATATCCCTCGCTTATATTGTTACCTTAGTACATAGCAATAGGCTAGTGAGCATAAAAAGAAGGTACATACTAATTTAGAGCAGTTTACAGACAAGTTAAGAGTGACGTTGCTTGTTTAAGGCGAGTTGAGTTTGTGTGTGCAGTGTGTGTGTGCATTTCTAGTAAGTCGTTGAACTGGTTTTTCTTAACAACTAAAGGGGCAAACAATCTTACATCCCACCTGTTGGTAAGCGGTTACCGTAACCTTTGGACGCCTACGACGCCAGAGGTATCACTTGCGTGTTACTGACCCTGAGACATAACGGATGAAAAGTGTCTTGTTCCTGTAACTGTCTAGGCTCAAGTATAGAATGTGTTGGGATCCATAGTACCTAAGTCGTTGAGCAGGGATTTTTTGACACTAGAGAAATGTGTTTTTGTTTAATAAACAGTTTTTCTTCTTATAAAAGTAACATAGTGACGACCTATGTGGCGCAGTGATCGAAAGCTCGCCTCTGGGATCTGTGTGTTTTCTATGTATAATATTTATGTATTTACAAAAAAAAAATATATAAGTAGTATATCAGTCATGTAGTTCCCATAATACAAGCTCTGCTTACTTTGGGGCTAGATGATGCTGTGTGAAAATGTCCACCATTATTTATTTATTTATTTAATTTCACGCGTGGTTAATATTTGAACGACCGGATTTTAGTACAATTTCGCACTTAAGGGCTTCGAAAATATTTGGATTAGACATATACATAGACATAACATTTATTTAAGCTAATAACCTACCATTTGTTAGCATTTAGAACTGAACTCTTCGGGCACTACTGTGCACAGACTTACTAGAGATACTAACTCATATATTTTGCCTTCATAGAGACTCGTTCCTGATCGAGTAGATAGGTAGGTGTATTGTGTGTGTGTGTGTGTGTGTAAAGGCTGACTAGTTATTGAAATTCATAAATCACACACCGTTATCCAATATCGCACGTACCAACGAGTTGTTTAACAAATATTTCGTGTGTTACTCGCACGTCTACTTTGTGTGTGTGGTGCAAATTAAAAGTGTTTTGCCAATACCATACATTAATACACATTTTGGAATAGTATTACGATTAAGCACGCACTTTACTATTCTCCTGCTGAGGTTTTGTTGACCGTTTAGAGTTCCTTCCTCATGAGCGTCGTCCGTGACCATGCTCGACGGTCGTGATGGAACTGTTCCCGTCAGCGACACGTCAGCAGAAGTAAAGTATTTGGTAAAGTCGTAATAATATTCTAAAATGATACCAAACCACGGTAATTCCAATTCCATGATAAATAATAGGTAAATATTAAGAAAACTTTAGAAAAACAGATAGTCTTTAGAATGAAATATTTATTAAATTATGGTGTTTAATTAAATTAATTAATTTATGACGTATGAAAAATGTTTTCTCTAGATATATTTTCTAAGGCAGTATAATAATATGTAATAATTTTATTGGAACACTCATTTTTGCAACCTTAGACCCTTATTTTATGTAGATGTGATTCTCACAATTAATTATTTGTATTGTAATTGTATTCCATAATTGTAATCCATTTTTGTCATGATATTTTTCACAGAAACCGGCCTATTGACTTGTCCATCGTATGAAGTTGGTATTTATTAATTGTAATTATGAACCAGGTGATAAACAATTTACTCCTGATGTTCGGTGTATGGATCATGAAGACGTCATTAGACGTCTAACAAGACGTGTATTGGTATGACCACAAAAATATGACAGACGATTCTACCAAAAGGAACAACGTGATTATATGACCACGAACACGCAATGTATCACATTATTTAAAGCTACTCAAAACATAATCAGTCATGGAATATTTTCTACTAACATCATGCTAAGAAATAAATAAATAAATAAACACCCAACTGTCACATGTATATACTTATACTATATGTTTAAACTACATAGTAATCCTGACCCCACCTAGGACTCCCTGTGTTACGGATGTCCGAAACTACGAGAACCGTGGTACCAGAACACTCAGACCTTAAAAAAATGTTTCCAGAATATGCAAACATTTGCCCCGCAGTTGGAATCGAACCCGCAGCTCTTGCGTTACAGCTGGCTACATGTCCACCCGCCATCGACGTCGTCAAAGGAAGTATTAGAAGTATAATATTACTGCTGCCCCCGGCTTCGCCATGGATGTATAATCTATATTACTGTAAAGTTTCATCAAAATCCGTTCAGTAGTTTTTGCGTCCTCGCAAAATTTCGAATTTATAATAGTAACATTTGAAAATGAATATTTGCAGGAATTAACGTAGCATATTTTATTCTACTTAGAGAGACCTATAATTGGCTGTATAACTTCAATAACATAATTAACTTTGTTGTATACTAAGTGCTGTTGGTCTTTTCAATAAAAACAAAATAAAAATAAAAATAAAATTATCACTCAAGCGCAACGTAGTCGATAACGTTGAAGTTCCTACGTACACAGAGTTTTAACTGTTATTTTGTGTACAACGCTCGCTGGGCTCTTACAGCTTGTCCCCGCGCCGGCACGAGCGTGCAATAGATCAAATGCACCTGTAATATTAACGCTCACTATCACGCACAGATGGCGGTACGGGCGCGAGGAAACAAAAAGTATTTGTCAAAAATTCTCACTCCCCTTCTCGTGTGGAATGATTTTTTCATTCGTTTAGGGTTTGCTTCGATACGATCATTTAAATATTAAAACTTTTAAGTTTTTTTCTTAAAAAATGTTACTAATGTAACATTTTTTAAGAAAAAAACTTAAATAATGCCAGTCTTAGACTAATGCCAGTCGGACAGCTCGTAAGATTTCTATAGAAAACTGGTTTCTGCTTTTTAGAGTTCAGAAGCAAAATGGCGAAAACAGTATTCTTATAGTTTCGTCATGTCTGTTTGTCTGTCTGTCTCTCCGTGTGTCACACCCTGATGTCTCTTTCAGTTTAAAGTGAGATAAAATATGGTATACAGCCGTGTTTCCGTAGCCCAAAAAAGATGTCAAAAATAAAATAATTATATGAGTAACTTTTCATGAGGCATGTAAAGCGAGGGATGGTATATTTTTGCACCCCCTCGAGTGGGGATTCATTGAATAGGTTTAGCGTGAAACAAAGAGTCCATATTGGTATAAGAATTGCTTTAGTTATTTGTTCCTATTGTCTGTTACTATTTTCCTCTGAAACGGATCATAATGCTGTTGCTGGACATTATCACACAGCGCATCATCTAGCCCTAAAGTAAGCAGAGCTTGTGTTATGGGAACTACGTACTACTTATATAGGTTTTTTTTTTTTAATACGCACATAATTATGCACAGAAAACACCCAGCAACTTTCTGGTTGAAATCAGATAATTATTTAATTATTTAGTTTTTTAGTCATTTTTTTCTTGACTTTCGCGCGGCGTGCGCGTCACTGATAAGATTCGTTTAGCTTTATAGCGATCAGAAATTTTCAGGGCAATATTATTATTACTATACGAATACAAGATATTCTTAAAATAATTAATTAAAACAAATAACCTCTCTTCTTGCGTATGCGTTTTCTACAAAACATAACATACATCTGCAAAAGTATTCATAGGCATGCATGAACTTTTTTTAAATTATATCTGGGTGAGAGTGTTTAGCATGGGGTACATTACTGCGTTTACCATCAGGCGAGGTGTAACTTAAAGAAAACTCTTTTTTTACATAAAAAAAAACTTATAATAGATCTTTGTCATTTTAGTTGCTTTATTTGTGTTCTTGAATGGAGACCGCGACTCGGCAAACGTAGTGTAGGACGCCCTCCGGCCAGGTGGGATGACGATCTGCGAACGACTGCAGGCAGATGCTGGATGCAGCTGAAGACAGGGCGCTATGGCGCTCATTAGGGGAGGCCTATGTCAAGCAGTGGACTAAATAGGCTGATGATGATGATGATTTATGAAGACCCTGGATTCCAAAAACTATCGTGAACTTGACTATTCATATTGTACAAACGGGTATTTTCACGTACTTCACTATCGGTGAAGGCACCGACTAAGTTTCGACTCATTCCGAGAGTCTTCATACTGCATTAGCATTATGTTTATCTTCACTTCGCTGGTCCAAAGGCAATTACGTGTGAGTAGTAAATCCATGCATTAACACCACACCTCAGCTCAAAGCAGCTTTGACGCACAGATGTAATCTCACCCGCGCTTTGGCGATCTTGAAAGAAATGCACCGAATGTTGCTCTACTAGACACAATTTTACTTTAATTTGGGCGTTACGCTATTTTAGCTACATATATAATTATTTTATTAGAAAATATAAAAACCGACTTCAAATAACGCGAAGTCGATAAATAGTCCAATATGAAATTTCACTCCTGATGTTTAAATCGTTAGGAGTGGTATTATATATAGTAAAAAAAATACAAACGTATTGAAAACCTCTACCTTTTCTGAAGTCGCTTGAAAACTACAAAACGCATATGAGCAAAAATCTGACGGTTAAATTCATTTAAAGACGTTATAATCTACTCAAAATCCATCAAACAAATATAAGACAAGCAACTTGCGTGTTATCTCGAATCAGCACAGCGCGCGCACTGGTGTTTTATCATCGATGTTTGTGGGGATGTTTGCCCCGTGATACTATCTCGTGAGATTACCGTTGATTACACGTTAAAAAAAATTATCCCGTTGACTTACTAGACACAGAAAATGAAAGTGAAAGTGAAAATCGTTTATAAACATATGATCACATGGAGAACGTTGATGGGCACAACTAATTTCCATTGGTGATAGATAGATAGAAAATGCTTTATTTCAGAAGATAAAACAAGCACATAAGTGTACTTAATGCTAATTACCAGCTATCCTTTTAGGAGAGGTTTCATTTGTGGCAAACCAGAATAGTTTCTAGAAGCTTACTACATAGATGACACTGTAATATCTTGTCATGTAATTTCCATTGGTGATAGATAGATAGAAAATGCTTTATTTCAGAAGATAAAACAAGCACATAAGTGTACTTAATGCTAATTACCAGCTATCCTTTTAGGAGAGGTTTCATTTGTGGCAAACCAGAATAGTTTCTAGAAGCTTACTACATAGATGACACTGTAATATCTTGTCATGTAATTTCCATTGGTGATAGATAGATAGAAAATGCTTTATTTCAGAAGATAAAACAAGCACATAAGTGTACTTAATGCTAATTACCAGCTAACCTTTTAGGAGAGGTTTCATTTGTGGCAAACCAGAATAGTTTCTAGAAGCTTACTACATAGATGACACTGTAATATCTTGTCATGTAATTTCCATTGGTGATAGATAGATAGAAAATGCTTTATTTCAGAAGATAAAACAAGCACATAAGTGTACTTAATGCTAATTACCAGCTAACCTTTTAGGAGAGGTTTCATTTGTGGTAAACCAGAATAGTTTCTAGAATCTTACTACATAGATGACACTGTAATATCTTGCCATGTAATTTCCATTGGTGATAGATAGATAGAAAATGCTTTATTTCAGAAGATAAAACAAGCACATAAGTGTACTTAATGCTAATTACCAGCTATCCTTTTAGGAGAGGTTTCATTTGTGGCAAACCAGAATAGTTTCTAGAAGCTTACTACATAGATGACACTGTAATATCTTGTCATGTAATTTCCATTGGTGATAGATAGATAGAAAATGCTTTATTTCAGAAGATAAAACAAGCACATAAGTGTACTTAATGCTAATTACCAGCTAACCTTTTAGGAGAGGTTTCATTTGTGGCAAACCAGAATAGTTTCTAGAAGCTTACTACATAGATGACACTGTAATATCTTGTCATGTAATTTCCATTGGTGATAGATAGATAGAAAATGCTTTATTTCAGAAGATAAAACAAGCACATAAGTGTACTTAATGCTAATTACCAGCTAACCTTTTAGGAGAGGTTTCATTTGTGGTAAACCAGAATAGTTTCTAGAAGCTTACTACATAGATGACACTGTAATATCTTGTCATGTAATTTCCATTGGCGATAGATAGATAGAAAATGCTTTATTTCAGAAGATAAAACAAGCACATAAGTGTACTTAATGCTAATTACCAGCTAACCTTTTAGGAGAGGTTTCATTTGTGGCAAACCAGAATAGTTTCTAGAAGCTTACTACATAGATGACACTGTAATATTTTGACACATAAGTAACAAATACCTATTATTGAATATAATGAAATAGAGATATTTTCTGTCTATATCTACAATGCCATTAAAGCAACATTACCTTTGAAGAACTGTAAAATTACACTTGACATAGTCATGCTACTTTTTTAACAGACTAGCTAGAAGTTACCTTTCGGCACATAATACGTGATTGAGGTACTTCGCTATTTGTGTGGCATTTTAAGAACAATAAAGTTTCGCTACACATCAAAATAAATATCTCAACCACCGTTTCACTTCTAACCTCAAATTGTATGTATTTGTAGTGTATTATAATAATTGTATTAGTAAAAATATGAATCTTTTTAACACTACTGCAAACAAACTGAAAGGTTCCATAAAAACTACTTACTCAGACTAAACTACAATGACACAGAGAAATTATTGGATATATCTTACTAGCTTAATTGATAATTTACATACATAAACAATTGTGTATACTCTCACTCGACACTACACACACACACACACACACACACACACACACACACACACACACACACACACACACACACACACAGCACACGCACATTGGCCCTTACTCGTACATTTGAGTTTACCATTATTATTATTATTATTATTTTTTTCCATTTTATTTTTTTTTTTGATTCGCAAATTTTGTCTAGATATAGTCCTGAGAACGTATCCCTAATAATAACTAGTTCTCATTTGTTGTTATTGTTATTATTATATCTTTTAAAAAAACAAAACATGTTTAATGTAGATGGGTAACTTTTTGTGCATTATATTATGATGAGGATGAGAGTCCGAAGCGAATCACTGTGTCACAGCACAGGCTCGACAGAGACCTAGTGTGGGGGACAGAGCTCCGTCAGGTACTTATTAATCTAAGTTAATTTTCTTAAGTACCAAATCATGTACCGAACATCTGTATGAACTAAATAAAGATTATTATTATTAATTATGATAATAGCACGTTGGTACAGTTTACATAATTTGGGAATGCATTGAATTTTTAACGCTTCGGATTCCATTTCCGAAGCTCGACGAAGATTGACTTAGCGCATAATTTTTGCCGTACTGTACTTTCTAACACTGTATAAATCTGAAGTAGAGCACGCTTCATTTGCACCACAGAGGACTATTTACCACAATGGAACTCCTTTTTTGGTCCTTTGTGGTTTCTCTTTTGATTAACTTTGATCTAGGTGAGTGCTCGGAGGTGACTGTACCTCTATACCGACTGTGCTGCTATGTTCTAATGGATTGAGGCACAAAGACATTTGTAGTAAGCTTTTACCTGTGTTCTTAGATAGGTACAGACTATTGTGTTGTTGAGATTGAGCGAGTTTTGTCGGAAAACTGTTAGAATGGTTGCAAAGAGATTTTTACTTAAAATATTTGATGTGGGATAAATGTTTGCATGATCTGCAGATTCCAGTTCTGGTTTCGGGGTTTGTTTTTTTTTTGACACTCAAATCTTATAGAAAGCAAATTCATTTGAGACACAATATTTGAGAAGAGTTGGAATGATATGGTGCTTAATGGGTGTAGCTGTCATTTTCTAACCATAGGATGGTTAGAAAATGACAGCCACCAAAAAAATAAACGGACGGTCAAAACTAACCATCGATTATGATGACAGATTCCCGTGAAAACATGTGCCAAAAAGCTTTGATTAGGACCTAACCAACCGTTACTGTGTTGGTGAACTCGGGACAAGTAGAATTTCAATATTCGCCGGGAAGGAAGTAAAACTTGACAATTTAAAACCAAAACATTTATTCACTAACCTATCCGCTATTTGCAAAAGTACAAGGGATCAGTCATAATCAAATATCCTCTTGGAGATTGAGACTAGAATGGTGAGTGGGGTAGAGTCGTTTAGGCCTGGACAGCGACGGGAAGATGGGCAGCCTGAGGCTGGAATCCGTTCTCGTCGGCGACGTAGCTGACGGAGTAGGTGATGCCATCGGGGCCGACGTAGGAGAACTGACCGCGGACTGATATAGCTTCATTCTCAGTGCCGATGTTGGCAAGCTGACCCTGCTCCTGTTGTTGAATGCCGTTTGATGTCTTGAAACTACGAAATAAACGATTGAATAAGGTTAGATAATCGTGTTTGCTTCTGGCATCTGTGACGTTACTGCTTAGGGTCAGCAGATATCAGCGCTAAGTAGATATCCTACCTACCTAGCATAATAATCCACTTATAGGTAGGCTAAGTACCTATTTGTTTTCTTTTTTTGCTTTAACTGTCTCAACATCCTTATAGGGTAAGTAACATCCCTTTTCATGTTGTGCCAAATATATATTTTTCTTAATTTTTTTTTCAGGTACCTTAGTTACTTAAAAAAATAAACACGCTTACGATTGTTATCCAAATTATGAACATCCTCTGATCTATACTCATAGGGCCGTGAGGATACCAAGTAAGGATTAGTAAGAAGAGGCACATCAAAATCCTACTAATATTATAAACGCGAAAGTTTGTGAGGATGGATGTTTGTTACTCTTTCACACTGTTTTTTCTTTTAGTTTTCCACTGAACGGATTTTAATGAAACGTTACAGTAACATAGCTTATACATCAGAATAACACATAGTCTACTTTTTATCCGGGTACCACGCGGGCAAAGCCGTAGAAGGCAGAAGCTAGTATATAATATTTACTGCGCCTGAGACGCAGAAGGTTGCGGGTTCAATTCCCGCCGCGGGACAAATGTTTGTATTATCTACAAATATTTGTCTCAGGTCTGGGTGTTTTCTATGTATAATATGTATGTATTTACAAAAAAAAATGTATACAAGTAGTATATCAGTCATGTAGTTCCCATAACACAAGCTCTGCTTACTTTCGGGCTAGATGATGCTGTGTGAAAATGTCCAGCATTATTATTATTATTTGTCACATCACGTTTTGCATAGAGTCGGCATTCCGCGTGACAGATTGTAAGCCCATCGCTGCTTATTGAAAGTCCGTTTATCTTTTATAAATACAAGAAAAAACAAAATGTTTTCCTGTCCGATTGAATTTAAATTTTAAACCAAATTTAAATGTATATTCGAATTTGTAAATTTTAATCGTTATCCTATGAACACTTACTCGTATTTGTATCCATCAACTCCGATATTATCATTGTCGTAACTTAAGACCTCAGCGTTCTTGGAGTCATCGACGGGGAGGGCGGCGGCCACGGCCACGAACAGAGCGAATGCGATGAACTGTGTAAAACAATTAGATAAGGTATGAAACTATTGAATATAATGAACTATGTATATAAAACAATTAGATTAGGTATGAAACAATTTAATACGAACTGTGTGAAACAATTCGATTATGCGAGATTTTTTTTTAAAAGATGAAGTGTATAAAATATTGGAATTAGGTATGCTTTTGACTAGGGTGAATTACGTGATGACTTACTAGTAATATGTATGTATAACGAGTAACTTCAAATAGCTCTTGAAAGCTATTTATAATTTGAACTTATATGATAATATGGATCTATTGTATGAAAGATAACATTAATAGTGAGATGATACTGATAGGAACTGAGGATAGTGGAAGAAGAAAACATCATGATAGTCAAATTATAAAAAACTGGCGTTGGCTAGGGAAACGTTTTTCCCCTATACCTATTGTGCAGTGATGTAATCTCGAACTAAATTTAAATAGCATCTAAATCGTACTCTATCTTGATTCCTACTAATTATGCAAATCCTACCACATTATTATCCATAAATAACAAGTATCTTAAACACTATTTAAATTCCCACGAAATGATGACCTATTGGATTTTTTTTCTTTAATTTAAGGCAGATAGATACGACATCTATAATTAAGTGATGATTCAAATGTCAAGGTTTGCTGGTCGTTAGGATTCAATCCACGAGTTTGTATTGAATTCAAAGAAGTCTATTGACAATCCAATCCGCATTAGATCCACGTGCTGGGTTATTCGCTCACTCTTGTAAAAAAAAATATTTTAAGTTCGTACTATTTAATGATAATAACAAACATGTGAATTTCCTATACCATGAGTATCAGAACAAAATTCTGCAAAATATGCAGGCATATTTAATTTACATGAATTGAAAGTAATTGAAGTTAATATTAGTTAGAATCTATTTGGACAGCACGATATCGTTATTACAAGGGAAGATGATGTTATAAGCTGGCTTGTAATCACTAAGCTATTTGTATTGGAATACATTGACATTTTGTGACTCGCGAACACGCCTTTGTAGATTGACCAACACTTAATGGGAAGGCTACAGGCAAAAACATTCTTACTTGTCTGCCTAAGTCAAAAAGCCCAGGCGTATCATTCGTGGCATTTACACATTTATCACGAATAATGTTGTGAGCATTTTTAACTTTATTGCAATAATATTAATAAAGTATTTGAAAGTACTAATTTTAAAAGATTTTTACAAAGTTAACTTCGGTTAGGATATTAAAACAGATGATGTATGTTTGGACCCAGGATACGAAATTCTAAAGGTAAAATTGAGCATCGTTTTCATGTTGATTTTTATATATCAATTTATATATAAAAATTAAAAAAATTGGGGTTTAGAAATTATATAGAAATATGTAGGTATATGAACTGCGTTAGGGCGCTACAATTTAGTTCGATATACTCGTAATTTCAATTATATATCTAATAATATAAAACCATTGAAAATATTAATGTATTAATTAGTTTTTGATTTTCGAGTTGTTTATGACGAGTAATTTTTCTTAAGGGGATAGGAATGAATGTTTAATGCTTGATTGACGACACAGACACTTACGGATTTCATTTTTGTGGTCGGTTGGTGGATTGTCTCGTGAGAAGAGGATGTACTGAATGTGCTATGAATTGAGAGTTCGCACATTTATATACTCACGCTTAGATCGCTTTGCATATATTTGAATGGATCATTCTTTATATTTTACACTCCTAGACCTGATTATTTGACAATAGATTATTATTATTTAGTCATCAATTTCTGTTTGTATAATATTTTAATGAAGAATTTAAATGTGGTATAGCCGTGTATTTAAAAAAAATCATTTGTTATTTACGTGTTACTTACTGGTTATATTTCCATTATTACTACTTCTTGATATTGAAGAGGACAATCATGTTAGCGACGATTTTATACAAAAATACGTATTAAAATAGACTTCCCTTGTACTGTAATAATTTAAGTTGTAACAACATAAATCGATGTTCAACAAAATCGAGGTTTCATATTTCCTGACTGACATTTCAAAATTTTCCCACCAATATTTTAAAAGGACCTTCTGGGCGCAGTGGGCGAAGGCCCGCCGGAAACGCAAAAGGTTACGGGTTAGATTCCCGCCGCGAGACCAATGTTTATATGATCTGAAAATATTTGTCTCGGGTCTGGGTGTTTTCTGTGTATAATATGTATGTATTTCCAATTATAAAAAGCATATGAGTAGTATATCAGTCATTTAGTTCCCATAATACAAGCTCTGCTTAGTTTGGGGCTAGATGAAGCTGTGTGAAATATGTCCAGCATTATTATTTATTTATTATCTCATTAAAATATAGGGGCTTTTCGTTGAGACTAATTTTTCAACGTAACGCTGCCTGAACAGTAAAAGCTACTTTTACCGACTACCTACTTTTCATCCGGGTAACACGCGGGCAAAGCCGTGGGCAGTAGCTAGTGTCTTATATTCGGAGCAGACAGTGCACGAACCACTTTTCACCCTCACGAAAGCTTAAAAATATTATATATTTTTAATATTGCTTATTAATTTATTAAAAGCATATTGTTTTCTGTTTATACAAAAATAGTTAGGTACTATGTTAGTAGACAAAAAAAACAATCAAAATGAAAAGAGTGATATTTCCTGTGCCAAGAATGATCAACTCAGGAACAAATCCGTCAGTTGTTTTATCAGTTTGATTCTTCTCTTTTAGATGTATGAACGCTACTCGCAACACAACTATAATCATTCGTAGCTAGGTACACTTGCAGCTCGTTTTGCTTGCTCTCAACAGGTTTTTGGCTGAAAATCAGTCATTTTGCTTTTAAGCAAAAATTTTTCACTGAGCCATGGCCTTTTTGTTGTGCTGCAACACACACAAACACAAACTTACTGACGATAAAATGTATATTGGTGTGTGTCTGTAGCAACGAATAAATGTTTTATCTATCTATCTATCTATCTTATCAAATACCTACATAGATATGTACAAGACACTTCCACAACTGCGACGTGTACCTATCCGCTATACTGTCCAGGATGCTGTTGTGATTCTCCAGTGTTCTGTTGATCAGGGATGCCGTTTTTCGCAAATGATGACATGGAAGCCATAAGTGTGGTTTTTGGCAAACATTCCTGATGTACTGCAGAAACCAGGTAGTGATTAGGTAGCCAAAGTCAAAAGGTTTTTATTCATTGAAAGCACAAGAATCATATAGAACGTTCATATTGAACGAGTTTATAGTTTCACTAGTTGTTGCCCACGGTTTCGCCCGCGTGGTATGTTAATAAAAGTAGCATATGACCGTCTCCAGGCTTCAAACTATGTCCACCAACTTTTGAATGAATCGAACCAAGGATTAAAATTTATACAAAGTTTAGAACTCAATTGCACACCCCCAAAGGGTAATTTTGAAAAAATAAAAAATATGTGTTTCATTATTTATTTTAAAGTTTTTGTGTACCGAGTTTTGAGTGGATAAAACTAAGGAATATTTTTTTCCATAGAAACTTTACCACCCTGTTTAAACCCCCTTAGGGGTTGATTTACGAAAATAAGATTAGCTTATGTGTTATTTCAGAACCTTAACTATCTACATTCCAAATTTCATCAAAAACAGTTTAGTAGTTACGGAGATACGTGGTAACAAACATTCACACACACACACAGACTTTCGCATTTATTATATTAGTAGGATAGTAGGATTTTAACTCTTTTTTTGGAGAACTATGTCCAAGAGCGGAATTCTTCAGGCTGTTCATCATGACAATCGTGAATGATCTACATTATTCTACCATTTTCTGCCTGTCAGACTGTTTAGCTTAAAATGAGGCCAGGTACTAATGTACTCCTTTATAACATTTATTACCATACAAATCATATAATAGGTTAACTTATATATAGCACTCAATGTCAGTAGCAGCATCATCATAAGTGGAAAGACAGAAGCCTCCATTAAAGTGTTCCACAAAGCAGGTCTCGTGCACCTATGCTAATATCAAAATCTCGATACGATCGTAATTTCAACCGCGCACGTGAGTGGCGCGTTATTCATTAAATGAGTGTGGAAAAGTTCTATACCACATACTTTACTATTCTCGTGCTGACGTTTCGGTTCCCGTGTCACTTGCATGCTCACGGGCGATGCTTATCAGGACAGACCTCGAAACGGTCAAAGAAACGTCAGCAGGAGGATGGTAAATTCCGTGGTAAAGTCGTAATAATGTCAAATCCAAATTCAAATTCGATATATCTAATTCAAAAAACTATCGTGAAATTGACTATTCAAATTGAAAAAAGGGAAATTTTCACGTACTGCACTATCAGTGAAGGCACCGACTAAGTAGTGCGCGGCACGACGCGGAGGGAGCAGGTCACGTTCACTCACCCTGATGAAGACCCTCGGAATGAGTCGAAACTTAGACGGTGCCTTTACCGATAGTGCAGTACGTGAAGATTCCCGTTTTTTACAATTTAATTCAGATAAATTCGTCCATAATTTTTGTATTTCGTAGTACAGTTAAAAACTTAAAACTAATGTTAGTGACACACATATAACAATTATACCTATACTCCTATACAAACTTTCACATCCCGTTTCCCCCCTTATAATGTGAAAATCCAAAAACCCTGAAACATATCATTATTTATATATGATGAGTAGCATCAATTCGAATTTTCAAGTTCCTACCTTTAAAAAACCGATACTCCTATACACAAACTTTCACCCCCATTCCCCCCCCCCCCCACCCCTCCCCCCGCTTAAAATGTCAAAATCCAAAAACCCTGAAACATGTCACTATTTATTAATGTTGAGTAGCTACAATATCAATTTTAAAGTACCTACATTTAAAAAAAAATACTCTCATACAAACTTTTACCCCCCGTTTCCTCCCTTAAAAGACAAAATCTAAAACAAACCTGAAACACATCACTATTTCTTTTTACTCAGTAGCTGTAATCATGTACATGTATGTACCCATAGTCTTTATGGAAACAAGTTTTTTTTATTCTTGTTTTTTTAATGATATCATTTTTGATCTTGTGTTAAAGAACACACAGACAGATTGAACAAAAATTTGTGAAGATTCAAGTATTTTCACAAATATTGTGATATTGGACCATAGCGATCGCGAAATCTAAATCGCCTATCACCAAATCAGCGTAAGAGCCAAAATCATGATAATTTTTTTAATAAAACATTGCCAAAACAATAACTATTAAAAAAATCCAAAACGTTAGTAAATAAAACTAAGCTTCTTTAAAAACTAATCATTTCATGAGATAGTAGCACGAAACAGGTTTGAATCGGGAAAAGCTAGAAAGATAATTAAGAAGTAATTATAAGAAACGCCCGTCTAGGTAGGTATGCTGGATGGTAGGATGACCTTGGCATTCACTTTCCAAGTCGCGATCAAGTCGACTACATAATCGTTAAACGTACCCAAACCGGCTTCTTCAGTAAAATTATGATATTTTATTAGGTTGGATGAAATAATCGAGATGCCAATTTTGGACAAGTTATTGAAGAAGAATAGAATATTGCCATCTGCGATAAATTCTTAGTTATTTTTTGTCAAAGTTTAAATATATTATAATGAATTTCATTTAATTATTTAAGTTTAGTTTTGTATTATTCCAACTAATAAATATCCTGTCGTCGCATTGAACAGCTTCAAATATACTACAGCCCACATCCAGCCCACTGCTGGGAATATGCCTTTCGTAATACGCGCCACTGATCCCGGATTTCGATTCTCACATCCACTTTCTGCCCTTTTCTTAAGTCATCGCTCCACCAGCCGGGGGCGCCCCACACTACGTTTGCCAAGACGCGGTCTCAAGAACTGTAAATGAGTTCTTCCCCAACATTTTGACATTTGTCACATTTGAGTGATGCATACGGCCCACGAGA
The DNA here is from genome assembly GCA_958496245.1 of Perizoma flavofasciatum. Classification (NCBI taxonomy): domain Eukaryota; kingdom Metazoa; phylum Arthropoda; class Insecta; order Lepidoptera; family Geometridae; genus Perizoma; species Perizoma flavofasciatum. The sequence continues at coordinate 20,047,209 of OY292419.1, read as the reverse complement.
AGGTTCTCGTGGGCCGTATGCATGTTTGCAACTGTAGTTGTAAAAAAAACACGTACGAAGTATAGGATGGTCCGATGGACCGATGGCGGTCAATGGATGGACATATACCAAAATCGATTATGACGTATATAATATTATAAAGAGGAAAGATTTTTTGTTTGTTTGTATCGAATAGGCTCCGAAACTACTAGACCGATTTTAACCATTTTTTTCACTAACAGAAAGCTAAATTATCACGAACTAACATAGGCTATAATTTATTTTCAAAAAAATAGAGATATTTAAGGAAATTGCAATAATGTAACCCAAATTAGCAAAATGTTGTCTATAAAATTCATTATTTGGCGTGCGCTGAGAAAACTATTGATGATACATAAAAATTATGTACTACATGATTAAAGTACTCATTATTCCCTACAAAAAAGTCGTAGAGGGTATATATCTAACTATGATAGTTAAGTCACATTAGTAACTTTTGTGTTCTAAAATTTCATTAAATCGCCGGTAGAATCAAAAGTATCGTAGTATTAATTGTTATTCAAATAAATACTTTTATCATCAAGGGTATTTATGTAGCAGTAAAATACTTTATAATTCATTCGAATCAGACTTTTAATTTCGAAGTTATCACGAGTACCTATAAAATCGAAACATACGCGGGTGGAACTGCGGGGCGCAGCTAGTGACGTATAAAGTGGTAGAGCCCATTATTGTTAACGATATCTCAACTTTTTACAGCATTAGTCCAACTTTTTTTTAAATATAACTGCCCGTATAAACTTATCAAATGCCAGCCAATTACGTCATAATCCCTCATTGTGTACCTACCACAGCCTATGACATCAAATTGAATAACTAAATAAAATATAATCTGTCCGTTTGTCACTCACCAGAAAACTGGCCTAACTAGCATTAGACATGCTGATGTAAGTTTGATTCTGGGTAGATGGTTCGTGGTTGAAGTTTTAGCGGAAAACACTCAAGTGGAAGCGGAAATACTATCGAAATAATGATTTTAGACAGGTAAGGTGAAAAGTCTAATCATATTCTTCGTACATATAAAGCAGAATAGAAAATGTTTTGGATACAACAGAATTTACTGATGTGGCTAAAAAAAATTGCTCGTTACATAGATTGTAGCTCACATTGGCTACTTTTTCACACGGGGTACCACGGGGCCAAGCCATGGGTAATTGAAAACAAACACGTTCACGACAGTACCTTATCCCCATTATTATAATAATAATAATTATTATTATAAAATTATTTATTGTACAATAAAAAGAGTGTACTTATTAGGTAGGCTTAATGCTAAAAGCATTTTCTACCTGCCAACCTCACAGGTATACAAAAATAAATAAAAAAAATACGGTTACTATACAATATTTTATAGTAAACGTATTTTTTTTTATTACACTTTAAAAAAAAAAAAGGTAGGTATATAATATCATTAGAGGAAACAACATGATGGTGTTCTTCAGATTTTAACTAAGTACGTAGATTCATAAGGTTACTAAGCAAGGAGTAGCCAAATATAACGTTATATTTGGCACGTTTTTACGCCACGTACGTTTTTAGCCACCTTTTGGATAGTTGTTAGTAATCCACATGGCAGGCCCCAAGTTCTTCGCCGCTTATTGGAACACTTTCCACATGCCTTCGAATGGTTGGTTCTAAGGCCTGCCCGCATCGGTTCCAACACAATATTTACCTTCACCGTTTTAAGCATGTATACTAGTAGACTATTGATGTTAAAAAAGGCTTTATAGATAGATAGATAAAAGACTTCATTTGCAACTTCAGACATATACATACAAATTACGACAATTATACAGTACACCAATTAAAACAAACAATAATAAAATACAGTTAATTTTTATCAATAATTTAATTCAAATCTAGGTAAAATGTCTATGTGTGCTGCAGTTCTTTAGTGTAGCGTTGACATAGCTACGGGCTGGAAGTAAAGCTAGCTAACTATCGCTGAAACAAAAACGCTAGCCGCTGTGACTGGGGCCAACTCTCAGAGCACCAGCGTATCTTGCGTAACAAGGTGAAGGCCACGCATCTTCTTCAAAAGGTCAAAAGCTTTGCGAAAACACCTCTCCTTTTGTGTGATAGATCTGAAATATTAAATTGTTTGAGCTCCACACTCGCAAAGGTGTGAACGAATGCGAACAAGCGTGTGTGAAGGCCTTAGCGAGTATTCACGGTGTCTCGCAGCATTTAGAGCAAATCCATTTAGGCGCAAACCACATAGAAATCCATGTGTAAATCTATGTGGGCTGCCGTTCCATTTATATTTAAACAAAACTTATAAATATAAGCCGCAATAAACGAAGCCTTTTCAGTGCTCGTTCGGTGTTTTTTTTATAGTATTGCTATCATCTATCTTTTCCCATATGATTGTTTGAAATTTTATTTATTTATTAACACTTTATTGCACATTTTAAAATAAAGTGAACAATAGGCGGACTTAATGCTAAAGCATTTTCTACCAGCCAACCCAATTTGTATTGATTGGCGGTAAGCGTGCTACAAAATTTTAACTACAAATTACGTTAAATTTACTAAATTTTAAAATTAAAAAAAAATATATATTTTTAAATTTTACGTTAAATTTTAAATTTTAACGGAATTTCAAAAAAACCCTGTTTTATTTAACATTATCCGGTACCAATAGATGATACATTAGACGACCTCTGAAGCAAGGCTCTGTGTACCATGATACTCGTAGTTCCAGATACCCACGACGCAGGTACTCGTAATCCTAGTGTGGGGTCAGAACTATGTATGTCTCTGCTGGCTATTTATTATGATTATATTCGAAAGGGAAAGGATTCTAAATTCACCAATTATTGATAATCATCAATATTTAATTATTAAATAATAATTTGATCTTAATTAAAAAGTCAGCGACACGATGTACCTAGCTTTGTTTAAGCCACAAAACGTTCTCATGTTTTGTGCCTGGTTCAACGTGGGTGAAACTTTATAATAAGTCTTGTTCTACTAATGTAGATTTAACAATATTTTTTTAAAGGGTTCTTAAAATCACAAGCTTAGAATCGTTGACTTAAACGAGCCTAAGCTTAGAATCGTTTAATTCAACGAGTCTAAGCTTAGAATCGTTTAAGTCAACGATTCTAACCTTAGAATCGTTTAAGTCAACGATTCTTAGCTTGCGATTTTATTATATTAACGATAAGTTATATTTCACAGAAAACTTAGCGTATATGAAGGTATATATTCGCAACGCAAGTGTAGAACAAGCTTTAGATTCGTAGTTATGAGAATATAATTTGTGAAATCTTTTTTCAAGATTCTACAATATTACTAAAAGTAAAGTTGATGAGAAGTTAATATTTTTAAAATGATACCTGTAGGTACGATTCTGTTTAGAGCCTGGATTATTGATCATGTTTATCTACAGTTAGTCTAAAAACCGTTCGTCATAGCATTATTTGAGATAAATCTGTTCCAGCTGTGGACTTCTACAGGCTGTCAATGATGATGAACTATTAAAAACTGGCCAATCCATAGATTTGGTTTTATCTATACTAATATTATAAAGAGGAAAGATTTTTGTTTGTTTCACGTAATCACGACTAGCCGAAATATTTTGTGTGGGTGATTTTACTTTTGTTTTTTATTTGAAAGTTTGAAGTCGGTTTTTTGACATTGATTGTCTTTTTTGACGAAAATTATACGCGCCTCATCATTAAAACCTATGATTACTAATTATTTTATGCAATATGCGTAGGTATACGAATATTGCATAAAATCAAGCATAAAATTGATTTGAACAAAATCTTCCACAAAGTTAAATTTCAAGGTTTATAGCCTTACATTTATAATGAGGTATCCATCTTCTAAATGTCTAAGGTTATTCTCTATATAAAAATTACCATAAATAGAGCTGATGCAATTTTCAAAAAAATATAAGATATTGTTCTACAAAATTTTACACCTTTTGAATATGCAAAGAAAATTATGATCTTTGAATTCCCTAAGGATAAAACTTTAGGATAACTCATTTGAGATTAATTTATCCGATTCGAGTAGGACATATAAAAATCGCTTTCGAGATCAAAGTTATGCTACTTTTTAGTGGTCCCATATATCATATATCAATTTATAATGTATTATAACAAAACATTTTAGAGCATATTGTACATGCTCTTTGATCTTTGATTCCTAATGATGACATGTGACTAAATTAAGATTGTGAAAATGAACGCCGTTTCTATCTGCTGTCTATTTCATCGTATTTCGAAATTGAAAGGTTTTTAGATAATCCACGCAGTTGTTACTGTTGTTGATGATGATGATTTTAATGAAGGTACTCATTTAAACGACACATTAAATTACTAGATAACATTTGTTTATTAACAAACCGGGATCATATCACAGATCGCTTGGAGGATGTCAATTGAATTATGGATAGGGAAGAGAGATGAGTATTTTTGGACTAGAGTAGAGGCTGGTGGGTAGCTATTTAGGGGGAGGTGGGAAGATGGGCGCCCTGGGGTTGGAATCCGAGTTCGTTGGCGATGTAGGTGACGGTGTAGAGGACGCCGTCGGGGCCGGGGTAGGAGAACTGACCGCGGACCTCGATCGCTTCGTTCTCAGTGCCAACGTTCTTGAGCTGACCCTGCTCCTGCTGTTTGATGCCGTTTGAGGTCTCGAAACTGCAAAACAAAATATCAAATAAAAATATTGACATCTGATCATTTTATTGTAATCTTCTCTCGTTCTACTACCCTATTTTAGAATGGGATTCCTACACTATTCATTGATATCAAATGATAAATTTTCGCTGTTTAAAATGTTCGCAGCTAAATTATAAATCTATATTCGTTTTTGACAAATAAATATGAATTATATAAAGAACTAGCTGATGCCCGCGGTTTTACTTGCGTAAGATAGGTAATTGACAGTTGCGTAAAAAATAATTGCATGCCTTGCACCCTTAAGGGCTTTTTTGAATACCCTGATACGTATTCAGTTCTTTTGTATTTAAAGTATCCAAACTAAGTTAACAGCAAATAACACCAAGCGTAACGATTTTTCAGACAAAGATTTTCAGCTTTTTCACCCCCTTAGGGGTAGAATTTTCCAAATTCCTTTCTTAGTGCATCCCTAATAAGTACCCTCCATGTTTCATGCTTCTAGGACTTATGGTTTAGGCTGTGCGTTGTACCACCAGTCAGTACCGGAACAGTTTTATATATATTGATAAAACTAGGTACTTAGGTATATCAAGAAAAGTAAGCCATCTAAAGACGTTATCTCAATGATCCAAATCACTAATAGACGAAAGTCTCCAAAACGCTGCATTGCAATTTAATTGTAATAATAATTTGTTAAAAACTATGAATTTGCTGATAATGAATAAGCCAAGGGCAATCATCATATTTTGATGATTGGGTGCTGGTGTGAATACATACCCGTTGTTGTAACTTTCTAGTCCGATGTTGTCGTTGACTTGGCTGACGATCTGAGCTTCAGCATCGGAGCCGGTGGGCGCGGCGACGGCTGCTGCCACGAACAGAGCGAATACGATGAACTGCAAATGAAAAAAACAACATTTAAAAAACCAATAAAACAGTAAAGTATAAGGCTTGAATCACAATCAAGATCGCAGGAACCAATCGTCAATTCATAATTCACTGGGGCAGAATCCACCACTCAGAATACGGAAGTCAACATACCGATTTCATTTTTGAGTTTTGTTTTGTTTTTTTCGGTTTGTAATTGGGATGCAAGCGAGCGACTGATGCTCCGATGATGCGGGAGTGGGCTTTTATACCGCGCCCGCGCTTCGTTGCAAGGCAAGGACGCGCGGTGACATTTGAACTTAGAATCTACGACTCTTCTTCATTCTCCGTAAAGGTTCTAACATGTCCGGTTACGTGGTCTGCCGCACCGTGCGTTGCTGACCCAGATAGCTCGCAACTAGTCTTCCAAAGGTCGAAGGGATGCCCGTAGGTCAGAATTATGACCAACATACTAGTAAGACCAATTTTTCGTGATTTTCTATAACATAACCATTTGAGAACATGTTACAGTTTTAAAAATTTTCAGAGTAAATACCGGCTTGGTTACGGGATTTAAGATTTCTTAGCATGGATTTAACTTGTATTTTTAAGACTGAACCAAACGCAAAGTGATTGAATTAAACCAAATCCGAACTGGGCCAAAGGTGATTAAACGGTACAGTTAACATAGATTTCAATAAGTATTCGTGACTTTTCTAGCTTATAATATCTTGCAGTATCGTCAGGTCATCCGAGTTTTTGCTAATAATAAGTGTTCTCTTATTTGATCCCCAGGAAGTGTATTTTTCATTTTAAGTTGGCTGTAACTATTATGTCATGATCATGACAGATTAACATATTTACAAATCTTTGTTAATATCTCCAACGCAGTGATTATTTCTCTGTATGGCCTACCAATCTGGTGCATGATGGACAAGTGTTATTTTTAATTACCAATTAGGTAAATGGTAATAATGGTCTAATATGGTATATAGGCACAGGATTATGATTATGTGCCTATACTGTGTAAACTATGCGTAAAGGCTAGTGGTGGGTCCTCAGCACGTGTGGCACCACTTTTGTATCTACACACTTCCTTGAAACGAGGTCTCTTTCTTTTCGTTTGGACGAGCTAGCACACCTGCACAGCGATACAGTTGCACAATCGTGCCAGGAGCGAGGCGCGAGGCGCGAGCCGAGCCGCGAGGAAATATCGTGTTGGCACGCACAATGTGCCTCGCACATAGCACTCCACTCCATTACCTCACCACACAACACGCACAGTGCAAACTGTGTTCCCAAGACTGCCTCACTCAACTACGTTCAGAAACTGCCTCGCTGCCTCGCCTCAATTGTGGTACAGTGTGCTGGCTCAGTTGTAAAACAGAGCCCCTCGCACGATCCTCGTTTTCAAACAGTGTGCTACCCATGACTAGTAAGGAATCTTTCACATCGATAACATACATTTTATGGCGCCCCTGATCAACCATCATCATCAGTCTGGAATATCAACTGCTGGGCACAGGCCTCTCTTAAAAAGTGTTTTTTTTAATGTATCACCAAGGTTGCAAACAAGCAAGCGGTTAGCACCATGGACTTCCCGTACCATTTCATTTTCCATTGAGTGGTTGCTGGTTCAGCGAACTTTACAACCAAGGAGTATAAACAAATACCTCACGCTTAGTTTTCCTGTTACGCTAACACAAAATTTAACAAAGAAAAACTTGGCAGTATTTACATGACATTTACACAAGTAATGTCATTTCCATACAATACGATCTTGCCGCAGGCGTTAATGCGAACAGAAAGTGTATTTGTCTAGACACCCTGGCCTGCCCATTGCCACTTTATATTGGTGGCCTTGGTTCGTCTGCCGATATCATCGTTTCGTCTTTTATCATGTAGTGAAACTTCGTGCATAGCTCTCTCTATGACCTCTCTCTCTGCGCAACTTTACAATCAAACACCAAATTTCAGATTTTTTTGTAAATTGCTGCGGGCATTGAAGTGAAGGTTGTGGTCCGATTCCCGCTGCGGGATAAATGTTTGTCTCGGGTCTGGTGTTTTCTATGCATAATATGTATGTATTTACAAAAATGTATATTAGTAGTAGGTATATCAGTCATGTAGTTCCCATAATACAAGCTCTGCTAGTTTGGGGCTAGATGATGCTGTGTGAAAAATAACCATTCTAAAAAAATGGTAAGAAAGACTTCGTTAATAAATAATCAGTATAGTGTAAGGATTCATTAGAATAGAATAGAATATATCTTTATTGTACACCAGTAAATACAGAAGAAACACGAAAAAGAAATTATAATTATATCTAGTGATACAATGGGCGACCTTATCGCTGAAAGCGATCTCTTCCAGGCAACCTTTGGATGGACAGAAACTGTAAGAACAAATAAGGACGGCGGCGTACAACCAACATTATAGAGAACGATAGAAGTAAAAAAATAAAAACAATAAAAAAAAAAAAAAAACTAAATAAATTACATACATATATAAATACACCTAACAGCTACATAGATATATAAATATATATATATAAATATATAATATATTATATTAAGACGACGTAGAGAGCGATGAAAGATAATATTTCTTTATCAAGCTTTTGAAAATAGGAAGAGACTTAGCTTGTCTTATGGAGACTGGCAGAGCATTCCAGAGCTTGGTAGCCTGCAGTGTGAAAGAATTACCGTAAAAATCTGAGGAATGTACAGGAGTTTTTAATTGGAGTGTTTCAGAGGAGCGTAAAGATCGAGGGTTTGAGAGGTGGAGGAACTCAAAACGTTCTTTTAGATAAGATGGAGTAGAGGGAACAAAGAGAATGCTGTAGAGAAGAGAAAGGATGTGTGCGTTCCGGCGAAGGCGGATAGGTAACCACTTGAGTCTAGTGCGATATTCGGAAACGTGATCATATTTACGCAAGCCAAATATGAATCTGATGGAGAAATTTTGGAGCCGCTCAAGTTTGTTAAGTTGGTCTTCGGTTAAATCAGGATAGCTGGCATCGGCGTAGTCGAGTATGGGAAGCAACAATGATTGTGCGAGCGCAATTTTAGTGGAAGTCGGAAGAAAGTTTCGCAGCCGCTTAAGTGAGGCAGCTGCAGCAAAGGTCTTTCGGCTTACCGCTGCTAATTGTGGTCCCCATGACAAGTGCCTATCAATGAATATGCCTAAGTTTTTGACCACCTCACTGATTTTGATGACAGTGCCATCAAAAACAACTTGCGGGAGGCAGTGCCAGTCAATTTTAGGGGTCATCCTCGAGCTGCATATGACTACCACCTGTGATTTTGACGGGTTCACCTTCAGCCCATATGATTTGCTCCATTTTAATATATTTTGCAGGTTATTGTTGGTGCTGATGATGGCCTCGTCTAGACAGTCAATAGGAGCTTGAGTGTAGATTTGTAAATCATCTGCATAGAGGTGGTAGGAAGAAGAAAGTTGCTTGGAGATGGAGTTAATAAAAATTGCAAAGAGAAGAGGAGATAAAACGCCGCCCTGAGGAACACCGGCACTCAATTGACACCAAGAAGAAAAAGTATCGTCAATGCGGATACGTTGCCGGCGTCCATACAGGTAACTACGAAACCAGTCAATTACTGTTGGAGAAATGTTAAGAGAGCAGAGAAGAGCTAACAGTATATCAAAGTCAACATTATTGAACGCATTGCTGAAATCCAGTAACGTTAGGATAGTGACTTCATTGTACTCTAAGACTGCTTAAAAACTTAAGCATTGTTTTGACAAGTTAAATAATGTTTACTGGACATGCCTATGTTTTTTATTTGAATAAACATTTAATTATCTTTCATTTTTTGACTCGTAGATCTACTAATCATTCTCAAATATTTCATATTAATTACTTTAACACATATTACATTCGACCATCGGGGACGTGAAGGTTTCTGAATATTACCATATTTTTGCATCATGTCCTTTTACTACGCATCATTGCTTCGGATGCTGTCCTAGGTATGAAATCGCCTATGCAAAGCGATACAGAGTCATATAAGTATCAAAAATCCTCTCTACTTTTACCAATTCTAAATAAATAAGAAAGTACGTTGTTATAAGGAAAAGCAGGCGCACATCTCAGTTTGTACCTGTCGCAGTGTAAACTTTTCGGTTCCAACTTTATAATGAGAAAGGCATGAAAATAACACACTACCATCATCTCTCTTTCCTGAACTTTAAAATCTGCTTATCTTCAAGTTAAGAGTAAATAGGTATGAGTATCTTCTAGACCTGCATGCTCCATCGTCAGTCATATCATCACTTTGGAACGCGTCGCCTGTCTCGATAAGGAAGGCCCCGTCTCTAGCCGTAGTCAAAACTCGTGTGAAGCTCTTTTATCTGACAGAAATATCATAGTATCGTAGAGTCTTGTTTTGCTCTTTTTTGAATGAATGAATGAATGAATGAATTAATGAACGAACGAATGAATGAAAGAATGAAAATACTTTATTGTGCACCATTTGAAAAATGGATATAACTTTTTTTAAAACTTAAAGTACAATGGGCGGTCTTATCACTTAGAAGCGATATGTTCCAGACAACCTATATATGTATTTGTGTAGTAAATCTGTAGGTATGTACCTTAACATATTTTTTTATACATATAATATGTATGGTGTAGTTAATATTCTTTTGTTGTTATCTTATGTACACCCCCACCACTCTCACAATCCCTTACTATCCTCTCCATCAAAAGGTTGTCTGGAAGAGATCGCTTCTAAGCGATAAGACCGCCCATTGTACTTTCTCTAGAATAAGATTTTGTTATTATGTTATTTGTTTAAGGTGTACAATAAAGTATTTTCATTCATTTCGTTCATTCATTCACTCATTCACTTACCATCAACTTAGATTATGATCTAAAATCTATTCATGTTAAAAACGTGGTAAGAAGTTGGAAACATGACTCATAGACATTTCAAGGCCCGCATAATTTAAAAATACCACTGATAACCTGATCTATAAGCTCATCTGCTATTCCAGGTAGGTATATACCTACTGTCAATTTTCAAATCGGTTCAGCCGGTCCGAAGATTTTTTACAAGATACATTTAAACAGCAGCTGTCCATTAAACATAAAATAATAATAATGCTGAACAATTTCACACAGCATCATCTAGCCCCAAAATAAGCAGAGCTTATGTTATGGGAACTACATGACTTATATACTTACTAATATATTTTATAAGTATAAAGTACACCCCCACTTCAAAATCTTATATAATCCTCTCCATCCAAAGGTTGTCTGGAAGAGATCGCCTTTAAGCGATAAGACCGTCCATTATACCTTTATCATAATGTGTTACTGTTTATTTCGTTTGTATCTTAAGGTGTACAATAAAGTGTTTTCATTCATTCATTTATTTTTTTATAAATACAAACATTATTATATATTATAAACCCCAGATCCGAGACAAATATTTGCACTTTAACATATTTGCAGATAATACAAACATTTGTCCCGCGGCGGGAATCGAACCCTCATTCTGCGTCTCAGGCGGGCCTTCACCCACTGCGCCACATAGGTCGTCAATTAAAACATTTAAACTTTCACGTTTATAATATAACTAGGATCTGCTGCCTCCACCTCATATTTAGGAAGAGATCGGTTTCAGCAATAATGCCGTCCAATGTACCACTAGTTTAATACTGTGATTTCTTCTGACATGTTTATAGTATAACATATCAAAAGAAATCGCCCACGTGGTACCCGGATAAAAGGTAGTCTATGTGTTATCCTTGGTTATGAACTATATCTGTTCCAGATTTTATCTAAATCAGTTCAACATTGAGGGAGATTTAAATAACCAAACTTTCGCATTTCTATACTAATATTCTAAAGAGAAAGTTTTTTTTTGTTTGTTTGTTTGTTTGTACCGAATAGGCTCCGAAACTACTGGACTAATAGAAAGGTAAATTATCAGGAAGTAACATAGGCTATAATTTATTTTGAAAAAATTAGAGATCCTTATGAAAATTGCAAAAATGTAACCAAAAGTCGCACAATTTTGCCTATAAAATTCATTATTTGACGTGCGCATTAAAAACTATTGATGATACATAAAAATGATGTACTACATGATTAAAGTACTCATTATTACCTATAAAAAGTCCTCCAGAGAATATATCTAACTATCACAGTTAAGTCACAATAGCAGCTTTTGTGTTCTAAATTTAATATGATCGCCGTTAGAAACAAAAATTGCTTACATTCGTATCGTTTAATTAATTCTTATTCAAATAAATAGTTTTATCATCAAGGGTATTTACGTAGCAGTAAAAAAACTTTTTAATTCATTTGAATCGGACATTTAACATAAATACCAAAGAGCTACATGAAACTTAACTCGAATGAATTTAAAAGTAAATTTAAAAAATTACTAATAGAGAAATGCTACTACAATATTGACGAATTCTTAATGGACAAATTTTAAATAAGTTAATTTTAACCTAACGACCTAAGATAACCTAACTTCATAATATATATTTTTTTTTGTTTGACTATAATTTAGTATTTAATTTTATTGTGTTTGTCATTATTTAGCTTTGTCTGTGATAGTTTTGTAATTTATAGTAAGGTTTTAAATGTTTACGCCATGCATGTCAGTCTGTCGGTTTGCACACCGAAATCGGTAAAGCATGTTGTGTCCATCTCACTGTAATATCATAATATTTACACATGTTTACGCAAATAAATTATCTTTATCTTTATCTTTATCTTTAACTTCGAAGTTATCCCGAGTATAAAATCGAGTCTTATCGTTTCATTAGGTATCGCGGTACATCGCCCACGCTATACTGAAAGCTACAGAGCTTTCAGTATTGTATCAGATAACATCGCACATACAGATGTGCGATGTAATTTCTGAACAAATGATGATGAATAAAACTGTAATTTCGATGACTGATGAATAAAACTGTAATTTCGATGACTGATGAATAAAACTGTAATTTCGATGACTGATGAATAAAACTGTAATTTCGATGACTGATGAATAAAACTGTAATTTCGATGACTGATGAATAAAACTGTAATTTCGAACATTAAAGGCACTGCTAGTGTCATCACTACTGAATTATTTTACGGATTGCCTCGACACGACTCGACAAGGTAACGGATTTTAAATACGGTACTGAACTTGGAACATTTTGGCGGTGCAACATAAGCAAGCTTTTTTAAACACTCGTGGATGATAAATGTATGATTAGAATTATTGATGCTTACAGGTAAAACTAATGACGACCTCTGTGGCGCAGTGGACGAAGGTCCGCCTGAGACGCAGAAGGTTGCGTGTTCGATTCCTGTCACGAGACAAATGTTTGTAAGGTCTGCAAATATTTATCTCAGGTCTGGGTGTTTTTCTATGTATAAAATGTATGTATTTACAAAAAAAAAGTATATAAGTAGTATATCAGTCATGTAGTTCCCATAATACAAGCTCTGCTTAGTTTGGGGCTAGATGATGCTGTGTGAAAAATGTATAACATTATTTATTTATTTATTTATTATTTTAATAAATAAATACTCAATAAGCACATACGGTTATAGTCCCGACCGGATTATAGGGTTCCCAGTGTTGTAGGTGACAGGAACTAAAAGTATTAAGAATTTAAGTTCGTCAAGTCAAAGTTAAGTTCGTTTATTCATTAAAATTATAAGGATCTTTGAAACGTCGATTTTAAAAGCCTCTTGTTGAAAAGAAAGGTGAGAAAACGAGGCTGGTTATTCACACAGAATTTGTTCCGCATTGACAAACGAAATCACAGAACAAAATATACTCAAAAGAGATCGAACACGCATCACTAAGGCCTTTGCCAGACACTAGCGAACCGCGCCACTGAGGTCCTATTCTCATTCTTCGTGAATACGACCAAGCCGTGTTTGGGAGTCCACGTATAGTATTCATCAAACCAATAAGTCGATTAAAAATGAACCACATTGTTCTACTGAATGTAGGTCCATAAACGGTCAAATATTGTACGGTACGTTGCAACTGGATGAAGTTAAAATTCCCGTTGTACAATATGAATTATCAAATTCACGATGATTTTTGGAATAAAATATATTTTAATAAATGCTTAATTATTTATTTTTAAATACATAAAAATCTTACTTAATAAATAATAAATAAATCAATAATGCTGGATATTTTCACACAGCATCATCTAGCCCCAAACTAAGCAGAGCTTGTATTATTGGAACTACATGACTGATATACTACTTATATCCATTTTTGTTTGAAAATACATACATATTATACACAGAAAACACCCGAGACCTATATTTGCAGATCATACAAAAATCTATCCCGCGGCAGGAATGAAACCCGCAACCTTCTGCGTCTCAGGCGGGCCTTCGCCCACTACGACACAGAGGTCGTACTTACGCGTAGGTCAGATTGAACTTTTTTTTTGAAGCCCTAATCTGATGTCAAATCGAGGCTCATTCTACCCTAGATTCTCATATTTACTTATTTATCTTTAAAGAGATCAAGTTGATGTTTTTTTACTAAATTACTTAAACTGTCCGCCTTCCCCAACAGAAACAGCGTAAAAATACACAATTACCTGCAATAAATCGGTACTGTCTGTCGCGCCGCTTATCGCTCCAGTGACACAGTTGTGAGACTAACTTATGGGGCGATCTTAAGCCTGCCCTTGGGAAATATGAATTTTACATTATATCATACTAGCTTCTGCCCACGGCTTCGCCCGCGTGGTACCCGGATAAAAAGTAGCCTATGTGTTATTCTGACGTATAATCTATATTACTGTTAAGTTTCATCAAAATCCGTTCAGTATTTTTTGCGTGAAAGAGGAACAAACATCCTCACAAACTTTCACGTTTATAATATTAGTAGGATAGGATAGTAAGATGTATGAAGGATCGCCAAAAATTTTGTGTGTTGCTGAATTCTTATTTATTTTTATTAAATATATAAACAGCTAACAGACACGTATGGGTGTAACCCCACGCTAGGATTCCCTGTGTCGTGAGTCTCAGGACGAAGAGTAATACAACACTCGACTCTGTAACAATTATACACTAACATTACTTTTACAAACTTCAATTTCGAATAAAGGATCTTAAATCAGACAAAAAATTTATTCTTCTATATTAGTTTGGTCGCAAGGAATCCACGCCTATGATCCAAAATCTATCCCCTGTATGTATCTATCTATGTTATATAACTTCGCTTAAAACGCGAAAGTTTATGATTATGGATGTTTGTTACTCTTTCATGCAAAAACTACTGAACGGATTTTGATGAAACTTTACATTAATATAGCTTATACATCAGAATAATACATAGGCTACTTTTTATCCGGGTACCGCGGGGGCGAAGCCTAGGGCAGAAGCTAGTACTTTATAATGCAATTTGAAGCAAGACAAGAGCCCACATAATCTTTAAGTCCCTCACTATTTCTAAGCCTTTTACTCAGAATAATCAGAAGAGGTCATCGATAGCACTTACAAAACGTGAAATTACAGTGTGTGCATAAAATGCAGGACCGGTTTTGATGAGGTGCAATCCATCTGGCAGGTCGTGCGAGTGCATCTTGCGTAACTTGCGCAAGAATGCCTGGTGCCCTTGCTGCAAGAGAAATTACCTTGCACCTCTGTTGTTATATCTTCAAAAAGAAGGTTTTTAATTCTATGTTTCCTTTTTTGTGCAAGCTCACCGATACTCAATACTCAATACATTTATTGCTTTCACATGGTAGGTACATAGATGGTGTTTATAGGTAGGTATCTCACATGAACCCTGTCTAAGGGTATAGCAAAAAAACTAATAGGTACAATAAAATAAAGTCAAGGTAGGCAAAGTATTAATGTATCTGGCATAGAATAACATAATTAAGTAGGTTTAGTTTTTTTTTTCTATTGTTATAATTTTCATTAGTCAAAATAGGTACTTACGTCACTTTTTCTTTATTTTTAAGAAGGTTTGTTAGCTTTCTAGTGTAAATAATCTTTAATGTCATAGTAGCATTGGTCGATTAAGAATGATTTTAGTCTTTTAGTGAAAAGCGAATCTTTTTGTAGTTATTCAACTATGGTTGGTTCTACACGAGAGTTTTTTTTAATGATATTATAGGCATCCGTTTGGCTACAATCTGGTTGTAAGTGTCGATGTGGTCACGGATATAGCGCGCATATTTAGATGATCCTATTTACATTCGACTTGAAGAATCTAAAATTATACTTATTTATTTATACTTATTTTGCGGTGCAATGGAAAATCCTGCCGCTGAAGTGTGGTTGTCTGAAAACTATTATATAAAGTACTGATAGAGTAGAAAGCTGAAATTTTGAACATAGGTATGTTATATCACTTAAGCATGTGCTAAGAAAGGATTTTCGGAAATAAGACTTTTAAGTTAGAAATATGAAAATTTTAATTAAAACTACTGAGCGTAAATAAATGGTGACGTTTTTCAGGGTTTTTGGAATTTGACATATCCCCCCTGGAGGGTAAAATTTGTAAAGGAGTATAGGTTTATTTTAAAGTAGGAATTTGAAAATTTCAATTGTAGCTACTCATCATAAATAAATATGACGTGTTTCAGGGTTGGATAATGTGGATTTTCACATTATAAGGGGGGAAATGGGGGTAAAAGTGTGTATATGAGTTTATTTTTTAACACTACTCCACGCGTGCAAAGCCGCTGGCAACAGCTTGTTCAAACATGTCATGTTTATTTCAGACATTTATACTGATCTAGACTGTCCGAATCAGTATACATTACTGATGCCTAAGGCCGCACATCTATGAATTAGAAACGCCAGCAATTTATTGAAATATATTTTAAAATGCATTTAAGTTAAACAGCGCAACCTGGTGAAGTGTGGCATTAAAATACTTATACCTTTTTTGAAATCCTATATAACCTATTATAACAAAAAATGCATGTCAATCGATTTCACCATTTCCATCGCCCATAATAATAATAATAATAATAATAATAATAATAATAATAATAATAATAATAATAATAATAATAATAATAATAATAATAATAATAATAATAATAATAATAATAATAATAATAATAATAATAATAATAATAATAATAATAATAATAATAATAATAATAATAATAATAATAATAATTCTCGACATTTTCACACAGCATCATCTATCCCCAAAGTAAGCAGAGCTTGTGTTATGGGAACTACATGACTGATATACTACTTATATATATATTTTTTGTAAATACATACATATTATACATAGAAAACACCCAGACCCGAGACAAATGAATGCAGATCATACAAACATTTGTCCCGCAGCGGGAATCGAACCCGCAACCTTCTGCGTCTCAGGCGGACCTTCGCCCACTGCGCCACAGAGGTTGTCAAATAAAAATCTACCCTTGCCCTATTGCACAAAACTCATTATACTCGGACAATCCAACAAAGGAACAAACAACCTTATTAACTCATACACAGGTTCCTTGATTCGTGGGTAAACATGTAGCTATTCATATTGTAAAAACGGGAATTTTCACGTACTGCACTATCGGTGAAGGCACCGACTAAGTTTCGACTCATTCCGAGAATCTTCATCAGGGTGAGTGGTTGCGACTTTCTCCTTCCGCGTCGCGCCGTGCACTACCTCACCACCGATAGTGCGGTACGTGAAAATTCCCGTTTTTACAATATGAATAGCCAAGTACACGATAGTTTTTGGAATAAAACATGTAGCTGTTTAGGTATATATATCAACGCCATGTCTAATCTTGTAAGTACAACCTCTGGGGTACAATACAATGTTGGTACCTGTACGGAGTTCACGAGTAGCACTTTGAAAAAATTATTTACTTGCCGATACGTTAGATTACCAGTTAAAAGGTATTTTTATCTAAATGCCAGCCTTGAGTTATGCAATAACGAAGCATGGAATTTTATATCCCTGCTATCGTTATAATAACTCTTTATTGGTTCGACAACGAGGAAGCAAATTCCGTAATAACAAGGTCAAGTTATATGCTATGATAAAGTTTAATTAAATTAATTTGAGATGATTTGTATGAAAAATATTGCTTAGCCTGTTCCATTTTATTGTTTTAATACAATTTAATAAAAATTTAAATTTACTGGGTGTAATAAGACTACTATTCGCTACTATTCGCTGATGACATAGTCTTAATGGCGGAGTCACTAGAGGAGCTGAACCGGATGCTGAACGACCTAGCTTCAGCCTCCCGATGTATCGGTCTTGGCATGAATTTGGATAAAACCAAAGTCATGATCAATGGCCACATTGTTCCAAGACCGGTGGTTGTACATGGCCACCTTCTCGAAATTGTTTCCGAATATACTTACCTTGGGCAGATTCTGCAGTTGGGTAAAAACAATTTCGAGAAGGAGGCCAAGAGGAGGATCCAGCTAGGCTGGGCAGCGTTTGGAAAACTACGTGGAGTTTTCTCGTCATCTATACCGCAATGCTTGAAAACAAAAGTTTTCAATCAGTGCGTCCCACCCGTCATGACCTACGGAGCTGAGACGTGGACACTCACGATAGGGCGGGTCCACTAGTTCAAAGTCGCTCAGCGAGCTATGGAAAGAGCTATGCTCGGAGTCTCTCTGAAGGATAAGATTCGTAACGAATACATCCGTCAGAGAACCAAAGTTATCGATATAGCTCAACGAATTAGCAAGCTGAAGTGGCAATGGGCCGGTCATATCTCGCGAAGAACCGATAACCGCTGGGGTAAACGTGTTCTTGAGTGGAGACCGCGACTCGTAAACGTAGTGTAGGACGCCCTCCGGCCAGGTGGCATGACGATCTGCGAAAGACTGCAGGCAGATGCTGGATGCGGCAAGCTGAAGACAGGGCGCTATGGCGCTCATTAGGGGAGGCCTATGTCCAGCAGTGGACTAATATAGGCTGATGATGATGATGATGAATAAGACTACTCCCGAAAACGGATGGCATAGGTAAACCGAAACCTTTTTTTTGAGCTGGGGAAATGCGTAGGCATTTCCCTTCCACCACGGGGTTGGTGAAAGGGGGTATGTGAGACTCAAACCCACTAAAATCCCCCCGTTCAATAATCCCCCGCCGCAGTGTGGCAAGATAGGGTCGCGTTAGCATTCACCATCTTACCCCAACGGGTGGCCCAGGAACCACCAGGACCCCGCTAATGTGTGGGGCCGTTCAAAGCGGCAGAGTCCCCCGATCTCCGCCAGTGACCCCACAACTGCGCCCTGAGAAGGGCGCCCCCTCCTACTTACGCTGTCCCTCACTCCAAGCCTGACCGGTATGGGTAACCCTGCCGGTATAGCCTTGAAGATCATTGGGACGCGCAAGTCGACCAAAGCAGCGAGCTACGTAAACCTACTGGCCCTGGAAATTTATAAGTTACAAAAGAGGTAACGTTAATGTTCACTTTTACCCATATACAACTAAAATAAATTTTAATCGGGAATTTAAAAAACACAAACAATTAAAAAAACGGGTTTTATTAAGATTTATCTGCCCATTGTAATTTTAGTTATATTCTTTTTTATTATTTTGTGGTGTACAATCAAGTATTTTCATTCATTAAATTTTTCAGGGCAGGCCTGAAGACACAGAGATCTGCAACATAGAATTTTTCTGGTGATGCAAATGTGAACAGGCTATGGTAAACGTTATATAGCGGGCATTTCCCCAAGTTGGAATTACTTGAAAAGACTCACAGGTCTTTCCAAAAATCATTGCATCCTTAACATAACCTAGATGTTGCCAGATAAGGATGCTGGATGAACGTATACAATATCCTCCCAACCCACTAGCTATGATTCAGAAAAGATTTCATATCTCAGAGAATCAGAGAAGGTCAATTTCTATGTAAATTATGTAAATTCTTGCAGCAACCCGTCATAAGTGACTGCTGTGGGTGGTTGGCGCCTCTGACCATTTCTCAGATTATAAAGTGGGTATTATATTATTTCGAAGGCCATAACTACGTAGTACTATATTATACATCAGAAAACTATAGAACAAACAAATTAATATAAACAAATGAAAGAAATAAACGGAAGAGGATGTGTCGAAACAAATCTATTTATATGCAAAGAGTTTCTCATCTCGAAGAAACTCTTTGCATCATTATCGAAAGAATATAAAAAAGCCTCATGTCAATGATGTGTACTTAAAATATATACGCATATAGAAGGGCGATTAATACCTCGCCTTTCGTCGCATATAGAAGGGCGATTGTTACCTCGCCTTTCGTAAACACTGTTAAACAGATTTGAACGTGAGAAAACAATAGTTTAGACAAGTCGATAAATCGTAAAAGAGTATCGTATGGCGTAATCGTAAGCGTATTTGTATTTTTTTCCTTGCTTATAAACACAGAAGACCGAGAAGATACGATAATCGTAGGCTACCAAGAGTGATGGAAACTCTCTCCATGTTAATAACCCTTTGAGGTTCCAAAGTTACGTCTCTTAAAGTAATAATTGGAAAACTTTCGAAAGAGTTTTAGTTTTATATGAAAAATTAAAACTATGTTTCATTATTGAAAAACGTCGAGAGGATATTAAAGCTTTGTTTTTCAGTGATAGTATTTTTATCATATTTCGACGAATTTGTCCATGATTTTCAACAAAGTTCAAAAGTTGAACTACGTGTAAGTACATATATAAATAAAAACTGTTTGATCTAAGCTACAGAGCTAATATTAAAGCCAGTCATGATAAAAGCAAATTAAATGAAAATAAAAGAAAATGTCCATTGAATTATGGAATAAGATTATTTTAAAATTACACACAAAATATGTATGAAGAGCCTAGCTGACCTATAGCTTTTATAATTTTCTTATAACGGTAGTGAACTTATAGAAATTAAATCTAGCTGTAATATACTTGTACGTAATCTACGATAATCGATAACACTCAAAACATTATATTTTACGAAATAAGAATGCTAAGATTCCTCGCAATATTTCTATTTGGACTTTCATTGTAACTTTTACCGATGAGCAAACATTGTGATTTATTACATAATACCTAATAATTATGAATTCTAACATAACCGCAGACAGCCTGACAGACGGACTGTCGAAATCATTTGAGACTCATCCAGTGCTCCGCCGACCTATCGTGTCAATATATTATAGCCAGAATGAATACTTAGTTATGTCATAATATCAGGTAGAGACAGTGTTTACAAATCCAAATCAAATAGGTTAGGTAGGTCAAAAGGTCTTAGAATTGAGAAAATACTCGTGATTTGAAAAGTTAATTATATCAACAATATTGTATTTATTTTAGGTGCCAATTGAGAAATTTCGGGCTCAAATGGAGCTGGACAGGGCCACAGGCAGGGCATATGTCGGGGCGTTGTTATGACATGTGGAGGAGGGTACTTACTGAGTGGTGGCCCTGAGACGGTAAAAGAATCGCATGTCGTCTGCCGCTAAGATGGTAAGATAACATACTCTAGACAAAAACAACAATGGTTGGTTTCGTCTAGAGGATGTTCACAAACGGAAGATTTTGAAGAATGCTAGGGAAAGCTATGGAAATTCGAAAATATACAAATTTTAACATAGAAGATTTGATTGGTAAGTCCTGTTATGAAAATAGTAAAATTCTACATAAAGCACCATGTTAGGCTTCAAGATACAATGAGTGATTACTGCATAAATCGGAACGTTTACGACTATTTATGTCTAACAATCGCTAAAACCTAAAACGTTAATCCTACTAATATTATAAACGTGAAAGTTTGTGAGGATATTTGTTCCTCTTTCACGCAAAAACTACTGAACGGATTTTGATGAAACTTTACAGTAATAAAGCTTATACATCAGAATAACACATAGGCTACTTTTTATCCGGGTACCACGCGGGCGAAGTATTTTTTTAACTTAAATGTGAACTCGCCTATCCATGAAACAATACTCGTAAGGCTCAATCTCCAAAACAAAAAAATTCCACCTTAAAGTAACAATTTTGAATAGGAGTTTTTTTTGTTGGATAGTTTGGCTTGTTAGCTACCTTGGGCACTCAGAATTATTTATCTAACGTTATTGTAAATATATTTAAAAAAATCCTTAACCTTGAAAACGTGATTGCTCTGGGCTGTCCCAACTCCAGTTTGATTCAGAAAACCGTTCGTAACTTTTTTGTGTTGAAACATTACGACATTTTATTTATTTATCTAACATTACAAAAGGTCTATTTGTATGGAATTAAATTAGATTATAACAATAAATGAATAGTTTCGCTTCAATTCGAAAAATAAGTTATGTCCCCGCGTTTTTGTTCATCGCTCTGGACCAACATGAATCCGTGTTCACATTCCTAGCTGAACGCTTTATCCAATGCGCATTTTCGCAATGCGCGCTGTCATCAGCTGTGCTCTGTCTACCGATGGGGACGGGCATTATTTATTTATTTATTTATGGTACATTTTTCTGATTTGTTATTCACTTTGTTTATGTTTCAATTCAATAATAAGAACTGTTTTAGGGATATATTTGTTGTATATAAATTATAGCTTTCTATTGTTTTGCATCTCTGCAGAATCATTAAATTAGTTACTTTTTTTGATTGATATGGCATTGATCGCTCTGGTCAAAAAGACCAGATCGATCACAAAAATTAATTTTATGATAAAAAGGAAGCATTTTTTATACCTTAAAGTCATAAAATATTACAGTGCAGATGCCCACCTTATTTAGTGCTTCTGACTATGCTCTTAGACCATCATCGAAGAACTTGAAGATTTGAGATGATGTCTACCCTGCTTGTCTTACGTGTCGAGCTATTTAAGACCATTAAGACGTTTAAAAAAACCGCGCGACTTTTTCTCAGTTTCAAAAGTTTAATAAAACTAAACAATTATTATAAAGTTGTAGAAATAATGCTTCCAAAAAAAAAGACAAGAAAGCAAGAGCGAAAGAAGTTGGCTGAGCAACGCAGAATGGCTAAAATAAGCTTCTGGCAGCTTCTCTACGCTCAGGCTTAGAAAATCGAGGGAAACCTAAAGAATAAGAATGAGAATAATTAAAGAATAAGAAAAAAAGTTTTGATAGTGTTTTTTAGTAATTTTTATACTTAACCTAAGTAAAATAACGGTATCCAAATAATAAATTACGATGACAGTATATAATGTAGCGTGTGATTTAGATAAAAGTGTTTAGATGGCCTAATTGCCCTAAACTGATGTGGTTTGACTATTTTACAATAAAAAAAATAACTGATTTATAGTGTTTTTCTAATAAAAATCATGCTTTTGTTGATGGCTCTGGCATCAATATTGATCGCTCTGGTCTCGAAATTTTTAAACCCAAATATTTCGAAAACTGGTTAAGAAAATTAGGGGCCATTATAAAAATAAGTTTATTTAGACACTTCACTTGCTTTTTAAATAACAATATTTAAAAAGCACCAGAGCGATCAACCAAATACGCTGATTTTGAAGATTGACCCGTAAACTCAAATTAATAACACGCACTCACTCACCTTCTCACTAACGTGTGTTACTTACCCACATAAACACATCCACCATACACATACATACATCTCTTGTGGACTGTTATCAACATATTGTATTTTTAGATCATCTTTTTTTCACTATCTGGTAGGCATTTTTGTTTTTTGTTCTATGCAACTTTTATTAGATAGCTATTAAAAGCAAGTACCCATGTATCATCCATACTATCATATGTAATTCTTGTACGATACGTGGAGTGGGGCACTGGTGACCTTTAACACAGTTTTTTTTTAAAACCTCTCTCGGGCACTACATTACATTCTTACAATAACGAGTCTTATTGAAATCTCTATTCTCTTATATAATTTATTTTTTATAATATAATTACCTACTTATTTAAAATAAATAGAGTAATACATGTCTGCACTAAGATTAGGCAAAGACTAAGACGAGTTGATCGTATTCGTCCGAAGCACGGGTCCTTTTTGATGGTACTATGGCTACGCATTAAATTATAACTGAACCGAAATAAAAGCCGACTCGGTAATATTACAAAATTTATAAAGAAACTAAGTTAATTAATCTTAAACAACTATACAAATAGAATACGTGCATTCCCATTCGAAAAATCCATAACAAAACGATCCATACTAACCTAGCCTTTCCAACAACTAAGCAAATCACAAAGCAAAGCCTATCCAGTTATATTCTTCTACTAAAGGTTTGAACAAACTATGGTAAAAAATGATAGGCTTCGAAGGCGCACAGCTGTATAATAAACTACCCTCAAATATAAAAAAAAATCTCATTTAACGTGTTTAAACACAAATTAGCCCATCATATTACCAATAATGCATCTCTGCTAAAGACACGTTAAATGGGCAAAACCTAAACTTAAAATTATATAAGAATGACCTACTTTCAGATTAGTAATTAAGATTGTCTTGTTCTCATGGAAGTGCCATCTGTTTGTCTTTTTGAGAATAACTAAACCTTAAAAACCTAATATGAGGTATCTATCAAAATTTCAGGTCTAAGACAGATCAAGTTAACAAGACTAGTTATTGATTAAATTACATTATTGGTCAACGCCACCGGAATTAAACCCACGACCTTGACGTTGATGAAGCAGGCGAAGTCAAAAGTTCAGTGCTTATCAGTCGTAAATCAATTATTTTACCTTGCTATTCAAATTCCTAATAACAGCTTAGCCATCATATAGGTAGGCCGTTTTGATAGGTAAATAAGTAATTTTGACAGAAAAAAAAAGAATTACGTAGAAGGACCACGTATTCTTTAAGAAATCGGTTATAATAAATTTATATATAAAAAAATTGAACCTTCGTCTTCTTTTTAAACCTTTTAAAATCTTCCATTAATTAATTGTAATAAGCGCTACCGCCTTAATTTTTTAATTGCTCTTGTTCATCTAAAGGTTGTTTGGAAGAGGTTGCTTCAAAAGCTAAGTCAACTAGATGACCCTTTATACCTAACTCTAATTGAAAACATTTTTTTTTCTTTACAGGTATACGTATTAATTGAATTCTTCATTTGTATTTTGGTATTTTATAATTTATATTAATTCGTTCACAATAAAAATAAAAGAAAATGATAATCACAGTGAGAAATCATTTCTCTAACGTAGGTAGATATTTAGCCAACTAGTTTTACATAAACTACTTTAATATTGGTATAAATGAATGTCCACTTTATAGTTTTGTGTTCTGGTCAGTTTATTAAAATGTAACTCTTCGGAAGGTTCATTACCATACACAACTCAAGGTCAGATCTATAAAAACAGGTAGATCCACCTACATCTATAAAATAGCTAATCCATCTTTTGATTTAAATTCAGCTTACATGCCCGAATCCAACTTACCTTTAAGCATTATTATGGCTACTCGGGATTTCCTAAAGAGCAAGTAATGCCTGCTTTACATGAAGCCAGACAGACAGCTGGTAAGTAGATTTAAATGACTTAAGAGTTGTCTACGTAAAAAAAATACGGTAGCTCATACATTCTTATAAAACCGTTTCAAGTCCAAAATTGCTAATAATATAAATACCTACTTAATTAAAATTATGTAAAATAAAGTAATTTAGTTGAATCGATAAACTTTGTATAAGAGACCATATTCGAAAATGTTTAATTAACTACTATTTATTCTGACATACCTATATATTATTACTAGCTTCTGCCCACGGCTTTGCCCGCGTGGTACCCGGATAAAAAGTAGCCTATGTGTTATTCTGATGTATAAGCTGTATTACTGTAAAGTTTCATCAAAATCCGTTCAGTAGTTTTTGCGTGAAAGAGGAACAAACATCCTCACAAACTTTTACGTTTATAATATTAGTAGGATATTAAGTAAGATTATAGTAGGATAATACCTACATTATAATTATTTTTTGTTATTATACCTAGGGTACATCTACTTTGTTTTGTTAGAGGTAAAACATACATAATATTATATAATTAAAAATAAATAGTTTTTTTACACTACTTGAGACAAAAGTAAATTAAATCCATTCCTAAATTGCTGAAAAGTAAAAGACATACAAATTACAAGTAAAACTGATGATTTGTATGGTCTTAGAGCGGTTAAGGCTTAAAATAAAACATTAAATTAATTTATTTATAAGAGGTCGTACATAGGTTCGATATGTGCAAGATCGAGGCGGATGGCACAAACGAAGAGAGGCATACATATGCCCAGCAGTGGGATGAGACAGGCTTTAAATAATGATACTGATAAAATAATAAGATTAAATTATTTGTCTCGGGTCTGGGTGTTTTCTATGTATAATATTAATGTATTATATATGTACAATCACCAGTAAATCAGTCATGTAGTTCATAACACAAGCTCTGCTTAATTCAGGGCTAGATTTTGGAGTGTAAAAAATGTCCAGCATTTACAAAAAAATCAATTTCGGGATTTATTATTCTATGTAGTATGAAAATAAGGAGTTATCTGACTTAAAATATAAAATAAATAACTGATTAGTCAGATCTGGTATATAGTCAGTTCAACAGTGTTGAAAGAAAACTATCCGAAATTCTGTGTATAGATCGTTCCATTGTCTTGCCATCCTGCCGAATAGAGGCTAGGCCAAACTGGAATGTACTTTCGTGGTATTACGACGCGCTCACCTTGACACGGGACGAATGTCGCGCCGCATCTTATAATTACGGAATAAAATAATAAAAATCTATAACTCTGAGACATTGAAGACACCCATTCACCGCGTGATTGATGCGTTCGCGTTGTTGAAGGCAACACGATATTTTGAAGTGCCGTTAATTTTACTCCCGACTAACCTACTCTTTTCTTATTCACTCTGCTTTAGATCAATGATCTAACCAAGTAGCCTAGTAAAAATTTACTAGTGGATAATGTTAAAAGAATCAGTGTTGGGAAAAATATCGTTTTGCTTTGTAGAGACTCACTTCATGCGTCGAATTCAGTCAACCGTCAAGAGCAATAGATTTTCGCACACACATTTTTTTTTGAAAAATCTGATGCCTGGTGTGATTTGAACTCACAACGTTCAGATCTAGTATTATGAAATTAAATTTGGTTGAAATAACTGTTAATCTTAAAGTTAAAAAATACTCATATGGCCGAAATAGATAATTTTTTTATGAAAAATTAAACAACGAAAAACTTGTACATTCCGTTACCTCTAGAAGAGCCTCTAGAATAGGGACAACCAAAACACTGGTTGAACTCCTTTCAAAAGCTGAAAGTAGCTTTTCTCGTGAGACCATGGACCAATACGTTTTGATTGACACGACTAGCGCGCGATGTTCGGCATGCATAATTAATGCCTACAATAGAAAAAAATACTAGTCGTAAGCAGAATGGACACCCTCAAAAAAATTGACTTTAGTGCCTACCAACATGTTTGTTACTAAAAAGATAACCTACGAGTGAGTGACACTAAATATATTAAGAAAAATACACGCACATTCATTCATATTCACAATTATTGCCATCATGTACACAGTTTAGTATTTTATAGGTTTTAAAATAATACATAGGAAGGTAGGTAAGTACATGAACGCCGTTAGGGCGCTGCAACTTTGAGTTCGATTATGTAGGTTGCTCAGTAACTCTTTTCTAAGCTGTGATTATGCTTTATGGCATTTTTACCATAAAGCATAAACAGAGCTTAGAAAAAGTTAGCTGGAACAAAATGCTACATAGTATTAGGTTCGCCTATTTATGTACTATTACATGTACTTGATAAATTGACAGTTACAGAATTTAAATTATCGTGGTTTGGTATCATTTTAGACTATACCACGTACTTTACTATTCTTCTACTAACGTTTCGTTGGCCATTTAGAGGACCATTGGTTCAACTTGTACCTTCTGTGAGGGCATAATAACGTAGGCGTTACAAGTATATCAAAATAACCATTCTGCTCATTGGTAACTCTATGCCGCTACGGTTTTTGATGATTTGTACATTAGAGATTACAGCACGTACCTCATGCGCTGACAAGAAGCAGCTAAATAAATACGAAAATATTTGCATTGTATTGCGACGAAAGATAAATTCAGATTAGATTGCTAATCTTTTCGTAATTACTTGTACGTTTGGAGGCTTAGCAAACCGTGCTGGTTACGTAAAAACAATTGATTGAGCTGCCCACAATTTTCTGTCTCTATTATTCATTAAAAAAATACAGGCTTAATGATTGTGTAAAAATATCAACACAATAATTACGTCTCCTATGAATAAAACTAGTTACTAAATTGACGGGTAAGATCACAATTTTAATGGAATTAACACACTATAAAAAACACGTATTTTGTGATAGTAAAATTCCTAGTATGTTAGCTTTCCGCCCATATTATTATTTTTGACTTAGCAATAATAGATATCGAGATACAAGCGATTCATTAATCGCGGGGCGTCCGTAATTTTGGGTTCGGTCCGTTGTCCCCCAGTCCCGTATTCACCCGGTCCGTTCTCCCCCGATTAAAATAAAGTTTATGTCAATAATTTTTGTCGCTTAACATCCAATATTTTACTTTTTACATTACTAAAGCCGGACACATTTGTGCCTACCAGTACTTTTTATAAGAAATTGCTTCGGTAAAAATTGATCGTACCTAAACCAAATCGGGGGAGAACGGACCGGGTGAAAACGGGACTGGGGGACAACGGATCGAACCCGTAATTTTCTACGATAACATGGCTCGCGACCTAGGACGTACGAGTTGTTATCAAGTGAAAACAATGAAAATAACATAAATAATAAGCTAAATAACTATAAATGAATACATTTTTTTAAGTTTCGCCAACAGTTTACACATGAATACGAAATTAGTAGCTAATAAGTTATAAACTAGTAAACAGTTATAGGCATACAACACATATATTTATAATATTGGTAAACTAGAGGTATTGTAATATAAAAAATACTCGTAATATAATATTGTATAATTCGAAATTAATTAAACATTATTTGGTAAGTTTATAACCAAGTAATCAATAGTTCATCCTCTCAAGAAAGTGTTCTCGTACAGACCTTTTTAAGCTCTGGGGGGCTAGACAAATACCACTTTCTGTTGTCGTTAACGCCTGCGGAAAGATTAATATGTATGGAAATGACATTAGCTGTGGAAATGACACGTGACAGCTGCCAAGTTTTACCTTGACAAATTTGCGTTAGCTTGAAAGGAAAGGTAAGCGTGAGGTATTTGTCTAGCCGGGGGGGTCTAGACAAATACCACTTTCTGTTGTCGTTAACGCCTGCGGAAAGATTAATATGTATGGAAATGACATTAGCTGTGGAAATGACACGTGACAGCTGCCAAGTTTTACCTTGACAAATTTGCGTTAGCTTGAAAGGAAAGGTAAGCGTGAGGTATTTGTTAGCCCTGGGGTCTAGACAAATACCACTTTCTTTTGACGTTAACGCCTGCGGAAAGATTGAATTGTATGGGAATGACATTAGCTGCGGAAAGTCACGTGACAGCTGCCAAGTTTTACCTTGAAAAAATCGCGTTAACGTGAAAGGAAAAGTAAGCGTTAGGTATTTGTCTAGCACCCCTGTAATGTTAAAGGTTTTGTGTGAAGGGAAGAAGCAACATGAGTTTCTGTTAACGCAAAAGCGTTCTCTTGGTAATCCTGCCAAGCCTTGATCTAGTTTTTTTCAACCGCGAATGAAGAAATGTGCAATTCCTAAATCAGCCGCTACGGGCTCCATACATTTCTTCATACAAACTACGCGTTCATGCGGTTATTCCAAAAACTATCGTGAATTTGATTATCCAAATTGTAAAAACGGGAATTTTCACGTACCATACTATCGGTGAAGGCACCGACTAAGTTTCGACTCATTCCGAGAGTCTTCATCAGGGTGAGTGATCGCGACGCTCTCCTGGTATCCTATTAATAGCCCAGTTTTCAAACCATTCTAAAATGTTTATGTTAAAAACCGTATGGTCTTAGTGGGCTTAACAACTACTTCCGAACTGAAAGTCATGGGTTCAAACCCGACCAATGGTTTTTACCACTCGAAAACTTTTCATGTTAGGAAAACATCGTGAGGTAACCGACATGCCCTAGAATCAAAAATTTGAAGGCATGTGCCATCAGTTAGTGTACCAACGATCACCGATGTGCTTAGAACCTGTCACGTGGAATGCTAACTACTTGCAAAACACGGTCACGTGCATGTAATGTTTGGACGTGCCTCTGACCATCCCTTGCTTGGTATCCTCAAATATCTACGCAATGAATATGTATCTGGGGATAAATATCATGGGGATTGTATTTTAAAAG
Source organism: Perizoma flavofasciatum (assembly GCA_958496245.1). Lineage (NCBI taxonomy): Eukaryota > Metazoa > Arthropoda > Insecta > Lepidoptera > Geometridae > Perizoma > Perizoma flavofasciatum. The sequence continues at coordinate 20,017,391 of OY292419.1, read as the reverse complement.
TTTTTCTCGTGAATCCTATCATCCTACTAATATTATAAACGTGAAAGTTTGTGAGGATGGATGTTTGTTACTCTTTCATGCAAAAACTACTGAACGGATTTTGATGAAACTTTACATTAATATAGCTTAAACATCAGAATAACACATAGGCTACTTTTTATCCGGGTACCAAGCGGGCGAAGCCGTGGGCAGAAGCTAGTATTGAATATGCTTCAACATTCATATTTTTAGTTAACCAATAACGGTTATTTAAAGAAAATAACGGATTGCACACGAATAATAACATTATTTCCATTTATCCTTTGTTTTTATAAAGGCATCGCCCACACACCTGTGAACAAAGCATTTCACAATAAGGTGTACCTATACAAAAACCTGGCAATATTTTAAAACCTGGATTCGATTTGGAGAGTAGCTCATGTATGATATTTTTTTATTCTTCACCGGTTTTTTCAAGGTCACCCTGCGACAGGTTGATGATCTGATAACCCCCTAATTTAACTAACAAAATGACAATGGGAAACAGTTGATTTTGACAGGAATAGCAATGTAGGCAGATGCTGGATGCGGCAAGCTGAAGACAGGGCGCTATGGCGCTCATTAGGGGAGGCCTATGTCCAGCAGTGGACTAATATAGGCTGATGATGATGATGATGATGAGTAAAGTCCAAAACTTTGATAACTTGAAAGGTGACACTTTTTCAGAGGCCCCTTTAAAGATTTAACAAAGTCTACTTATTTTCAAGTTTTAGAAGTTTCAGACATTACTACGCCTGGTAAGCTGATAGCCATTACCATTTTATTAGTGTAATTAGGGGCCAGGTTGATGTATTTTGAGCACTAGTGGTGGAGTGACTTTCGATACGAAGGTTGTATGTTCGAATCCCGTCGTAGACAAATGAATTTTACTCGAAACTTATGTGCGCAATGTTAGTAAAACAGCTCTCAAATGGTGTAGGAAAACACTGTGTAAAAATCAGTATGTCCTTAAATCAATAATTTTAAGAGCGGTGGCACATGTACAAAAAGAGCATCTTTGAGGCGCACTTCATTATTTTATTAATGTGGGCGGTTTACACAATTATCGGTCTATGAATATTTATGGTTATGATTTATAATATCGAAACAATTCAACCACGGTGGGACTCGAACCCGTGGCCTTCCGCTTGGTATACCAACTAAGCCACGAGATCTTTTCCAGCCTGGTTGAAATTCTTGGATGTATCAGCTCGAAGGCGAGGCGCTTCTTGGGATGGCTTTTTGGAATATCATAAATTCTTGTAATTTCTCTTAAGTGTGAGTCTTACAGGGTAAATAATAACTTTATTTACCAACTAGCTGCACCCCGCGGTTTCACCCGCGTAAGTTTCGATTTTATACTCGTGATAACTTCGAAATTAAATGTCCGATTCGAAAGATTTTTATTTTACTGCTACATAAATACCCTTGATGATAAAACTATTTATTTGAATAAGATTTAAAAGTACGATACGAATGTAACCAACTTTTGTTTCTACCGGCGGCGATTTATTAAATTTTAGAACACAAAAGCTGCTATTGTGACTTAACTATGTTAGTGAGATATATGCCCTCGAGGACTTTTTTGTAGGTAATAATGTATACTTTAATCATGTAGTACATAATTTTTAGGTATCATCAATAGTTTTCTCAGCGCGCGCCAAATAATAAAACTTATAGGCAAAATTTTGCTATGGTTACATTATTGCATATTTTCCTAAAAATCCCTTTTTTTTAAATAAATTATATCCACTGTTACTTCCTGATAATTTAGCTTTCTATTAGTTTAAAAATGGTTAAAATCGGTCTAGTAGTTTCGGAGCCTATTCGGTACAAACAAATAAACAAACAAAAAATATTTCCTCTTTATAATATTAGTATGATATATAAATATAGATATCGATTATAACGAATAGTCGTTACTCTGACAAAAAGCGTCCGCCTTTGATCTTCGCCGCGCGTGTCATCACAAAAGGCACACAGATTCATCACAAGGCTCCGTACCTAATGTACCTATAAGGGTGTCTTGGGCGCAGATGACATGAACCCTGATGTTTAGCGCCGAGCGCGACATTAAAAATCACTTTTTATATTTTTACTATTATGAAAGGTGAAATTGCACTCTTCGGTTTGTGAAGTACTAAGGGCGCGTTCCGATTTCTATCGGTAAAATAATTACAAACTAAATTGTCCATAGTAGGTATATGAGTGGGGCAGCCCAATACAGTAGGTATATGAGTGGGGCAACCCAATCAATTCAATATAACTCTAATGATACCAACACTTTACATCAATGACTAATTCCCTAATAAAATACTGAACGACTTACATTATACTGTATGGTATCATAATTACTGTCATCATCATCATCATCATCAGCCTATATTAGTCCACTGCTGGACAAAGGCCTCCCCTAATGAGCGGCATAGCGCCCTGTCTTCAGCTTGCCGCATCCAGCGTCTGCCTGCAGTGTTTCGCAGATCGTCATCCCACCTGGCCGGAGGGCGTCCTACACTACGTTTGCCGAGTCGCGGTCTCCACTCAAGAACACGTTTACCCCAGCGGTTATCAGTTCTTCGCGAGATATGACCGGCCCACCGCCACTTCAGCTTGCTAAATCGTTGAGCTATATCGATAACTTTGGTTCTCTGACGGATGTATTCGTTACGAATCTTATCCTTCAGAGTGACTCCGAGCATAGCTCTTTCCATAACTCGCTGAGCGACTTTGAACTGGTGGACCAGCCCTATCGTGAGTGTCCACGTCTCAGCTCCGTAGGTCATGACGGGTAGGACGCACTGATTGAAAACTTTCGTTTTCAAGCATGGCGGTATGGATGACGAGAAGACTTCACGTAGTTTTCCAAACGCTGCCCAGCCTAGCTGGATCCTCCTCTTAACTACTTATAATTACTGTGGTGTTGGTAAAAAAAAAAAACATTAAAATAGAGGCATTTTATCTTCATGTGATTTATTTTGTATTTTTCAAACTTTCGCGATTACATAACATAACTATAGGTTTTATGGGTCTTTATCAGATTTACCTTTTTTATTTTTGTACTATAACTTTTCCGGATTCAAAAACGAATTCCCATTTTTTTTTCTGAAAGCAGTGATTGTCTTTTCAACATGTTCATTTTTGGAAAATTTTAAAACAGTCTACGTGTTTCCCGTTGTATAAAGAAGCAGCCCCTCGTCACTTCTCGCGATAAAACCAACCTAAAAAGAATAAGAAGAGATTGCTAACAACCGCATTTCAATCGGATACAGACAAACATACTACCCCTCTCTACAACATCTTACAGCTAATGCATATACGGGCTCCTTACATCGTGAGTAAAAATGTAAATTATCACTATCTATCTTTGTATGTGATTGCTATTGGCATTAAACAATGACTGAAATCTTCATTTTACGAGAGGATTCTTAAGTGCTCATTAAATGATATATTGGAATCGTGCTGTAGGTCATAGGTCGTGGGATCATTCCCGCCGGACTACCTGCACTAAAGGGCAAACATAAATGAATTATTAAAGAACAATGCGAGACTGAATTATATATCACTAGCTTCTGCCCACGGCTTCGCCCGCGTAGTAGCCGAATAAAAAGTAGCCTGTGTTATTCTGACGTGTAAGCTATATTACTGTAAAGTTTCATCAAAATCCGTTCAGTAGTTTTTGCGTAAAAAAGTAACAAACATCCATCCTCACAAACTTTCACGTTTATAATAATAGTAGGATAGGATATGGAGTATTTTACGTATATAATATACATATATATCAATGCCATTAGTTAGACCAGGGTTCAATGCCATCGGTTAGGTTCGAAGATGTGCTTGCAACCTGATGGAATGCTAAATACTCTGCAAATCGTAGATATGTACCATATATGAAATATTTGGAACACTAACCTATCGATGGTATGATGGATATATGTTTTAGTGGTGTGTCATACCAGTTTCTGAGAATTCATATTGTAAAAACGGGAATTATCACGTACTGCACTATCGGTGAAGGCACCGACTAAGTTTCGACTCATTCCGAGAGTCTTCATCAGGGTGAGTGGTTGCGACTTTCTCCTTCCGCGTCGCGCCGTGCCGTAAAAAAGTTTCTGAGAAATAAATAATGCTGGTTATTTTTCACACAGCATCATCTAGCCCCAAAGTGAGCAAAGCTTGTGTTATGAAATGTACATGACTGATTTACTACTTATATACAAACTAGCTTCTGCCCACGGCTTCGCCCGCGTGGTACCCATATAAAAAGTAGCCTATGTGTTATTCAGATGTACGAGTATGTATAAGCTATATTACTGTAAAGTTACATCAAAATCCGTTCAGTAGTTTTTGCGTGAAAGCGGAACAAACATCCATCCTAACAAACTTTCACGTTTATAATATTAGTAGGAAGGATTTTTTCTAAAGACATACATATTATACATGGAAAACATCCAGAGACAATGACGAACTCTGTGGCACAGTGGGCGAAGGCTCGCCTGAGACGCAGAAGGTTGCGGGTTTGATTCCCGCCGTAGAAAAAATGTTTGTATCTGCAAATATTTGTCTCGTAATCTGGGTGTTTACTATATATAATATGTATGTATTTACAAAAAATGTATTTAAGTAGTATATCAATCATGTAGTTCCCATAACACAAGCTATGCTTACTTTGGGGCTGGATGATGCTGTGTGAAAATCTCCATCATTATTTATGAATTTTATTTATTTAATTATTTGCAGATCATATAAACATTTGTATCGCGGCGGGAATCGATCCCCTTCTGCGTCTCAGGCGGGCTTTCCCACAGAGGTCATCAACTGCAAGTGAGTCTACTAGAAAAACCCATCATATTCTTGTCCTTATCCCACATTACGTGGGGTCGGCACAACATGTTTTCTTCCTCCACTCTCCTCTATCAGCCGTCATCTTAGTACTCACTCCTCTCTTAATCATGTCATTCTTCACACAATCCATCCATCTTTTCTTTGGCCTACCTCTGCTTTTATTCCCATCTACATTCATATTTAACAGTCTTCTCGTAATGTGACATTCTTCTCTCCTCATGACATACCCATCCTAACCTATTACTCCTCAACTTTTCCGTCACGGGTGCTACTTTCAAACTGATATACTCATTCCTTATTTTGTCCATTCTCGTAACTCCACACATCCATCTCAACATTCGCATCTCAGCTGCGTGCACTCTTCTTTCATCAATACCTTTAGTTGCCCAACACTCTCAACACTCAGTTAACATACAATACGACAGGTCTTATGATCGTTTTGTAAATTTTTCCTTTGAGCCTAAGGGGCATTCGTGGATCACATGTAGTCTACTAGAACTCATGAAAAACCCATGCTACGTAAATGTAGAAAACTTTCATCCCTCAACCCTCACAAAGTTATCCAATGGTAGCTGTCTGCGCAGTTTTTGCGAGCACAGGTGCAAGATTAGAAGTTGCGGAACAAAAACTATCGGTGACGGCGCGCTGCCACGATATTGGACATGTCCGGGGAAGTTTTTGCGGTGAAGGTGGAAGGTGGAACCGGACATGTTTAGTTGGCCTTTCTAAATAATTGATCGAGCGAGCAAAGTGAGCTAAGACTTTGTTTATTTCCAAGCAGATTACTGCTTGGCGGCAGAAACAGGGTCGGTCTTACAGGGGCAGAGGTTCTTAGCAATCCAAGCATTAGCAATTTCGCATTGCTGTGTTCCAATTTGAAGAGTATGGGTGCCGGTGAAATTACAGACACATGAGACATTTCACCTGTGATGTCTTAGGGTCGGCGGTGATATAAATAATAAATAAATAAATGCTGGACATTTTCACACAGCATCATCTAGCCCCAAAGTAAGCAGAGCTTGTGTTATGGGAACTACATAACTGATATACTACTTATATACATTTTTTTCTGTAAATACATACATACTCGTATTATAGATAGCAAACACCCAGACCCGAGACAAATATTTGCAGATAATAAAAACATTTGTCCCGCGACGGGAATTGAATCCGTAACCTTCTGCGTCTCCGTCGCCCACTGCGCCACAGAGGTTGTCAAAATCTTCCTCTGTGGTTACAAGCGTCCACAGGTTACGGTAACAGCTTACTAACTAGGTGGCTAGGTAGGCCTGGCTTGTTTGCCACTTAAGTAATATAGAGGTAAATAACATAATAATTAAAAGACATTCCATTTCAAAAAAACTATTTTCTCACGTGCTTACGTTATTTTGCATACTCGGGATGACACTCTTTCGAAAACATAATAATAATAATAAGCCATTTATTCCTGAATTCTAAACTAAAATAATAATTTACATAATAATTTAAGACGTTCATTCGCAAACATTGCAGTATTTTTTTATCTCTTAACTAGAGGTAGATTCGGGTATCCTTCAGGTTAAGACCTCCTCCATCCATCGCCACAGATTCCTATTACCAGTCTCGAATACGAACAAAAGTAAAATAGTCCACAAAAAATGTTTCGGCTAGTCGTGATTCCATGTGAGGATGATGTTTTTGAGTTTTACGGAAAAATAGCAGTCCCTCAGGAAGAAAAGTTTTATGGGATCTCTTTGGTATCATTCTCTATACCGGTACAACAAAAGAAGCATCAAAATCGGTTAAACATTGGTGAAGATATCAAGTAACAAACATAAAAAAGAGAACCTCAACCTTTTTTTAAAGACTGTCGAATAGTTAATACGATCTTCATGCAATTTAAACTGCTTGTCGTATTCTCGGGGTACCTCCCGTAAACGTATTGGTGGCATTATCTCAAAAACCAGACTTATCATATTTTATATCAAATCAAATCGAATCATTACATGTCAGCGTTTGGCTACAAATACCTTAACATGCAATCATTTGGTTTTAATCCTTAAATCTATGAACGTACTCGTCTCATCACTCACATAGGGCCCCTGGAACTTATATCAAAACTGCCATTTCCTAGATTAAAAAGGGGTCCAGGCAGAGTTCGAGATATTTCAATAAATCCCGTGTCCCCCACCTGCTGTCCATAAACACGCCATTACAGTCTCCAAGTCCTATGATGGAGAGCACAGCACCTACTCATAAAACTTAGAAATTTATTGCGAAAAAACACCATTGTCTGCGATATGTGAAGAAAGGTATTTTTATGAAAATTTTCTTCGGGTGTTACGTTTATAAAGATATTTTTTCGCTTCGTGATAATTTACGAGGGCTTATTTGTGTGGGTAACTGATAACTAACCTTTGCGACGATAAATAATATTTTGCTTACGGTCCATCCAGTACCTTTTTCTTTTCGTTATCATTATAACGAATAACTAATTTAACGAATGGGTACCAAAAAGTGTATTGGTAAAACAGATTTTCGGCTTATCGTACGTGTTTGAAAAAACATAATTTTTGCATCGCATCGGAGTAATAAATGAATAATATATTATGAGTAATAAAACTAGTCATCAAAAATTATCATATTAATTCTGCAATTGATTGAATGCCAAGGTTTTCCACAAATAAAACAAATGGAGGATCTTCAAAAGGAATGGATATGTTAATTTGACACTGCAAATATTAAGTTCACACATTATAATACCCGCACAAAAACCTTTCAGCCTTTTTATATAATACTAGCTTCTTCCCACGGCTTCGTCCGCGAAAAAGTAGCCTATGTGTTATTTTGATGTATACGCTATATTACTGTAAAGTTTCATCAAAATCGGTTCAGTAGTTTTTGCGTGAAAAAGTAACAAACATCCATCCTCACAAACTTTCGAACTTATAATAGTAGGACTATACATAACAAAAATATGTCCTTCATTTCTTAATTAAAAAAACTAATCTATTCACAGTTATACCTGCTAATAAGCCTTCGTTTCACATTATATGACATTAGCTGTGAAAATGTGACGTGACTGCTGCCAAGTTTTACCTTGACATATTTGCGTTAGCGTAAAAGGAAAACTAAGCGTGAGGTATTTGTATAAACAACCTGATCACTACAGGGTTTCAAATTCATAAGCCTAATTTGATTTACTAAGCACCTATAGTCATATAGGAAAATTAATAGCTAACTTGGGCCTAACCATGAAGTCTTATAGCGATTTTCAGGCAAAGATGTCACTTTCTGCTTTGCGATTCAGGACGCTATGGCGTAGCTAAAGCTTTGTCATTCGCAAAGAGTAATTTTGACATTCCATTCCAATTCAATTAGTTTGTTTCTAAAAAAAATTTTGACATTTACTGTTCCAATTACGTATTTATCTGTTTACTTGGTGTTTTGTAGCCAAATAGTTCAAGGAATGTAACTAACTTAGAATAAGAAATTTATAACTAACATTTATTATGATGATCCAATGTTGATTTTAATAAATAAATATGAATGAATAAAATTACTTTCGCGATCAGTAAATATAATTATTAGATTTTTATATTTCCCCACCGGAAATTAAAAATAAAAGGTAAACGCGATACGCATGAAATAAAATGAAACGCTTCAGAGTCGTTTTATGCTTAAATATCGAAGAAAAAAAACAAGATAGTAAATAGCATTATTTAAAGAAAATTATTATACTTTCAACCAGTATGAAACGTCTAATAGATACTTCGTGACTAATGTTGCCCGATGAAGAGTAAGGTGAGCATGTGAATATCTGAAAGGTTACGAACGTTTGACATGTCATACGATCATCACAAGCCCGTATTCTGTCGCTATATGGATAATAACAAATAATAATAATAATATTTATTTTTTCCCACAAAGGTTTCTTGGAGTAGGTATATAAGTCCTTAACTATTTGAGGTGAAGGAACTATACCTACTCTAAGAAACCTTTGTTTAACCAGCAATTATCTACGTTTTTTTGCATCTCGTCGAGATGCAAAAAAACATCCTCGTAACTATGTGCAAGTCAAAATAATTTACCTATTCAAACGTTCATTACCGACGACCGTGTAATGTACAGCCTATTCCTTATTTTTTATAATTAAATAACGCTAGGATAATGTCGATCACATAAAAACCCACTGCATTCCTTCGAGTCAAAATGCCGCGGTGGCGATAAAAGGTAAAATGTTATCAAATGTATGAAACTTTTCAGAGGAAAACCATAGTTTAATTTGATTTCAAATTGACGCAAGCCTTTTCATTGCCTTTGGGCCAAACGATGTTTTGAAAATCGACCATCTCATTCAGGTACAAAATACATAGTAGACATTATAGTGATACCAAAAACAAAACAATAATGAACAAATGACATAGTAGAGTTGTGAGTTTTGGAACATATTTTCTATAGTCTGAAAACCAGCGGTTTACCTATTAGATTTTGGTGCAGCATAATGCTGAGATGGGGACCTATTTGACCCCACGCTGTTTTGTGTGTTTATTATAATACTTTCGCACAAACAATGTAGTGCTAGGAGGACTTAATGCTAAAGCATTCTCTACCAGTCATCCTGGGCGTGCAAAAAGATGGTGTGGCGTGTCTAGTACAATGTACATACATACATATATTATAAGATACGTATAAGAATAATATATTTAATATAATTAATAATAATATATAAAAAAATTAAAATAAACTTAAACAAATAAAACACTTAAATATTAATTGATAGTGGCATCAGAGAGGAGGGAAGTTGAAGAGAAAAAGTAATTAATTGTTCATCTTCCGTGCTCCCGAAAGTGCTCCCGTACCGACTTTTTAAATGAGCCGATCTTGATTTTTAGCGGCAAAGGTCGTTCAAGGGGACAAATAAATATATTTTCTTCTATCTTATTTTATTTCTTAAGGCGATGACATCGCATGAACTATGCATTAATATAGAGCCGCTAGCAATCTCCAAATCTAAACAACACGCCGTAAAAGTCATTACAACGTGTAATAAGTTAGCAACAGCTAAAATATTCGCAGACCTATTACAATGGAGGTTATCGTCGCTGGCGGCGTACGCGTATAGGCTCACTGTACACGAACGACAATCCTATCCTACTAATATTATAAACGTGAAAGTTTCTGAGGATGGATGATTGCAAGGCCCATAATGTATGTCCAAGACCTCAGTTTAATCTTCAATTTTATTTATATTTTGTGTTTTACCCTGTTTGTTTATTGTTCTTTTATGGAAATAGATTTATCTGTAACCGGCCTCCCGCGACACCAGCTCTCTTGTAACTCTATATTTTTGGTAAATAAATGTATTTGGGGTTGTATTATTGGTATGAATGTTTGTTACTCTTTCACGCAAAAACTACTGAACAGATTTTGATGAAATTTTACAGTAATATAGATTATACATCAGAATAGCACATAGGCTACTTTTATCCGGGTACCACGCGTGCGAAGCCGTGAGCAGAGGCTAGTCCTAATAATAATATTATAAACGTGTAAGTTTGTGAGGATGGATGTTTGTTACTCTTTCACGCAAAAACTACTGAACGGATTTTGATGAAATTTTACAGTAATATAGCTTATACATCAGAATAAAACATAGGCTACTTTTTATTTTTTATCCGTGTACCATGCGGGCGAAGCCGTGGGCAGAAGCTAGTCGTAAATAAATAAACAAATAACAGGGTTTCAAATTCATAAGCCTAATTTGATTTACTAAGCACCTATATAGTCATATAGGAAAATTAATAGCTAACTTGGGCCTAACCATGAAGTCTTACAGCGATTTTCAGGCAAAGATGTCACTTTCTGTTTTGCGATTCAGGACGCTATGGCGTAGCTAAAGCTTTTTCATTCGCAAAGAGTAATTTTGACATTCCATTCCAATTCAATTAGTTTGTTTCTAAAAAAAAATTTTTACATTTACTGTTCCAATTACGTATTTATCTGTTTACTTGGTGTTTTGTAGCCAAATAGTTCAAGGAATGTAACTAACTTAGAATAAGAAATTTATAACTAACATTTATTATGATGATCCAATGTTGATTTTAATAAATAAATATGAATGAATAAAATTACTTTCGCGATCAGTAAATATAATTATTAGATTTTTATATTTCCCCACCGGAAATTAAAAATAAAAGGTAAACGCGATACGCATGAAATAAAATGAAACGCTTCAGAGTCGTTTTATGCTTAAATATCGAAGAAAAAAAACAAGATAGTAAATAGCATTATTTAAAGAAAATTATTATACTTTCAACCAGTATGAAACGTCTAATAGATACTTCGTGACTAATGTTGCCCGATGAAGAGTAAGGTGAGCATGTGAATATCTGAAAGGTTACGAACGTTTGACATGTCATACGATCATCACAAGCCCGTATTCTGTCGCTATATGGATAATAACAAATAATAATAATAATATTTATTTTTTCCCACAAAGGTTTCTTGGAGTAGGTATATAAGTCCTTAACTATTTGAGGTGAAGGAACTATACCTACTCTAAGAAACCTTTGTTTAACCAGCAATTATCTACGTTTTTTTGCATCTCGTCGAGATGCAAAAAAACATCCTCGTAACTATGTGCAAGTCAAAATAATTTACCTATTCAAACGTTCATTACCGACAACCGTGTAATGTACAGCCTATTCCTTATTTTTTATAATTAAATAACGCTAGGATAATGTCGATCACATAAAAACCCACTGCATTCCTTCGAGTCAAAATGCCGCGGTAGCGATAAAAGGTAAAATGTTATCAAATGTATGAAACTTTTCAGAGGAAAACCATAGTTTAATTTGATTTCAAATTGACGCAAGCCTTTTCATTGCCCTTGGGCCAAACGATGTTTTGAAAATCGACATCTCATTCAGGTACATAATACATAGTAGACATTATAGTGATACCAAAAACAAAACAATAATGAACAAATGACATAGTAGAGTTTTGAGTTTTGGAACATATTTTCTATAGTCTGAAAACCAGCGGTTTACCTATTAGATTTTGGTGCAGCATAATGCTGAGATGGGGACCTATTTGACCCCACGCTGTTTTGTGTGTTTATTATAATACTTTCGCACAAACAATGTAGTGCTAGGAGGACTTAATGCTAAAGCATTCTCTACCAGTCATCCTGGGCGTGCAAAAAGATGGTGTGGCGTGTCTAGTACAATGTACATACATACATATATTATAAGATACGTATAAGAATAATATATTTAATATAATTAATAATAATATATAAAAAAAATAAAATAAACTTAAACAAATAAAACACTTAAATATTAATTGATAGTGGCATCAGAGAGGAGGGAAGTTGAAGAGAAAAAGTAATTAATTGTTCATCTTCCGTGCTCCCGAAAGTGCTCCCGTACCGACTTTTTAAATGAGCCGATCTTGATTTTTAGCGGCAAAGGTCGTTCAAGGGGACAAATAAATATATTTTCTTCTATCTTATTTTATTTCTTAAGGCGATGACATCGCATGAACTATGCATTAATATAGAGCCGCTAGCAATCTCCAAATCTAAACAACACGCCGTAAAAGTCATTATAACGTGTAATAAGTTAGCAACAGCTAAAATATTCGCAGACCTATTACAATGGAGGTTATCGTCGCTGGCGGCGTACGCGTATAGGCTCACTGTACACGAACGACAATCCTATCCTACTAATATTATAAACGTGAAAGTTTCTGAGGATGGATGATTGCAAGGCCCATAATGTATGTCCAAGACCTCAGTTTAATCTTCAATTTTATTTATATTTTGTGTTTTACCCTGTTTGTTTATTGTTCTTTTATGGAAATAGATTTATCTGTAACCGGCCTCCCGCGACACCAGCTCTCTTGTAACTCTATATTTTTGGTAAATAAATGTATTTGGGGTTGTATTATTGGTATGAATGTTTGTTACTCTTTCACGCAAAAACTACTGAACAGATTTTGATGAAATTTTACAGTAATATAGATTATACATCAGAATAGCACATAGGCTACTTTTATCCGGGTACCACGCGTGCGAAGCCGTGAGCAGAGGCTAGTCCTAATAATAATATTATAAACGTGAAAGTTTGTGAGGATGGATGTTTGTTACTCTTTCACGCAAAAACTACTGAACAGATTTTGATGAAACTTTACAGTAATATAGATTATACATCAGAATAGCACATAGGCTACTTTTATCCGGGTACCACGCGGGCGAAGCCGTGGGCAGAGGCTAGTCCTAATAATAATATTATAAACGTGAAAGTTTGTGAGGATGGATGTTTGTTACTCTTTCACGCAAAAACTACCGAACGGATTTTGATGAAATTTTACAATAATATAGATTATACATCAGAACAAAACATAGGCTACTTTTTATTTTTTATCCGTGTACCATGCGGGCGAAGCCGTGGGCAGAAGCTAGTCGTAAATAAATAAACAAATAAAAGGGATTTTATTTACTCACACTTAAACAAACATACCTAGCCTGGGTACAATAAATTTGAATAGTTTTTTAAGAAGGAATGTCTGTAGGTCAGTAAAAAGGACGACTCAGCCACGCCGATAATCAGCATCGCCAACTGATGACGTCACAGCTTCAACGACCGGACGCTTGTACCACACGTTATGGTTTTTCTCTCCCATGACACTACTGATAATGGCATGGGAGAAAAGTTTCTCCCATGACAATACTCTGCGATCAGTAGTGTCATAGGAAATTTGATCACGTTGTGGTATTTATCATTTGCTTGTATGTATGTTATAATTGGAGGAATCAATACTTTATGGTCGGTAACTACTTATGCTAGGGGTCTTATGTGCGCTAAAACTGTAGCTGCCTATTTTAATTCGAGTATATAACGGTTCGAGTATATTCTCCGTAACTACTAAACCGATTATGATGAAATTTGGAATGTAGATAGTTTAGGATCTGGAATAATAGATAGGCTATTCTAATTTTCGAAAATCGACCCCTAATGGGGTTAAATAGGGTGGTAAAGTTTCTATTAAAAAAAATGTACAAATAATCTTTAAAGTAAATAATGAAACACGTATTTTTTATTTTTTCAAAACTACCCGTTGGGTGTGTGCAATTGAGTTCTAAACTTTGTATAAATTGTAATCCTTGGTTCGATTCATTCAAAAGTTGGTGGACATAGTTTGAAGCCTGGAGACGGTCATATGCTACATTTATTAACATACCACGCGGGCGAAGCCGCGGGCAACAACTAGTGCACTTATAAATAAAATAATAAATAAATAATGCTGGACATTTTCACACAGCATCATCTGGTCCCAAACTAAGCAGAGCTTGTATTATGGGAACTACATGACTGATATACTACTTATATATTTTTTTATTTGTATGTAAATACATACATAATATACATAGAAAACACCCAGATCTGAGACAAATATTATATATACAAACATTTGTCCCGTGGCGGGAATTGAACCCGCAACCTTCTGCGTCTCAGGCGGACCTTCGCCCACTGCGCCACAGAGGTCGTCGTATAAATGGTGTTTGTCATTATTCTAGGTCATGAGTAATTAAGCTACTTTATGTTGAAGCCGTGGCAAAAGCTAGTAAATAATTTATATGGAACAGGTATAAATAAGTTCGTGATCTAGAATATTACAAAATCCGGGTTCAAGCGGGTGAAGCCGTGGGCAGAGGCGAGTAATATATTAGTCAATCATGTGCGTCGCGCTATCAAAGTCGCTCTTGTATTTGAGGCCTAAACCCACGTTCAGATTGTATTATTTATTGAGCAGGTAGTTTGGCCGGCAGCCAGTAGATAGCTGCAAGATTTTTAAGCCCGCGCTGTTGTGTTTCAGAATGCCGTAATTTTAAAAACATGAATCACAAAAAAGGTTGAAAATAAAACGTGTGTATTTCCGAACAGTTGTTTGTTTATTTCTAGTTATGTCTGGAAAAATATATCAGTAACTTTCAGATTTGGTATAAAATTTTATCTTTAGAGTTACTTATTCTATCAAACTTAACAAATCGGATTAGTGAGCGGAAAACTTAATTGATGAGGTCACATATAAACTGAATTAATTGAGACGGAAAGCTAAAATATTCTTTTAATTGAATTTTATATGTTATACAAAGAAAATTTTATTTACAAACACAATAATGCAGAAGAATCAATTAAACTATCTACGTAATATTAAACAAGAAAAGGCTAACGAAATAAGCTCGTTATGTATGTATTGATTTTTCATTGCTTGTAATATTTTTAGGTTTGCAAAGGACATTTACATTAATTCTTCTTGTTAACTCGAAATCTACTTTTAGACTACGTACTTTGACATCTGTCAATTTTATTTTTTATGTAGTTGTTAAAGTATGCAAGGGATCCTACTGAGTAGGATCCTTTTATTATTATTTTATAATGCGACTGTAGCGTAAATAAAACAGAGACTGGATTCTGCATTTTTTATTAATAAATTATAATGGTTATGTATTAAGATCTACCTCTGATAAAAACAGGTATTCTATCTATCTATCAATGGAAAGATCTAATGAATGAACGCCTCCTTGCAATCTAATGGCGTCAAGGAGCTGCCACAGCCTGTCTGAGTTTTACTTGTAACTTTTACGCAAAACTGCCTACCTACATTTAGTTGTTTACGTAGTGTAATGTTTACGGTACTCTACGTGCAAGCATCTATAAAATATCTGTTTACAAGCCTTCAGCACCTGAAATGTAAAAGTTAACTGAGCTCGGCCCATTACCTCGCTTACAATGTTATTTGTGGCGCTTTTGGAAAGCGGTCTGCGAGAGTGAACAACGATAATTAAAAAAACACGTCAGTATATGAAAATTGCAAGAAATGTGGCCGACCTTTTTGACTTTTTTCTAACAGATCGATTGCTTTCATAATTGAGTTTTTGTAGATCCTATACGGTTCAATATCTGTCATTTTTTATAAGGAATTTGAAACATATCTGGACTACTAAATTAATAATCCTACTAATATTATAAATGCGAAAGTTTGTGAGGATGTTTGTTACTCTTTCACACAAAAACTACTGAACAGATTTTGATGAAACTTTACAGTAATACAGCCTAAACATCAGAATAACACATAGGCTACTTTTTAACCGGGTACCACGCGGGCGAAGCCGTGAGCAGAAGCTAGTAATACATAAAATAACAGCTAAAAGATACACAGATAGGCCTGACCCCACACTGGTTTTCCCTCTGCCGTGGTATCTGAAACTACGAATACCGTGGTTCCACAACACCCCAGACTGCCCAAACCCAGAACAAATATCTTCATAGCATGCAAACATTTGTCCCGCAGTGGGAATCGAATTCTAAAAGAGTGGTTTCAATTTGCATTGCATCTCAATTAAAATGAGTTTGCGTCAAATTGAAATTTAATTCATGTACTTAAAAGTGAAGAAGAAATTGGGGTGCTACACTTCAATGGACGAACAAATAGACAGATAGATATAACAAAACCGTTATAAGGGACCCGTTTTCATCATTAAGCTTGGAAACTGCAGTGTACTTAGTAAAGTACACTGTGATTTAAAATCATCACGTCTGGAAAATGCAGACCTACGCCGCCGCCGTAGTAGCAGCAGGCTACGACGCTACGACAAAACAAACAAACAAACATACTCACCGATTTATTCCCCATAATATATACATGTAAGTATGTAGATCTTTGAGGATACTAGGTACTGAGGCAGGGAGTAGTCATAGGCACGTCTAAACATTACATTTGGCACATGCCCGCGTTTTGCAAATAGCTTTGCTTCTTTTTAGTTATTTGTTTCTTCTTTTCACTTCGTGTCATTGGTTACCCTTAGGTTTTGACTAGATACTTAGATTAAGGCGTTGATAGATATAATTTACGTGGTAAAAAAACTCGTAAAGAGGCTCCTGTTGCAGTCCTTTATAGAGACTAAAATATCAACAGCTTTTTTACTACCTCACTCTCCTATGAAACCATCCAGTTCAGACAACAAGCCTACGAGGGCCAATAAAGACACGGGAGGGCGCGTTAAGCCAGTCATCTTGTTTTTGTAAACATCCCCAAGTTGACTACGGAGCTACGCCGTAGCAGGGGTTGGCTACGTGTCTTCGACCTTCGGAGGTAAACTTTGAAATCACGAGAATCAAACAACCAGCATAATTTTTGGTCATGGCTTACAAATGTTATATTTCATTTTTACACGATTACTCGTACAAATGATTGTAATAATGTTGAATTCCATTTCTGTTTCTTTTTCCACTCGAATTAATCGTTTTTGTAGACATGGTTTACACAATCCTACTAATATAATAAATGCGAAAGTCTCTGTGTGTGTGTGTGTGTGTGTGTGTGTGTGTGTGTGAATGTTTGTAATCACGTATCTCCGTAACTACTAAACCGATTTTGATGAAATTTGGAATAACACATTGGCTTATCTAATTTTCAAAAATCGACCCCTAAGGGGGTTAAATAGGGCGGTTAAGTTTCTATGAAAAAAAATGTTTGATTCGCTCAAAACTCTGTACAAATAAACTTTAAAGTAAATAATGTAACACTTATTTTTTATTTTTTCAAAACTACCCTTTGGGTGTGTGCAATTGAGTTCTAAACTTTGTATAAATTGTAATCCTTGGTTCGATTCATTCAAAAGTTGGTGGACAAAGTTTGAAGCCTGGAGACGGTCATATGCTACTTTTATAAACATACCACGCGGGCGAAGCCGCGAGCAACAACTAGTTATGCAATAAAATTGTGTAGAAATTTTGCCGAACAGTAAAAAAACAGTTCTCACACGATGGAGAAATAGTGAAGAATACCATTTTAATCTTATTTCTGTGCTCGTATGAGTCGAAATAGCAAAACATTCGTAGGGTTAGTTTGTAAGGTTCCCCTACGAACCTACACCAACAAACTTTACAGTTTGGAGGACGTTTTTATGAGGCCTTTCAGTTGTTTGGAGAACGGAATTTGGGCCTACAGCATCCAGCCACTAACTTCAGTCAAAGTGGCGGGTTGTTTTGTCTATGAAATGCATAGAGATTGAATTCGCCATACTGCGCTTGAATCGTCCCCTAGAGAAGCCCTTATCTTGACTATGAATTCCAGGGATATGTAGTGTGTATATGTGGTAGAATATGTTTGGGTATTCCGTCATAGATTAGTACTAAGTAAGCAACACATGTAAACGCCGTATAAAAATGTTTATGGAGTGCCTTCCTACTCTGTCCCGTCCGCTTTACTACCCTCAAATGAAGTACTTATAAAGCAGTATTTTATTTTCAATTCCACGAAGCATGCGCCGTAAATCATAATCTCCACCAAAGCGCAGAGTACTGGTCACTGCGTTATTTTTCCGTCGTTAATTATTTCCAGTTAACAAGGTGTTGTCTCTGCGCTTATTTATTGCTCTGTGCGCGGTGAGCGGCGAGGCTTGCCTTCCACTGAAGGAAATTACGAAAACAGCTGTTGGAATATTTTTCTCATACAAAAGTTTAAGAAAATAAGAGGTCCTAGTGGGTGGTTCCCCGACTTCGATTCTGAAGGTCCTGGTATCGAACCCAGTTGTGGATTTATGTGCGTATGAAAAACCCCTGAAAAAGCCAATGAACCGAAATTTCAAAAAAATATGCATCAACCATGTATGTATGTATCTCTAAATATGTATTAACCTAATCTATCAACCTCTTTGCTCTAAAGATATCTATAAGAAAAATGTTAATAATATGTGTCTACCAATTTACAATAAATTGCCTGAAGAACTTAAAGCGTTAGATGGAAATTGAATTTAAGATAAAGTTAAGTTAATGGTTAATGTGTAATTGTTTTTATAGCCTAGATGAGTATGTTAAATATAATAATATAAATAAATAGCATGACATTTTTAATATTTGCACGCCTGCATGCAAGCTAAGTTCTTCAGACTTGCAACCTGCCATGCGGCTACTTCTGATAAATACAATGCAAAGCGTGAAATACTACAATGTAAATATGTCTCCCTCCGTTAGGTTACGAAGTACCTAACGGGTATTCCCTTAGGTACTTCGTAACCTTACGGATTCACTAAGTACTTACTAAGTACTAATCAGAAGATGTCAAAATATTGAATCAATCATTCTACTAATATTATAAATGCGAAAGTTTATGAGGATGGAAGTTTGTTACTCTTTCACGCAAAAAATACTGAACGTATTTTGATGAAACTTTACAATGATATAGCTTATACATCAGAATAACATACAGGCTACTTTTTATCCGGGTACCACGCGGGCGAAGCCGTGGGCAGAAGTTATTAGGGAATATAGATAGGGGGTGACGATATTTTTAATTTTGGAGTCCAAGTCTAAACAGCTAGTTTAACTTTTGAAAACAAACCTTGATTTTTTTTCAAAAGTGAATACCTTGATTTTTCTGATTATTTGGACGCTGTTAGTGGGCAGTACATTGATTTATTGCAGCCTATTATATAATACCTAGTTCACACCCACTTCACATCGTAAGACGAAGAATTTGACAAATTTATTGTTGTGATGTATGTATGTATGAGTTCTAATATAGTTCAGGGTCGAAAGTTTAAGACGCGCATCAAATTAAATTAAAAAGATCACTAGGCTAACCTGACTTTCGTCATCAATCTTTGAGGATCTAATGAGGCCAGAGGCACGTACAAACATTATATTTGATACATGCCCGCGTTTTTGTAAGGAGTTAGCATTCCATGTGGCAGTTTTCAGCCCATCGCCGCTTATTGGAACACTAACCGATGGCACATAACGTAGATTTTTTGGTTCTAGTGCAATCCCCTTTTTTACGAAGTTTCCCGTCACATGTTAATGTTAATGCGCACATACATTTTTCGAGTGGAAAACTCATTGTACAACCTCTGTGGGCGGAAGCCCAACTGAGACGCATAAGGTTGCGGGTACGATTCCCACCGCGGGACAAATGTTCGTATAATCTACAAATATTTGTCTCAGGTCGGGGTGTTTTCTATGCATAATTTGTATGTATTTAAAAAAAAAGTATACAAGTTATTGTATACTTATTTTGTCAATTAGTTCCTATAACACAAGCTCTGTTTAATTTGGGGCTAGAAGAGAATGTGTGCAAAAGGTCCAGCATTATTTTTTTATTTATTAATGCACGACGGGATTCGAAGGTATGACCTTCGTATCGAAAGTTGGGACTCTAGTCCACTTCTGCTGCACCACTAATGTACTTTTGTAGTTTGGCCTAGAAGCTATGCCAAGTGAAGCGAAAATAGTCAGTACATTCAGCCAGTGTCCCCAACCCTTTATGCAATGTTTTACACCGAGGCTCGTTAGTCAGGGCACCTCGCAAAAGAATTAACGGTGTATTTTGACACTTATTACTTACAGCATAAAGGATTTTTATTTCAGCAAGATTTATTAGCACTCTGTGGCTCGTCTTTGCATGGATAATTAATGAATTTTAACTGCATTGTTTAAAATAGTAAAATAAGGATTAAAATGGAAAACAAGTTGATTAACAATATTCTGCAATGTTCTATCCTAAAAAATAATCAATTTTAAATTTTTATCGATAACTTGCGAGACTATAACAACCTTGGGATCAGTATGAAAAATCTAAAATGTAAATTTATTATCAGATATATTACTCTTAGTCTTTTTTCGTCTTTATTTAAAGAATAAAGAAGAACTCCAGGTTTTTCACTTCCACTTTTCTATTTCCAAGACATAAATTATAAAATCTATATCGCGTAGTCACGTGGTTCAACTAAACGTCAGCGGAATTAATAAAAATGTGCACAAAACCAAAATATAACTATCCCTACTATTTAAATCCACGTTCTTCGATTACCCCCACATTTCTCAAACATCAGTACCCCTGTAGTCGGGAGATAATGTACAATGAATAAAATAAAAATAAAAGCGAGGGCGTGTATCGGAAACGGTCGACATATTGCAGTTAAAGAGAGCAATATATTGCGAGGTGAGTCAGGTGTTACGCCCCGCACTTAACTGTAGGGCTTTAGAAAAAATGACAAAACATAATGGCGGCATTTAATTTGTCGATGTTCCTATCATTAACATCACACCTACATAGAATATAATATATTTTTTTTAGACACATATATAGCCTGACCCCACATTAGGATTCCAGTGTCGTGTGTATCAGGAACTATGAGTAACGTAGTACAACGTACAACACCCAGACCAGATGTAGTAGGAAAGTCGAAGCCACACCAGTGCTCACAATAGATAGTATAGAGTACATAAATACATACAATTATGCAGGTACCTCTATATTGTGTACTGAAGGTTGTGATATTGTGTATAATTTAATATATTTATAATATGTGGCACCACTTAATCCCTTTGAAATCTTTTGTACGAAGTTTGTAGTAGTTATTTAAACTGAAATATTATTTGGTGTGCAATTAAGCATTTTCTATCTTCGATCTATCCATCTACAATGGAAGGTCAGCCGACTTCTTATCCAGCCTTCAAAGACTAAAAAGCTTCCTGTCTCAGCTCGTAGATCACGAGAAGTACTTTTTTAAAATTCCATCGCAATACAAGGATGAAAGTGTACGCAGTGAGTCAGGTACTTTAGATTAAGCGTCTAGACGCCCGGTGTGTCGCTGTCTTTATTTATTGCCGTCGAAACATGTGTTTTCAATTTAGATACACGAATTCCAACTTGTATTGTTTTTGCCTTCTGAAGTAATAAATAAATCAGTGGAAATTAAATTCTTGATAGTTTCCGTTTGAGCTTGAAATAGGAAGACTAGCGAGCCCCTAAAAAAAGTTGGGAGTTTATTTTTTGTAAAGTGAGAGGGCAAATTATGACCTAGCCTATCACTAAAACATTAAATAACGTGGTTTCCTGTCCATTAAATATCTGCACTACTAATATCCTATAGTATAGAAGACTCAAAAAATAGACAATATCAGGCAAACTTAAAAAGGGGTAATTCTGATCTTTTAAAAAATTGGATTAAGAAAGATGGAGTCTACGTCGACAGGTAATTCTTTTATGTGTATAGTATTTATATAGATTTATTTTTTTACCCGCGATCTAAGGAGTCCATACATGCATTTGATATAAGAGGTTGTTTGTCTGTCTGTTTTTTCTGTTTTATTTCGTCCTTAAATGTGACAGATACAAAACGTCAATTCGACAACCATAGAGGAAGTATCCACCACGTTCGACAACCAAGATCAGTTTGTATGGGAGAAAGAAACATTGTTTTTTTACATTATTATGTGGGTAATTCACAATTTTTTCCATTAAAACCTTATTCGAAATTTAACAAACATTTGAAATAAAAAAATAACCAAATAGGTCTATCTGTTCTCAAGTGATACGCTTACCAACAAAAAGCATTTAATTTTATATATTTAGAGATTTAATTTTTGTAAAACAAATAATGTAGTAATGTCATATTATACCTAAGTACTCCAGATAAAAGAATTCAAAAAGAAAATCACAACACTAGTGCACTCGTCGAGAGAGGAAGAGGTTACTCGACACCTTTCAAGTTTCAAATGTAATAACACTCTGGGCAGGCGGTACCGGAAGCGCGGCCATTTCCGCCCAGCACCTGTCGCCGCGACGACTTCCGGCCGAAGCCTTGACCGCGCGGTATTGCTTTATCGACTGTCACAATTTATGCCCTGCTTTTGGAACGGATTTTGGTCTAAACGTAGATAACAATGTCTTTGTATCAGATAAAAATGTTGATACTTTTTCAGATTTCTGAGCTATTTACAGCTTGCTGACTGACGTTTTGCAAAATGTCAAGAAGAGTTCCGTAAAATGCGATGAAAAGATACAAAACATAAACTGCACACAATATTGCACTTTTGTTTTCGATTATATTAATCTCTGGATCCCTGTTCAACATATTTTACCCAGTAGGAACCTAAAATGCATTGTTGATAAATTTCTTGCAATGCCCACTTAAGTCTTTTTAGTTTAACATTTAAACTAAACTTCAGTAAAAAAATGGTTGTTTGGCAACCGTACATCAGTCAGTGTTCCAATAAATTGGCGATGGGTTTGCGAGCGGTTACATGAAAAGCTTACTACTATGTAAAACCTCGAATCTTCTCGTCACCCATACCACAATGCCTTTGGTATGCCAAAGAACCGACAACCGTTGGGGTAAACGAGTTCTTGAGTGGAGACCGCGTCTGGGCAAACGTAGTGTGGGGCGCCCCCCGGCTAGGTGGAGCGATGACTTAAACTAGGCAGCGGGCAGTAAGTGGATGATAAGAGCCGAACACCGGGCTCAGTGGCGCGTATTGGGAGAGACCTATGTCCAGCAGTGGACTGATGTGAGCTGATGATGATGATGTAAAACTCGGGCATGTGTTAAACCATGCCTCTGACGACCTTCTACTTGGTATTCTGCATACTGAGTATGGGTTTGAGGAGGCGAGTTTGTTTATTTTATTTTTCTGCACGCAATAACTTTGTTGCAATGTAAAGAAAAATAAAACGTAGACTGTAAGGGAGCACCTAGGCCACCCTAGGTGGCTTAATTCATGATAGAGCAGCGCTTGGAATGTGGCCAAGATCGGCTCTTGCATGCTACCTGCTATTGTTCCTTAATTTCTGTTTATTTTTTGCTGTAAATCACTTTACAGACATTTTACGAGAGAGGTACAAAATGTTAGAGTATTTTTCTTACATTTTTTAAATGAACTGTATATGCTGATATCTACTATATTAGAATTAAATTGAGTTTTTTTATTCAGATAACTTCTTAAGTCTAACTACAATTTATATACTAGGTATAGGTAATGTGAAAGTTACATTTTTGATAAGTCAATTTATTTGAACTATAATTTTCCCTCTGTATCACGCTTAAGCTAAGACTTAAATAGATAGATTACACTTCATAGTACACGACATTGTTTTTTTATTCCAAAAACTATCGTGAATTTGATTATTCATATTGTAAAAACGGGAACTTTCACGTACCGCACTATCGGTGAAGGCACCGACTAAGTTTCGACTCATTCCGAGAGTCTTCATCAGGATGAGTGATCGCGACGCTCTCCCTTCGCGTCGCGTCGTGCACTACGCGCTGCCGCTCGTTGTGCGCGGTTCACAGGGCGCGCAAGTTGAGTCGAAACTTAGTCGGTGCTTTCACCGATAATGCAGTATGTGAAAACTCACGTTTTTACCATATGACATTGTTTTTCATAAAATTTCAAACAGAGCAAATTTGAAAATTACAGGCCAATCTTATAACTAAGTCGTCTCTAACAATTTTTTTTCACAGAAATTATTTTTGCTTAATCTGTAGACGGGTCAACACTCACCGAACCTACTATATGAGCAAGTCTCACCCCTAATTTCTAATGACCTTTTAGAGAAGATTATATCCTTTCAATTTTCTCCAAGCCAGTCTTTTTACCTTCCAATAACTTAAATGCCTTTGCTCCAGTGAATCCATTGTGTAGAAAAATGCGATGTTTTCCCTCGTCGGCCATTGTGTCCAGGTATGTGGATATTAACTCAGTCTAGACTGTACCTACTAGCCGGGCCGCGAGATCATAGTTAAAGAATATGCCAGTTTTTAACTAGCTATGATTAATATGAGACTACAAATTTAGTACGAATGAGTACTATACCTAACACCTGATGGACCGATTGCGGGAAGCTAGATGATTACAGCCAAGATTGTTCGTCATGACACTTTTTAAAGGAGGTCTATGTTCAGCAGTATACTTCTACAGGTTAAAAATATTTATGAATGCTAGCAGTGATTGACACACAGAAAAAGTATTGGATTCGATTCACTTCACTTCTTGATTATGGCTTTTGTAACTATTTGTCACAATTCTGCCAATGTCCGTATCATGTTAGTGTCATAAACTTTTGGAGGTATGTGATTACTAAGAAAATTAAAATTGGTTACAAAAATTGGGAGAATCAACAAGATTTTTTTGACTTACAAGATGATATTACAAAAATTATGATACTTAAAAACTAAAGACTATGTACATAATAAAAGGGTTACTTATTCTAAATGTAGACATATTATACAATTTTATGTTATTCATATTTACAAATTGGATTCGATTCAATCTTGTTATGTCCCAGAAAATGACATAAATCACACAAATACCGATATAAAAAGTTTTGTAGAGTACGCGAGTCTAAGGAATTGGTTGTACGATAAGCAAAACCTATCAAAAGGTACATTGTCAGCATCATGCCTGGTACGGTCTATACCGTTGTCCTGTTGTTTATCTGTGGTTGTCCATAGGTCAGACTCCGTAAATCATGAACCGTCACACGCACCTCGCCATAAGTTATCGCTGCTGCGTCATGAACTATACCGAATATATCGCAGGTGAACTAAATAAATAATGCACCAAACGCGCAAGGATGTCTTTGGTTTATTATGAATCAAAAAAAAATTAATCTGTGATTATGACCACAAAGGTTTATCTTTGACGTTTTACAACGACCATTTATACAGCGAGAACACAACTATGACACATCATTGATACGTATTGTTGAAAAATCTCTCCGCTACATTACCACCGTCATAAGAAGGTTGCCGCTTTTAATAATTACTAAGCATAGGTTAGTTAAACGAGTATTCAAAAACAAATATATAAAATCGAAACCGCTGCTTCTGCCGAAAACTTTCACAAAGAAAATTGTTCCCCACAAAAAGAAAAGTGTAGTCTGAATTGAAAGGCTATTCAGTTCTTCTATTAGCATTATCTGTGGGCAAAGTTTGCGGCTGGATTCACCTCGAAGGTGGATTTAATTGTCCGCCTGTAATGGCATCTTAACTTTGCTACCATTCAGCCGATCTGTCTGCCAATAGAGGGTGCTTTTCCACTGCCTCCGACGCAAAGTGAAGCTTTAATTTAAAAGTGTTTCTTCAGAGGCCTTAACTAATGAATTAGGGATAATAATTTACCATGGACTTGACAGTAACAGTTCTTATACATAATTATTAAAAAAAAAAAAATGTTTATTTCAGACAATTTACAGTCCATCGAGTGTTAGCAGCACATTAAAAAAAACAAATAGACTTAACCTAGTTGTTAGTAAAAATGTTAAAATTAAAGTATATCCTCTAATCTATGTAAATATTTAGATCGCTTTCCAGATAAGGCTTACCCAGAATGAAGAGAAACATCTATCAGATAAAATCCTCAGGATGCTGTTGCGACTGTCCCGTATTCTGCGGATCAGGGAGGCAGTTTTTTTGCGGATAATTGCGTCAAAACCATCAGTTTGGTATTCCGCAAACATCCCTGATGCGCTACAGAAGCGAGGAAGTCGCAACATCATCCTGAAAACGTTATTGTATTGGATGCGTAAAGTTGCCAGCGCCTTTTTTGTATGGTTGACCCACAGACTTCCCGTGTACATACCCTGACAGTGACAGTGGTTTAACTTTAATCGTTTTATCACAAGGCTAATTTTCTTCCACACTTATTGCCTTATCGACTTGTATAGAAAGCTAATATGCTTGAATAAATAGACAAATACTAGGTACCTTGGTCTGAAAGAATTAACTTCAAATATTTGTCTCGGGTCTGGGTGCTTTCTATGTATAATATGTATATATAAAAATGTATATAAGTAGTATATCAGTCATGTAGTTCCCATAATACAAGATCTGATTAGTTTGGGGCTAGATGATGCTGTGTAAAAAATGTCCAGAATTATAAATAAAGTGAGATTTAAACATGAGCCTGTTATTTCATGACAGAAATATCGCTACAATGGCTGTTTTTATTAGTTTCGACACATATAAATCTCGCCGCAAATGAGGTCGGTGTCGGAGGCAGTGGAAAACGCGCCTGACCGGTGGCGGTGGTATCGTGCGAGCGACGGAGCCTAATAAAATCGTCTCAACGTTACTTTGCGCTAATCCCGCGCTCAGCTACGGTGTACCCACACCTTAATGTCGAGGCACAAGATATAAACTTCAGTGTCTTCAGTACATTTCATGATACCGGCATATCCTACAACCAATCATTCGAAGGAATGTGCCATCGGTTAGTGCTCCAACAAGTGGCAATGGTCACTTGGAATGCTAACTACTATGCAAAACATGGGCACGTGCCATATATTATGATTGGATGTGCCTTTGACTACACTTGGTGTCGTCACGAATCTATAACTAAGTATAATAGCTTTCAAGCAACAGCGATATCGGACGCAGCTTTTTATTGCTATGGTTCAATCTGACTAATTTTTACAACTACTTTCAAACACTCTCGGTCTCATTACGAAACGTGGTCTAAACTCAAGTTGAACTCAAGTCCTGTCAGATCCACTAAAACCAAGGTTTAAATATACCTTATCGAAAAAAGAGTATTATTGTAAGATTATTAAGGTCTAAAATTTCAAGATAAAATAAAACCGCGGGATGTCTATTTTATTTTAAAAACACATCTAAACCAAAAAAAAATATATAAATTTAGTTGGCTGCCAAAAGAAAGTAGGTTCTCAAAAAGAGGTTAAGTTATGATAGAAATAAACTAGGTGACCGCCTGGTTTATCTTTTAGCAGCTATTTGTGGTAAAACCTCTTTTTGAAATGTCAAATTGACTGTCGGCTATTTTATTTTAACATTCACTTTTAAACCTTAATTCCTTTACATAACAATTTGTTTTGAAAATTAGGATTCAAAAGTCTAAAAGATAAACCACCGATTTAAAACACCTTTCGTAATGAGACCCAGTCGGTCTCATTACGAAGGTATAGGTTGTGTAAATATAGCAATTCTGGTACCTATTGCTACTTATAATGAACAAACTGGCCTGGTGAAAAAATCTGGTAGCCCTGATTAACTGATAATAGTGACCGGAATCACTGAGTGAACTTATAGCTTGTCCCACACACAAATCTAAGGCCCGGCCAGACGAACGGTTTAAACTAATCTCATCGCACTTGAGTACGTTTATGGGATCATGGAGAGAGGCCACTTAGGCACCTCTTGCGGGGACCAGATCAGGTGAGGACGGTTATTCTATTGGTTTCAGTGAACCGGTTCTCTGTTTATTGAAACTGTATTTTGAATGAAAGTTTTTTTTGTGATACCCACCTGATTCCTGATACCCACGACACAGGGAATCCTAGTGTGGGATCAGGACTATACATTGTGTCAGTACGGTGGTAAAAAAATAATAATAACGAAATCACCAGCCAGCCAAAGTAAAATGTGTATACATCTTCAAGACACTTATTCAAATCCTCATCAAAACCCCTGGAATTGAATCTGATATAATCAATAGATTCCAATCAATCAAGATATCAACATGACGTATTACCGGAGGTACCTACGGGGAGGATATCATTCGTCAGGATTACGGACTTACCTATTGTACCTTGATGCGGTAGGTTTTATGGGTTCCCGAAACGGATGGAAGAAGATTGATGGTTTGAAATGAAAATGGCTGTGGTTATCTCTTTATTTTCATAATTGCAATGTTTTCCAGACTTTATAATATACTTAGATACTTGTATTTTCGAATTGGTAACGCAGGCAAAACTAATCCATAAATCATTAAGACGTAGAGCAAAATCATAGAGTAGTTACAATTATAAGAAAGTAATTCATACAAGAAGATATCTAAAGTATATAAGTAAAAATAAACTAACACGCTAACGACTGTAATCGCCATTGGTAACATCTTCAGATCCATGCTCCGTACGAAGATCCGTGAGACCAAGAGACCAAGTAGACAAAGACGCGTCCAAACATCATTTGGCGCATTTGACATAGTAGATAGCATTCCACGTAACATGTTACAGGTCCATCACCTCTTTAATAGAACACTTACCAATCATGCAAAATTTTTTGTTCGTGATAAAAAAATCTATAAATATTATATTTTGGACATGCAACCTTCGAAAGACTGAACATAAACAAAATTGTTTGAGTGTTCCTCCGATTAAAGGATGTCATAAACCATAGCTCCTACAAAAGTCTCAAGTAGACATTTTGCGTCCATAAAGCAGGGCGGCGACGACGACGTTTGCACAAAATATCTGAATGTAAAACAGAAAATATCTGTATGTAAAGTAGAAAAGCAATCCACTTATACCGTCGGTTACCTGCACGGCGCTCGTCCTTTACTTGCAACCACTTACAGATGAACACGGAAAGGTGTAGAGTAAGATCAACATCTTAACCATTTTTGGTATCGGTAGGAAGAAAGAAAAAAGAAAATACATTTATTTGATTCACGTTATAACACAAAAAGGATTCAGATAAAATCCGGCTATTCCGTTTGGTATCCCTGACAGAAATTCGAGTTCTGGCCGGCTCTGGTGTTGATCTATAGATTCGTGTTACCAAATTAATTGCCTAAGATATCTACTTGATCGAAGTTATTATTTCAGTCCATATTAATATATTTCAACCGGGAAAATATAAGCAGAAAAAGATGTATAGCGATGTCGATAGCCCAATATCGTGTGATCTCACATGTTTATCTTACAAAATGTTTTTTTTTTCTTAAGTTTCACACTAAATCCTTCGCACTAAATCAATCCGCCTTCGGCACCTTTTCAGTGCCACCAATACTATAACCTAAATCACCCTATGTTAGGTAAACTAAAAAAATAACCGGTGAAACGACGAGGAGGATCTTTAGTTGGTAACAAAGTGGTTGCTTAAAAAATCGTACTCCTCGTTCTGTTTTTTTTTATATTCAACGTCGTCTCTACTCCTTCTTGTCTGCAGACAATTTGCCGAGGACTTACCTCTTCATAAAGGGGGTCGGAATTTTTCTTTATTGTCCGGATTATTGAGCGCCCTCGAAAGGTTTACGCGATCCCGAGATGACGCGATCTTTTACGATATCATGCGACAGTTCACCTTTATATTTAGGTAGGTAGGTAATATTAAGTTATGAAGGGCTACTTTGTTGAGCTTTTAATGTATTGATGGGGCTTTTACCTCACTCAGGATTTGGCGATCGTGCTGAAAAGTGAACAATCTGTTTTAGAAAAGTAGGAAACGAACCGAAGAAGCAGTGTAAGTTAGGCCCAAAAATATTATCACAGATTATATAATAGAAATGAAGTATCATCACTTCCGGCCCAAAACAGTCATTGTCTTCGGCACAGAAATGTTGACCTTTTGTCATGACATTTTCTTTTAGATAAGGCGTATGCAGCAGTGGACTTCTTGATAGATCAATTTCATCTGACAAGTAGGTACCTCGACGATTTAATAATACAAATAATGGGTTAGAAGCTTTATGACTAAACCTTGATATGACTCCATCACGTTAGGAATACATTGTCGTTTGTTTTCTAAAGTACAGTTATCTCCGGATACTTCGAGAACAGGAGGTTAGGAGCTTTCGAATCGATCAGATTCGAGTCATCCCAGTCAAGCAGTCTTTTTGACTAGGACCCGAATGAAAGCTTCATGACAGGCAGGTCATATAATATATCGGTTGAGTTCCCGTCTCACTCGCGTGGTCGCGGACGGTGCTCATGAGGAAGGGCATCTAAACGGTCAACGAAACGTCAGCAGGGGAGTATTCGAGTACGTGGTATAGTCGTAATAATACCTTTTTATTCCAAAAACTATCGTGAACTTGACTATTCATATTGTAAAAACGGGACTAAGTTTCGACTCATTCCGAGAGTCTTCATCAGGGTGAGTGGTCGTGTAGTGCATGGCGCCTTCACCGATAGTGCATTACGTGAAAATTCCCGTTTTTACAATATGAGTAATAATACCTTTCCTAAAATGATACTAAACTATAATTTCAATGCTAAGGTCATATCAGCTATCAGATGTGTAGCGCCTACCTACTGCATTTTAAGAGCTTTGGTTTTTTCCGATGCGATTTCAAAAATATGATTCTTCAAAGGAACCCTATAACTAAGTTATTACAGAAACAGATCTCAATTGAGATAAAGTGCCAACCTCCGGTTCACATGCTCCTTTATTAGCTGAGAGGGAGACGTCTGATCAATTGCAATCTCATATCCAACGATATTACAAGATACAACGAGAATTTGCATATCGATAGCTTTTTTCGTCGTCTTAATTGTTATTTTTAGATCAACCTGTTTTGGATTAGTCAGTTATATAGACCTTGAAAATTGTTTTGTGAAAGAAACACCACAATTAATATTAATAGTAGGTAATTTTTTATTTGATTTTTTATTACCAAAACTCAACTGAATTATGTGAATTTTGTACCTACTAAAGAGAGATCCCCCAATTCTCTGGTCTATCTATTAGCAAGAAGATACACAAAAGATAGATAGAAAAACCGCTTTGAACGATCTATAGATAGCTTAACTGATCCAGATTGCACTACCAGATGAAATCGTCCAAAATGCTGGCTGCATTGCCCCGCTGAACGGCAATGCTAATACTTTGACCTCGATAAAGTTAAGCTCTTGGGTAACACGTCGCTTTGACCAAACGCCCTGATATATACACAAGAGTATATAATTTTATACATGTAACTATTATGTCTTTTTAAGATGTATGTAAGTATCTTTAAGATTTAAAGTCCATTTTAAAACAGCCACAGAAGAAACAACAATAGCAGAGGTCGCAATACAACCTATTTACAAAACAAATAAATTATCATTAGGGCGCCGTGCACGGCAGATGCACTTTGCCACTCAGATAAAAGATAGCGATGTGGTATTAGGTACGAAAGAAACTATGCAGAGTACCTACCACCTACCTACCCAGTAATAACACTAAAAACGGCAATGGGGAATTTGCCATTACTCGTTTTGTTAGGTTAGGTAACATCTTAAACATGAAAATGTGACACTTTTTGTTCATCAAAATCTTATTTTCAGGTTTAATAAGATGACAAACAAACAAAAAAATATTTCCTCTTTATAATATTAGTTTATATTACACGTTTTAAATTATGGTTTTTTTTCAACATGTAATATATTAAATGTGGTGAATTACTGTGATACATGTCCACAGAACATTTTATGATACCGATGTATGGCACAATGACTTATCTTAAAATACTCAGTTTTGGTAACGCTCTTTCTCTTAGTATCTAATATAATATATTTTAAAACTTTTTTAACTGATTGTACAAAACAGCTTCAATATTAAGATGGTGTCCGAAACGTCGGTAAATAATTAATTAAAATTAAAAGTGTCAGTTCGGACAAAGTGTCCGAAAATATTGTATCCGAAACGTCAGCTGATTTACAGTTTTGGTCATTGCAAAGTGTAATCAGGGTATCGGCCTGGAGACAAGTGGCTAATACTAATAAGGTGCCAATCGAAAACGCTTAGTTTATTGTAAAGAAATGGGCAGCGCGCAGTGTTTGACGATAGATCCTAGACTTCCTTAATCCTTACATGCGCTCATTTAAATCAGCAATAGAATTTCATTTATCTTCACTAAAAAAACAATGCCAATAATAATTTAAACCCACATTGCAAAGCAGCGTTGGCATTTAAACTCGACATTATTTTTTTGTTATACATTCCTTGAAAAATTTTAATGTACAATTTACAAGAAATATATATCAGTACCCAAGAACCGCAAATCAAAATCTGCAATAATCTGAATCGGTTTATCAAACATCGTATCTGTTTTTCCGGCATCTGGTACAGTGTGACACACATGCAGCACTTACCGTGCAAACGGTACAAATTGAAAGCTCAGTGGACGGTAAACGACACTGATTTGTTGACGGTACCCTCCAAATTTACTTACAGCTAAGAGTTTTGGCTAAATATTAGAATAGGTTTCTACGCTGGTGATCTACTGCTGTATGTTCACTAACCAGTGTAAGTATGTAATGTTAAAAACAGATTTCTACCTCCTTCAAACAATGTGTCTGCTCTATAACTACTTATTTACTCAAATGGAGCTCGTGGCGCATATAACGTATCGTAAGTACTTACATATTATTGTACTTACGCGATTATCACTCTTGTGGTTTTTTAAGCAACATAATGTTGTGTACAATCTATCTACTGCTCAGCATCCTAACTATACAAAAAAAATTGTACCTAATAGCATATTACTCATTTGAAAAGCTAAGCAAAGTGACCGCCCTTCAAGTTTGAAAAGTATAGCATGGCCTGTGGCCATATAATTGCCATATAATTATAATTGGCTAACCCTGACACTGTAAGTTCCATTTTCTAACGATTATGTATTCCATTCGCTTTTTCGCCATATTGCTAGTGTTATTAAAGGGCCGGATAAGCAACGTTCGACCAGGTCACATTTCGGATGGGTAAGTGGTAATTCAGAAAATAGCATTTATGTGCTTAGCGGACACGTAAGATCTAAGAGGCCTTCGGACGGTCTCAAAACTCCGAGCTGGCCACTATCTAGCTCATATGAACTTGCCTGGTAATTTTAGAGGCATTTCATGGAGGAGTAAATTATTATTATGTTACTATGCAACAATGCAACCAACACTCTTTCACGGTAGTATCAACATTCAAAGATAGCGTGTTTTAAACAAGAATCATTAATATCTTCAGAAAACATAAATAGGTGCTTCGTTAGGTCCCGTACTACATGTTCCTCTTACATGAACGAAAGAACGAACTGAGTAAACTGAACTGAACTGGAGGAGTAAATTATTATTATGTTACTATTCAACAATGCAATCAACACTCTTTCACGGTAGTATCAAAATTCAAGGATAGCGTGTTTTAAACAAGAATCAACAATATCTTCAGAAAACATAAATAGGTGCTTAGTTAAGTCCCGTACTACATGTTCCTCTTACATGAACGAAATAACGAACTGAAAGGAAAGGTAAGTATTCATAAATGTACGATGTTTCATACCATTTTTACAAAAGCTTTTAAAACTTTCCCTCCCGTCTGAACTCCCGTCAATCTCCCATCATTGCTCGCGAGTCCCGACTCAGGTACGATTTTTTATCTTCACTCAAGTTAGCAGAAATCGAGGGAAAGTAATCGACAGTAGAATTAATGTGGCGTCACTAACTCGCCCGACGCCTGAGACTTTTAAAAATCCCTCTTTCTTAATTTTTACATCGTTGCAAGGTGTTACAATATTAGTGATGGGATGTTTATTGTCAGTATCTTAGATATCGATACCGTAATTTTTTAGCTTCATGTTCTTTTCAATATTTTAATAAAAATACAGTGAGTATAAAAAAATCCTTGTGTGTGAAGTTTGGTCCACAGGTGGGAATAGACGCATACCATGACTTATTAAAAAAGTAATTACTTCGGAAGTGGTAACTGTTCCATTGCATTTGGTTTTCTTGTACATGGCGCATCTCCATTTCGTTTGAAAATTTTGATATTTAGAGAGCCGGTAATATTCAAAGCCATTTTCGAGCAACCACGACCGCGGCCATGACTTATTATATTAAACTTACACATTAAACTCAATCATCAACTGATTATATTTAAATTAGAATAATTGTATTGTAAAATAATGCTTGAAGAGCTGGCCGAAGAAAGTGCACGAGTGGGACTCACAATGAACGCCGACAAGACCAAACTATTAACAAATAGTATGGAAGTATAGATAACTGTGAACAACAAAATAATAGAATATCAACAGGAATACACATACCTAGGACAAGTAATCTCTACCGACAACCTTAACGAAAAAGAGATAAACCGACGTGTAGCTAACTCTTGGAAACGATACTGGTCACTGAAGGAAGTACTGAAAAACAAGTCCTTCAGTATTAAGCTAAAACGGAAGCTATCCTACCCGTATTAACATACGGCTTTCAAACCTGGGCCCTCATGAACACGCAACTCTACAAACTTTCGGTCTGCCAACACGCGATGAAGAAGAGCATGCTTGGCGTCAGGAGAAGAGATCGGAAAAGACCAAACTGACAGACGTATCATACAAAATAAAAACTCTTAAATGGAGATGGGCAGGACACACAACAAGAGGTGCGGATAAATGGAGCAAAAGAGTTACAGTCTGGTATCCAAGAATGGGAAAAAGAAACAGAGGTAGGCAACACAAACACTGGAAAGACGACATCGAAAACACAGGAAGGAAGTTATGGACGAGGACTGCAAGAGACAGGGGAAAATGGAAGGAGTTGGAGGAGGCCTATGCTTAAGAGCAAACAGACCGCAAATAAATTAAAGTGTAGGTAGATAATTTTGATAAAAAAATAAAATATAAATTTAATTTAAATTAATGAAAATTGTCAATATTTTTTTAATGTCTGAAATAAATGACTTATTTATTATTATTTTTATTATTAATTGTATTGTCCTCTGCACTCTTGAAACCCTTGAAACATGAATTTCATGATGTTGTCATCAGTAATCATATATTAATAATAGATACCTCAAGTGGGCCGTACTTGGTAATAATTGATAGCAAACTGCATGGTGAAGAAGTAGTTTTGAATCACAAGATTCGTGAACAGAACTATTTGGAATTCATTTCCCATTTGTTCTGTGAACAGAACTAATGGGAAAAAAATCCGTATAGTTCTGCCGACAGAACTACTCAACAGAACACGTAGAAATAGACGGCAGCAGCTGTTACTTAAATATTTAGCAACAAACATCAAAACATCTAAACATGTGTGGAATAAGATAATGTTTTAACGAGATAATTAGAAAAACGATGTCAAGGTAGTCCCTAATGTATCGATAGACAGCATGATGCTGATTTAGTTATAGGTAAAATTGGTGACACGAAAAAAACTGCGATAGTAGGTATGGTTTCCACCCCGGAACATCCCTACCACGTCTACGAAGGAACCTATTAATAATTTGCGGGTGGAAAAGTTTATAAAAGTGTTTCGCCGTACCTCCGAGAGGGCCATTAATTACATGACCTCTTGCTGATGATAACGTTGCATTCTTCATGAGGGAGGGTGAATGTTTTCGAAATTGTTATGTTAACTGCAGATTTACAGGTTTTCGACGTCATTGAATTTTAATGAAGCTGGAACAGATGTGATTTAGTTTCGGAAAACATGGAATAGGAACTTCACAGAATTGGAATTAGATTTAAGAGGGGATTAAACATTTTGTGGACCATTAAAAATTTTGATTAGGTAGTCATATTCGATCACACGAACCTAAATGAACACCACCTTGGTAATTGTAAACTGTGTATGAAATCCGATCTTGTGGATACCTAGATATATAGAGTAGAGATATATAGGTACTTAAATATATAGAGTCCTAAAGAATTTGCGAAACGGAACAAATTGTAGCAACCTAATGAGAGATATTTGAATCGAGAGGATTTAATCCAAGTCTCTAGCAGATAAATATCTGCTAGAGTCTTTGATTCAATCCTAACGTATGATTTACGGTCAGTATCAAATGCCCATTTTGTGTGGGTTTTTTTTCAAGCCAATGCCAATGCATGTTGACTCAAAGGTAGAGTTCCCACCTATCGAAATACTTATAGTGGTAGGTATCTATAGTGAGTTGAATGAAAGTACTATCATAACCTCTACCTGTGCCACTAAATAACAATCCACTGAATTTCAATATCCCTCAAACAATTCAAACGGTATCCAATATCAATGTGTACACTAGTGTTGTATAAGTTATCGATAAGGTGCGCACCTCGCAGTAAGACGCCGCGCTCTTGCCGAGGCACGAACCGACTATCGACACCCGCCGATGTGTTCGCTAGTGAGGGGAAGATGCTTTAATCGATAAGTTTTTAATATTCAAGCTAAAGTAAACATTATTGACGTTCTGCTAGTAAGAGGCAGTTCTGTAACTCTAAGGAATATGGGAAAACCAGTTAGGAAACTGGTAATTAAATTTTTCGGCCATGTTTAAAACTATGATTGGAAAATAGGTCGATGGAAATATAAAACTGCATTATTAGATCTGCAATTAGATACAAAATATTGATAACTGAATGAAGGATCATCCAAATACCTAAGCCGATTCTCATAGATTTTACTAGTCGTGAGGTATCGGCGATAGACTCGATTAATTAATAAGATCATGATTTCAAACGATCTTTGTGTGTTTGATGGTTGTGTTGTATGTAGTATTTTCAATCTAGGTTAATTTCATCTTTGTCCTGCGTTTTCAACCTTTTAGCTCTATCGATATCGATGAAAACTGACATCGACGCACACCACTACTCTAACACCTTGCGAATACATTACTCCGTGCCACTGAATCTAATCACAATCTGACGGATTAATATCTGACGGTATCGTCGTGTGTACCGGCCTAAGCCCACCGGCCATTTTGGGCTCAATTATTCTACCCTACGCACACCTTCAACTCTATTGTGAAAGCCATTATAGTGAAATTGGCTTGTTTGTATTGTGAAATATGTTTGCAGGGAGAGTGGGTTAAAGCCGCCGGCAATCGAGAAGATTTATTGTAATACCTGAGTTGTTTAAATTGTTGTTTAATGTTCGAAGTAACCAGATTAGGCGTTTAATGAGCAGATGATGGATGAGATGATTAAACTCAAATTCGATGTGAAATCGCTTTATTGCGGACCGTCTGGGCACTCAACATAAATGCTACTTGGGCATTGTCTAGAATCTAGGTAATGACTGTGATATTTAAAGGATAAGTTGCGTGATTAATGCTGATGAAAAATGGTGCGTGTAGTACTAACACAAATCGCATAAGTAGGTACCCTACCCTACCTAAATACACACTTTTAAAAGTATAGGTATTCAAACTCTTTGACAGATTATAAGACCCACATGATTATTTTTTGAAATCGTGGTAAAAAGACGACAAACGATAATCTAAAGTGTTGAACTGCAAAACATTTTTATCTATTCAAACTTTTAGCAATTACAATCTAAAACTTCTAAAACGGAGATTAGCCGACGATGAGGATAACCCTCGAAACAGTCTCCAAACTTATCCCCATAAAAAGATTTAGGAACCGACAAAAGGTGGATTTTTTTCGCAGCACCTGCTCTTCCAAAACTTTTCGAACTTTCTTGAAACTTCTGCTGGAACTTCGAGCCGGATGTTGTTATCGGCCGGAAGCGCTTTAGGCAACTTCCTGTTTTGACGGACGTGGAAAAAATTGAAGTTTTCGCATTATGTCTTCAAAGAGTGATGATTCTTGAAACAGGTGGAGTAAGTGGAAAAGTTATTCTAGCTGATACCAGGATCTTCACTTCATTACATCGGTGTCTGTCGCGAACTGGAACGTAGAGAGTTTATCTACAAGCTTTAAAAATGGATGGAAATGGGTTTAGGATGCCCAAGATCGTTCGTCATGGCTCTCTGGGGGAGGCCTGTTTTCAGCAGTGGACTTATACAGGCTGATGATTATGAAGAAAGCCATAATATTTAAACAAAAGAAATGTGTCTATGATTCAATAAGCAGCGACGGACTTGCAAAATGTCACATGGAATGCTATATGAAAATCTAGCTTGCTCTTAGAGGCACTTCCTCCCGCGTAGGTACACTCAAGATGATGAAAAGATTTTCCAGTTTTTCCCAAATGGCAATGGCAATACAATTAAGGATCTTCAAAAAAGGCGTGTTGGAATTTATAAGGGGTCGGCAACGCTACAGTAACTACTTACCAACCGGTGTTCCGTATACTTCTTTGCACCTCGGTGATATAAAAAAAACTATTTTCAAAAGTCGTGAGATTCAAAAACATCATTTAAGGAAGACCTTATTAACTGAACAGGCGAGCGGCATCTAATTAAACCGTCATATTTACAAACTCTCCCTTACAATCGAAGCAGAAGCGACGTAATCGGCTCAGGGTCTCAGACAGGTGGACTGTATTTTAATTTCAACTAATTTCAGCCGTTTTCGGCACTTTCCAAAGCGGATTGCGATGAAAGTTGATAATTACTGAAAGTTGCCCTTCGAAGCTGGGTTTAACGTCGATAGGTATTTGCTAGGCTTTCTATGTAAGTATTTTGTAGAGCGAATAGGAGTAGACATTTTTACAAATATATTAGGCACTTGCTTTATTATAGAGCGAAGCAATACTAGCTAAAAATACCTGTCCTTCTGGATTTGGTTCACTTGCCAAACATAGGTACGATAATTTTATTAGTAGGTTGGTAGGTATCTAGTTAGCACCTACTCAATCATCCTATTAAACCAAAGGTTGTCTGGAAGACACGCCAGCCAAGACAAGGCAGCCATTTGTGTTTTTTATTTACAACGTGAATTGTTTTTTGTTTCTTTTTATCTTTCAAAGAGGTTGGAAAATCATTTGGTTCTTACACATCGACGGTAAGAAACTCATGTTTTTTTTATTTTGAGGATTCTGCCAAATCTAGTCCCAAATAGAGGCTACTAGCTGCCTGAGCTGTCTTGCCTTATCAGGAAACAAGACCGTAAATCAACATCAACTATCAACATCACCTAATCAATGAAAAGACTTCTCGGAAGTAGAGACCATCGAGAAATCCCCAACCATTGAAACTATTCGCATTCAGCACAACAAAACTAGTGGGACATTTAAAAGCCTACAAATCTGCCCTCAACCCTTACGTCCCACAGGGGTAGGTAGGAGTGATAAAAACTGATTGTAGACCATTCCCGGCACCTGACAATGACACCTGCTTACAACGGCCCTCAAGGGCCCGTTTGTGTAAACATGGCCCTTTTAAGGGACTGTGAAGTAAAATTGTTTGTTTTGCACTCTGTTCTCAGATGGGCGCGTGATATATTTTAGTGTCAGGGCTTCAAAGTTAATCGTTAGGACGCCCACAAATGTGGCTCATGCCTGTACCTTCCGACCTACTCTTATTTAGGTATGTTACTTATTTAATGTAGGTAGTTAGGTAGGTACCTACTCTGAAACGTACTCCACTGCTTAGAAATCTTACTTCATCTAATAAATATAGCTGATTCTACGCTTTCCTCTTTTTCTGTATGGCATTGATTCTGTAGTTCACTAACTAAACTAAATTTAAACTGTCACTCTTTTACTGAGAGTGCAAGCAAGAAAGAGATTACAATTTTAGTGCTGTACTTAGGTACCTATGCTAAAAATAACATAGGTACTTAGGTACCTATTACATAGGTATTTTTATATTTGAAATGGGAATATTTGATTCGGCTTCACCCACATATTGCGGGGGATAAGTTCGTCGCCCATCAAACCGTAGGAGCACTAACGCCTATCAAACTCTCTACCTGCCCCACTAACCTACTAAACTGCACTAACGCCAGCCGAGCTAAAAGGTGGCTCGAGAGTTGGCGCGTGCTCGATGATCGTGTATCGACGTTTAGGTCAATCGGCCACTCGCAAGGTGCTAGTGGTTGATGCGCTAGAGATGACAAAATACCAAACTATCGATATCGATATGTGAATAAGATTTTTTTTATCGCCAGGTTCGTTCTATGATGCTAACTTGATGGAGCTGTAGGTTTACAAGGTAGTAAGTGCCAGTGAATTACTGAACTAGCACATAACACAACTAAAAAATAAAACATCTCAAACATCTTCAGGGATCATATTTTCGGGCAGTTTTATCGGATGACAGCCTATGACACGATTTCCAAAAAAGGGGGATTGATAGGTTATTGCTCTAGGATAGGTTATTCCACAAATAACCCGCTGAGTAAACCCCCTTAGGGGAAAACTGAACTCTAATGTAAAAAAGTACAGAAATCCTCCTTATCCTTATTCCACTTTCCCCCCTGAGAGCAACCGTTCAAAATAAGGATGAATTATTATGACTATTGATATGGCATGCGTTAGATATAAAAAAGCGCTGTTGATGTCATTGGAACAGCGGCGTAGTTTTAGTAAGTACAAAACATTCACATTCACCTACACATACACTCTATCGATATCATCCCAACTCTACCGCTCACACGTAAGAGGGTAGTCAGCGTTTTCCAAACGGGGTGAGTACTACAGGTGCTTAGCGCCTTCGATTATGGTTCACGAGCGCAGAAATATATGTGGGGCAGGCTTCTGAAAGCTTTGTGCTTTTGAAAAATATGTAGGGTGATGTCGAGAGTCTCCATGATAGGGTGTTGAAAGCTTGCCACTTCATGACACTTCTCGGATAAGTTTTATGATAGACCTACCGACTTACCTACTAGAGTTGGTAAGTACCTAGGTAGGTCTATCATAAAACTGACACTTCTCGGATAAGTTTTATGGGCCTACCTACTTACCTACTAGAGTTGGAACAAGACCCAGTAAAATTTGTTTATAAACCTCAGTGTGATGGGCAGAAGACATTGTCACAGATTAAATTTAGATGCGGCGTAG
The DNA here is from genome assembly GCA_958496245.1 of Perizoma flavofasciatum. NCBI lineage: Eukaryota > Metazoa > Arthropoda > Insecta > Lepidoptera > Geometridae > Perizoma > Perizoma flavofasciatum. The sequence goes on along the minus strand of OY292419.1, from coordinate 19,976,330 downwards.
CACAGGATCGTGGTGGATTGGATGGCACAATCCGAGACCTAGTGGGTGAAGTCAACAGTGAATTAAGGTAAACAATTTTCACAGTGAATTGGTTTGTTTCAGTATTTTCAACGCTTTTATTCGATTTTGTAAAATGAGTACGTATTGAAAACTTATCAATAAAACGACTAAATTATTTGTGGAAAATTTATTCGTGATCAAGTAGTAAAATAAAAACTCTACTATTTAAACACGCTACGTGATTTTATCCTATGTGCCGCTATGGAAATACGAAACCTTATATATGACACCAAACGTAGTGTACCAAACTTTCCCCCGAAAACCGAAGAGATTCTACCAATTTATTGGCAACAAAAACGTATAGTGTATTGTTCCGTTTTCGAGAGAGGTTAACACACTTTAACTTATAAAAATACTAAAGTACGAGGAAAATTTCACTCAATCTAAAAGCTACATTCGAGTGGAATCGACACCGATCTTGAATTAGCTGTAAAAATGTATAGCGATGCATCCCATTGATAATTACTCCATGCACCTAAATTCTAATAGCTGATTGGTTGTATTTTTACAGCCAACTCAAAAATATGCACACCCAAGAAAGTATAAAATAACATTAAAAAAACTATTATCTAAATCAAAATAAGTATTACTGATATCATTTTACTGTCGAAAATAAAATGATTATATCATCGTTATAAAGTAACGTTAAAACGATTTGGACGGAAAAATAAAATTAAAAAAAAATTCACACACTATTTTAAAATAAATCACAATAGCTATACTAAAATCGGCAGTCTAAATAAATGTATCAAATTATTGATAATATATTTGATAATTACATACAACTTAAAACTATCTTAGTGCTAAATGGTTATCCAGAGACCATCAGTTTTGAAATACATCATTAAAAAAATGTGTGATATTCGCTCTTTTGGATATAGTCAAAGAGATTCTTTTTTATATAAAATAAAAGTTTAAGTCGAAACATTGCTGCCGAAACCAAAACTAACTAAATATATATTTTTAAATTATTTCTTATGTATTAGAGTAAATTATTTTATAACTGCACTGAGATTCTAAAATTAAACATAGAACTTAAAATTAGAGCTGTTAAAAGAGTATAAAAATTGAAAAAAAAAAAAAGATTTGTTTATAGTTTCACAGGAGATTTAAATAAATATAAGTAGTGACGTTTATAATAATAGATACTAGGTATAAATAACTATTTATTTTTTTTAATTATTTCTTATATATTCGAGTAAATTATTTTATAACTGCACTGAGATTCTAAAATTAAACATAGAACTTAAAATTAGAGCTGTTAAAAGAGTATAAAATTGAAAAAAAAAAAGATTTGTTTATAGTTTCACAGGAGATTTAAATAAATATATGTAGTGACGTTTATAATCATATATACTAGGTATAAATAAGGCGTAAGTTCAGTAGAATTTTAGAAAATTAAAAAAAACAAGAATTTATTAAAAATATTGAAAATATTTCGGTAATAATAAGTAAAATTATATACCTAGTATGTTACTGGACTTGTTTGACATTACAAGCGATGGATATGCCTTTACGATAAAATTTATACGTTCTAATATACTTTGTACATTGATTTAGAATTTAAATTTATTCAAGCACTTTTATGGGCATGACGAACTTTCTAGAAATCTCAAATAATACTGATATAGATGACATAAAATTTTATTCCAAAAACTAACGTAAACTTGACTATTCATAATGTAAAAACGGGAATTTTCACGTTCCTTCTCCGCGTCACGTCGTGCATTAACGTCGCGATCACTCACCCTGATGAAGACTCTCGGAATGAGTCGAAACTTAGTCGGTGCCTTCACCGATAGTACGGTACGTGATAATTCCCATTTTTACAATATGAATGACATAAAATACCATAATTCATTAATGTCCAATGCATTCTGAAGCAAGGTTTCATTTGGTTTAAAGTTATTTTATAAGTATTACTTTAAGTCTTTTATAATGAGGAAATGGAGCTAAAATACTGGGTTTAAGGAACGTATTGACAGCAAAATAAGCTCGAAGTCAAAAAGTTCGTCATTTCGTATCAACCATAATGGGGAAGACAATATTTGGCGAAATACTAAGCGATACGATACATGAAATACGTAATTTCCGTGAGAACGCCTAATGCAAGTATTTTTTAAAATTGAATTTTCATTTTTAATCATACAGATGAAACAGCTAGTTATCGAAAGACCGTTGAGAAGAAGCGACGCGTGACCGAAGAGCTGGCTCTTATCTGGGTCAACGCATCAGCATTGTCATTCAGCGTGGCGATGCGGTCAGTTTTTCAGGAACGCTTCCGTCTGATAGTGATCTGGATCAGTTGAGCTATCTATGGGTGTTGTTTGTAGTGAAAGCCAGCGTTGAATGTGTGAGGTGTGTGTGAGGGGGTAGAGGTGGAGGGAGGGTGTGTGTGTGTGTGTGTGTGTGTGTGTGTGTGTGTGTGTGTGTGTGTGTGTGTGTGTGTGTGTGTGTGTGTGTGTGTGTGTGTGTGTGTGTGTGTGTGTGTGTGTGTGTGTGTGTGTGTGTGTGTGTGTGTGTGTGTGTGTGTGTGTGTGTGTGTGCGTGTGTGTGTGTGTGTGTGTGTGTGTGTGTGTGTGTGTGTGTGTGTGTGTGTGTGTGTGTGTGTGTGTGTGTGTGCGTGCGTGTGTGTATGTTCATATGAAGAACTCCCTGCGCTTGGTGACGCGCGGGCCGGTGGAGGCGGCGAGGGCGGCGGAGTCGGGGTCCGCCGCGCCGTCCGCGCCGCGTTCCTCCTGATATACAAACGATATTACCATTCATCAAATATATATTAAATAGACACATTAACAAACACGACCACAAGTACCGAGGTATCGCAACACCAAGATCCGGAACAAATATTTACAGAGCATGAAAACATTTGTCCCGCGGCGGGAATCGAAGCAGCAACTTTATGCGTCTGAAGGCCCAAATTCATAGTCAAATAGGGGCAGTCCCCTAGGGGACTATTCAGGCGCTAAGTAAAAAATCAAGTGCGAATTCAACCTTTATGCACCCAGCCATAAGGGGAATGCTGAATTATGGATTTTGGGGGACTGTTCAACCCCCGACTATGAATTCAGGCTTTAGACGAAAGAGAGAAGTGAATGTGGAAATAACGGCTGTTAGAGGACTGTGGAAGAGAACGTGTTTTGCCGACCCCACATAATGTAGAATAAGGGCAAATAGAAGAAAGATGGTCCTTAACAACATACACCATCCTGAACACGTCAGCTTATCAATCGGATAGTCCCTTTCTTAAGCATTCTGTTCGAGCGATGATGAAATAAGCTTATAATTATTCCATCATCTCTCAAACTCCAACTCGATAAAAAATGCATATACCTATTGTTTTGTAAAAGAATCATTGAAAAGAATGACCAGCCTTGCTTTCTTGCCTTTCTTTCCTGGTTTGGTCGCGGAGGAACAGGGGGTAGAGATAAAACTGAGATTCAAAGTGATCTTTGTGATTTTAAAATGAAATTTGACTTTGTCATGCTCGCTTATTCTGTAACTCTGACATCAACTAATTAGTTGATGTCTAACATAGCCCAAGTCTTACTAACGCATATAGATCAAGTTAAGAAATAATTATTCTTATTTCTCTTTATTTATTTCAAATTTCAGGCTACAGTGGAAGAGTTTTTGAATAAGAAAATATGAAATATGACCTAACTACTTTATGTGATGACGATGGCACCTAAATAAGTACCAACTTAGGCAGGGGCTTAAACTTGTTTTTATATAATTTATCTTTTTTTTTACTTTCACAAATGTTGTGACATTGTTTAAATTTGACGTGTATCCTTCATATGAATAAACGATTCTGATTCTATGCCAGGGGCCTTTACAGGTATTAGTGGAACCAAAGCTAACATTAAGAAGCCCTTGTACATTATCATATAAAAAACGTAATCTTGCAGATGGCAACTGATGATGACTGGAAATATGAGTGATAAACTAGGCTAATGCAGGAGTATATGCTTATGGAATGGTTGCTGGGCTATGTAGGATGAAACGGCACGTGCCAATTCCTATTGAAATTCAGATTAAATCATAGGCAGGTGATTAACTTGCCGTCCACTAAACGGGTCCCATAAGTGCCGCCAACGATAGGCAGCGTAGAGGCAACGTTGATGTGAACGGCAAAAGGGTGTCGAGAATTGTGCTGCAGTTTCACTAAATGCTACTCTTTTATTTTATTTTTATTAAAATAAAAATAAAATAAAATAAATTATCATTATGAACTAGGCATGCAAATGTGAATAGTTTAGTGTTTGCAATCTGGCAGGCGCCAGGCGTACCGACCTGCGTGAGATACTCCCCCTTGTGCCGGGAGAGAGCTCGCACCAGCACAATGGCGACCACTATCAGCAGCAGGAAGATGAACGCCAGCACAGCTGAAAACATTAACAACGTTATTTATTTATTTTAGGAAAAAGAACGCCACTTAATAAATTAAAATTATCGTGGTGTGGTATCATTTTTTAATATTATTACGGCTATACCACGTACTTTACTATTCTCCTGCTGACGTTTCGTTGACCGTTTAGAGGTCCTTCCTCTTGTGCACCTCCTCCACGGGAACTTCCCGTCTCACGACCGTCGAGCGTGATTGCGAACGGTGCTCATGAGGAAGGACCTCTAAACGGTCAACGAAACTTCAGCAGGAAAATAGTACGTGGTATAGTCGTAATAATATTCTAAAACCACTTAAAAACACTATTTATGATTAAACCCTAGTTTAATCATAAATAGTGTTTTTAAGCTATGAGGCCATTTAGTAAACTAGGAGCTATGAGGCCATTTAGTAAACTACGAGCTATGAGGTCTTTTAGTAAACTTGGAGCTATGAGGTCATTTAGTAAACTTGGAGCTATGTATGGTTATTTAGTAAACTAGGAGCTATGAGGCCATTTAGTAAACTACGAGCTATGAGGTCTTTTAGTAAACTTGGAGCTATGAGGTCATTTAGTAAACTTGGAGCTATGTGAGGTTATTTAGTAAACTAGGAGCTATGAGGTCATTTAGTAAACTTGGAGCTATGTGAGGTTATTTAGTAAACTAGGAGCTATGAGGTCATTTAGTAAACTACAAGCTATGAGGTCTTTTACAGTAATATAGCTTGTATATCAGAATAACAAATAGGCAACTTTTTATCCGAGTACCACGCGGGCGAAGCCGTGTGCAGACGCCAGTTAGTTTATCAATTAACATCTTACTGGAACGTTAGACATTGGCAATTCGAAACAATTCGAAACGCATACGCGTGCTCTTCACGTCGCAAGTAAAACATCCTCGGACCCATAGTCAGTGCGCAGATCTAAGTGGATACGAAGTAAGGGGTGGTCAGAGGCACGTACGATCATGAGTTAATAGACACTTACTGCCCAGAATAGCCTCGTCAGTCTTGTTGAGGTCCAGCTCGTGCTGCAGGTCGACGTCGGGCGGGGGGCGGGTCTCCACGGCCTCGGGCGGGTGCGTCACTGGCTCTACGCCGCAGAAGTCCTCGTTCAGATTACCACCTACACCAAAAATATCCTGATTCATCGCTGAAGGTTTAAGCTAACAAACCTTCTTAAAAACAAATAAAGAGTGACGTAAATACCTATTTTGACTAATGAAAATTATAACAAAAGAAAAATGACTAAACCTACTTAATTATATTATTCCAAATGCTAGATACCTTGGTACTTTGCCTACCTTGACTTTATTTTATCGTACCTACTAGTTTTTTGTTTATACAAAACTTCGGCCTGCCTACCTATCTATTGCTATACCCTTAGACAGGGTTCATGTGAGATACCTACCTATAAACACCATCTATGTACCTACCATGTGAAAGCAATAAGTTTATTGAGTAGCAATGGAAGTCCTGCTGGAAGAGCAGCTTCAGCGGGTAGATGTCGTCGAACTCGACGCAGCTGACGCAGCCCACGAAGCCCTCGCTCATGCTTACCGAGACTCCTGACGTTGGGCGGCGGGTCCTGCTGGAAGAGCAGCTTCAGCGGGTAGATGTCGTCGAACTCGACGCGGCTGACGCAACCCACGAAGCCCTCGCTCATGCTCTCGTTGCGTCCGATGTACATGTACTGTATGTTGTTGAACTGCGCGTCCGCTGACTCCTTCACGTTGAAGTTGTATTCTTGCGTTTCCGAGTTGTCCACCTTATAGAACATATTTTCATTATCAGGGCATCCCACACACACACACACACACACATCCTTTAGGTACACACATAAATTTACATTATTATTTTAATAGTTAAAGTAGGCACTCCAAGTTACAATACTTATGTACCTATATAATATTAGTATGTTTTAAAAAGGGCAGGCGCTGAGGATCGGGAAACAGAATGTATTGTCCGATACTCAGAGTTCTTAACAATAACATTATGTCTACATAATGGCAACTGAACCAGACAACCTAATCTATTTTGTAAGATTTAAATATGATATAAATGTTATATATAACCTATTTACTTTTTTAAACGGTAAACATTACTATCATTATGCAATTTAAGTGGCAAACCAGCATACAACCCAACTGTAAGTAAGCAGTTACCGCAGCTCTGGCTTGTAACATCAGAGTTATCAATCACGCGCTGCCGACCCTTGAGATATAACGGATGAATAGTCTCATATACCTGTAATTTCACCGGCACCCATACCCTTCAAACCGGAACACAGCAATAAGAGCATTATTTCCTGAAGTATTTGTACAGTATTATAATATATATATGTGTCTAAAGTTATCATTGGAAATTCGTCAAACCGGAAAGTTACTGCCTGCAGAAAGTTAAAATTGTATGAAAATTATATCAGAGGATCTAAACAAATACCTCACGCTTAGTTTTCCTTTCACGCGAACGCAAATTTATCAATGAAAAACTTGGCAGTAGTGACATTTTGACAGTTAATGCCATTTCCATACAATTCAAACTTTCCGCAAGCTAACGCCAACAGAAAGTGGTATTTTTCTAGACACCCTGCTGTTCTAGACACCAAGATTTCACGTAACCGCTATCCAAGTTTCTCTTTGACGCATTTGTGAGGTATTTGTCTGAAGTAAGAAGGGCCTGGAAGATGATGATAAGTATGCAGGATGGATAAGAAACAGCAAGTGATAGGAAAGGAGGGGTTATTAGGCGGCACATACCCGCAGCGTCATGGTAGCGCCCCCGTTCTTCCGGGAGAGCTGCACGTCGTGGTACTGCCCGAGCGCGAAGTGCTTGCCTTGGAACACTATCTCCTGACGCTCGAAGCCGAAATCGAACACAACCCGCAGATGACCTGGAAATACATACTCCTTTCATTTCTAGCAGGATTCAAAATAGCGGTTTCACCGTTCAAATATTATACTCCCTTATCGTGCAAACCACTATTTTCAACCACCAACCAACCAACTTCAAAAATGGTTCTCAATTCGTCTGTTTTTTTTTTTGTCAATTGTGAACCGATTTTGACTATTATTTTTTTAATGAGGATGGCATACTTCAAGGTTTTTTACGAAAAAAAAAATATTTTTAAGGGTGAAATTCCATATTGGACTTTTTAACAACTAAAAGAATAAAAACGGACTGCAAATACCGGAGAAAGAAGAGTCTTTTTACGCCATACTGACGAGTCCAATAAATTTATAGTAGACAAGACAATATTTTTTCAAGGAAAAAACTCCACAGATATGACTATAGGTTGCAGAAAGTCGTTAGATGGAGATGGTACTAGACAGTTTTTGGCGGTCGTATTCTGATTTTCCGGCCTGATGATTGAATTAAAAATTAATGAAATGATTCTCACCAGAATTGGAGACTTGCAGCGTGAGATATTCCCCGGTGATGTTCGAGTAGAACCCGAGCAGGAATCCCTTTGGATTAGTGGTGGTGAAGCCGACGCGGATGTGTTCCGCGATGGTGGAGCGCCAGGAGCCGAGGAAGTCGTATTTGATGATCGAATTCGGACGGAGGTTAACGCCGATTTCTGGAACGAAATTAAACATGGTTAGTAAGCTGAAGTGGCAATGGGCTAGCCATATAGCTCGCAGAAACATCAACCGTAAAATTTAAACTTTTTTGCTGATGAATAAAGAAAATATGTTGAATTTTATACGGCGCAGCCGGTGGGATAAAAACCTGGTTTAGGCTGATAAGTTTTATTAGTACGCATAGGCCAGGCCAATTCATTTTTATACAAAAAAATACTTTTCAAAGTTGATCCAATACATTGCAGCTTTTTATCCTGAACGTACCAGTATTATTTTGATTGGCTGTGTCACGAGAAATGTATCACTTCCTATTAGCCATGTACAGTTTATGTGCAGTTTATGTTAGCCATGTACAGTAGTATCGACGTGTACCAATCGTAACAATACATATTCAAGTGGAACACAAAATATTTCATATTTTGTGTTCCACACAAGCATAGTCCAAAAGTGTTAGTAAGCAAGGGATGTAAGGGGGACCTCTTAATGGTAAATTAAATGTCAGCAGCAGAATAGAAAAGGACATAGACTGCCCTCTGGTTAGCACCCACGTATTGTACTCTTCTATAATTTACTGTTTTTTTTATTGTTTGTCTTTCTTTTCATTTGTACTTGTCTGTGCTGTATCGTATGTGTTGAATAAAAAACTATCTATCTAATAGTAAAGTATCGTCGTAATATCCTATATCCTAAAATAATACCAAACCATGATAATTAAAACACAAAATATTTCATATTTTGTGTTCCACACAAGCATAGTCCAAAAGTGTTAGTAAGCAAGGGATGTAAGGGGGGCCTCTTAATGGTAAATTAAATGTCAGCAGCAGAATAGAAAAGGACATAGACTGCCCTCTGGTTAGCACCCACGTATTGTACTCTTCTATAATTTACTGTTTTTTTTATTGTTTGTCTTTCTTTTCATTTGTACTTGTCTGTGCTGTATCGTATGTGTTGAATAAAAAACTATCTATCTAATAGTAAAGTATCGTCGTAATATCCTATATCCTAAAATAATACCAAACCATGATAATTACAAAACTTTTTCACTCTTCTAAAGACACTCAGATAGTATTTTGCAGCAAAGACAGAGGGCGGTATGTGGTTCGATGGCTGTCTTGGTGATGGGTTACTCTTACCGTCAGCACAGATAGGTCCTTTGAAGGCAGTCCAGCGGCAATCGCAGGAGTATGAATCGTAGCCTTCCAGACATGTTCCGTTGTTGAGGCAGGGCGAGGAAGAGCATTTACCAACGCAACCCTCAGTCACACCGTACAGACCTGAAACCATGCATAATTGCAATGTGTAACGAGCAACTTTTTCGAATTTTCTATGTTTATCTTTGAAAATAATGTTTCTGCTACACCCTCTTGAGATATAATTTTTAAAAATCTTCTCTTAATGCACCCTTACGCACCAAAGAAATATACAGTTCAATTTTTTTATAAAAAACGAGGTATTTATGGACCATTGTTTACGAGTTTTAATGATTTAAAACTCAGAATAATTGTAAATATCAAGTTTTAATGATAACAATGTTCATAACCATGATAGTTTTATTCCAAAAACTATCGTGAACTTGACTATTCATATTGTAAAAACGGGAATTTTCACGTACTGCACTATCGGTGAAGGCACCGATTAATTTTTAACTCATTCCGAGAGTCGAAACTTAGTTCGACTCATTCCGAGAGTCCGCCGTGCACTACACGTGCAGTGCACGGCGCGACGCGGAAGGAGAAAGTCGCGATAACTCACCCTGATGAAGACTCTCGGAATGAGTCGAAACTTAGTCGGTGCCTTCACCAATAGTGGAGTACGTGAAAATTCTCATTTTTACAATATGAATAACCATGATAGTTCCAAAAGTGATACCTTTCAAATTATAATATGTTTCTAGAACATCTGATTAAGGCTGACGATTTGACAGTCATGCGAAGATTTTATATATTTGAATAGATTGTCAGTCACTCAGTTGATAAGGACGTCGCACAATAACGACCTCTGTGGCGCAGTGGGCAAAGGCCCGCCTGAGACGCATAAGGTTGCGTGTTCCATTCCCGCCGCGAGACCAATGATTGTATCATCTGCAAATATTTGTCTCAAGTCTGGGTGTTTTCTAAATATCTGTATTTAGAGAAAAAAATGTACATAAGTAGTATATCAGTCATGTAGTTCCCATAATACAAGCTCTGCTTAGTTTGAGGTTAGACGATGCTGTGTGAAAATGTCCAGCATTTTTTATTTTCTTCGTTGAATTTGATATGACAAATATCAGAAAGAGACAAAGCATTGTATAGTTCAATGTCTATAAGTAAAGCCCTCAAAGATTGTAATGATCAGTTGAAACATGTCCATAGCTGTGAATACCTCTAGCAGCATATCCCTTCAGATCAATAGGTCTTCCATTGAGCAGCAGCGCTCGCATGCAGCCGACGAAGCCGTCCTTCCTGTCCAGCGCCGCGCCGAGCGCGAGCCCCGTGGTCAGATGCAGCGCCCGCACCGGCTCCTTGCCGGTTCGAATCTCGTTCTTGAGCGCACCGTCCACTACTACGCGAGCTTCTTTCCTGTTCAGAATTACAACATTCATTAATTATATAAACATTTGAGAAATAATAATAAATTTGTAAAGTAAAAAATTAGAAGGAAAGATAGTTTTGCGTGAAGAAGTAACAAACATATTATGTACATAATATGTTTGTTACTTCTTCACGCAAAAACTAATGAACCGATTGCGATAAAACTTAATAGGAACATAGTTGTTACTATTAGCTGTTACTTTTTATCCCGATATTCTCACGGAATCGAAACATACGCGGGTAACACCGCGGGACGCAGCTAGTTACCATATAAAATTAATCTTACAAAATTCGATTACTGGAAAAACCTTTCTTAGTATTTTGGTGGATATGTTCCTTTTAACACATAAAAAAACACCTAATTTCAGATTCCTGACCGAGGTTTAAACGATGTGTTGATTGTCAGTCAGCAAATGACACAACGATTTTACGTATATCAAGAACAAAAAATAGATTAATTATGCCAAATATATGGGGCATCTTCTTTTGCTACTCAAGGAATATAATAGAATAGAAAAATAAATGAAATTACGACTTATACATTAAAAAAAAACAACTATACCTACACACCTACCTACAGGGATATCGCTGATGCGTTACTGGCCCTAAAAAAAATTGTAAAGGCAAAGGTATATTTTGGAAACTCAATAAAAAAAAATCTATTCGTATTGTATTCTATTAAATGTGCCAGTAATTTCATTTACACCCATACAATTGGAACTAAGCAATGCAAAGCTGCTCGGCAGCGACCGCGGAAGTGGGGTGCAGAGGGGGCCACATGCCCCCCCCCCCAACCCCCACCCCCCGTCACGGAGTACTTCCGCGATCCCTGCTGCTCGGCCATAGAATGTAAGGTGTGGTAAAAAGGCTGACCTGTTCCTCTCGATGGAGACAGAATGCCAGTTGTTGTCGGCGAGTCGGTTGCTGGTCTCCACGGAGACGCCGAGCGGAGTGTCTCCCACTTGGAACTGGAACTGCAGCTGGTCTCCGCCGATGATGGACAGCTTTATGTAGTCCTGAGGACCCTGGGGAAGGAACACCGAGATACTATTTAAATATGTTATGATTAGTACTAGGTACCTCCTCCCCCCTTTTTTTTGCTTTTTGTATCACTGTGGCGGTCACAGGCCTTTTGTGATCGCCATTTGCTTTCTTCGCCCCTCAAGAGCCGTTCAAAGTTCACCGATCAACCCTGCAGCTGTTAAAAACTGCAGGATCTTCTTTGGCGTGAATTGGAATCGGTCAAATCATTGCCGATTAAAAGACGAAAATTCTGGTTGGAGTCCTGCTGAATCTGACTTTTAGGGCACGAAACAAGTCCACCATCGTACCTAATGAGAACGGAGAAAAAATTGAACACACCACCGTCTGTCGTACCTTATAAATATCATCTGGATCTCTTCGAGGCGAAAGTGAAAAGGTATCGTCTAGTCACTTGCCAACAGGTGAGTTTATGGTCTAATCAAATCAAGGTAAGTCAAAGGATCAAGACTTTTTTTTAAATTTACTTGGAAAGTTTTATTTGAAGAGTCTTACCTTGGAATGCAACAGAACAGCGTTTTCTTTAGTGGTTTTAAACTCAAAGTAGATGTCGCCGCTGTGCCCCAGATCGAACATAGGCAGGAGGATCACGCCGTCGGAAATTCGGAACGTAACTGCGTTACTGAATAAATCTGCGGAAATAACTTATGATCAGAAAGCTGTTTGAGTTTATAGGCATCAACCATCGAAAGCTGCACTTAGACGTGCCCTCTGACCACAGAATATAGGTAATAACAGAATAATAGTACCAGGTACAGAATGTCCATTCACCCCCCCTTCGCACCGTTTACGTACACAAATCTTGCATGTGACGATTACGGACGCGATTGTTTCATGCATTATATCGCGAGTGGCCGAGGTGTACCCATATCCTTCACTATGGAGACAAACTCTTTCAGTAAGAAAATATACCTTAGAAGTCTCTATACCAAGTTTCTCAGTACCTAACATTTCTTTGCCAAACCTATAAGACGACTTCTTCCGCATAATTTGACTTTACCTTTTAAATAAATAAATAAATAATAATTTCAGTTCTCTAGAACTTAAGATTTAGTCTGTGCATTGATTGTCAGTCAGTGTGTCACTCAACTATTTTATATATTTAGATCACTGAGCTGTGGGTCAAAGTTGCCACCAAACGGAGCCCTGACAAAGCGAGGCGGTCCCGGTCGATGAAGGTGGTGGGACGAACTGAACACACCTATGAGAGGAACTGGCCCACAGTGGCAAGATCGAACTGGCGGAAATCGAGGGAGGCCTTGGCCCACTAATGGGGCAACATAAAATAAAATAGAAAGTTATTTATTTGACAACAAGAAAAGACTTCAGTTTATTTGACACAATAAATAAAATAGACACTATAAATAGGTACCAAAGATTATTAACAAAAAACAGCGACAAAGAGAAGATTTTTGTTCTAATTAGTCCCATCTGCGCCGTGTGGGCCAAACAGTTCCTGTCTCAGCTTAGTGCTGCTCCGCACAGTAATGAGAAGCAGCGCTGATTTTCAGATTAGATAGACTAAAAGTAATAGTAAAAGATAGATCATAGTTTGCCAACTCAAACTGGGGTTAGATTGATAAATACGGGGAGGAACTTACCATCTCCCTCGCAGAGCAAGGGTCCGAGAGTGTACTTCCCTTCCTTCTCGTCGAGATGGGAGCCTGTGTCTCCGAATCTCACTTGTTTCACTGGAAGAAATTCCTTCTCGACGATATCGCCGCCGTCCACTTGGAATTCTAAGGATGTTATGGTAAAGTTAATTGGTATCATATTTCAATCCTAATTCCTCGTCATTACGCGCAACTTCGTTTGCTTGGAGTTTTCAAGAGTTTCAACCACGATTTGTCTACTGAAATCCATCGAAAAGCATTGAATATCTTCCCATTCAATCATCTGGTACTCTGATAGTCATGTTTCAACAAGTTAATAGAAAGTAAAAACCGAAACACGAATGTTTTCTTGCAAACGAAGTCACACCCCTACGATTCTCGCATATTTGTGCGAGTGGCAAGTGTGCATGGTTTCGAAGATATTAAGTTTTTTAAAACTTTGTCAGAAAGTGACCTTCACACTGCAACACTGATTGCCTGCAGTTGCACCACTTGGTGGTGTCGATGCAGTTCCCGAGCACTCCGCACTGGCACATGCGGCTGGTGGGGTGGATGACTCACCGTCGGCATGCAGCTGTGCGTACTCCGCGTCGCAGTTGCACCACTTGGTGGTGTTGATGCAGTTCCCGAGCACTCCGCACTGGCACATGCGGCTGGTGGGGTGGATGACTCACCGTCGGCATGCAGCTGTGCGTACTCCGCGTCGCAGTTGCACCACTTGGTGGTGTTGATGCAGTCCCGAGCACTCCGCACTGGCACATGCGGCTGGTGGGGTGGATGACTCACCGTCGGCATGCAGCTGTGCGTACTCCGCGTCGCAGTTGCACCACTTGGTGGTGTCGATGCAGTTCCCGAGCACTCCGCACTGGCACATGCGGCTGGTGGGGTGGATGACTCACCGTCGGCATGCAGCTGTGCGTACTCCGCGTCGCAGTTGCACCACTTGGTGGTGTTGATGCAGTTCCCGAGCACTCCGCACTGGCACATGCGGCTGGTGGGGTGGATGACTCACCGTCGGCATGCAGCTGTGCGTACTCCGCGTCGCAGTTGCACCACTTGGTGGTGTCGATGCAGTTCCCGAGCACTCCGCACTGGCACATGCGGCTGGTGGGGTGGATGACTCACCGTCGGCATGCAGCTGTGCGTACTCCGCGTCGCAGTTGCACCACTTGGTGGTGTTGATGCAGTTCCCGAGCACTCCGCACTGGCACATGCGGCTGGTGGGGTGGATGACTCACCGTCGGCATGCAGCTGTGCGTACTCCGCGTCGCAGTTGCACCACTTGGTGGTGTCGATGCAGTTCCCGAGCACTCCGCACTGGCACATGCGGCTGGTGGGGTGGATGACTCACCGTCGGCATGCAGCTGTGCGTACTCCGCGTCGCAGTTGCACCACTTGGTGGTGTTGATGCAGTTCCCGAGCACTCCGCACTGGCACATGCGGCTGGTGGGGTGGATGACTCACCGTCGGCATGCAGCTGTGCGTACTCCGCGTCGCAGTTGCACCACTTGGTGGTGTCGATGCAGTTCCCGAGCACTCCGCACTGGCACATGCGGCTGGTGGGGTGGATGACTCACCGTCGGCATGCAGCTGTGCGTACTCCGCGTCGCAGTTGCACCACTTGGTGGTGTCGATGCAGTTCCCGAGCACTCCGCACTGGCACATGCGGCTGGTGGGGTGGATGACTCACCGTCGGCATGCAGCTGTGCGTACTCCGCGTCGCAGTTGCACCACTTGGTGGTGTCGATGCAGTTCCCGAGCACTCCGCACTGGCACATGCGGCTGGTGGGGTGGATGACTCACCGTCGGCATGCAGCTGTGCGTACTCCGCGTCGCAGTTGCACCACTTGGTGGTGTCGATGCAGTTCCCGAGCACTCCGCACTGGCACATGCGGCTGGTGGGGTGGATGACTCACCGTCGGCATGCAGCTGTGCGTACTCCGCGTCGCAGTTGCACCACTTGGTGGTGTCGATGCAGTTCCCGAGCACTCCGCACTGGCACATGCGGCTGGTGGGGTGGATGACTCACCGTCGGCATGCAGCTGTGCGTACTCCGCGTCGCAGTTGCACCACTTGGTGGTGTCGATGCAGTTCCCGAGCACTCCGCACTGGCACATGCGGCTGGTGGGGTGGATGACTCACCGTCGGCATGCAGCTGTGCGTACTCCGCGTCGCAGTTGCACCACTTGGTGGTGTTGATGCAGTTCCCGAGCACTCCGCACTGGCACATGCGGCTGGTGGGGTGGATGACTCACCGTCGGCATGCAGCTGTGCGTACTCCGCGTCGCAGTTGCACCACTTGGTGGTGTCGATGCAGTTCCCGAGCACTCCGCACTGGCACATGCGGCTGGTGGGGTGGATGACTCACCGTCGGCATGCAGCTGTGCGTACTCCGCGTCGCAGTTGCACCACTTGGTGGTGTCGATGCAGTTCCCGAGCACTCCGCACTGGCACATGCGGCTGGTGGGGTGGATGACTCACCGTCGGCATGCAGCTGTGCGTACTCCGCGTCGCAGTTGCACCACTTGGTGGTGTCGATGCAGTTCCCGAGCACTCCGCACTGGCACATGCGGCTGGTGGGGTGGATGACTCACCGTCGGCATGCAGCTGTGCGTACTCCGCGTCGCAGTTGCACCACTTGGTGGTGTTGATGCAGTTCCCGAGCACTCCGCACTGGCACATGCGGCTGGTGGGGTGGATGACTCACCGTCGGCATGCAGCTGTGCGTACTCCGCGTCGCAGTTGCACCACTTGGTGGTGTCGATGCAGTTCCCGAGCACTCCGCACTGGCACATGCGGCTGGTGGGGTGGATGACTCACCGTCGGCATGCAGCTGTGCGTACTCCGCGTCGCAGTTGCACCACTTGGTGGTGTTGATGCAGTTCCCGAGCACTCCGCACTGGCACATGCGGCTGGTGGGGTGGATGACTCACCGTCGGCATGCAGCTGTGCGTACTCCGCGTCGCAGTTGCACCACTTGGTGGTGTCGATGCAGTTCCCGAGCACTCCGCACTGGCACATGCGGCTGGTGGGGTGGATGACTCACCGTCGGCATGCAGCTGTGCGTACTCCGCGTCGCAGTTGCACCACTTGGTGGTGTCGATGCAGTTCCCGAGCACTCCGCACTGGCACATGCGGCTGGTGGGGTGGATGACTCACCGTCGGCATGCAGCTGTGCGTACTCCGCGTCGCAGTTGCACCACTTGGTGGTGTCGATGCAGTTCCCGAGCACTCCGCACTGGCACATGCGGCTGGTGGGGTGGATGACTCACCGTCGGCATGCAGCTGTGCGTACTCCGCGTCGCAGTTGCACCACTTGGTGGTGTCGATGCAGTTCCCGAGCACTCCGCACTGGCACATGCGGCTGGTGGGGTGGATGACTCACCGTCGGCATGCAGCTGTGCGTACTCCGCGTCGCAGTTGCACCACTTGGTGGTGTCGATGCAGTTCCCGAGCACTCCGCACTGGCACATGCGGCTGGTGGGGTGGATGACTCACCGTCGGCATGCAGCTGTGCGTACTCCGCGTCGCAGTTGCACCACTTGGTGGTGTCGATGCAGTTCCCGAGCACTCCGCACTGGCACATGCGGCTGCCGGCCGGCGCCCCCGCCCACTGCGCCATGCGCTGCCCCGACCTCGACACCCACCACGCGTACGGATGGAACGAAGACTCGTCACCTGCACGTCACATACAAAACAGATCTTCAAAACTGCTGCTTGGACTCTGTCCCTATGATTTAATTGATTTATATTAGAGGTCATGCAAGGGTCATTTATCACAAAGCAGACCATCAGCCAGACTAACTGGGTTCGATTGGCGCAGAACCGAAAAGATGTTGTACGGGATGCCAATACACAGGTTACTCATTAAAATAATAGTGGTAATAAAAACTTATTGGGCGAGTTGCGAACATGGAAATACAAAAATGTACAATGCTAATTGAAATAACATTGAGTTTAAAAGCTTGAGTTGAGGAGCACCACTTGGTGCCAAAACATACGTTACTCATTAAAATAAAATTAACTAACACAAACAAGTTATGATCGAATTTGTCTGAAATAAATATATGTATTGAATTGAATCGAAGAGCATACAGTCAACTCTCTCTGTAAAGCATACAGAGAGAGTTGAAGAGACGGAAATGCTAAAACATACATTATTCTTTAAAATAATAATGCAACGCTTGTAGAATAAATAAAGACGCGCGTCGGTCACGGAGGATAGGAACACTTGCTCACACAGCACATTGCATACCAGCCCCGGGACGACCGTTGCTAAACTTGCTAGTCGAGGCGAGTCGAGAGATAAAAGGACATGTTAGACAGTTGGTATTGTCCGCTTACTGGGTGAGTTGAGCAGTCGTGAATGCCTGCACATGTACTCGAGCCGCTGCGTGCAGGAGTGGGAGCGGTTCAGCAGCGCCTCGAGCTGAGCGCGCGACGCGTCGTACGTGATGTCCTGACGGAAGCTGCCCGGCTCCTGGTACCCGTCCACCACCGTGCTGCCGGACGACGAGTGCTGGACGGCGGTGATGATGCTGCCGTCCGCTGTCGAGGTACATCGATTACATCATCATCATCCGCACTTCGAACCGATAACCTTTCTCAAATAAATGGTTCCAGCCAAACATACATACATACGAACAAAAGAAATCGGGTAGGCTGTCAGGGACGCAGCCGCAGTGGAGTGCGTGAATCGTTTTATTGCGCGATCATAGCGCCATCCACGAGAGCGATATAATATGCACAACCGAATAATGGATCCTATCTTCTAAATTATGGTATTAAAAAAATGCTACACTTTCAAAGTAATAAGCGATCTTGTCATAAGATATTTCGTTACAAATGGTGACCTCCTACTGACTGAAATGAAAGACTTTTCACATCGAAAACAAACAACCTCTTACGGCAAAGACATACGTCTACACAGATATGAGCCTGCTCTCTAATCACGCGTCTAAAAAAGAACTGTTCCCCGAGGACCCAGATTCTAAACTCCAAAAGGCTCAAATAAGTAAGCTTTGATTTATTTAGAATTAACAAATTTAATACGTATCAACTGGAACCGGACGATGATGGTACGATGACATATTGAAGGTTACAGGACAGTCCTCGCTGCAACCACAAGGGGTGGAATTTCGGAAAATCTATTCTTACTGCAGTTTTCTTACACCAAAATGGATTGACTTTTATTAGTTTCTATTCTATTGTTTTGTTATTTTTATAGATTTCTAAAGTTTCGGCTGTGTTGGGATCTTGTCCTAAGTCGGGGCGGTGCACCATTATATACAATCACTGATATTACAAGTTTTTTGTAGTGTGCACAGTTGAATTACGGTGCAATTCATAGTCGAGATAGGCGCTTCTCTGGGAGACGATTCAGCTGCTGTGTGTCGAATTCAATCTTTATGCATTTCATAGACAAAAGAAACCCAAGGCAAATTCTTTTTTTGAGTGTTACATTGCATATTACCGTTTCACGAGTCTGCACCCGGCATAAACCAGTACTGTCAATGTCACGCACGTCATTAGCTGTGTGAAACTCTGTTCAGCTAGGAGATTGTCCAGTGATTGTTTATGAAACACAAAAAAGATTGATTCAACATTCAGCCTCTAGGCGAATGCTGAATGATGGATTTTGGATGAGGTTTCAGCCCCCGACTATGAATTCCAGCGTTAGTAATATTGTAATGTATAATTGTCTTACAGAGGAACTCGCAGGTGACGGGGAAGGCCGGCAGCGGTCCGGATCCGTCCACGTCGATCAGCATGTCGGCGGAGCGCGACACCGATTGCACGTTCTTGTACGCGAGGCAGGACAGCGGATGCACGGCTGGAACACAAACATTACTTTATAAAGACATAGACATGTGTATGTGTCATCATACACAGACGCAGCACGACGCACGAGGCCGCAGATGGCCTTGGTCAGCGTCACCGGACTACGGCGAGCGCAGAAGGCGCTCAGCCTGTAAAAAGTTAGAATAGCCCTAACTAGCACAAGGACACCACTTAGGTACGGACCTCGGCTCGGGCC
Organism: Perizoma flavofasciatum; assembly: GCA_958496245.1. Classification (NCBI taxonomy): domain Eukaryota; kingdom Metazoa; phylum Arthropoda; class Insecta; order Lepidoptera; family Geometridae; genus Perizoma; species Perizoma flavofasciatum. The sequence continues at coordinate 19,957,038 of OY292419.1, read as the reverse complement.
GTTGCCAGAGGGGGAGGAACAGGAGAGAAACGCCCTGGTACATATCTGTACCGTGAGTAGGCGGAAGTGGGGATTCGTCGAGCCCGCCGGGCTCGGTGTATCTGTGAAGTGTTTGCTCTACCGGGACTTGATGACGTCGTCACCGCGTTAGCGGTGCCGATGGGATCATCAGGGTCACCTAGAACGTGACTTGGTCTACGGAGGGTTACTCGATCGAGTAGTTGGGGATAACTGAGGAGTAGTTGGGGATTTATATGTTAGCGCCATCCCGCTCTAGCGTATAGGTTCGTCGCGGTCATGACACGGAACTAGAGTTCAAATGGTGTATAGTGAACGGCTACAGTTGGTATATATGCTTTTCTAAAATAATATTTTAAAAGGCTTTATTTTGTATAAAGCTAGTTTCGAATATAAATTGTTCAATTTTAATCACTCTTTTCATTTCTAAACCCACTAGGAAACCCCATTGGGAATTAACTAGGAACAGTTAATGAGTAGTAGGCAGGAGAGTAGGAATTCGTACCACCACCATCGTAAATCGCATCGCAAAGCAAAAAATATATTAGCAGATCCTGCGAACATCTGTCTTGCAACGGGAATCGAACTCGCAGCTCAGCTGGCTCCGGCTTGTAACGCTTACTTACACGTGTGACACACAGCGCCGGCGTACCCCGTGCCCTGGCAGTTGCACGTGAACTCTTCAGCTGTCTGCGTGCACTCCCCGCCGTGCTCGCAAGGATTCGGATTACATCTGGAAACGAGTTCAATATCACATTTTAAAACTTCCGACGCGTTAACCTATATTAAGATATAGTTATGCGATCACATAGGTCCTTTTTATCATCATCGATAAATAAGCCTTTTTATTCAAACTTGTTTATTTTAAAGTGAACGACGCTTAACTGATTAAAGCCGATACATTGAACCAAGAAAATAAATAATGCTGGACATTTTCACACAGCATCATCTAGCCCCAAACTAAGGAGAGCTTGTATTATGGGAACTACATGACTAATATACTACTTATATATAAAAAAAATGATCATTAAATTTGCAGACCGTGCATTTTTACTGCGACACGGTTTTTTTTAATAGTTCGTTTTCACAAACTCACTTACCTGTCAATCATCTGACAGGCGTCGAACACCACTTCGTTAGGGCAGCAGTACTCTTCCTTCTTCCAGTCCGTCGGCAGTCGGTAGTTGCCGTCCACGGCTATCTTCCGCATGCAGCCGATGAAGCCGCGGGGCGGCGCCTTACCACCTGACAAAAAATAAACAAAAACCTATCAAGAAAGAAAGAAAGAAAACATTTATAAAGCACGACAAAAAAAAATATTTTGGAAGTTAGGATGGTAGGATAATTAATGAGAATAATAATAATAATTTATAAGTTAGAACAGCCTACTTATAAGTATAACTGAAACAGAAACGCCCCACGCACCTTACTGTCTAATCCATCTACCTAGACAGTTTTATGTCGCACCAAAAAGGTATCAGCTCAGCATAATGCTAGGTAGGTGGCTACCTACTTAGCGCTGGTATTCTGCTGACCCTGCGCAGTGACGTCACAGACGCCAGAAACAAACACTACTATCACGTAACTATACACGTATTACTTTTGAAACTGTTATGAAAAGTTACGAACATACCTTTTATTAAAAACAAGATATTGGTAAGTCCTGAAGGACCATTGGGTTTCTCAGCTCGTAGATAAATGAAAAAAGATTAGTGGACTGTATTCTGGTATATAATGTCGTAAAGAACGCGCGCCTATTGGTTTCGTGGTCAAGTAACTGTCCCCCTTGTCCCCTATCTACCCCCTTTGTGGCCCCTTACCCCTTGTGTTTTGATAGATTCAAAAAAAAATTCTTTCTGATTAAAGAAGGGAAGATTTTATTTTTTTTACTTTAGTCCATCCCACACGTGTGATTCCTGTAACTTACCAGCAATAAAATAAGCGCTGCCGGTCATGAACTTAAGTTTCTTTGTGGTCTTGACGGGGCGGTAATCCACGGATAGCGTCAGGCTATCCGTGGCCATGGTCAGCATCAGCGAGTGCCACCTGCCGTCGTTGAACTGCTCCGCGTAGTTGTCGAGCTTCACGCGGGGACCCTGCGTATCCAGCTCCACCTTCACTTTACCCTCCTCGAGGTAAACCTGCACGGAAGACACAATAGATAGATAGATAACTCTTTGTTGCTTACAACTTCAAACAGAGCGAATTACAAGCTAATCGCGGGAGTACAATGGGCAGTCTTATCGCTATCTTCAAGGCTATACCGGCAGGGCTACCCATACCGGTCACGTTCGGAGTAAGGGACAGCGTAAATTGGAGGGGGCGCCCTTCTTAGGGCGCGGGAGTGGGGAGATCACTGGCGGAGATCGGGGGGCCCCGCCGCACATGGCCGGGGCCCGGATGGCTCCTGGGCCACCCGTCGGGGTAAGATGGTGAATGCTAACGTGACCCCATCTTACCCCACTACGCCGGGGGACTGTTAATCGGGGGGTTTTAGTGGGTTCGAGTCCCACATACCCCCTTTCGCCACCCCCATGGCATTCAACCCCCTAAAAAAAAAAGATTAATTGTAATGGTATAATGATTACCTTGACATGTCCGTCCGTATTGAACTTGTGGTAGATGAGCAGTCCGTGTATCTCGTATGTGCGGAACTCGAGGGAGATGTTGAGAGTGGAGCCGCCCGCGTACCCGCGCAGCCGCGCGTACGAGCCCGAGTTCAAGAACGTTATCGGAACTACGGGAGGCTCCTAGAACCAAACACAACCATATTAGAACAAGGCACTATACTATAAAAATACTAGCCTCTGCCCACGGCTTCGCCCGCGTGGCAATTAATGTATGATACTCACAGGACAGGCGTACAATGTGTTAACTCGTGTATATTTGAAGGGCTCCCCCGACTCGTATCCCAGTTTCAGTTCGCTGATCACGTTGCTGGCATTCAGATACATGTTTTCTATGCAGCCGGTGAAGTTCTGAGTCACCACCAGCCCTTCTTGGAAGTTGGGCACTCCGCCGATGTAAATCTAACAAAAAAAACATTATTTAAAAACAAATTGGCGATTGGCTTTCATCCCGCCGGCTGCGCCATTTAAAATGTACATGAATAAATTCAAAAACACATCAAAGTCAAAGTCAAAGTCAAAATTCATTTATTCAATAAAATCACAAGGACCACTTTGAAACGTCGGTTTTTATCTAGGTGCCTGTTCCTCCGCGACCAAGCCAGGAAAGAAAGGCAAGAAAACAAGGCTGGTTATTCTTTTTAATGATCCTTTTACAAAACAATAGGTTCGAGTTGGAGCATTTTCAATCCCAAGAGTTTTTGTCATCTAAATAATCAGATATTTTATAGTATGCCTTTTTATAAAGCTTTTGTTTAATTACGTTTTTAAATTTGTTAATTGATAATTTTTGTATATCTCTTGGGAGTTTGTTATAAAAGCGTACACCGTGCCCTTTAAACGATTTACTAACTTTATGGAGTCTACAAGTGGCAACAGCGAGTTTATCTTTATTTCTAGTATTAACATTGTGATTATCGCTTTTTTTCTTAAACAAATTAATATTTTTGTGAACATACATCAGATTTTCATAAATGTATTGACAAGGGAATGTCATTATATTTATTTCTTTAAACTTTTCGCGAAGTGATTCTCTGGGGCCCATATTATAAATTGCTCGAACAGCCCTCTTCTGCAGCACAAAAATGGTATTGATATCAGCAGCACTCCCCCACAGCAGTATACCGTACGACATAATGCTGTGGAATGAATGAATAATATATATCCACCTGACTGTCGGACGTCTGAAGTTTTTATAACCACTTCACGGCAACCTTTTCCACCTGTCATCACCGCACCTAAGCAATATATAATTCAGTTGCATAAGGTACTCACAGCTCTATTGAGATTCAGCCTAGAGAATTCCCCTTTGATACGTTCCCGTACGATGACCCGGTCCACGGAGAAGATGACGTCACGTCGGTTGCGAGACAGCACCACATCGTGCCAGATGTTGTCGTCGAGCAGACTCCCCACCGACAGCGAAGTCGACTGGCCCGAACCTAACAGACACAATTACAAATATAACAAACAAACATATATGCTCGCAACTTATAATACCTCGTGTGTTCATAAGTCTTGAGACACAGTAAAACTAAAATATTTTTGGAGCTAAGTTGAGTATTCATTTATTGGATATTAAAATTAAAACTACTGACATCTAGATCTGTATTTAAAAATAAATCATTCAAAATGGCCGCCTTTGCATTCAATGCAGGCCTTCAAACGCGTGCGCCATTCATCTATGGCGGCACGAATCTTTTCAATGGGAATCCGTTTCGATTCTTTAATAAGGGCTCGCTTGAGAGAATCCAGGTTTGGGTGAGACTTTCTGCATGCCCTCAGCTCCAATTCCGTCCATAAAGAATAATCCAAAGGATTCAAGTCAGGGCTTGACGAGGGCCAATCTTCGCTCCGAATGAAGCCTGGCAAATTGGCCTCCAGCCAACGTTGGGTAGTCTTAGCTTTATGGGAGGGAGCAGAGTCCTGTTGGAAAACCCGGTATTTTCCAGCGAATAGCGTATCATTTAATGGTTTAACCACCGCTTCCAATATGTCGGTTTGGTAATTTTGTGCCTTCACCTTGACGCCTTGCTGGCAAAAATGAAGCGAAGTGACCCCCTCGTAGGAAACACCCCACCAAACCATCACACTTGCTGGATGATGAGTGCGCTGGACATTGCGTACAGATGGCTGGACGTCCTTTGAACTTCTGGCGTAAACCTTATTGTTCTGCCGGTTAAACTTTTCTTCCACCGTGAAGATCTTTTCATCGGTAAACAGGATATTTTTTGGATCGTGTCTCTTCAATAGGTTCCGACATCGTTCCAGTCGCAATTTACGAAGACGCTCGTTTAAATAATGCACTTTCCTTCGACTGTAGGCCTTTAGTTTAAGATCATATTTAAGTATCCTGTTCACCGATATTCGCGAAATGTTGGTCTGCAGAGCTAATTTCTTTTGAGTCCGGCAAGGGTTGCGACGAATTCGCTCTCTGATTACTTTGATGTTGGCGGGCGTCCTTACAGACCGCGGGCGGCCACATCTTCCACGGTCTTCTAAAGAGCCGGTCTCCTTGTACCTCTTTATGGTATAATACACAAAGTTCCGACTACATCCCAAACTTTGGATTTCACTAAAAACTTGCATTGGTTTTTTTCCTGCTTGAAACAGTGAAATTACAGTCGCACGCAAATCTTTTGTTGGCGCCATTTTCACGGAGAATGAAACAAATATTCAAATGTATATTTTTTCTGATTAAAAACATTCGAAATTTAAAATTTTAAAAGTTTAAAAAAGGTTGCATGAATTACTTTCTTTTTAAATTATTTAAATAAGTTCGTCTCAAAACTTATGAACACACGAGGTATACTTGTGTTCATGACAACCTAAATGGCGCATTGGGCGAAGGTCCGCCTGAGACGCAGAAGGTTGCGGGTTCGATTCCCGCTGCGGGACAAATGTTTGTATGATCTGCATTCATTTGTCTCGGGTCTGGGTGTTTTCTATGTATTTACATAAATATATATATATAAGTTACTATTGATATACTTATCAGTCATGTAGTTGAAAATGTCCAGCATTATTTATTTATTTATATGACATTTTTTCCTCTTTTTTTCTTTTTTTAATTTATTTTTAAATACTATTTACATGTCATTAAAAATATTCACAACGATAAAAAATAAAATAAAAAACACACATTAAATTAAATTGATTAATTAATTCGATTATTCTTAATATTTTTTTGTTAATATTTTATTCTTAATATCTTAATAATATGAGTAAATCTCCGAAAGTACTCAACCGATATCAAATATCCGTTTACCAATATTTAGAATGGACCTTCAGGGTGGACATAGACTGTATATTATCCCGTTAAAATAAATGGCTTTTCGTGGAGACCAATTTTACAACGTAAATCGGCGAAAAACTGTAGATTAATGGGTTTCCTACGAGGGCTGCCATAACGGTATCAGGTACTTTTTATCCGGGTACCACGAGGGCGAAGATGTAGGCAGTAGCTGGTTGTTTATATTATGAAAGACAAGCCTCTGCCCACGGCTTCGCTTGCATGGTACCCGGATAAAAAGTAGCCTATGTGTTATTCTGATGAATAAGCTAATATTACTGTAAAGTTTCATCAAAATCCGTTAAGCAGTTTTTGCATGAAAGAGTAACAAACATCCATCCTCACAAACTTTCGCGTTTATAATATTAGTAGGATTTACATTAAAAAAACCGTGCAGGTACTTACCCAGGTCTATATTGAGCACGAGTCTATTATCTCTCAGCTGTAAAGCGATGTAGTCCCCCTGCGTCCCTCGGGAGTAGAGCAACGCCCCGGACGCTATACTGGTCTTGAATCTGAATCGGACCACCTCACGGGAAGCGGATATCGGGTCACGAAGCAAGTCCATCTTGACCAGCGATGTTCCGTTGAAGTAGAGAGTGTCGGCGACTGTACAACATAACAGATAACATTTTTTTTCATGATAAGGCAGGTTAATTAAACGCCACTATACCTTAGTCCTACATTGTTATGCATTGGACTAAGTTAGTCTGCAAGATACACTGTACAATGAAATAAATAAATAAACATAACTTAAGTCACATAAAATACCCCACACCATAATTTCCTGTGCCGTGGGTAACAGAAACCACGAGTACCGTGGTACTACAACACCCGGACCCGAAACAAATATTTGCTGACCAAGCAAACATTTGTCCCGTAGCGGGAATCGAACCCACTTCTCTTGCATCTCAGCCGGCTACACTCAGTCAGCGCAGTCGCGCCACCGAAGTCTTCAATAACACATGGTACCTATGTTGTTAACGTCGTAAGGGAAAATACCTACTAGGAAGAAGTAAAGTAAAGTAAATCTTTATTGAAACAACTGTGTATAAAGGTGGTATTGTTTTTTTAGTTTCAACAGCTTGCCCGTTTCGGACATACAATATTGGTCTTAAGTTAAGTTACACTAAGGTTGGAATAACTAGGGGTGCCATGTCGGTCAACCTTCTCGTGTGCCTGTGGGCTCTTGTCGCTTATGGATCAGACGGATCCGGGGTGAACGGAAGCTTATGGGACGGTGCGCCTCGTTTACGCCCGACAATAACTTCTCATACGTGGGATCTTATTGTCGAGCAACTAATGGACCGACCGGAGGGGCCCCTTCGCGTGTCCCTATGAGCCGCATGGGGCACAGCGGATGGGGCAGCATGGTGGGCTCGTGGAGGAGCACCATGGGAGGGCCGGGGCTGTGTATGCTGCTCCGGTGGGAGGGGGCGCCCTTTTAAGGGCGCGGATGAGGGCTTGCGCGTCCCAGTGATCTTCGAGGCTATACCGGCAGGGCTTCCCATACCGGTCAGGCTTGGAGTGAGGGACAGCGTAAGTTGGAGGGGGCGCCCTTATAAGGGCGCGGACGTGGGGTCGGCGTGGTCCTTTATGGGCCCGTTTGACGTAGTGTGCCCTTTTCAGGGCGCACCGTGGAGGGAAGGCCGGGGCGGCTTTTTGCTGTTCTGGTCGGCTTGCGCGTTCCAATGATCTTCGAGGCTATACCGGCAGGGCTTCCCATAGCGGTCAGGCTCGGAGTGAGGGACAGCGTAAGTTGGAGGGGGCGCCCTTTTCAGGGCGCGGATGAGGGCTTGCGCGTCCCAATGATCTTCGAGGCTATACCGGCAGGGTTTCCCATACCGGTCAGGCTTGGAGTGAGGGACAGCGTAAGTTGTAGGGGGCGCCCTTTTCAGGGCCTTTTTTTTTTTTAAAAAAAAAAAAAAAAAAAAAAAAAAAAAGTTGGAATAACTACCTAACTAAAAATCATTCCTACTCTTTTAACTGTTTAATATAAAATTATATATACCTAATTTAAAACATGTTAAGTCATCGTTACCGCAAAATACTCATCTAAGCTATAGAATACATTCGATAGGAGCCATTTTTTTAAACTCTTTTGAAATGGGGGACCATTAAGAGATTTAATGATCAGAGGTAATGCGTTGTAGATTCTCATTGCAGTGTAAAATGAACTTTTATGAAACATTGAGTTATTGATAATTCACAGAGGATTGCAGAATGGAGTCAAGAAATTAAAATGAATGCCACTAATCTGGCTCAACGAATACAATTCAGGTATATGTATTTTTCGAAGTTCATTAACCGGCTGCCAAAGTCCCCCAGACCTCCTCTTAGGAGTACCATAAGAAACAGTCTTGGACCATCTCCATCCCTCACCAGGATGCCACGAATCCATTAGGTTCGAGGCCGAAAGCGCATTATATGGTCTTATACATAGTCAAAAGGCCAAGAGTTAGCAAAAAGGATATCTGAAAGGTTACTGAGAGGTATAGACAACTAACCATAATCGCATCCATATACTTCCACCCGCATAGAGATCTTGTCCCTCCATCTCATGGGGTTGATCCTGATGTACTGTGCTATGATGGGCACTTCGAATTCGTTTTTCTCAACTGTATTCCCATCATGATTGCCTTCGAACATCTGAGGAAATGCATGGTAAAGTTAAATATGATTTCCGTAGGTAGTTTCAAGGTTAAAGGTTATCAAGTATTTATACATGCTGAACTGATTTTAAGTGACACAATCCCTATTATGTCACTTTAATAATTTACAGAATCAGTTTCGCTATGTTTATGTTACATGATTAGTAACTAGTTAAAGAACAGCAGAAGAGGATTTTAGAAAAGCTATTTACAAACACCTTTAAATTATAGGATTAGAAAAGATTACAGTCTTATCTTATCAATATTACCTGTAAGTTTTAGATTGCACTATCTAGCGACGATTCCTTGCAACTCTCCGCGCTACAATTCTCTCCCAGCCTTTCAGCAGACAAGAGGAAAGTGATACTGATTACTGACCCTTGTATACCCTTCAGCGTCCGTGACAGCTCTCCAACTCTCGCCATCATCTGAATACTGCAGCATGTATTCAGAGACGTACTCGTCGGTCGCATAGCGCCCTCTCGTGGCGACGCCGCGCAACTCCCGGCGGGCCAGCAGGTTTATCGTCAGGTGCTGGTAGTACGAGCTCTCTTGCGGGGTCCATGCGCTGCTCCCTTCACCGTTATTGTTAGTTAGTGTAGTTTACAGTGTGTTACATCATTGGTGGAATTCAGCAATGAGGGTAGACCTTTATGGCGATCACAATAGGCTTGTCAAAGCCGCAGTGATATGAAGCCACAAACGTTAATAAAAAAAATAGTTTTTAGTTCATTTGGTTTCTGTATAACGTTAATTGGTATTGAGTTTGTTGCTAAATTCCAACATATTTGAACAGTGATTTAGTTATTTATCTGACTAGGTTAAAAAAATAGATTAGGTAAAAATATGGTAGTAATAAATTAGTTTCTATTTTCGCAGTAATAAATTGCATAAAAGATACATTAAAGAGTTGGTTTTTAAATAATATGAAAGAAGAATTATTACATAGGCAGCTTTTATCTCTTTAAGAAAGTTTAGATCAGGTTAAGTCAAAATACCGAGCATTGACACATCTCTATCACCGCAAACAAGCACTACTTGTAGCATCTACTTCTAAGGTTCTACAGTCCATGCATGCCCACCATTTTTAAATTCTTCATTCTTTACCTTAACCTCACCTCCAGCGGCCTTATATTGCACATAGTCAAGGCCGTTGGACCCATAGCTAATATGGTACTCCTGAACGAACTCCTGGGAATGGGCTCTACCCTGAGTGGCCACTCGGGTAATGTTCTTAACACTGCCCAGGTCTATCACGAGCTGCTGGTCGAAATCATTCTCCGATGCCGTCCATGCATTCAAACCTTATTTGTGCAAAAAGTTTTGCTTTACTTTTAGTTTAGGATTGTTATAATGGTTTCATGTTAGTTGGAAATAAGTTTTAGGTTTCACTTGATTATTTATTCGCTTATTTAATTATGAACATTATATAATAAAAAATATGACAACCAATAAACCCTTTACAATATTGAACTTAAACTAAATGTATTTTAAAAGTTTTTATTTTTTTTATTCAAGAAATTAACACTGAAACTGGCACATGGTTCATGCAGGGGTTTTGCTTCTTGCACCAACTCTTCAAACTTCAAAAAATGGTAGGGAACAGGTTTGTGATTCTCCCGGTCTTCCATTCTCAAAGAAACAGCCACGGCATATTTCTCATCAAGCAAAGTCTCTTCAAAAATCCAATCTTTCTTCAGCACATTCCTCTCACACAAAGTTGTGTCTGTCTGAAAGATCCCAACTTGTAACTTAGGTTTCTGAATATTGAAGCTGATTTCATTCAATGGAACAGTGATACCCAGTCCCGTATTCTTCACATAGCTTTCCTTCAAGCACCAGAGGCGGTAGAAACAGGCTACTTGCTCAATCTCAGTAGAAAAACTCCTAACAGTCTCCCATTCACATTGAGAAAACTGACGAGTCATCAGTCGAAAGAACTCAGGAATATTTTTATTGACTGGAGGTTCAATCTTCATGACATCAATGGCTATACTATTGGTGGAATGACCAGCTAGTACTACGTAATCTGCTTGATGAGATACATTGAAGCTGACAGGTATATCCCCAACTCCAACCAAGCAGGGCTTTCCATAGCTGTCCCTGCTGAAGCGTACCTCTTCGTAAGGTATTGAGGTGGCCAGATGCACAAACTTTCGGAGCATCAGACGTCCGAGCAGTGATGACTTGGCATCATCTTGAAATACAAATTTTGAGATTCTTTCTTTCTCCTCTATCTGTATGTAGCTTGTGGCAGCTAATATCTCACTGTAGGTAGGTTGCCATAAGCTGGCATTGAAAGCCCATCGAACATTGAACTCAGCCATTTTATTTGAGTATTTGGAATCAAAGTTGCAATATTGTGAGGTCCACTTATTCACTGACTTAAATCTTCGGACCTGTAGACCAATTAATCCTATTACTTATTTCCTCTTCTTTGTTGTGTTTCTGGTCAGTTTATTGGTACAGAAATCAAACTTAAGCATATAATCAACTAGCAACTGAGCACTCGCAACACAATAATGCATGCAATTTAAATTAATTAATTTAAAACACACCAAATTTGCATCTAAGGTCATCAATACTACCTCTACCATTAACAAAATAAGAGGCCTAATTAGTGCTAGCCTTCACAATGAAAATAAACAGTACTTAATCTGAAACTAATAATGGCGGCTTAAATTCCTTCACACAGTTCTAGGACAATATATCTTGGAATTAAATTTACTAAACCATATTCATTATGAGGTTTTCTGTTTCAAATAATAAATATCTAACAAGAGATATGAATTTCAAGAGAGTTGGATATTTGAAACAGAAAAGCTCATTTTGATCAAAAGAGATTGCATATGCATATAATTATGAAGTCATGTATTCAATTTTCTTTTCAGCCTTGGATGAGAACAGCCTCTACACACTAATTCTTTCACACACTGGTAAAAATTATCTCGTTGGTAAAAATATACCATTTACAGGTTCTTATTACACTATGCCTGCACTCGTTTGTGCAGGCATAGTGTGATTAGGGTAATCAAGAAAGAACTGGTGCTGACCAACAATTTAGTCATCCTCATAACAATCTCTTTTGACACATAATGCAACCAAAGGTAGGACTTACCATAGAGCTTAGCATTCTCTGGACCTCTGTCTCTCAGGCTAGATGTGGCGGTCAACTTAGAAGAAGCTACTAGAGGTTCGTTGCATTCATAGTCATAATAGTATCTTGCAGTATCTGAAAAAAAGGGAAACAGACTTGTTACATATCTTTTGTTTTCAAGTATTTTCCGTTAACACACTTTGACCTAAACATGCGCTGTATCTTTAAACAATGCATTTAATGCACTGGATGTTAGCCAATAATGTTACACAGAGTTTACAATTTATGTCCGAATCAAGATTAGGGAACAAAACGCTTGAGCTTGCAACTCCATACATATAAATAAATATCTATAACAAATTAAGAAATACTGAAAGCGAGTCGTTTGTATGGGAAATGAGAGAACGTTACACTCACCTGCATACGATTTTGTGATGCTGTAGCCAAGCAATACAAATAAATAATACGCAAAATAGTTCATCATAATATCATGTTGGGTCTGAGTTGAAATCAAAAATAAATGAATGCGGTTTCAGTCAGAAAATCAAATAAAACTGTTTGATCATTACGGGCTTGCGTTGTCACACAATCATCGAGCCGGTCACGGACGGGCAACACCCTACTTCAGCTTTCAGCACGATTTATATAACAAAAATGTTGTTTTCCCTCGAACTGTCTGCCAAATACGTAATAGTGATTGGTGGAAAGTGAGAAAACTCTTGGACCTTATAAAAAATATCCAATCAAATCGGTTTAAAATAAACTGGCTTTCTGACGTTAAAACGAGAACAGCTATAGTCGAGACGTTCAGAAACTAATAACGTCTTCATACACAGGTTTAGATAGAATTTGAAAAAAAAAAATAGATGACACCAGGTATTATCATTCATATTCATTAAAATTAATGATATAGATCAATTAATCAGAGGGTCTACGTAGACGGTTATCAGGTGCACAGATGTTATAAATTACAAGTCGGTGTTATAATTTTTCCATACTACATTGCTTACAATAATACATGACAGAGTTTTTGAACGCACTTTTATTGAGTGTTGCCAGTACACAATTTAGGAATAATAAATAAATTGAAAATAATTAGAGAAAGCGTTAAAATGCTGGAAACAAAACAAACTTTAAAGTCGTGATTTGTCGGTTGCGACCACAACATCTTGGAAACAAAGAAAATATCTTGATAAGATTTATCTTTTCGCCACGACATGCTTGATCATAATGCCACTTGAGTGGTGATTACGTTGATCGGTGATTACTGAAACCAAACTGAAAAGAAAACTTCAAGAATAATAAGATTACACACCACCGATACATTATATAAGCTTCACTATCTATGCCCGTAATACAACAACCAACGATTTAAAAATCACATATTTTATGGGAAAAGCTTTATATATTATGCCTCGGCGAAAATGGCAATTGTCTGGCTTGTATCATTGACCTCGCCTCATACTCGGCCTTCAAACTGATACTCGACCTGCAATTGCCTATTTCGCGTCCTCTGCAAGTATGTATGTACCTACTTACTATTATATCATAATCACAGATATTATAATATGTACTCATAAGCATGTGCATGTGCTAAGAAAGTATTTATGGAAATTCCCACTTTTGGAGGAAGAAATGGGGGATATGAAATTCTTTATTCTTTAAAGTTAGAAATATTCACATTTTAATTACAGCTGCGAGCATAAATAAATAATTATTTTTCAGAGTTTTTGGATTTTTACATTCTAATGCGGAGATATGGGGTGTGAAACTTTTTAAGGAAGCATTGGTTTTTTTTAAACACGACTCCACGCGTGCAAAGCTGATGGCAACAGCCAGTACCTAATAACCTTAAATTCTCCTTCCCGGTAATTATTTATTTCCATTAATTCGGTAATTCGCCACCATATTTTAGAAATTTTAAAAAAGTGATCACTGCAAGTGAAAGTGGCAGCACTGCCAAATACAAAATAATCAAATGCCAGACAACAGTGTCTTTAAAAATCAAGATTGGCCAAAAGGACGAGTATCTAGGCCGTTAAACAAAAAAAAAAACTGTCAGTGTCAAATAAAGGTACAAGTTATGGAGTGCATATTTTTGTGATTTTTGCTTACAATTTTCAGTTTGTTCAGCCGAATTTAGACTCAAAATACGTATAAGTTCTAGAATCTTGATACATCTCAAATAACCGAGCGCTGAAGTGCGTAAAAACCATCTTGATTAGAACTTTAAATACTTTCATTCTGGACGCGATAGTACGAACATTATTTTCTACTCCTGCCACGTTCAGTCGGCATTTTCTGTACAAATTCTTCAGAAATGTATGCTAGTTTAAACAGCTGATCATTTTAAAGGTAAGAAAACATATACCTTAAATAATCGTTTCACTATTCTCTCTGAGTCACTGCAGAGTTGTATTCTAATGATACTTGTGATACTATGACATCAGACATCTTATTAGGAATGCAGGTGAAATCCAATCAAGTACAAACAATAGTGTTCAGATTGGAACAAAAGCATTCATGAGATCTTTCCTACAGTTTAACAAAAAGTTGAGGTACATATTTGTGTGCCTTTACTTGCCGGGAGGCAACCTACTACTTGATGTTAAATCTTGCAGTTCCTAACAGTTTAACATTTACATGGCTGCATGTAATGTAGAGTCTGTGTGTTTGTGGCTATGTTCATTAAGTACACCACAAAACAAAACATTGTGAGCTCTAATTTGAGGCAAACTACAATTAAATTCAGTATAATAACTTACTGGTAAAAAGTAGAATAATATACTATTTAAGTTGATAAATAGATTAGACCTATTATTTATATTTTCAATACACTTCTGATCAGTTTGTACTTTCTATTGAGCTGATGAATGTATAGTGTCATTGCCCAGTCCACATTTCAAATGTTTATCAAGTCTGATAGAATTCATTGAGGATGTACCAATCACAGTTCCCGGTAATTTGTTTAAAATGCCAGCTACATGTTTAGGGTAGAAGGGTTTGCTGGGATTGATTTTACCTGATAGGTTTATCAGTTTCAGTGAGTGTCCTCAGCTTTTTGGTAGGTATATGGTATATACATGGAATATGCTGGAGGAGGCCTTTTTTGGAGGATGTTGCACGGAATAGCTACCAGTATATTATAACATAATTGTCCTCTAAACTTACCTTAGTTCCTTAGAATCCTACTTCTAAGTACATCACCAAACAATATTGTAATCTCCTAATCTGGTGGCAATGTACCTACATAATTACTTACTTAATTGTAGCTCACTATTACCTCAACAACCCACTACATCATTTATAAAATTGGAGTAATCTGTTATTGGCCTTATGCTTGATACAAATGTTTTTGTCTAGATTATAAGTAAACGCTGTTGATTACCAATAAACAAATAAATAAATAAGAGGCACGCTGAACTGAGATACATACTCTAACATAAAAAATGCTTAATTGAGAATCAGTTCAGAATTGCAAGTCCATATAATATTAATATGGTATACATAATTCCAAAACTATCATAAATTATACAAGTATATCTTTATTTACCAAAAGTAGGTTACAATCTTGACATTCTGGTGGTCCCTGCATAAGGGCAAGCCTGAGCTCTCTTGCAAGAGGCTGGTTTCAAAATAGTCCATTACCATTTGAATGATTGATCAATCATAGTATATATAGTATTCATATCATAAATTGTAATTAATTGTAATGATTCGGAACATACTCGGTGCCTTAGTAAGTAAGGACATGATAATTCACATTTTAAAATATTTTCCGTATACATTTTAGCAGAAGCAACCATGTCAAGCATGTCAGACCGGAAGGCAGAGCTGGAGCGGAAGAAGGCCAAGCTCCAGGCTCTCCGCGATGAGAAGGATCGTCGTAGACGCGAGAAGGAACAAAAAGATGCTGACGAAGCCCTGGTGAGACATAACGCTAACATTTATACAAAACTGCCCAAGTCATGTCGAAACACTATGTTAGGGTCCTTACCTAAAGTTGCATGCCTTGTATCGCCTGAAGTTATAATTGGAAATCTGTCAAACCAATTGCATTAGCAGCTTCTATCAAATAGTCACAACGATAGATAGATTTAGAAGATAGAAAATACACAAAATAATATTTCAGCTTAGACTTTGACAAAGTTGTATAATGGGTGGTCTTATCGCTAATTAGCAATCTCTACCAGACAACCTTTGGATGGAACAGACTATACGAAAGATTACAAGGAGTAACACATACATAGTACTACAACTCTCTAACCCTGTAAAAATATTGGCCAAGTTCAACATTCTGTTTCATACTTCTAGGACGAAGGTTAAAAAGTTAAAGGGCGTCCTTCCGATAGTCAATAGATCCTGATAAGAAAGGGGGTCAAAATTGGTACCAAAAAAGTTTTTTGTATTAATTTACTCTTTTTTCTTGCTGACTGTAAATACCTAAATAATAAATAATGCTGGACATTTCTTAAAATTAAGGACAGTCTCCTAAGAGTCTCCTAAGTCGTTTTCCTGTTGCTACAATGGTTATGGAACACTGCCCTTCTCAAAAATCCACCCTGTATGTTGAGTCATAGGGTTGAGTGGATATAAAAGAACTTTGCATTCCAGCAAAGGGCATCCACAGCGTCCAGCTTAGACAGCCGCCGCGACCTGGACGAGATGCTATCGTCACTGGGAGTAGCGCCCGTGAAGGATGTCCTCTCGTCTCTGTCGTCCATGACGTCACTCACGCCGCCGCAGACCGCCTCTCCCGACGCCAGTCTGCCGCTCACTGACCGAGCCAGCGTGCCGTCATTGAGGTGAATATTATACAGGGTGTAAACAAATACATTTCAGCCAAGTAGGTATTGAACTTTAGTATGGAACAGCTGATTTTTTTTCGCGTTCACAGTGTTGTTTCCATAGTAAAAGTTGTTCATATTGATGGGTACTTTCACTCCCCGAAGTTTTCGGGAGTAGTCTTATTACACCCGGTATATTACTAGCTGCAGGTACCATGGCCGTCCTCGACCCCGACCGCACCGCATCGCGTCGCCCTTCCGCACTATTACTTCTTTTACTCGGCTCCTAAGGGTCGTAGCGTGATGATAAATAGCCTGCAAAAAGATATTTTTCAAATCCGACTAGATTAGCACAAACTCTTCAGCTTTATTATTAGTTGCATTTCATTTCAATGTACAGTCTAACTTCCAAAAATATCTAGATGTATCAATTGATGCGTTATTTGCGCTGTTCGTATGCAGGCGGATTAAGTACCCCATTCAGGCTACGTGGTCCATCCTCCACTTTGTATAAATAAATAATGCTGGACATTTTCACACAGCATCTAGCCCCAAAGTAAGCCGAGCTTGTGTTATGGGAACTACATGACTGATAAACTACTTATATACATTTTCTTTTTAATTTTTTTGTAAATACATACATAAATGACACACTATGGCAAAGAAAACACTCACAACTGCAACAGACATCCTCAGATATATCAGTGTTCCATGTAGGAGTTAAGCCACGTCCAAACATTTATTTGTTACATGGTTCATGAAAGTTAGCATTCCACGTGGCAGGTTGCAAGCCCATCGCTCATGCACATGCCTTTTTTCGATTCGAAGTTTTCCTTTGCCGCTTTGAGCACGTGTCAATGCGCACGTATATTTTCCAAGTGGAAAATCTATTGGTGCACAATCGGGTTGGATCTTCAGATCGGTAGTCAGGGAGCCGACCGCTAGGCCAGCTAAAAATGACAGCTGGTTTACATTCTGCTGTCTGCACAGAATACAAAATCCTAACATAGGGCATCAGAGAAAACTTTAGCGTAGGAAAGACTTCAGCATATTTATCTGAATGTAAGACATTTCCAATGCCAGTGAGATACTTGCTAGGGTAACATGCTGACGCTATTGGTCTTAAAGATGCGGTCTTTGCTGAAGTCAATATCGCATTCACTAAGGATCAAGATTATGCTGACATTTTCACTGGAGTATATTTGCTGACTAACTCACTGGCATTGCCGATGCCTTCTGATAAATATGCTGAAGTGTTTACTGAAGATACCTAAGCTAAAGTTTACTGATACGCTATGTTTGATTTTGTGCTGATAGTTTTTTTTAATTTTACTAGAGTCAATAAATATTATACTGAAGTTTTCACTGGGGTAATTTTTCTGACTCACTCATATTGCCTAAGCCTTCATTCATATAACTATGCTGAAGTATCTGCTGAAGATATCTACGCTAAAATTCTTCTCAGATTCACTATAGTCGGATTTTGAGTAATCAGTCCTATTACCGGATATTACTGAAACATTAATGAACTTTCCACAGCTGCCCCAAAAAGCCACCGGCCCTGCAAGTGGTATCGGTCCAGTCGACGGACATACCACCGAAGGAGCAAGTCACATACGCCAAACAGACACAGACAACCACGACAGGGGTGGCTGGCGACGTCCGCGATGGTAAGTGCCTCTCTATTGTGGATATAAACATATAAAAAGGCATACTATATCTAAAGAAAGGCCAGGACAGAAGTACACTAAACCGCCGAGCTTGTATGAAGAATTTGATGAGGATGAATGAAGCGAAAGAGGTATGCCAGATCGTAGCATGTGGAAATCCTTGGTCTCTGATACCCCTCTGCGAAACAGGCATGACTATATGTATGTATGTATATTGCTCTAACTCAATAAAACAAATATCTACCAATTGTTTTGTAAAAGGATAATTTAAAACCAGACATGATTATTGCCTTTCTTTCTTGGATTGATCGCGAAGGAACAGGCAGGTCCTTTTACCTAAATAAAAGACTTCAAACTGATCATTTTAAGTTTAATG
Organism: Perizoma flavofasciatum; assembly: GCA_958496245.1. Classification (NCBI taxonomy): domain Eukaryota; kingdom Metazoa; phylum Arthropoda; class Insecta; order Lepidoptera; family Geometridae; genus Perizoma; species Perizoma flavofasciatum. The sequence continues at coordinate 19,938,520 of OY292419.1, read as the reverse complement.
AATAAATTCATATTGACTTTGCCTCCTATATAACCTAGTCTTTGAAACGGGTCTGGCTGATCTTGATAGCACTTCCACAAGTGCGCCTATTCATTTAGCAATAAGAGAATGTGAATCAGAGTGAGACAGATATAGAACTTGTCTTGCTAATTCTTGTGTATAAACTGTGCGGTTAGTGGTAGAAGTCTATTTATTTATTTAAATAAGGGACGCCAACAGCTTAGGTATCTACACATAGTTTAATAATAATAATTTATTAAAAAAACGACAAACGTTACAAATCTTATTCTCTAACAATGGTTTTACTAAGATAAACAATTTAGATTGGAGAAACATAGGTACCCAAACTAGGTTAGAATCTGTATGATGGCATACTTATACCTCCCTCCGGACATGATGTGACGATACAAGCACATAATTAGATAGATAACATTATGACTAAGTAGTAGGTTAGAATTATTATTGTGGAAAGAGAGAAGTGTCTGTAAGTAGTTAGGTTGGTAAATTTGGAGAAAAGGTGCTATGTTTAGTTGTCAATGTATAAGTGTGTGTAGAGGGGTGTGTGTGGGGGGAGAGTGGTGTGAGATTGGGTGGGGGGGGGGGGGGATTGTGTATGTGGGGTGGGTGTATGGATGTGTTGTGAGTGAGAGTATAGGAAAGAAGTATGGTGATTTAAAATGTTTGATGAACGTAGGTAGGTACTTCTATGTTTTATGATAGGATGACTAGTAAATTTTCAGTTTCTGTGTAGTTTTGATCAAGTAGCCAATTTTTAAGGGTGAATTAGCAAGTAATTTCGTAGTACTGAAGATTGATATTAATTTTATTATTAAGATACGGTCCTCGAAAATATGAATGACGTCTAGCAAAAGAGGTATTGCAACGGAAAACGTGGCATACTCGTCTATTTTAATTTTCTTAGTTTGTCTTAACAATAGGGCTATGTTCTGATAACCTAGGCCAATTATAGGCGAGCACAAGTCTACGGAAGTTATAGGCATAGTTTCAACCTTTCAGGGTCGAAAGAGGTTTTAATGAGAGTATTATATTCGCACGAAGCGAGAGTAGGCTGCAGTGGGCACATTATGAGATGATATGATGATTTTTATTTGTTCTACCAAGTTTTGGAGGTTTGACTTTATGTTATGTCAAAGTCATTGACACATTGATTTGTTTTGACTCACGTTTAAGACTACGGTTTTGTTGTACCCGGTTTTAAAGTAGTTTATATGTTATTCGAACTGTTACCTACGTATTCCGAATTTCAGCAAAAACGGTTCAGCCGCTACGAATAATTTTAGCAACAAACATTCATCCATACTTGCTTATAATAGTATTAGGATTTATTTTAAGAATTAATAGATTAACTCTGAATATAATTTTACTATTTGCATACTATATTTTGGTTAACCTTTTAACATTTTATTATAATTGTTGAAAGTTTGCATTTTGCATACCCATCACAATTTAATATTTGTTTTATTTGTTAACTGTGATGTCGGGGTGTTGGTTTAACTGTCTCATCATTTGCAAATACATATTAATTAATGAATGCTGCTTTTAATTAAAAAGAAGAATTACTTTACTAAAAAAGATTCTGCATTGAAATGTTCTGTTAGAACCTCGTATTTGCAAATGGCCCTTAACCCTCATAACCAATGACATCTGTAGAAATTTTACGACAGTATTTACTTTTCATACATCCTTCGTCTAGCTTGAACTTAATCAGAACTTCTTTCGTCTCAACTCATCACTTTTGCAAATTAGCATAATGCAGAAAAGAGATGTTTTGTGCATATTCTCATTTATCTAAAAAAAAGACATTTCCAAGTCACTCTATAAACCTGTTATATTCAAAATTCACAGCCTAAAGTTTTGTTTTGCACACTTTATGTGAGTCATACGACTATAGCCTACCCTAGAAGGGTAAATGTGAAAACATATCTTCATTCTTGTTCAAACTAAATTGATTCTTCGCAAAAGTAAATACTGTATGAGAATTGGTGCATTATTTGTGTTTGTGCTACCATAAACAAGGCTGCTCTTCCAATGCGTCACCGCTTGCAGGATACATGGAGGACTGGTGGCGGCCGCGGAAAGGTAATATAACCTTATTAACATTCCACTCAGGTACATTTTTGACTGTCTACAAATATAGCGGCATCCTGATCATATCCGAAAACATATCGAAAAAAAACCTCAACACATGTTACTATTCGTCGGCTAGCTAACAACACCGCGTAAATTGATTTTCCTAACTTTTCAGGAGAGCCAAAAAACTGTTTTATCGACTCCGCACAATCGCTAAAGCTGAAATTAAAACTGTGATTGAAATGCAATGTTTGTATTGTTGAACAGAAGCGCAGTGAAAAGATCTATCTAATGGCATAAAAATGTCAAAACCGCAAAATTTCGACTTGAGCGGTGTTGTTAGCTAGCCGACGTATTGCTACAATTTCTACTGAGTATCAAATTCACTTATAAATCGGTATTCTTCAAGAGAATACATCTGCTGCACTATATTTGTGGAAATCGGTCCAGAAAAGATTGTGCATGCCAATATTATGATAATATTAAGTGTTAACACAGAACATGTTTTACTAACTCTGAGCTATGGAAATATTTAAGACGCTTAAAACTAATGAACTTTTTTTTAATAGTAATTACTCACGGCGTAAGATATGTTTCGTATTAAATGACTGAAAAGTTTATGTGAAACTAAGAGTGTCTTTGATTATTATTATTTTTTATTTAAGTTCTTTACAAAATTCATATTGTAAAAACGGGAATTTTCACGTACCGTACTATCGGTGAAGGCACCGACTAAGTCGCGTCGCTATCACTCACCCTGATGAAGACTCGGAATGAGTCGAAACTTAGTCGGTGCCTCCACCTATAGTACGGTACGTGAAAATTCCCGTTTTTACAATATGAATAGTCAAGTTCACGATAGTTTTCTTTGCAAAACTTTGTTTTTAAACTTTTCAAGTCAAGCTTTGAAAGTGTGTTACTAATCCACCTGTGAAATCACCGGGTCATCATGTGGCAGTAAAGAAGACATGTGCAAATCGTGAATGCATGTTTCATACATTGCACATTTATGACATAACGCATGGGTTCACGAAGACATAACAAACTACATATAAAACCATTGTGAATATCATAGGTTTATTATATTTATATGTGGGTAAGTGGGTAGGGTTGAGTGTATATGTGATTGATATATGGATGTATCTTCACGAAATATGTACTGACATATTATTTTTTATTTTTGTCCAATTTTAGCACACGCCACAGATTACTACGGTAAGTCATTTTTCCTCCAGGGCGCTTTCTCGCAACTCTCTCTATAACACAACCTTTATTCATGTTGGTGATTAATTGGGTGTCGGATGTAAAATTATAGTCTTCCAGTTAGTTCTGTACATATTTTCCTTAGGTCCTTTATATCACGCTTTTAGAAATTTCCAACTAAACGAAACTTAGGTGCGGTGACGTCAGATTACTTGATAAATAGGTGGCTATATAGTGCTCGTTTAAATTGATTTAATCACCCACATTTTTGTCAAGGAATCTTATCAATACATGGTGGGAATCGAGTGACATTATACGACATTACTGATGCCAATGTATTAGTCTAAGTTAATTTGTGGCCTTCCAGAGTTCTCCACGAAAGGATCCCGATATGGGATTACCATGGCCGCAAACATAAAAAAATATACAAATATCATAATATGTGTATATCAAATATTTTTGGTGGTAGTTATGGGTGTTGCCATATCATCTCATGCTCACTTACCCTTCCGACTCGACTAACCAACACTGCACATGTCTTAACAAACGGAAAACGTATTTCAAAAAACTCGCTTGTGTTTACATACAAAATTTTTCAATAACTGGAAATTTTCTTCTCTATATTTAGCTGTGGTATATTTGTAAATAACAACTAGAGTTTGGTGAAATATAATCCGTAGGCCATGCTGTTAAATATTATATAAGCACTGTTAATTATGCTAATCTATGTATAAAGTTTTAAATTATTTTTATATAATGGTCGAAAGATACTGACATTGTTTTTTTTGTTTTTCCTCCCTTTTTCAAGACGAGTACAATCTAAACCCGGGTTTAGAGTGGGAGGACGAGTTCACAGGTAGGTTTCAAATCCGAATCATACAAACAATCATTTGGAACTAAATTTACCCTAACGTAGAGCCTTGCTACCTACCTTCACTTAGCATGGTTTGTTTTGTAACTTACCTCTTTCTTCGTATATGTAACGCTATTTATTTATAACCATTTAACCCATCATCTTTAATTTAGTTTCTGTGTTGTGTACGTAGATTTCATGCAGGATTTTGTACTTTATTAAAATTCAAATTGAAGGCTACATGCATTTCACATCGCTTATAAAAATATTTGAAAGTCGCTCTTTATTTTTAAATATTTGATTAAATTTTATGTTGCATGTGACAGAAATGATTATTTCATTATTAAATGCATGAAATAATGTCATCATAATTATGCTTTGATGATGAGTATATTTGTGTTATATGTATTCATAAGATATATCTCTCTAGTGGAGAGCTCGGGAAGTTTTTTCTGCATAGTTTTACTAGAAAGCTTTCTGTCACCAACGATAAAACGCTTCTGCGGTTTAAGATTATGTTTGCACCTTTGTTAGGTTCCATTGAACATATAATTTGAATTTTATCGATATCATTACATTTTTTAATTTATGTTTAGTTAACATTTACTGCTTTTATTGAAGTAATGTTTCAAAATTTTTAGCTTCTCCGAAATAAAGCAAAATATTTACAGTAAAACAAATACAATTTTCTTGAAAAATTTTCGAAGTGATAGACAGTGATAGCATCATTTCGGAGAACCATTTCTAAATGAGAATATAGTTACAGTATTTTTTTTTTCTTGCTCAATGCTGCTTCATAGATGAAGGTATAACATGAAACGGGGTATCGTATCATAATTTTTGCATGCCTTTGCGGAGTTTTTTGATTAAATTATGTAGTTTGAGTACCTATTATTTTATACGTTTTATCAATATTTGTGAAGTTTTTAGGAATGTTTGCCTCCAAAAATCATTTTAACTTGCTGTAACTGTAGTCTTTTCAAATAGTTGCTTAAATAAGTAAGAAGTAATTTCCTCCTCATATCACAAGTTGCAAAAATGAAAATTTTGTTTATCGCTATACGGACCCAAATTATACATACTCTTCCAGAAGTTATTATTCTACGTTAAAGACAGTGCATTTAGTAAAGTCTAGAAAAACAAGATTATCTGTTTTCACAATTTGTGATTTGAGGCCGTTTCTGAATAACCTAGCAACACATCACGCTTCTGTTACGTTCCCATGACACTGTTTCGGCATTAACAGCTTACAATGAGATTTAATTCGCCCATAGGCCATAACCCCAGTAAAAATAGCTCACGTTTTGCTGAATCCTAAAAATTATTAAATTTTTCAAATGGCATGAAATTTTTATTAAACTGAACTTCTTAAAACCATTGCGAGATTTAGCCCTAGAATCATGTTTTTGATTTTAAAGTGAATATGCATAATAATCAGTAAATCTCTTTCTGTAACATCATTGATGTTCTTCAAATTTCATAAATATTACTCATTATATCCCTTACTACCTCTAAAATCATTTCATTTGTAATATTTATACTGTAGTGATTCTATGTACCTCACTAGCAGATACACGTAGCGCATAGTAGACAAAACACTATTCATTTGACTCTACACAATAATTTCATGAAATTATGCTCAAAGATACCTAAAGAGTTACTATAAATTATAAACTTGGTATTAAAAACTAATGCTCGTATTCCAGAATAAAAATTAAACTTAGAAAAATCTATGTTACTTGATATTAGTTACCACATTTCCATTCGATAAAAAAACGCTACTTGAGTCTAGATTCAGTTTGAGATTATTTCTGGAATACGGACTTGAGAGTCTATTTAAAAAGTAACTTCATGAAATTTAATTAATTTTTTAGTACGGCTAACTTACAAGCATCACCGTTGATGCCATATAATAAAAAAAATATGTAATGTAGAAATATGACTAAAAGTTCTCCCACTCTATTGAACTCTCGTTGGCAAATTATGTTATTTTTACCGCGTTCATCACAATTTCTTTCTTAAATTGTCTTATAGCACCTCAGTTAAATTATTTTTTAAGTAAGTTAGCCGTATATACACATATCGCATGACATCACACCGAACGTTCCGGGGAAGGGCCATTCTTATTCACCGTCCAGTGCTTACATTCGACGGCGACGGCGCTCGGCAAGGCGACGACGAGGAAGCCTTCCACGGAAAACTGCCCCCGGGGATCCTGCCGCACGGCCTGCCTACTGTCAAGGAGGTCCAGCCGGCCGAGACGGACGCGCCTGAGGAGAAGAAAGAGGAAGAGAAAGAGAAGAAAGGTGAGGCCATATCTGTCATGTAGTTTCGTTCCTAGAAGGGAACTCTTCTCCACTAGCAAAGCGAGGCGTAAACATATTATACTGTCGCAGAAATCAAAACTGAGCAATAAAGAGAGCTGCCAAATTTCTGTATTCACTGTCCGCGTTTTTTGCTTGATAACCAAAGTTACCTGAGCCGTTCTGGCTAGCTACGTCCAGTCCATTGCTTACTGTACTAAAAGGCGGTTGCAGTCTTTTTCATAGTAATATGCAATATCAGCCGTAAATATTATACAACGATCTTTGGAAAAAGACAATAGGCTAGTTTCAGCTTTGTAGAGCGTTGTCTCTGTCGCTCATACCTTTGTGTGACTGTGCGTTTTGTAAGACGGAAACAACGCAGCCGGAGGTAGCCGATCATGACTGCTAGTAAATATAGAAATAACTAAAACTCTATTTACAGCCTGGTACTGTAGCTTCCAGCATTACTCACGAGACTGCCTCGTTTCCAGTCCGCGAGCTGAGCGCCGACGAGAAGCAAACCATAATGCTGTCGGCGGAGTTCCAGCGCTTCATGGACCGCGCCGGGCGCGTGATCGAGCGCGCGCTCGCAGAGTCCGTCGACATCTACACCGACTACACGGGCACCGGCGACGCAGAGAACGCACTGTGAGTTACTCTCTACCAGCTAGTTGGGCTATCCGAGCCGCTGGTTAGTCTGTCCGTCTGCTAGTCCATTCTATCCTAGCAACTAGTCAGTCAATCCTATCAGCTAGTCCATTCTATCCAAGAAACCAGTCAAGTTAATCCTAGCAGCTAGTCCATTGTATCCTAGCAACTATTCATGTCTGTCATAGCAGCTAGTATATTCTATCCTAGCAACTATTCAAGTCTATCCTAGCAGTTAGTCCGTTCTATCCTAACAGCTAGTCCATTCTATCCTAGAAACCAGTCAAGTTTATCCTAGCAGCTAGTCCATTCTATCCTAGCAACTATTCATATTCAAGTCTATCATAGCAGCTAGTATATTCTATCCTAGCAACTATTCAAGTCTATCCTAGCAGTTAGTCCGTTCTATCCTAACAGCTAGTCCATTCTATCCTAGAAACCAGTCAAGTTTATCCTAGCAGCTAGTCCATTCTATCCTAGCAACTATTCATATTCAAGTCTATCATAGCAGCTAGTATATTCTATCCTAGCAACTATTCAAGTCTATCCTAGCAGTTAGTCCGTTCTATCCTAACAGCTAGTCCATTCTATCCTAGAAACCAGTCAAGTTTATCCTAGCAGCTAGTCCATTCTATCCTAGCAACTATTCATATTCAAGTCTATCATAGCAGCTAGTCCATTCTATCCTAGAAACCAGTCAAGTTTATTCTAATAGCTATCCCATTATATCCTAGCAACTATTCATATTCAAGTCTGTCTTAGCAGCTAGTCCATTCTATCCTAACAGCTAGTATTTCATTTCCTAGCAGCCATTCCATATTAACGTAGCAGCTAAGCTGTCTATTTTATTAGCTAGTTCATTCTATCGTAGCAACTAGCCTGTCTATCCCTATAGCAGGTTATTATTGTCGTCAGCGAATCATAATTGTTTCAGCAAATAGTATTTATTTTGCGGGTTCGATTCCCGCTGCGGGACAAATGTTTGTATGATTAGCAAATGTTTGTCTTGGGTCTGGGTGTTTTCTATGTATAATATGTATGTATTTACAAAAAAAATGTATATCAGTAGTATATCAGTCATGTAGTTCCCATAATACAAGCTCTGCTTAGTTTGGGGCTAAATGATGCTGTGTGAAATATGTCCAGCATTATTTATTTATTTATTTTAACACAAAACTAAACACGTTATTTGTTGTAGGTGTTACACGGGGTATGCTATTGACGGTTATGACGGGTTCGGTAAAAGTCGTTTTGGATTTTGCTACGTTATTCTTACGAGTGCTTTGATTTATCCGTTTTTTTTCTATTGGGTTCCATCCAGCACAAGTCCGATTTAACATTTTAGTATTTTAAAGTTCTCTACATTTTTGTTACAACTCTGTCAGAGTTCCTGACAAAAATGATTGTTTTGAATTGGCATGTTGTTTTCTTAAACTGTTTTAGACTTTCATCTATACCATGTTAATAATTATGGGTAAAGTTTGTGATAATGTTATGGTTTAATAACAGGTTGTTCGTTTGCTTGGATTTCTGTTTTATCGTGTTCGTATAAGATCAATAATCAATCCACTCTTAGGATGGATTCGACCAAACTGGTATTAAAAAAAAACAGGTTTAATTTCAAGACTAACTTGTATTGTATTCGAGAGTTAAATTGCCGCCATACACGAAATAAATCTGGTTTCCGGGAATATTGTAATGGCGGCCAAGCTAGCTTCAATATTAGCTTCAATTTGGCGTACAAACTAGCTATGCTTTCTAACTAGCTTTGATATATAACATATTGAAACTGAAAATCATTAATTTTGACCAGCCACAATACCCAGCATTGTCGTCTCTACGTTCGAAAATTTAGACCCAATGAGTAAATTTTTCATACAGATCTCTATCGCGTTTATCTTTTTATCATTTACCTAAAGTTTAACTGACAATAATTATTCCAGGGATTGTTTATTGACTCTGGTTTAACATAGCATTTGGTCGAATCCACCCGAATAGTGCTAACTGCCGAATACTGCGATACGCAACTCATCGTTCAATCAAAATTGAAATTCAAAAATCATTTATTGGAACATAATAAACGTAGGTAAATACAACAAAGAAAACTACAGTTTTTTTAGCTGCAAATAGGTATTAAAACTGGCGCAGTCACCATTCATCACTTATGGACGATTAGAAAATGTAACCTTTGTGCATTCCATAAAAGGGCAACTTCCAACTTTACTGAAATCTTGAGTAGCGTTTCAGTATTCAACCGTAAGGCTCATATTCCAAATAAACATTTAAACTCAATCTAGACTCAAGTATTAATAAATTATTTTAATTGAAATCCATTGAGAAAAACAAACACGCTCACTATACCCCATGATGGACATACTCAGTGAGTAGATTTTAGGGGGTAGTCCCCCAACTTGGTACCCTAAAATCTACCACGACACGACCAAACATTATATTTGGCACATGCTCGCGTTTTTCAAGTAGATTCACATAAGCATTCCACGTGACAGGCCCATCGCCCAATTGGCTGTCATTAAATCCATGCTTGAGTCCAGGTTCAGTTTAAAAGCAGCAGATTTTTTAAACACTGCTTTGTATCTTTCTGATATATTGTGTCATTTCATATTTAACAGTTAAAAAGACACTGTTTAGCTGAACAACTTTAAAGCCTGAATTCATAGTCGGGGGTTGAACAGTCCCCCAAAATCCATCATTCAGCTGGGTGCATAAAGGTTAAATTCGCACTAGAATTTTTACTTAGCGCCTGAACAGTTCCCTAGGGGAGCCCCTATTTGACTATGAATTCGGACCTTAGTGTTTACCTTGATTAAACCAAAATCCTGGATCCGCCCCTGGGCCTACGCCACTGTCGTTCTTATCGTTGAGTTATTATTGAATGCCATGTAATATGTAAGTTGTGTTCTCGTTCGTAGCGATGATAAGTCCCTCGCCCGTCTGTCCCTGGTCCGTACATTCAGCGACCCGCGCTGGTCGAAGGGCCGCTGCGTGACCTGCCTGGACTGGAGCACGGCTCACCCCGAGCTACTCCTCGCCTCCTACTACAACAGCGACGACGCGCCGCACGATCCGGACGGCGTCTGCCTCGTGTGGAACACCAAGTTCAAGAAGACCACGCCGGAGGATATCTTCCACTGTCAGTCGGCGGTCATGAGCGCTACATTCGCTAGGTGAGCTGGTCTGATTCGGCTGCGGCTTCGAGGCGCTCGGCGTTGCTTGTTTAGTCGTATTTAAGATTATGTACATCTTAAGAATGTCACTGTCACTCCACTCGGTTGGACGAGTAGTAAGAGTTTAAAGAGTAGTAGACCTGTGGAAGGTCTTGTCCAGGGAAGTGCCTGCCAATTTCGTCCACCAAGCAGTAATGTTCTCATTGCTGTTTTCCGGTTTGAAGGGTATGATTGCCGGTGAAATTACAGGCTATGAGATCTTTCATATTGATATCAACTATGAAATCTTTCATATTGATATCTCAGGGAGGCCAGGCGTGAGTACCTCTGGTATTGCAAGCGTCTATTGGGTACGGTAACCGTACAGAGATAAACGGACAAAGTATGTAAATGAACAAATTTCCTCTTACGGCAAATGAATGAACGGGCTCCTCATTTCCCGGGTAAACTGGTAATGCAGTAGTTTTGGATAGTTTGTCTCCCGCGTTTTATCTGCAAGTTTCTCTTGCAGATTCCATCCTAATCTGATTCTGGGAGGCACCTACTCAGGACAGATAGTGTTGTGGGACAATCGTGTACAGAAACGAACGCCCATACAACGGACGCCGCTCTCTTCTGTCGCTCACACGGTAAGTTATAATTTACTAGCGCTCCATCCTAAAGTTGCCTGGAAGAGATCGCTTAAAGCTTTGTACCTAGTTTTAAATTTTTATGCTATTTAAAAATCAGTGGGACGGATGGAAAATTGCCTGCTGAAGCTCGATTCCCGCTGCGGGACAAATGTTGGCATTTTCTGCAGATACTTATTCCAGGTCTACTTACAACCTGGTATTTATTAAATGAATGTATGGTTCCAGCATCCAGTGTACTGCCTGTCGGTGGTGGGCAGTCAGAACGCGCACAATCTGATCTCCGTGTCGACGGACGGTCGCATGTGTTCCTGGTCGCTGGACATGCTGTCCGCGCCGCAGGAGACCATCGAGCTGCAGCATCGGCAGAGCAAGGCCGTCGCCGTCACCTGCATGGCCTTCCCGCACGGCGACGTCAACAACTTCGTGCTGGGCGCCGAGGACGGGAACATATACACCGGTATCTGATCACATGAAGCTTGCTTCACCTTGCGCAAATACTCTTTAACAGATCCGCTAGGTGTCTTTACCTTGCCTAGTCGTTCTTAACAGATACGCTAGGTGTCTTTACCTTGCCTAGTCGTTCTTAACAGATACGCTAGGTGTCTTTACCTTGCCTAGTCGTTTTTATCTGGCCTAGTCGTTCTTAACAGATACGCTAGGTGTCCTTTCCTTGCTTAGTCGTTCTTAACAGATACGCTAGGTGTCTTTACCTTGCCTAGTCGTCGTTCTTAACACATACGCTAGGTGTCTTTACCTTGCCTAGTCGTTCTTAACACATACGCTAGGTGTCTTTACCTTGCCTAGTCGTTCTTAACAGATACGCTAGGTGTCTTTACCTTGCCTAGTCGTTCTTAACAGATACGCTAGGTGTCTTTACCTTGCCTAGTCGTTCTTAACAGATACGCTAGGTGTCTTTACCTTGCCTAGTCGTTCTTAACACATACGCAAGGTGTCTTTACCTTGCCTAGTCGTTCTTAACACATACGCTAGGTGTCTTTACCTTGCCTAGTCGTTCTTAACAGATACGCTTGGTGTCTTTTCCTTGCTTAGTCGTTCTTAACAGATCCGCTAGGTGTGTTTACCTTGCCTAGTCGTTCTTAACAGATCCGCTAGGTGTGTTTACCTTGCCTAGTCGTTCTTAAGAGATCCGCTAGGTGTAATTACCGAGTCAAGGCTTTGACAGTAGCCTGACTGCCGCCGCGTCATCATGAGGACAGAATGACGTAGAGACGGACCACAGTGGTGTGGCTTTTCAAGACTGACACGATCTTCAGCAATGATATATGATAGATAGATACATTATTCGACACATCCGTATGTGAATACAGCACAGACGGTTAAAAATTACAAGAAAAAAAAGATCAGCTTTTATCTTAAAATAGTTGTATAAGTATATACAAACCATGGTATTATATGTGGGTGCTGCAGTGATTTGGATTAAACCGGTGGTATCACGGTGTATTGGTGTCCGCAGGTTGTCTGTACGGCGCGCGGGCGGGTGTCACGGAGTGCGTGGAGGGACACGCGGGGCCCGTCACCGGCGTCTCGTGCCACGCCGCGCCCGGCGCCCTCGACCTGTCCCACCTCTACCTCACCTGCTCCATGGACTGGAGCGTCAAACTGTGGAGCCTGAAGGTACTGAACTGCACCGATCCTATTCGAAAAGGACGCATCTAACATTTTTGACATATTTACAATAATGATCATTAAAAAAAGGCGCATCTGATCGGTATTTAAATCTTTGTTTAAACAAAGATTTTTTTCCCGGTTTCGTATTTGTGTTATATGAGCCGTTTTCAAATAGTAGGGCAGTACTGTGTTTTGATGAAACAACCACCAATATCTACAGTTTCAGTGAAGACTTATTATTGGCTACCTATATCTATTAAAGTATCGTTAAGGACATTTATAGCTGTTGGTTTTTCCGAATATAAATTATAAGGAGAATGGTGCAAATGTTGAATTGTGTCTGTTGTTCAGGAGAACAAGCCGCTTTACTCGTTCGAGGAGAGCGGTTCGTACGTGACGGACGCTCGCTGGTCTCCCTCGCACCCGGCGCTGTTCGCGGCGGCGGACGCGGGCGGCTCGCTGCAGCTGTGGAACCTGAACCGCGACACGGAGGTGCCGCTCGCCTCGCTGCAGCATCAGGACGCCTTCACGCGCCTCTCCTGGGCGCAGTCGGGGCAGTTCCTCACGGCGGGCGACGACGCGGGCAACATATCCGTCTACGAGCTATCCGAGGTGACTCCCAGGCCATCTCTATCAACCCACCTGCCGACCTCGGTGGCGCGGCGACCGAGTAACAAGCTTCAGGACTCGATTCCTGCTGCGGTAGATTCTGCATGCAATGCAGATATTTGTTCTGGCTCTGGCTGTTGTGGAATCCTAGTATGGGGTCAGGACAATGTAAAAAAAAAATGAAACCGGCGAAGACGCGAGAAAAATATCCGTCTTTGAACCATCTGAGATGACATTGATTGCATTTAGAAGATGTTTGTTACGTCAATGTGTTGCATAAATCTTGCAAGACAATCGTCTTTGTGCAGTTCCTCTCTTCAGTTGAATGAAATTGGCTATTCTTTTGTTAATCTGTAATTCGGTTGCAGCAAGTGGCACAGCCACGTCACGACGAATGGAGCAAGTTCGCGTACACACTGCAGGACCTGCGCAACAACCAGGCGGACGAGGAGACGGACCGGCTCAGCCTCGCGTCCGGACCCTCCTCGCTCACCAGCATCACGTCCCTGGCGTCCAACCCGCTGAGGTAACTGCTAGATGTAGACCGGCTCAGCCTCGCGTCCGGACCCTCCTCGCTCACCAGCATCACGTCCCTGGCGTCCAACCCGCTGAGGTAACTGCTAGATGTAGACCGGCTCAGCCTCGCGTCCGGACCCTCCTCGCTCACCAGCATCACGTCCCTGGCGTCCAACCCGCTGAGGTAACTGCTAGATGTAGACCGGCTCAGCCTCGCGTCCGGACCCTCCTCGCTCACCAGCATCACGTCCCTGGCGTCCAACCCGCTGAGGTAACTGCTAGATGTAGACCGGCTCAGCCTCGCGTCCGGACCCTCCTCGCTCACCAGCATCACGTCCCTGGCGTCCAACCCGCTGAGGTAACTGCTAGATGTAGACCGGCTCAGCCTCGCGTCCGGACCCTCCTCGCTCACCAGCATCACGTCCCTGGTGTCCAACCCGCTGAGGTAACTGCTAGATGTAGACCGGCTCAGCCTCGCGTCCGGACCCTTCTCGCTCACGTCCCTAGCGTCCAACCCGTTCAAATCTCCTGATCATATATGGTAGTGCACGGCGCGACGCGGAAGGAGAAAGTCGCGACCACTCACCCTGATGAATACTCTCGGAATGAGTCGAAACTTAGTTGGTGCCTTCACCGATAGTGCAGTACGTGAAAATTCCCGTTTTTACAATATAAATTGACAATAATAATAATAATTATCGGGAATAGTGGTGGTGTCTTCGTTTTAGAAAATCACATGTGACGTTTCACCCCTTCTATGTGAACCTTGACATTAGGGAATAATTTACGCCACAGGATTAATGGACGCCTCTTAGGTACATCAATAGTTTTACATAACTAAATGATTAAATTATTTCACTTGTTTATTGTATCTATTTCAGATAACTGCTATACTGGGATGTCCATTGCGGATGGAAACTCTAACGTGCTCTAATGTAACAAGCTTGAAATTCAAAATGACATTATTATTATTTATATTTTGCCATAAAACAGTTTGGGTGGTCTATCTTGAATAACTGTCTAGGGAAACAATCCAATTGGTAGGCATTTGAGCATATCATTCAATGCCACATAATAAACCCCAAGATCTCTGCAATGTAGTTGTTTAATAATTCGGTATATATCTGGCATTGATGCCGGTAATGTGAAAGGGCAGATATTTCTAAGTTCTCTTAATTAATTTTTAGCTAGTGAACAGTACTTCCTAGATAGTAGTGACGTTTATTCAGCGCTTCTCTATGACAATGGACAATTCGCACAGAATCCCAGTTGCAAGAATTATCTTTTTCTGAACTTATGAATGATGAAATTAGAATAGTTGCAAGAAGGCGTACAAGATAAGCTGATAATACTAGGTTATTCATTATAGTATTATATAGGTCATGTTGTAAATTTTGTTTTAGTAGATTTGAGCACAGACCAGATTGAAGTGGTCTGTGATATGAGTAACCTATTGTAGCTGAATCTGCTTCTATCTAGCTTCATTCGATGTATTTGAAATTCCTCTTGATGTGATTTATGTTCCGTAGATTAATTTCGAATAGGTTTGGATTTTCATGAGATTGCCTTCACAGATTGGTGTCATTGGATTTGAGATGGATATATGCGAAGTAATTATAAAAGTTAAGATTCACATGTACTATTTTAGAGCTTTATTAACAAAAACAGCATCTTTTCCAATATCATTATAATAATATTAGTTATTGTTTAAACTTAGCATAGTTTAGTATACTTTTTATATTCACTAAAAAATAAATATTTATTGAAATTAAAAGACAGGTTATTTATTATCTGTAAGCTGAAGCTGGTACTTAGAAACGCTTAACTTAGAATAACAGTTATTGAATAAATTATGCATTAAATATCATTTTTGTTTGACTTAAGTTGTTTACCAATCGAGTTTATTCATCATTAACATCAATAGCCTTTAGAAATCAACTGTTAGACATGGCCTTATTCAAAGAGTGCCATGATGAACAATCTTGGGCCATCTCCATCCACCAACTTCCCACAATCTTAACCATATTGCTATGTCTAGCAGTTTGTGGCTGATGATGACTTATATGGAAAGGAGAAAGTCTACCTGTTTGTGTGTTTCAATAGCTAAATGATAAATAAAAAAAATATTTACAAAAATAGATATGTATCTAACCATTTTATTTGGGTATAAATGGTATAACAATTTGCCCTTTTGACAAGTTGACTTCTTCCCAACATGAGCAAGTCAATGTTTTTCTGTCCATAGTGTCCACATAGAGCTTGCCATCCAAATGTTCCATTTCATGCTGTGCTATCCGAGCGGCCCAGTCTTTGTATACTCTGCTCGAGGGCTCACCATTCTCATTGTAACCTAGGGGAAAACAAATGTTACTGGCTTTTATCTGAAGCTTTACTTAATGCCACTTGCTTGATCCAAGGTTTGCAAACTCATAGTTATGTGAGTCAAAGTGAATAATTGAATTGGTTTTTATCTATTGAAATCATTGAAAGAAACTAACTTATATCATCATCTTGTCCTTATCCCACATTATGTGGGGTTGGCACAACATGTTTTCTTCTTCTTTCAGTACTCTCTTTTCTTAAACATGTCATCCTTCACACAATCCATCCATCTTTTCTTTAGGCTACCTCTGTTTTTATTTCCATCCACATTCATAGATAAACTTCAACATATACAGTATACAGTGAATTTCAAATGTTAATTGTACTGTGAAGTGAGACATGATTATGTTATACCTCGCTTATGTCAGTAGACTTTTAGAAAAAGAAATTACTTAAGAGTGACTATCAACCTACCAGAAACTTCCACTTGTTTGTAGCGAGGTACTTCTGCTTCATAGCCTTGGACACTCTCACATCCCTCGCTGTGGGCCACCTTATTGAAGTCTACCACTTTCAGTTTTGGGTTAACAAACACCTGCAACCACAAGTACATTTTTACTAAATTTGAAAACCTGTGGTGGTATGTATTTGCATCATCAATTGCAGTGCCCTCTAGTCACTTGCAGCGATAAGTTTTTTAAGAACCATCCTTACATACAAATTGATTGCATAAAACTGCATTTTAATCATGTAAGCGATTTCAGAGATACATATACATCCTCTTATGGAAAAGCATATGAGAGCAGCTGTCATCACAGGTAAAGCAATAACTAAGAAGTGGAATAGGTAGGTACCTAATGGCTCATAAGCACTAGGGCACAAGTTGCAGTATATGTATTGTGACTTATTTCAGGCACATTTCTGCATCCCTAGTAAGTCTTTGGAATTGGTACATCACTTCGAAACCATATTGCAATACAAATATGTCTTACTGTGGAAAGCCTTTAGATATAGGTACAATAAAAAAACTCTTCACCGGCTATGAGTGTCTGTTTTGTGCTTTTACTTACTCACAGTAAATGGTACCACGTCAAGTCCACGTAGTTTGGTAACGGCCGGAGGAGCCTTTGCAACCTGATCTGGTGTGAATCTCATAACAAATATCCTCATATTCACTCCTATCTGAGGCGCAGACATTCCTAGACTCTTGTACTTTTTGAGGACATACTCCAGCTTCTTTATCACAGTTTGAACTTCGTTGGTTTTGATTTTATCGACCGGCACAGGCTCGCAGACCCTGCGTAATCTGGGGTCGCCAATCTGCACGACATGTTCGTAGGGAGGATTCGTCTTGCCATGACTAGGGCTTAATCGAGCATACCAATTTAGAAATCTTCTCGCAAGGCTCATTTCAATCGAGAATGTTTATTATTTGAAGAATTATTTGTTTGACTGATTTGAGGTTAGGAACACAGATTAAAAAAATTTGCTTTTACAGGTTCCGAACAGAAATAAGACTATACAACGAAATCACAGATTATTCCAGTAGAAATTAATCAGCTGATTGTTTAGTGTTGCCGTATGATGTCATGAAGTTGATGTAGGATGTAGTCGTCTCTGCGAGTTGACGCCAGAGCAGAGACAGAGAGGGACTTCCATGGGCCCTAACTAAACACTTACTACACAAACGAGTAGTGTTTTAAGAAAACGCTGCAGAAAGCTAAAGATTAACACCATAACCAAGAAGTGAAGTGAAGTGAAGATAAAGATTACCGTTTATCCAAAATTTGGTGACAAGAATCATGAGTCATAAAATAATAATCAAATATTATGAATTTAAATACGATTGTATATAATACGCACCTCATATTTCATGAATTCACCGAGAAAGTCGGATTCGAGAGCGTGTATGAATTCAGCGGGAAAGTAGGATTCGAGAGCGTGTATTATGATATATGATACAGCTGGTAGGAATTTCTAAAAATGTGTGAAATTGTAGTAAATTACGAAAATTGCCTTCTTTTTTTTATAGCCTTTGCGGGTTAAGAGGTCCGCAATTGGTCAGGCTTCACTTAACATTAACAACTTCAACTTTTGATTATGGCTACTGTGGTTAGGGTTGCCACAATTTTGCCAATATCGTGTCGGCAAGATTTTAAAAAATAAGGCGATGGAGAGGTGTTTACAAAAATTTGGCCGGTTTAAATAGAGAGAGACTCATATAAGTTGATTTATGTAAACCTGCAAAGGGACAATACAAATACAGAAACAAAACACACTTAATGTACATTTAACATCATGAAAGATACATAGAGATATAGGTACATCAGCATATTATAATTTTATTTTATACTATATAAAAATTTACATAATAACACTATAAAAGGAGAGAAGACAAGGGATAGTGTAAATTTCGAAGAGAGAGGACGAGGGATTTCTGAAGGGGTGACATCGTGCAAAGATAGTCGTAGCTTGGGACAAGAGAAAAAAAGGTGATCAACATTTCACACAAGGAGTGATCCCTGACCTTATTTTGGCTAGAAAAACTGCGGGACGATCACACTAACTCATGGCTATGGAAATTAGTGTGATCGTTCCGCTGGTGTGCAAGCATGAACCAATCGAAGACGACAGATAGTAGATGTAGTTATTTTGTCAGCTTTACGGAACTTAAAGAACCAGGGTTTTGATGGAATTTAAGGTTGAATTTCACCATAGTGTTTACCTTTCAGAGATTTCGAAGTAATTTAACAGAAGATAACAGTATTTGAACGTGATAACGACGATACCGTCACTGTTACTTCCAAGTTGACATTGTCAGTTTTGCCTGTTTGCCGACAGACAATTGTCAAATTTGTCAACAAACAAAACATACAGCTGGTTCGCACTGAATTGCCTCGCTGTTTCTGTCGGTTTTCTTAATTAATTCGTTAAAATCATTTTGTTTTATTTAATTGAATACGTGAAGAAAATTGTCAATAAGTTTCTTTAACATAACTGGACTTACCTATGAGTAAATTGAGAAATAGTGCATCAACTGTGCATTTGTAAACTTCGGCAAAATCCGAGCAGCTAGGTTAAATATATTCGATAAAGTTCAAAGTAAGTTATTATGTAATACTACTCTATTTTATCTCATGTCTGTAACACCCAATTATTTTGGTTATAAGTCATGAAAGAGGTACCTCTACATATTTCTTTCCACCCTGATTTGGGATGCTAATGTAGGGTAATAAACAGATTTAATTATGTTGATTTCCTTACAATACAAAAATTCATTAATTTAAATGCTAATGAGATAAATTTACTACACAATACATTTTATGTGTTACACAACCAACTGAGCACTGAATGGGTAAGCTGTCCAGCTGTCCAATAATGCTGGAATGAAAACCAATTATTTAATATTTATATACTTAGGTATTGCTATTATCAAATTTTAACATAGCTTCCTATTTTTTCATAATTAAATACTTGCCTATTTATGTCAAATCTCTTATAACAAATTTCATGACTTGGAAAAATACATTAATTTAGCACTGAATTGTTCTTTCATAGCCAGTTGTTGAGCTTGTTCTTAAATGCATTACAAACAGTATTAAATGACTGTTTTAATTGAAAAAATTGTAAAAAACATGAATACATCCTTTTAATGTTTTAGATGCTCAAACTCGGAATAAACCTCACCAGAACAGCTTCCCTTAATTTAAAACGTACAATGTCTTCCCAAGAAGCTGACGTCTTATTTGAGACCCTGAACAATGCTGGCATTCTTACTCTAAACCGTCCTAAAGCTCTGAACTCCTTAAACACATCCATGGTCTCCAAGATTCTGCCGCAACTGCAAGAATGGGAAAGTAACAAGGCGCTGGTCATCATCAAAGGTGCGGGAGAGAAAGCATTCTGTGCTGGTGGTGATGTGAAAGCAGCTATAGACAAAGTTGAAGGGCCGAGGTTCTTCCGTACTGAATATAGTGTTAACCAGCTAATTGGCAGATACAAGATTCCGTACATAGCTTTTATAGACGGCATCACTATGGGTGGTGGTATTGGTGTTTCTGTACATGGAAGATATAGAGTGGCTACTGAGAAGACGGTGATTGCAATGCCTGAAACTAAGATTGGTCTGTTCCCTGATGTTGGGGCTTCATACTTCTTGCCGCGGTTGCCTGTCAATCTTGGACTATATCTCGGCTTGACTGGTAAGTCAATCTATTTATTTATTTATTCATGCTTAATGTCCTACATACAATGGTTAAGCTTAGGTCTAGTGTAGCTCCAAGTAGGTTGGTAGGTACATCGGCTCATCAGGGTGTTGCAGAGGTAGGTATTATTTTACAATTACATACATTATACAATTTAAATATTAACACTGGTGAATAGAAGGTAGGTATACAAAACAAAATTAATTGTCAATAATCATACAAAATGTCAAAAATTATGAAAAAATATATGTCAAGAATGATAATAATTGTTAATATATCATATAATAGGTAGGTAGCTCAATAATTAATGTCAAAGGTTGGGTTTTTGGATATTCTACAGTAGGTACGTCATATTTTGTAAGTAAAAAATGTTGGAGAATGAAATGGTCAAGATTATGTAGGTAGGTAGTTTGTATGCAGATTATACAAGTTTATCAGATAGGTATTTGTCAACAATGTAGACAATCAATCCCTTTCTTCATCTTCCGCAGAAGTCCACTGCTGGGCATAGGCATCACCCAAAGTGTACTGCAACTAACAGTTATTAGCCACCTCATTTCACAGACTTTCCATAACCTTTTAAAATGACAATGTTAAGTGTTAACTGTTGCCGGTATGTTAAAAACACTATTTTTGGCCATAAGGTCGAAAAGATCTCCCTCCAGCAGCAGGCTCTAACTGACGATGATGATGATGAAATGCCTAAACTAAAATGAAACAATCAATCAGTCCAAAGGTTGTCTGGTAGAGATCGGTTGTACAGTGAGCTATATTAAGTTTTTACAATAAAGTGTTTACATTAATTCATTCTCTTTCTTAGGGGTGTCTGGCTAAGATTGTTTTAGCAATAAAAAAAATGGCCACTCAGCCCTGTTAAGGAAAAACACTGTAACTTAATATACAGTGTAACTAAAGATACAGTGTTTTGCCTTTACACGGTACCACTGTACTTTTGTACTTTTTATTTATTTTTAAATTGTTTATTTTTACTTTTCTTTGATGTGTAACACAAAGCATATTATCAGAAACATGTCCTTTAATAGGGAAAATACTTCGATTTAAGACTACAATATTTTATACTGCATAATTTCTGTGATTTATCTGTAAAATCATGATATCATGGTACATGATAAATTGACTATTATAATATTATTAAATCATGATATCAGAAATGGCAGATGGTTCTAAGTTGTTCACAATTGATATATCTCTTTCAGGTGACAGACTAAAAGCGAAAGATGTTGTTAAAGCCGGTATAGCAACCCACTTTGTGTCCAGCAAGCGACTGTACGAGCTCGAGAAGCTCCTCTCCCGCTGTTCCAGCGAGCCGGAGATCAGCTCGCTCCTCGGCAAGTTCAACGAGGAGCCCGAGGAGTTCTCCCTGGCGCCGCACATCCAGCATATCAACTACTGCTTCGCGGCTTCCTCCATCGAGGAGATCATTGAACGGCTGGAGAAGGTCAAGAATGACTGGTCTGAGAAGACGTTGAAGGTAAGAATCAGTATTCTTATTGTAAATCGGGAATTTTCATGTACCGTACCATTGGTGAAGGCACCGACTAAGTTTCGACTTATTCCGAGAGTCTTCGACACGACGCACGTTACAATATGAATGATCAAATTCACGATAGTTTTTGGAAGAGGAACCTAAATAAATGCGAAATTATTTAGGTTAGGATAGGTTTTGTATGCGAAAAAATAAATAAATGCGAAAGCTTGCGTAGATGTTCTTTGAACTTGTATATGTGTTTGACAATAGCCAAACCGGTGACAAAATATATATTTGTTCCGCGATTTCTTGCGTCGTCACCCGGAACAAATATCTGCAGAACATGCAAACATTTGTTCCGTAGCGGGGATCGAACCCGCACCTGTGTCTCAGCCGACGATCAAACAAAAATACAAACTAAACATTTTTTAAATAAAAATTACAAATATAAAGTGGCAATTTTATTACTAAAACAATCTAAGCCAACCCTAAGTAAGAGAATGAATGAATGAAAATACTTTATTGTATACCACAAGGTAAAAAAGTAAAAAAATAATGGGGCAATTTATTGCTAAAAAAATCTAAACCTGCAACCTTAAGAATGAATGATAAAGTCATTCATTCTTAAGGTTGTCTAACAGTTAAGATTAAGTCGCTACTAACATTAATGGTGTTCAATCCGAAATAAATGATTTATTATTATTATTTCTAACAAATGAAGAAATAATAAATGAATGAATGAATGAATGAATGAAAATACTTTATCGTACACAACAAGGTAGTAAAATACAAAAAAACTTAGTGAGAATGAATGAATGAATGAAAATACTTTATCGTACACAACAAGGTAGTAAAATACAAAAAAAACTTAGTGAGAATTAATGAATGAATATACTTTATTGTACACAACAAGGCAGTAAAATACAAAAAAAAACTTAGTGAGAATGAATGAATGAATGAATATACTTTATTGTACACAACAAGGTAGTAAAATACAAAAAAAACTTAGTGAGAATTAATGAATGAATATACTTTATTGTACACAACAAGGTAGTAAAATACAAAAAAAACTTAGTGAGAATTAATGAATGAATATACTTTATTGTACACAACAAGGTAGTAAAATAAAAAAAAAACTTAGTGAGAATTAATGAATGAATATACTTTATTGTACACAACAAGGTAGTAAAATACAAAAAAAACTTAGTGAGAATTAATGAATGAATGAAAATACTTTATTGTACACAACAAGGTAGTAAAATACAAAAAAAAACTTAGTGAGAGTGTGGTAACACCGAGGTTGTGAATCGGCGAGTTGTTATGAAATGTGTATTGTTTACCGTCAGACGCTGCATTCAGTCTGTCCGGGCTCGCTGAAGATCACGCTGAAGGCGCTGCAGCGCGGCGCTCAGCTCGAGCTGGGGCAGTGCCTCAGGATGGAGTACAGGCTCGCCTGCCGCGCCACAGAGAACCACGACTTCCCCGAAGGTCAGTGACGGTTACATCTCTTCATCGGACTACTAGCTGCTGCCCACGGCTTCACCCGCATAAAGTGGCCGATTCAAACTTTTCATTGAAATGTATAGCTCTTACCGTTAAGAAAGCTTTCGTTATCAGATAGCATCATGACTACGAACCTTGTTTTTTGTGTGTTATTTATCATAATAATTATGATAAATAATTTTGATAAATAAAATAAAATCATACGACTGCGATCACAACTAAAGATGCATAGCGACGGCCCATACATTATGTCAATTAAAATTTATAATAAACTTCCGACACAACTAAAACACATACAAAAACATACACTATTTATAAAAAAACTTAAATCTTTTCTAATTGACAGATGCTATTATATTATTGACGATTATCTAGAACAAGCTTAGCAGTAAATTAATTTAACATTGTAAATAATAAAATGAAATTGAAAACTTAAATTAAATCTAAATTGAAATGAAATAATATGACCATTACTAACAAAATAATGCACTTAAACCCATCTCCTAAAGTACCTACTTTGACTACCTACAATGAAAATAAAACCTCGGTCTGCCGCCGTACCCTAATACAAAGTTCATTTGAGAGACTTAACTTTATTTACTGTAGATATATAACTAGTTTGTTTACGCAAAACCTCGGCCTGCCTACCTATCTGTTGATGAACCCTTAGACAGGGTTCATGTGAGATACCTACCTATACCTATGTACCTACCATGTGAAAGCAATAAATGTATTGAGTATTGAGTATTGAAATAATTATGATAAAAAACGCATTCGCTCGACCGTTTTATGTCGACTCACATTGTAAAATTGGTGTCAACGAAAAGCTCTTTAATTTTAACGAGATAATATACAGCCTATGTCCACCTTGAAGGAAAAGTAGTTTCGGAGCTTACCTCATACATAGAAACTTACAAACATTACCTCTTTATCTTTATATTGGTATATTTGGTAGATAAAAGCCCACAGCTGGACATAGGTAAGTTTTAGTCGACCTTAATTCGTAAGAAATTCGTTGACGATAACTTCGGTTTCTGTCAACGAATTTCTTACAAAGTTTAAGTGAAAAAACAAAACATTTATTTATGAAAAATCTGCATATTATAAAGATTGATGAACTTAACCTTTTGACTCCCGATCATATTGTTAATTATTATAAAGCATCGATTATTTGGATTATGATTCCATAAATCCCCCCTGAGAAATCCCCCTGAGGGGGGAAACTAATATCGAATGTTTAAAAGTGCAGAAATCCCACTTATCATTTGTCTTATTCCACTTTCCCCTCCTAAAAGAATTCCCTTAGGGGGGAAACCAGAACACTAATGTCTTCGTTACGTCCAAACCCTTTTTTATACAAAATACAAAACTACAGCGTACCATGCGGGAGATCGCTGGTTCGATTTCCGATATATTTTAGGGTTGGTTCAACCTTGGTTCTTCTTTCCAGGAGTGCGAGCTCTACTCATAGACAAAGACAACAGCCCCAAATGGAACCCAAAAACGCTCGCGGATGTCACAGAAGACTACGTAGAAAGCTACTTCAAGAAACTTCCGGACGATAAAGAGTTGGTTTTCGCTGACTCCAAACTATAAATACGTAGGCACAATTTATTAGGTTGGCAAATAAATTACCGCCCTTTTTTTATTTAATTTTAACATTCTGCATGTCTGCAAGGCCCGAGTCCACCAACACAGTAACGGGTGGTTGGAACTTAAACGAAGCTTTTTGATGCATACTTTCATAGGAATCTGTCATTATATTCGATGGTTACGGACGGTTAATTCATCATTATTCATCATAATCAGACTTGACCGTCCGTTTATTTTGCTGGTGAACTCAAGCCTAAGTGTTTTTAGCATTGAATGATTTAAAATGCCAAAATCATTTAATGACATGCGGAGTCTTAAACTTAACGGCGGGAACTTAGTTGCCAGTTTAATTAATATAATGGATTCGGTAGGGTATCGTAGAAATCACCAACAATCCTTACAAGTCTCACTAACCATAGATACTTACAGCCTGATGACATGGTCGGGAAAAAATGGACTGCGCGCCACTTACTTCAAAAGTGAGGCACCTCTAGTATGCCGGTCGCTAAATACATGTCTTTTTTTTTGTGGGGGGAAAATGCCCACCGCATTTCCCTTCCGCCATGGGGGTGACGGAAGGGGGTATGTGGGGCTCGAACCCACTAAAAACCCCCCCGGTGAGCAGTCCTCCGCCATGGTAGGACGAGATGGGGTCGCTTTCGCATTCAATCCATCACACTCAATCCATTTTTTCTTGTCCGTATCTGATTGATAACTGGGTATCCTGATATTCTGCTAGTGATTACAGGGTGCTGCACGTACTAGGGGTAAAGCAAAGAAGATTTACAACATAGTACAGCCCATCCGAATAACTCTATGTACAAGTTATTATATCAAGTTATTATTAAGTGCAAATTTCGACTTACGTACACTCTTCAAAATACATAGAACTCGGCCTGTAATATACCATTTTACAATAAAAACCCCGACAAGTGGGGCGATTCGCGCAGTGACGTCTAAGAACCTATCTAGTATCTAAGAATAATCCTGATAAAATCCATTAAATAAAGTAAAGACAAGACAAAACACTAATTAAAAACATCTATGGGGACAGATCGAACTTTTTTTCCCAACTGTCACCCTA
Source organism: Perizoma flavofasciatum (assembly GCA_958496245.1). Taxonomy (NCBI): domain Eukaryota; kingdom Metazoa; phylum Arthropoda; class Insecta; order Lepidoptera; family Geometridae; genus Perizoma; species Perizoma flavofasciatum. Next base: position 19,912,652 of record OY292419.1, on the reverse strand, counting down.
CGGGGACAGAGCAGGGTGGCAGATGGGAATAATTCGATCTTATTCTGTGTAGGCAAAAAACCTATACAAATGATAATACCGATACGACATACCGATCGAAGCATTACGAATTATTTTTTATATATTTTGTGCGTGCCCTCAGGGCTCGATTTTTTATTGTAATCGCCATTTTTACGGCCAAATTGTCAAGGAAGTGTCTGTGAAAATACTTTCTTGATACTTATAAAATGAATTAAGCAAAAAGATCGAATGGTGCAATCATGTTAGAAAGTCATCAAAAGGAATTAGATTTCTGAAGAACTAAAAACCTTTGGGTTCTGATCTATGCTGCACATCTACCTCAGAACCCTGGAGTGTGCCGAATAGCCGCTATTTTTACATCTATAAATATGACATTAAAAAGTCTCTTTTTTGTATTTATAATATTTAATCCACAGACTGTTAGTTACGAGTTAATCTATACATACGGTTTTCGGTAAAATGCATTTATGTACTTAGAATTATTGGTTTTTTACAACATATTGTTATGTAGGTATATTTTTGTATAATATATTGTAAGCGAACATGTGCCTATTAAAATCGTTGCCATTTATCAAAAGTTTTTTTTTTAATCCACATTGCAACACTTAGTTGGGGCGTTAGAAACAGTGGCCATGCCGATTAATTGTGGTAATGTAAAATCTGATGACAACCAGATTAAAAAGGACACATTTTTTTCATCTGTAATGGATGGATATAATTTACACTAAACTATGTTGATTCTGATATCGCAAGTAGTCCATTTTAAAATAAATCATGGCGGAAATTTTTCTATACTAAAACTTCATATATGTATATCTTTGATAACTAACTCAGGGATGCTGATTGATAAAGCTATATAGGATACTGATTGGGAATAACTCAAATTATATCATTTTTAAAAAATTGTTTTTGCTGACGTCTCGAATCTAATTTAGAAGCTCTTCATCATGGCTACAGTAATGGCATGGTAATTAATTAAAGTTTATAATTGATTAATAGGCTTTTTTTTTAGTTCGATATGATAGTGGGATATCACTTTAGTTACAATCGAATGTTGTGACTATCCCACATCATCAGCTTATCTGCTAGCAAGCTTTTAAGGAACTAGCTGTTGCCAGCGGCTTTGTACGAATGAAGTCGTGTTTAAAAAAAACGATACCTACTACCATAAAAACTTTCACCCCCATTTCCCCCCTTAAAATGTGAAAATCTAAAAACCCTGAAACACGTCTTTATTTATTTATGCTCAGTAGTTGTAATTTTCATGTTTCTAACTTTACAAAGTTCATCTCCCCATTTCAAGTGGAAATATCTAAAAATCCTTTCTTAACACGTGCTTACGTTACAAAATAAAACTAAATTCCGAATTTCTACTTTATAGACTTAGAGCCGTAAGATCAATAGTAGTTTAAACTTTGGATTTCGTAAATCTACGATAAAATTTAAGCAATGGTTTGATCTGCTGTCATATAAGAGCAAATTTATGATTAAACTTGCTATTGTGGTCTAATAAACTTATTGATCTTACGGCTCTTAGAAGTTTTGGCTGTGCGTTGTTAGGTCAATCGGTCAAACTATGTATACTTACTAGATTTAGAAAATAGGTATAATAAACATGATCACAGGCTTGTGTAAATACATTTATTTATAACAATTTCGTCCACCGTGACTTTAGTAGATCACTGAAAAGATTGAATATGAGGATTTTACGATCTGAAACAAAAGATGAATGACTGTATGACGGTCTACTAAGACTTTATTTTAAACTAGCTTCGCCCGCGTGGTACTCCGATAAAAAGTAGCATATGTGTTATTCTGATAGACACCCCGGAGCATTGCACATCGTTCCGTGGAAACTCTTTCTTTGTCGAATCAGTCCGGCTCTGGAATAAACTACCATTTGAAATTAAAAAGGTAGACTCTAAAGAATGCTTCAAAAGATTAACTCGCAAACACTTCCCAGATTAGTTGTATTCATAGTTTATTTACCCTACCTTCAAACTATTATTTTTATTTAAAAGTGCCTATAAATATATAATTATATATATATTAAGTAGGTATATTATGTAATTAGATATAAGTATAATATAATATTGTAGTTAAAATTTTGAAAAATTTTGTAGCACGCTTACCGCCAATCACTACAAATTCGGTTGGCTGGTAGAAAATGCATTAAGTCCGCCTATTGTTCACTTTTTTAAAATGTGCAATAAAGTGTTAATAAATAAATAAATATAAAAGTTATATTACTGTAAAGTTTCGTCAAAATCCGTTCGGTAGTTTTTGCGTGAAAGAGGAACAAACATAGGCACATCCTCACAAACTTTCGCGTTAATAATATTAGTAGGATTGCAAAATACAAGAGCCGTGTTGACCTAGTGAGCTATACAAATTGAAGGTCGGTGTAGGTTTTTTAATAAGGTAAAAAAAAATTACTTACGGACACATATGAACTATACGAAAGCTCAATAATGCCAAGGCCTGTCAAAATGACTGGTTGCTGGAACAAACAGCATAGAATTAGGAAAACATTCTGAGCATAGAAGTTGAATAAGAGCAGTGCACATAGCAAAAGTATCAAACAAGTAGAAAAACGTTCGTCGGGAAAATAATAAAAAAGTTTGCCTTTTTTATAATTATCCCTCACAAAGTAGAGAATTAATTACATTAAATTATACTAAACTAGCTTCTGCCCACGGCTTCGCCCGCGTGGTACCCGGATAAAAAGTAGCCTGTGTTATTCTGATGTATAAGCTAAACTTTCGCGTTTATAATATTAGATAGTAGGATTAATGTCATATTTTATTAAGTATACCCAGCTCTACAGATTGAGAAATAAGACAACCAAACATATTTATTAAAATTAATTATAATATTTACTTACCTACTAGCTACTTATAGAATTTTGTTTAGTGAATAAACTGCACATTTACCTGTGATTGGTTCATAGCAAAAGTTATAAGGTTCCTGACGCGCACAGATGATACTCCTCTGCAGTTTTGCCAACCTGAAGAGTACATCGCTGTGGGAAGACTGGCGGCCTGGAAACGAGGCTAGTATCAGCCAATCATGATATTATGGAAAATATACACGGTTGGTGGTGTGTCCTCCATTTGGTGTGGGGAAGATCTTACCGGACCGGGCTGATCCATCTGATCCACTTGCCCGGGCTCCTAAGACCAACAGTTGTTTGAACAAATTGCAATTTGTTCTCAGCCGTCTCCGTATCTCAGCGATTCACAACATGCTTTTAGAATGAGTAGATCTGTTAATACTAATTTACTCTCGCTTTTAAATTACGTGTCAAAAAAACTTGAAGAACATACCCAGGTTGACGTAATATACATTGATTTCAAAAAACTTTTGATCAAGATGACGATGTGTTAGGTACCTACTCGAAAAGATGAGCTCCTATGGATTAGCTCCGAAACTGTTACGGTTTTTCGCTAATTACTTTGAGGTTTGTAAACGATATGTGCGTCTAGGATGCTATGACTCTCCTTACCACACTCGTTTTGGCGTGAGTCACGATTCTTCACTGGGTCCACATCTGGGAGTACAATTTGACACAGTGATCAACCTACACTAACATGTTTTAAAAGACTAGGTTTCGTATCCCGTTATGGTAAAACCAGAAATATGAATGCTATCAAGCTTAAACTCGAGTCTAGCGCTTGTGTTTGGAATCCGTATTGAGGTCACATACTCACTTATATGTTAGAAAATGATTTCTGCGATTCCTATACAAAAAACTTAACAGCTAATATACATTTATGTACCCTTAGGTTTCCACTCCCTTACACTGTGTCGTATTTTGAGAAATGTAGTACTCTACTACAGCTGCATTGTTTTTTTATCATCTGCATTCGATAAGAACTCATCTTTATTTTTGATCTGCTGGGAAATGATCTGATAAGTTCACTGGCATAGTATCCCACTCTTTCGAGTGAAGCCAGCCGGCTGTGCGTTCCAGAACCTCGTGTAAGATTTTGTCCAGGCCGCGTATGTTTGTTTGAGCCAATACGAGCACGCACATATTACCGCCAGCAGTCGCCTATCCAATCTCAATGCTCTCATCGCCATGCGTCTTCAGTTCGATATGTTTGTGGAAGGCTGGAAGTCGATTGAGCAGTAGTATGCCTGAGTTTTAGTGAGAATGTTGGGTTAAGCTGATAAGCCTGTACTTAGCAGGAATGCGGCTATTTTGTGATTTTTTACGCGATCGCGATACTCTTGCGTCCCAAGTTTACGGTTTCTATCCAGCAGGTACATAGCATCAGATCGTGCCCAAGTTATCTTTTGAATAAAAAACAAAATAAAAGGTTGTCAGATAAGTAATGGTACTAGAAGTGCACTGGATAGGTTAATAGTAGGAAAGTTAATTATATTAGTACCTCCACAGTAATGTCGCCAGCATTCCACATCAAGAATCCAGTACTCGTGAGGACAGTCAGTGCAGTTGTGACCAGCACAAATAAATTGGTGAGCGTCCTCTCAGATGTCTGGAATCGAGAAAAAATTACTAAAATGTACCAAAGTGTCTTACCTACTTGAAGCCTATTTTCCTGGAGCTTCAAAAAGCATGTCCTAAATAAGTAATAGAAAATTAATAAGGATAAGATGTATTTTAAAAACCTGTTCAATGATATACTACATATGAGGTTGCGATAAAAAAAAAACATCCTCCACTTTACATACTGTAAGTACTGGAGCTGCAGGAAATAGGTACATTTTTACTTATTTTCTCATTCATTTTTGGATATAAAAACACGGCTCTACCTTAAAGTACCAAATTTTATAAATACCTAGGTAAGGACGGAGAGACAGCCAGACATGACGAAACTGTTCATGTCTCTAAATCTAAACTCGAAAATTTAGAAAAATACTTCAAAACAGACTACTTAACCATCGTCTGATACATAAGCACGACGAGCAGCAGCAGATTGAAGACTATTTGACCGCTGAAAACATCCCGACATATTACTTGGATTAGGTCCGTGCACCTAAAAACAAAAGATACTTACAGCTTCACTGATATTTACATTGACGCACGCCGGTGGGTGGGGCGGATCAAAAAGTAAGATCTTTATCACCTTGCGCGGCGTAATAAAATAATCTTAAACAACCCAATAACCCAAACAACAATTTTGATAGCAGAATATAAAAAGAAAGTGAGAATCATACTTAAGTAAGTTTAATTAAATAGGCTCGGTTTCCTCAAAAATAAATCGCAATACAGACGAGTAGATAGGTTCGCAAAAACGGCTCGCACGATTTAATGAAATTTTCAGAATAGGTAGCTTTCTATTTAGCTTTATATACAGCTCGTTAGCACCCACTGCGAAATGTCTCCTCTCTGACGCCGTTCTCTCCGGTCCTGGGGTCATCCATCGTCGTGTTGTTCATTTTCCATCGAGGGGACTTAGGAGACATAAACATGGTTTCCAATTTGCTGTGAAAATCCCATATTTATGAAAATCTCTTTAGGTCTCAGTACGTCTTGTCGTGTACCACCCGGTCTAAGAACGCGTACAATTGTTCTATCTCGAGCAATTAGTCTAGTTATATAAAAGCAAACCATACCTCAATGTCTCCGAATGCATCTGGATCCCAACCTTAAATCCTCGCTCATACAGCTCTTCCATAACCTCCTGAGGCTCATCTCCTTCGAATATATCATTTAAGCTCAAGAAGTAGCTCTGCAGGTTGGTGTACTGATGGCTCATACAGTTGGGGAGGCAAATGACCAGCGCGTACACAGAGAACACTCGGGTCAAAAAGAACCACCAGAATAAGTTGAATATGATTCTAAGCACGTTGGCTAGGACTGAGGGGTCGTGGACATCTGGCCAGGCCGTGACCACTGTGGTAAAAGTGGCCCCTAAAATTTCAAAACTTTTTGTAGGTAGCGTACTTTGTGGCAAAGAAGCCTCGCTTGACGCCTATAGCGTCTTGCTAAACGATTCGAGAAAACAAACTTATACAGGACTAGCTGTAAGTACTGGTGCCATACATAAGCCTGTATAGATAAAACCCGTCACCAATAATTTGCTGGAAAAATCTTGATTGTTCTTGTTTGGCCAAGAATACGTTCCAAATCTGACTTTGATTCAGTGGTGTCGGCAGTAAACAATCAATAGCGTTGATCTGGCGTGTAACGAAGCGACCGAATGTGCTGTCTGTTTTCTTGTTATTCTATCAAACATGGAAAGCACATCCTACACAGACTACTTCTATATTAGCGTAGCGCCTCAACTAGCAGCTCGCCTAGCATTATGTCTCCTATGTGACCACCATCTAGACGCGAAACTAGGCGCTAGCAGTGCAGTTCAATGAGCTATCCCACATCGTGGGTTCATTGCTATTATTATAGATATCGTTACCCGCGACGTAGATATGCGTTTGCCATATGGTGTTGTTTGTTTGTTTGTCTGTTATTATATATCTCCGAAACCGCTTATATGATGCAGTTTTTGCAGCCGATTTGGATGACTTCAAGGATGGTTTTTAGATTTTATTGCCACAAGTCATTAGGGCGCGCTGCAATAGACGGAAAACACGCCGAGGATTGCAAATTTAGCAAACATTTTCTTGTTAATATTTACCTGAGTGTATGACTTCAACGCAGGCCTCGTACATAAAAAACAAAAAAGATGAGAAGCAATTCAGCACCAACGCACCGGAATGTAGCTTAGATTTCCTTATCATACGTTCTTCCACCTCCAGGTCATTATGAACCTGTTTCAAAACTATCCCCAGGTTAAAAGTGACGTCACGTATTTTATCCTTCTGATATGCCACCCGCACACGGAAATACGTGATAATAGAGTGTGCTACAGTGAATAGGAGGAGGTCCGAACTCTGCTTTTCACTCAAGTCTTTCTGCGTGAAGAAAGCTCCATACTCCAACAACACCAACAGAAACACACACATGTTGCTGATCTTTGTGAACCAATCATAGAACTTTGTGACGGTATCAGACAAGTCCACCCCTTCCACCCAGAAACTGGGTAGTCCCAAAAAATACGTGAATCTATTCAAATTGAAGAAAAACTGCGTTGTTTTGCTTTGGGTATAGTGCCCTATATCCTCTGTCAGCTCTACCATGGCTGAGTTTTCAAAGACAAATAAATGTAGATTATTGAAAGTTGCCGTATATCTAACACCTACAGCTACTTATTATGGATACGTTGATCATTACTGCAATTATAGGCCTGGTTGTATTATTATAAATACATACTGTAGTATTGATTCATTAAATAATTGAAACTTGCATAGTAAAATAATTACGGTAAGTTTCGTAGGCATAAGTGGTATATGTCGGAAACATTAAGGATACGTAGGAACACATGGGATACCATTTCTACAGTGTGTATGGTAATGTTATCGTAGGTATTGTACCTAGTAGGTAGCTAGCTTAATTTGGGTCATTCCAACTCAATGTAAATATTTTACCCTTTCAATCCCAAGAAATAGTTTAATAATAATTTAGGTACTTATTTTGTTTCAACCAATCCCACGCTACAGAATACAATGTTAGAACTGACCAATTGTACAGCCAAGAACGACATCGTAGTAAAGATCGGCAAGATGTTTTTTGTTGCAAGTTGCAATGTTAGAGTGAGATAGAAATAAAAATGCTAGAGCAAGGTAGAATATTGTTTAAAAACATCACAAAGACAAAATCCTTCAGGAACCTAATTTAACTATTGGAACGCCCCGCGACATTGCATTGAGTTTTCTTAAACTTCTTCTTTCCGCTTTATGAGTGGAATTTCAGAAAATCGTATCTTTGAATGAATGAATGAATGACAATACTTTATTGTACACCTTAAGCAAAAAACATAATAACAAAATCATATTCTAGAGAAAGTACAATCGGCGGTCTTATCGCTTAGAAGCGATCTCTTCCAGACAACCTTTGGATGGAGAGGATAGTAAGAGATTGTGAGAGTGGCGGGGGTGTACATAAAATAACAACAAAAGAATATTAACTACACAATACAATAACTATTATATATATAATAAATATGTTAAGATACATACCTACAGATTTACTACAAATATATATATATACACATATATAAATACACATACACATTATAATACGTCGGTAAAAGAGCAAGACTCTGCGATACTATGATGTTTCTGTCAGGTAAAAGAGCTTCATACGAGTTTTGAATACGGCTAGAGACGGGGCCCTCCTTATCGAGACAGGCAACGCGTTCCAAAGGCGCACTGCCTGAGTAGTAAAGGATTTATCATAGTGCCCTACTCCCCATAGTATCCCTAGTGCTGTGTGCAGGAGTTTCTAGTAAGAGGTTTTCTGATGATCGAAGGACACGGGAGGGGTGGGAGCTGTAAAGAAACTGAAATCGCTTTTTTAAATAGAAGGGAGTCAAGGGATTTCGGAGGATGTTGTATAGGAGAGACAGGATGTGAGTGTTGCGGCGAAGACGAATAGGGAGCCACTTGAGCTTTGAGCGAAACTCTGAAACATGATCATATTTACGTAATCCATAAATAAATCTGATACAAACATTTTGGAGACGCTCATTTAACTGGTCCTCTGTAAGATCAAGATAGCACACCAAATCTTTATTGCACACCAAATGAACGTACCTCCAAATTTCATTGATTCTATCAGCCAGTGAGTCACGCAAAGATTTTGTTTAATTAAGATTTTGTAAAACGAGAAATAATTCAGTTTCTACCTTTTTTGTTGGCACTAATGTTTCAGCCTGGATCAAGGGGTATTTCTCGCTCGCTTTCTGAATAAACCCTGAGATATTAAAACTCTTTTTATTATATCTCAGGGTATTTTAAAACACTCAACGTTATTTTAATAAAAATAATATCGACGACCTCTGTGGCCCCGGGGGTCTACTCCGTAAAACGATATCGACATTATCGTTACGATACGACAGTGCTCCGAATTATTCGGCCGTACCCTACTCTCAAAAATGTTCGCAATCTTTGTCGTCTGTCGAAAGCATAGACAATGTGTATCGAATCTTCGGAACGAATGATAGGAAAATCTAAAGGCTTGGATAATAGACATTTAGCCTAAATCTTTTTGCTTGACTGTTTATGTCACTTTTTAGGCAAAATGATAACAATTATCTATGAAAGTAAATGAAGTGACAACGACAAATGTCAAATCAACAAACCCGCCTGTGATTTGAAAACTTTACAAGTAAAATTCTTGTGACAACTAGCCACAGAAGCCATAATTAAGAAGTTGAAGTTGAAGCAAAAATTCGTCGGGGTGAATATTCAAATTTGTTTATTAAAAAGATACTAGTACACACAGCATTAAAGTTTAAAGCACTATTTAACAACAATTTTATTTTTTATTATTAAAAAAATCATGAAGTTAAAAAAAAATATACAAGTTTACTTTCAAACAAACTTTTACTATGTTTATAATTCCCGATGAAATTATAGTCGGGAATTTTGTTCTAATCCAACTGGTCCCTCGTCACTTTAAATTGTTGTTTTTGTAAAGCCTTTTCCTCGTGGATGGCTTCCATGGCAAGCATAAATCTCGCCATTATTCCAAAACAAGAGGCAAATCAAGAGTCCGTAGTGCAGCAGGCCGAGGTCGAATGAAAAGAATGCAGAGTCCAGTAGGCAGCAGGGCTCGAAGGTATAAAAGATTCGGAGTCCGGTAAACGAAATGGAGATGATTTTATCAGAAAACACAACAATATAACCCGAAACGATAATGCGCACGATAGCATCAAGGGCATCGTTGATAAGTTCGTCGGTTGACATTTGTTTCGTTGTCAAATTCAAATTATCGTATCGTTTTTAGTGATGCCGGAGTAGAGTTACGACATCGATTGTCAAAAGTAATGTCGGTCGTTTCTTCGTTCAAATGATAGTCGAAACGATGTAACGTAGAGTAGGTTTAGCACGATAATTGCAGCGATATATCGTTTATCGGTTTGTAGAGTAGACCCCCTGCAGTGGGTGAAAGTCTGCCTGGTTCGACTCCCGCCGCGGGAAAAATGTTTGTATGATCTGCAAATATTGTATCGGGTCTGTGTGTTTTCTATGCATAATATGTATGTATTTACAAAAAAGTAACTAAGTAGGATATCAATCATGTAGATCCCATTATATCCCATAGCTCTCTTAGTTTAAGACTAGATGATGCTGTTAAAAAATGTACAGTATTATTTATTTAATAAAGAGAGACTGACTTCGTTGCTTTTGTTTTGTATTGAAATACAAACAATTGTAGGGGTTTCAAAAAGAAGTATTTTTGGCTTCAAGAAGCCTTCCCTTATTTATTAACTCCTTCGCTACGTAGCGCCAATCCACATAATAACACCAAATTGGTGACCAATTTGTTAGATCAATAACGATGGTAAAATTATCAAAGGTGGTTTTCACGAGTACTTACTTACAGTACCTAGATAATTATCTATAAGTACGGTCAATTTATTTATTAGAAACATTTTTCATGACAATTAAATAATCTCAAGCTTGTTAGTTTAAGGATGAATTAAACCAATATAAATATTCAATGGCAAGAACCCATATAATAATAATAAAATTTAGGCAGGTAAGCTAATCTAAGGTATTAAAAAAAATGGGTTTGCAAAGAAAAAATACAGCCGAACTGAAAAGCTCCTTAATTTTTTTGATGACTGTTAAAAACTGTTATTTTCGTTATATTTTTATTCACTATTCTTGAAGTCTAATTTCTACTTTGTTTTAATTATAATTCTAAACATTGTATTACATTGTTGACAAAACGGAAAACACAGAATAGGATAATTCACAAGCTGAAAAAAGAAAAGATAAAATATTAGCATCAACATCATTTAGCTCGTTTGCACTACTGTTGGGTTATGGGTATAATGAAAGGCCTCTACTTTATAATGGCATGGTATTTAAATCCTTTCATTAAAAGCCAGGAAGAAAGTGGCAAAAAAAATAACTTGTCTTTTTTTATGATACTTCATTCAGCTTTAGTGTGGTAGCACCACCATTAACAAGGTGAACTCTTTCAATGAGAGAAAGTTATCATCATCAACCACATGTAAAATCCACTGCTGAAGTAGGACAGAGAGATCCATGAGGAACGATTTTGGGCCACTTCCATCCACCAACTTCCCCCCTTTACGATGCCATCATTCCATCGTGTGGGCTGCCTTCCTTCACTGCATCTTAACAAATATAACTGCATTTGTTCCACTGCTGCAAATCCACTGCTGAAGTAGGACAGAGAGATCCATGAGGAACGATTTTGGGCCACTTCCATCCACCAACTTCCCCCCTTTACGATGCCATCATTCCATCGTGTGGGCTGCCTTCCTTCACTGCATCTTAAGAAATATAACTGCATTTGTTAAGACGCATTTAATAGGTAGACATTTTTATGATACTTACTTTCACGAACGATTCGTAAGACAGATCCATTATACCGAGCCCTTTTAGAACAACCAACTTCTGAAAAAGTTATCAACATTATTGGATGGATAGGTTCTAATTTATCTAGCTTGTTACTGCTGTAATGGCCTACTCCCTCCGTGTTTTTATACGCACCAGCAATTGTAACATAAGAATCACGATTGGCCGCTGTATACGCTTCCACAGATGTTTTTAATTAGACCGATGCATCTGAAATAGGTAAGTACATTAATTTTACTAATGTTAGTATAGTATCTACTTACGTTGTTGGTAAAAATGTTCTAAAAATTCACGCCCTTGAAAATAATCAGAACTTACATAAACGTCTCAGAGTGTAGTTTGATGCCAGTCTTAAACGCAGTCTCATATTTGCGCTCCATTTCGTTTTGATTCAGGTCTTCTTGAAATATGCCCTATGGCTGTGAAAATAGCTTTGAAGGTTTGCGTATTGCGTGCTCATGCAGGTAGTAAGGCTAAAATATAATACAGATTGCCGTAGGTATCTACTTGAGAGACATAACTTAAGTTTATGACTACTAAATGAAACATTCCAAATACTATCGTGAATTTAATTCTTCATATTGTAAAAATTCCCGTTTTTACAATATGAATAATTAGAGTGCGTGAAGTTAGCCCCGCACTTTTGCGTTTTCTGAATTCTGATACTTGTGCTGAATTGTTCTAGGTTTGTTCTACATTGTTACATTTTTTTTTCTCTAGAGTGAAAATTACAGCTGGAAAACGAAAATAATGGTTTTGGAACCTGGCCCCGCACTTTTAAATTTTCCAAGTTTTGAGTGTTGCGCTGGATTGTTCTAGGTTTGTTCTGCATTGTTCCAAAATATTATACTTCTAAGATGGAAATTAACGTCATAAATCGAAAAAAACTTTTTAAAACCTAGCCCCGCACTTTTGGATTTTCAAAGTTTTGACCTTTGTGCTGTATTCTTCTAGGTTTGTTCTATATTGTTCCAAAATATTATACGTCTAGAATGAGAATTGAAGTCGAAAATCTAAAAAAACTGTTTGGAATCTAGTTGAAAATTGTAAACCCGCTATTTTAGTCGTTATTTTCAGTTTTTCGTGCTAAATTGGTATTTTATCCATTGTTCTGGTGTTGTGCTGTATTGTTCTATTGACTGTTCTACAGTAATACATAACATTAAGTGCTAATTTAGCCCAAAAAATGGAAAAAACGACAAATCCAAAAGTGCGGAGCCAAGTTGTAAACCCGCTATTTTAGTCGTTATTTTCCGTTTTTCGAGCAAAATTGGTATTTTATCCATTGTTCTGGTATTGTGCTGTATTGTGTTAGCTTAACTCTAGAAGTACAGTAAAACGTAACATTAAGTGCTTATTTAGCACGAAAAACTGAAATAACGACTAAAATAACGATCAAAATAGCGGCTTTACAACTTGGCCCCGCACTTTTGGATTTTCCACGTTTTGACAGTTGTGCTGCATTGTTCTAGGTTTGTTGCGCATTGTTCCAAGGTAAAACCGTTCTAAGATGAAAATTGACGAAGAAAATCGAAAATAACTGGTTTCCATCCGATACCTACAAAATTTAAACATATGAATATTCGTGTTTTTTTTCATTGTTCTGGGTTGTTCTGGTGTTGTGCTATATTGTGTTAGCTTAGTTCTAGACTGTTCTACAGTAATACATAACATTAATAGCTTAATTAGCACGAAAAACTGAAATAACGACTAAAATAACGATCAAAATAGCGGCTTTACAACTTGGCCCCGCCTTTTTGGATTTTCCACGTTTTGACAGTTGTGCTGCATTGTTCTAGGCCTGTTCCGCGTTGTTCCAAGGTAAAACCGTTCTAAGATGAAAATTGACGAAGAAAATAGAGAATAACTGGTTTCCATCCGATACCTACTAAATTTCAACTTATGAATATTCGTGTTTTTTTTTTCAATGTTCTGGGTTGTTCTGGTGTTGTGCTGTATTGTGCTAGCTTAGTTCTAGACTGTTCTACAGTAATATATTCAATTTTACTTCAATTTTAGACGTCAATTCTCATTCTAGACGTATAATATTTTGGAACAATATAGAACAAACCTAGAAGAATGCAGCACAAAGGTCAAAACTTTGAAAATCCAAAAGTGCGGGGCTAGGTTCCAAAAAGTTTTTTTCGATTTATGACGTTAATTTCCATCTTAGAAGTATAATATTTTGGAACAATGCAGAACAAACCTAGAACAATCCAGCACAACTCTCAAAACTTGGAAAATTCAAAAGTGCGGGACCAAGTTCCAAAACCGTTATTTTCGTTTTCCAGCTGTAATTATCACTGTAGAGAAAAAAAAATTGTAACAATGTAGAACAAACCTAGAACAATTTAGCACAAGTATCGGAATTCAGAAAACTCAATAGTGCGGCGCTAACTTCACTTACTCGTTCCGTTGGCATCCTTTGGGTCAGAACCCCAAAAGTATTGTCTTTTGGATAAAAAGAAGAACATACAAAGCAGTTTTTCACTGTATTTCATCAAAACACATAATTAAGTAAGTACGTACACGTATCACAAAATAACGATTGTGGAATGTGTCCGGAACGTGAGTCTTCGCCAGCAGTTATACGATGAGGATCCTACATTCTGGCAGGTAGGAGGCTGTAATACTTTCCTAGGTCATCCTCGATCAGATGAAGCTGGGAAATTATACAGGCTTTATTATCAAGCCATCAAAGACCATGATTAGGTGTAAATTGGCTTCTTATTTTGATTACTTACCTAGTGCTTATCTAGTTGATTAAGTTCATTGTTACACATTTTTATATTAATATTATTTTTGTTGTTTTTATAATTTTTTGTAAACCTTTCAGGGTGGCATGTTCTATTAAGAACAAACCCTATAAATAAATGAAAAAAAAACGATTAGTTCATGGCTTTGTAATTTATTTATTACAATAATAGAGGTTGTTGAATTATGTACAATATAAAAAAAAAATGTGTAGGAATAGAAACATGCTATTTTTGGTCTGATGGAGTGGGAAGATGATCAAAGGAGGAAATTGATCATATTTCCAATGCATTACAGTAAAATAGTCGCTTTCGGACTTATTTTAGTCGTTTGAAAAGTTGTACATTTTCAAACGACTAAAATAAGATTCAGCAGAATCTTGAACTTTGTATGTTTTGTGTTAGTTTTTTATGGCAAACGTTTCATTTAACGGAAACTTGTACATATATGATACTCTTGTATGTCCAAAATGTACCTACATACTGGTTGTTTTGAACTTATCCTAAGTAGTATAATTAACTGAGACCAACTGCTATGTTTAACCATCATTCTTGTAGTAATAAGATTATGAATATGTATATAATATGTAGCCTGCCTCCCGCAATACATACTCGACCTAGTGTAGAGAACAACAGCAACCATACTTTTAAAGTGATTGCTCTTGTGTAGTAGGTACCTGTATATTTTTTGATAAATAAATGTATCTGCTTATTTGAATACGGTCCACGCAAACGAAGTCGCGGGCGTTCCGCTTCGTTCGGGACTTAGAATATTTTCACTGTGTTCTATTTTGTAATTTACTCGACTTAGTGCGGAGAACAACAGCAACCATACTTTTAAAGTAATTGATCTTGTGTAGTACTTGTTTATTTTTTATTTTTTGATAAATAAATGTATCTTCTTATTTGAATATGCTCCACGCAAACGAAGTCGCGAGCGTTCCGCTTCGTTCGGGACTTAGAATATTTTCACTGTGTTCTATTTTGTAATTTACTCGACTTAGTGCGGAGAACAACAGCAACCATACTTTTAAAGTAATTGCTCTTGTGTAGTACTTGTTTATTTTTTATTTTTTGATAAATAAATGTATCTGCTTATTTGAATACGCTCCACGCAAACGAAGTCGCGGGCGTTCCGCTTCGTTCGGGACTTAGCATATTTACTGTGTTCTATTTTGTATTTTACCGCCTCATCAAAATATTATCTCACGCTCTGTAATTTAATTTAATCTAATAATTTTATCTGACAAAAAATCATGGGCCCCGTATCAGCGAGAACATTATTTATAAAGATAATATTATTGTATATGTAGAGTGCCTATTTTGCACAGTGCAATGGTTTATGGGATACAAAAGAGTTCCACGTGAATAAGTTTTAGCTCATGAAATATCTTTAAAAATCGGTCTACTGTTATTATATATCCTTATATAATCTGTGGTATACTTCAAACTAAGGCTAAAAGATCTCCTGGTCAGTGGTGGTCATCGTCGGTACTCCTCGCGGATGAAGGTGGCCCCGCGCTCCGCCACCATCATGATCGGACCCTGGGGGTTTCCTGTCACTAGCGTTGGCATCACTGATGCATCTATTACTCGTAGACCTAGAACAAATAAAACAACTCTAAAATACGGTTCTATATCGTCGGCTAGCTAACAACACCGCGTAAATCGATTTCCCTAACTTTTCAGGAGAACCAAAAAACAGTTTTATCAATTCCGCACAAGTCCACAGAATTTAAATCGCTAACGCTGAAATTAAAACTGTGATTGGTTGAAATGCAATGTTTGTATTGGTGAACAGAAGCATAGTGAAAAGATCTATCCAATGGCATAAAAATGACAAAACCGCAAAATTTAGACTTGAGCGGTGTCGTTAGCTAGCCGACGATATGTAACGACATCTTTCGATTGACGACCTCTGGCGCAGTGGGTAAAGGGCAGCCTGAGACGCAGAAGCTTGAGTGTTCTATTCCCACCAAGACAAATGTTTGTATGATATGCAAATATTTGTCTCAGGTCTGGGTGTATTATATGTATGTGTATACCTAATAAGTACCTATGTATTTACAAAAAAAATATATAGTTCCATAACACAAGCTGTTACTTTGGGGCTAGATTATGCTGTGTGAAAATGTCCAGCATTATTTATTTAACGTGTTAGTTATTTATTTGTTTAACTGACTTTCTTTATTCTTTATTGTACATACAGATAATACAGACAAAAAAGCTTACATATAGGACATGTACAAAGGTGAGCTTAACCCTAATAAGACTTTATACAAAGAGCTACCACAAACAATATACAGATGGCCATCAAAGTGTCTAGATCTTGCAAGTGGAGTTTTAACGCAACATGAACCCTGAACATATATAATTCCTTCCACAAATAACTGTTGGTCCTAGGAGCCCGGGCAAGTGGATCAGATGGATCAGCTCGGTGAAAGATCTTCCCTGGAGATCTTCAAATGGAGAACACACCACCAACCGTGTTGCTCTCCGCAATGTTTGCTCTCCGTTCGTTGCGTCACCAGTTCTTTTTTAGTCACTCTGCTTCAGGTATGCGCCTAGGTGGTCCTGGGAAGGCCTTGAAGGCTTCAGTCCTCTGATGCTATCAGTCAGTCCAATAAATCTCATGACATGTAAACCATACCGAATGTTCATATTGTAAAAACGGGAATTTTCACATACCATTCTATCGATGAAGACACTAACTAAGTTTCGACTCATTCCGAGAGTCTTCACCGATAGTACGTCGTACGTGAAAATTTCCTTTTTTACCATACCGTAAGGTACCTACGTTTAATACGATAAGCTAGGAAAAATGCAACTGTCAGAAGGTAGTCGAAGAGTAGGGCTCTGTGACTTACGTCTTGCGGAAGACTACATTTTGGGAGAAGTCGCTAAAGCGAGACTACTATCCGGATGATGAGATGAATGATAAATTAATTAATGAAAAATTCATTATTGTACACCGAATGAATGAATAAACAATTATACATTTAATTGTACTATTATTTTTTGTCATAAAGAATTTTCTATCAATCTATCTATGCGAATTTGAAGCGGCCTATGTGTTATTCTGATGTATAAGCTATATTTCTGTAAAGTTTTATCTTAATTCATTCAGTAGATTTTGCGTGAAATAGTAACAAACATCCATCCTCACAAACTTTCGCGTTTATAGTAGTAGGATGTTTTGAATGATGTCACAGTTCGAATGTAAGAGTGTGTCACCTTGTAGATTGTAAACCTTCAATTGTGTATCGACGACGAGTCCGATGGCGGCGGTGCCGAGCTGGTGGTTCTGCGGGTCCGTGTTCACGCGCGCGATGCACTCCAGCCAGTCCTCGCTCCACTGCGCGCTGACCTCGTCGCAGCGACCAGTGTGCTCGGGGTCCAGCTCGATCTGGTACTTCTTTTGTAGACTCTGGATATGAATGAATGAATGAATGAATGAACGAACGAACGAACGAATGAATAAATGAGCGAACGAATAAATGAATGAATGAATATATTTATTGCATAAAACATGGTATACAAGGTGATAATGTACGAATAAAATGTGCTCATGTTTCACTATTTTATAGCATGCAATTAGTTAATAATTATGTCTTAGGCTTAAGGTTAATAAGTTCATTAATTTCATACAAAAAATCGATTTATATCGATATGTAAATGGTTTAAAATAGTACAGACAGCTCAACTGAGGCAAAAATGACAAAACCGTCCTTACGTAAATAATGAGTGACCCGAACAAAGAGTCTTCCTTAACTTCTATTCAGGAATTTAGAGGATCGCTGAACTAAAACGTCACACTGCGGTCATTAGGGAACCAGTGACACGGCGAATGAAGGTTACAAGGAATTAAAGCCTGTTGAAACATACCTCGCTGTCAAATATAGTCTTGATTAGCCTCATGCCCTCCTTTACAACCAGCATGTCCTCAGGGTGTGAGTAGTAGTTGGCTTCGAATATGGGATCATCCAGGGGGTCATTGGATTTTAGAGTTACGCGACCAACGCTCTTTGGAAGAAGGTTCACCGCGTTTGCTCTGAAATAAGAATAAGTCGATGATTTTTATTCTTCATTGTGCACACGGAGATGTCAGATAAAAAACTTACATATCGGACATGTACAAAGGCGAGCTTCACCCTAACAAGAGTTTTCTGCCACTAAGCCTTAAAGGATAGGAATAATGATTTTCTAATGTAATTTGTAGAGCACTACAGTCCGATATTATAGTTTATTTATTTATTTAAAAGAATGCAATTGTTTGCCTTAACGATAGGGTTTTGGAGAAAGAAGAAACCACCAAACAAACACAAACATGAAAAAAATAATTCTAACCTCAAAAACGACCTTTATCAAAAAACTCGTGGCGCATCAGTCCTTGGCTCCCCTCAACCTAGTACAGTATAATATATGTGCCTCAACTAAAAAAGAATAAGATGTCTCAGTCTTCGCGGATTAGATGATACTCACGATACATTCATCCCGTTGTCTGAGCAGTCGGAGGCGAGCTCCCCCGGTAGTCCGTTCTGGGAGCACTCCGCGTAGAAGCCGTTGAAGAAGAACTGCATGTCGGGCTGCCGCCGCTCCTTGTCCGCCAGGCTCGAGTACTGGAGACCCGTGAGCTGTTCAAAATAATATTTATAAAAGTATCAATATCTTCACTCTTCCAGCCCATGTATTCTGTTTTGCTAAACCTAACACAGGCACTTCGCAGTTTCTCGCAAAAACTTCTACGACTTCAAGTTAAACATCATATTTTATGTTAGGGTACCTACATAATTGCGTGATAGGTGAATGACTATTATTGGAAACGAGTAAAATCTGGAAACCTGTCAGATATATAGGTAAATGCTTCTTTTAAATGAAATAACCGTATTTAGATATCGACTCCAAAGCAGTCTTTTTCAGTACGCCTGGTCCTTTGTCGACATTAAAATAATTGGGGACCATTCGCACTGTTGCAAGGCAAAGGTATAGCATCATCTTTTCTTTAAATATTAGTCACGGAATAGGGAATACTATAAAAAAAACAGTCAATAGACACTTATATAGTCTTGAACCCTCACTAGGATTCCACAACAGCCAGATCCAGAACAAATATCTACAGAACATGCAAACATTTGTCCCGCAGCGGCAATCGAGCCCGCACCTCTTGCATTGCAAGCCACCGAGGTCGTTGCATATCAGAATTAACTCTTTTACAATTTTAGTGCTAGGTGAAACGATGAGCACAGTGGAACTGGCGTACATGCTTCATTAGTCAGAGCTTGGGTACCTGAGTCAGTCCAGTGCTGCTCAGAGGCCCTTGTCTCGTGAGTAGGTACTCGGCTGTATTGGCCCAATCCAGCACAAACGTGTCGTTGACAGCTGTCAGCACGAAGTAGAGGGTGACCCCGATGTGATTCCTCAAGTTCTCACCGACCGGCAAGTCTTCTACCACGGGGATATCGAAACGTTCAAGGGTATCCCTGGGTCCGACGCCAGAGAGGAGGAGAATGTGGGGGGTGTTCAGTGCACCTGCACTCAATATCACCTGGAAACAAGTCAGGAAAAGCAACGATCAGCAATATTGCAGAAATCAACAAAGACGGCAGTCGGTTATCAGTCGGCCCATTAGCTTATGCAAAAATATTTATGTATTTACTACTAATAAGATATGTCTCGAAGTAAATGGAAATAAATAAACAAGTGGGGTCAGCCCCACACTAGGATCCAGTAGTAGATTATATGTATTGTTTGTGTAATTAATGCAGACTAGTGGAGCAATGATCTACAAAAGGCAGGGAACTGAAAGTGGATGAGAAGACCCAGGTTATGGAATGGTCTCCTTTCTGAGGTTTTCCCAAGTGACTACCGTATGAGGTTCAGCAACAACGGTATGCTTGTTTGCCACCTTGGTGGTGTGAAAAAAAACACCGGACTCAGTGTCTAAGGTTGAAAGTCCAGGACTTATGAGAGTTGGTAATAATGATGGCAATGCTCCTTCAACTGAGCATTTTACCTACCTCTTTAGTAGCCCGAACTGTGTAAGACTCTCCAGTGTTCTCATCTACGAACTCAACGCCCACAGCGCGTTTATCCTCAAATATAATTTTGGTGACTCGGGAGTACAGTCTCACGCTGAGATTAGGCCGCTCTGACTTTGGAAGTAAGAAAGCCCTTGCTGTAGTGTAGCGTTGGCCGTCACTAGAATGTGAAAAGTCAGCCTAATTTTTGATCATTCTCAGTAGTACCATGATACCATACTAACCTCCTAGTAGTAGTGGATTAGTTATCATGGTACTATTGAGAATGATCAGATATACAATGAACATACCATAGGGTATTCATATTATAAAAACGGGAATTTTAACGTACTTCATTATCGGTGAAGGCACCGGCTAAGTTTCGACTCATTCCGAGAGTCTTCATCAGGGTGAGTGATCGCGACTTGCTCCCTCCGCGTCGCGCCGTGCATTTAGTTGGTGCCTTCGCTGATAATGAAGTACGTTAAAATTCCTGTTTTTTACAATATGAATACCATAGGGTGTCCTAATTACGAAATACTTAAGCCACTGTGAAAAAGGAAACGTCTTATGTAATTTCATTCTTATTCACTGCCGCAGATCATCACCATCATCGACCTTTTCAATGAAATAAGCAAGATCGTTAACTTTCCCTATTACCTACTCGTACCTACCTAGGTACCTATTTAATAGGCAACGACAAATAAACACAAAAGCAGGTAAATTGGGTGGAAAGTTAATGAATTTACTTTCACAATATTATTTTAGAGGAACTACGGAATCGATTCTCGGAGCTATAAACTCGATCTTCATTCTCCGACATCCTTCAACATTCATAGTAACCTACTGGTTACTATGAATGAAATAACATAGGATTGCAGATTAGAACTCCAAACCCAGAAGATAATAGTATAGGTAGAAGTACTGAGGAACTTACGCGTTAAAAGTCTGCGCGATGGTGAAACCATCAGGCGTACGGGGATCATTCATGTCGTTGATGATACTGTGGCCGGTCTCGTTGATAGCGTTCATCAGCTCGTACAGCGCCAGCGGTTGGTGTTTGAACTGACAAATATGGATTAAAGGCATTTTTATCAGCCGCTCCCTTACGTCACTACGAGACACTATCACCATTAGTGTCATTGGAATAATTATGTATTTGTGGCCCAACTAGTATATTAGGTGCCTACGAATTCTATTTACGGGGACAACAGAGGCTGGAGACTCTCAGACATCAGAGGCTGGAGTTCAACTCAAGTTCGAGTTCACACTTTTCTCATTTGTTGCTTGTTTACTTACTTAGATATTTTTATCATTTATCAAAAATTTTACAAAAAAATCTTTTACCTGCTGCACAGGCAAAGGTCCAGAACTAGAATGGTAATTCTCGCTGACTAGAGACCCAATCTGACGGTTCCCCTCCGTCATGTCAAAGTATTTCTGGTTCTCTTCCCACGACCAGCCCTCGGCTCCCGCCTGGACCCAGTCCTCGTAGTCTGCGCTGTGTCCTCGGTGGTACATCATGCCGTTTAGAACGCTGGTACCACCTACAAAAAGACTGGATTAGTCGATTCGTAGTTAGAGGTTCATTCTTGGTCATCCTGTGTTAGGTTAGTGGCCAGCGGGGCGATCACACTAACTCGTGGCTATCGAGATGGCAATCAATTTTGACACTAGTTCCTTATTTTAATGGCCCATTCATCCAAAAAACGCAACGTCCAATATCAAACGTTCATTCGCATTGTCCATCTATGGCTCATCCAGCTTACAAATTAGCGTGATACGATTCATCCCATCCGATGATACCAGCCATGGGAAATTAGTGTGATCGCCCCGCAGGTTCGGGTAAGGTGGCCTTGAAAAGAGCCGAGGGACCGATGGTTAAAGAACCATTACAGTGAAAGGTTCGCATGCGCTTACCCTGGGGTGGCCTGGTAAGTTTCGACACCAGATTTAACCACAACTTAGCTCATACCAACTTACCTACTGATCTGATCGCTGATATTATAAACGGGAAAGTTTGTGGCTTCGCCCGCTTCGCAGAAGCTAGTTATTTTATATTTCGAATGAATCTTACCTAGAACTTTTCCCCTAGGCCAGGAACACCCCTTGCTTCCTTGATCGAGACAGTAGTCACCTGTAACCGTATGATAGTCCCAGTCCACCTCTTGGTTCGACCAGAAAGTTCTGTAGAATGAGGGTATTTTTGAACCTATAGGTTCTGGACCTCCGGCTTCTAGTAATAACACCTGAAAAACTGTATAGTTATAATTTCAGAACAACCAAATTCCATTGTTGTAAAAATGTCTCCTTTCAGAAATTGACATGGTTAAATTATCAAAAAACTCAAATCATCAGACAAATAAGAATTATTTTAAAACTTCCCTGTCTGGAAAGGTAAGTTTAACCATTTGTTCATATAAACTTAAAGGAACCAAACTTACATTAAAACTTTCTTCCTCCGTTAACCTTCCCGCGACGATAGACCCTGCAGATCCTGCACCAATTACTATAAAGTCATATTCCTCATCAACACGGTCCACAGAGACTATCCTCTTGCAAGGGTCTGCAATGTCACAACGTCCCCACAGGAACCCTTGCAGCAAGGTCATGAAGAGGATGGCTCCGCCACAAACCGGGGAGTTTTCTAACGAGGCTCCCTCTATGACAGTTGGACAGCCACATTCCTGGAAAACAACGACAAAGTAAGATATTGTTTGTTTTAATCTTGAGCTCGAACGGTTCTGTTGAAACTTTTTGGGAACTATCTGCATATCTACAGAACATGCAAATATCTGTCCCACAGCGATAATCAAACCCGCACTTCTTGCATCGATACTGGCTACTAGTCGGCCAGGCCACCGATTGCTGGGGTTTAAATCCCATTACTGGGATAAATCCCCATACGAATAAAGAAGCAGAGAAGTCGTGAAGCCGGGAGATGTTTTAGAAGTGTGGCCATCCCAGTACGAACAAAACTCGTTCTTCTACTTATGAGTAACTTAATAGGTAACCATAAATGATAAAAAACAATACTTACTTCTGCGGCTAATATCATTTTGGTATCTGCTCTCTAGGCGGCCCACGAAATAAATGCCTAGAACAGTAATGTGTACGCTTTATCAACTAAGGCAGACAGTGACATGACATCGAGACATCATCGGCTTAAATAACATTAGATCGCTCCGATTATATCTTCGTCTGTGATAAATGTGGTAATTATAAGACTTTATATGATTAGTTAAGTAGTTAACTAATCCCAATCCAGTTGTTTCCTTCTGAAAAGCTTCTGAATTTTTCGGCACAAACCTAGATGTGCCAAATTTCACCCAAATCGATTCAGTTGTAAGATGGTCGGTATAATATCTAGTTTACAAGCTCTCAGACAGACCTATCGGTTGCAAAAAAACGCTTTGTGATACGGCAAAAAACCTCTAATGACAAACGCATATACATGCTCCTGTCGTCGCGGGTAAATACATAAATAGATCGGTTTCTGCCTAGCTACATAAGTAATCCCGTATCTTATCATTGATTCATTCATTATCACTGTAGACTTAATTATCTTCATGAAATTAGCCGTTCTCATCCAAGCCCACAAGGAAATGTCTAATGTACACATTAAAATGAGCCTAATCTGGGTATCTCGACAAATACCTCACGCTTAGTTTTCCTTTCACGCTAACGCAAATTTGACAAGGAAAATCTTGGCATTGGTCACGTCATCTCAAAGACTAATGTCGTTTTATGCGCGAGTTATTTGACGTATAAGCCACATAGAATAAATTATTCTATTCAAAAATCAATCCTTGTAGGCAAAGTTGGTGGTGCCCCGACTTTAGATCCGGTCGTGATTTCAAAACCCAGTCCTACACTAATATATTTTTCCATTTGAAAATCAAAGTGCTCTCTAATACGTGCTCAAAATGGTGAAGGAAATCATCGCGAGGTCACAAGCATGCCTAAGAAGCAAAAGTTCGTAAGCATGTGCCATCTATTAGTGTTTCAATAAGCGGTGATGGGCTTGCAACCTGTCACATGGAATGCTAAAGAAGTAATGCAAAATTTGTTTTGTGCTAAATGCAATGTTTGGACTTAATTTTGAGTGTTGGGTATCTTCACGGATCTGCGTATAACGAGTATATGTCTATGAGGTTGGGAATGCCCATCGTGAGGATAACATTACAGTCGTGAGCGTGTTCATATTTCAGTTTAATACTTTACATTAGTCCACTCCTGGATATCGGACTCTTCCAAAACACGCCCTGGAAACGTTAATTATTGATGTTTCTATGCCTTACGTCCATTTCTAGCGCTCCCCCACTATCTCCATGCCAAGTGGTTTTATTTTTGTTTGACGACCTCTGTGGCGCAGTGGGCGAAGGTCCGCCTGAGACGCAGAAGGTTGCGGGTTCGATTCCTGTCACGAGACAAATGTTTGTAAGGTCTGCAAATATTTGTCTCAGGTCTGGGTGTTTTTCTATGTATAATATGTATGTATTTACAAAAAAAAAGTATATAAGTAGTATATCAGTCATGTAGTTCCCATAATACAAGCTCTGCTTAGTTTGGGGCTTGATGATGCTGTGTGAAAAATGTATTATTTATTTATTATTTATTTTATTTATTACATCCACTTGTAGCGCTCCCCCACTACCTTCATGCCAAGTGGTTTTATTTATTACATCCACTTGTAGTGCTCCCCCACAACCTTCATGCCAAGTGGTTTTATTTATTATATCCACTTGTCGTGCTCCCCCATGCTCCAGCGCTTGGCATGTGCTAAGAAGTTTAATTTTTCCCGCGACGTAAGGAGCCCGTATATGTAGGTATACGTTTTACGTAAGATGTTGTTTGTTTGTTTGACAGCTGCCATTTATCTCCGATACGGCTTGAACCAGATTTAAACGCGGTTTTTTGAATCAGAAACGTCCCAACACTAGTACCTACTGCGGATCAGTAGGTGCCCAAATACGGCTTGAACCAGATTTAAACGCGGTTTTTTCAATCAGAAACGTCCCAACACTAGTACCTACTGCGGATCAGTAGGTGCCCAAATACGGCTTGAACCAGATTTAAACGCGGTTTTTTCAATCAGAAACGTCCCAACACTAGTACCTACTGCGGATCAGTAGGTGCCCAAATACGGCTTGAACCAGATTTAAACGCGGTTTTTTCAATCAGAAACGTCCCAACACTAGTACCTTCTGCGAATCAGTAGGTGCCCAAATACGGCTTGAACCAGATTTAAACGCGGTTTTTTCAATCAGAAACGTCCCAACACTAGTACCTACTGCGGATCAGTAGGTGCCCAAATAAGGCTTGAACCAGATTTAAACGCGGTTTTTTGAATCAGAAACGTCCCAACACTAGTACCTACTGCGGATCAGTAGGTGCCCAATGTGGAATAAAATTTTAAATAATAAATGATTCCACTTATGGCACCTGCGAGAAATATCGGTAGGTGCCGTATGTGGAATACGTCGATTTATTGATATAAAGCAGAGGTTCCCAAATCTTGACAAAAAATGTGTTTTTTGTCAAGTTTTGGGAATAAGGTAGATCTGACATGATCTAACTAAGATTAGACCTAACTATGGAAATTTGCGTTGCAGCTGAGTTCCAACCACGAATTTTCGAAAAAAAAGTGAGAATTGTTTGGTTAATTAATTAATTGATTGTGCTGTGTGTGGATGTCAAAAAGTAAAGTTGGCCAATCAATAAGGTGGTACTTTACTTTTTGACATCCACACACAGCACAAGGAACCAATCAATTCTCACTTATTTCATTTAGTAAACTCTCCAACATTTTAGTTGTTCACTATCGAAAGCAGAAAAAATTTCGTAGATGAAATACGAATTACGCTTACGCTTATTGTGAACCCCCATTTTTTTGTCACGCCAACGTAGACCCCCGTCGAGTCTCCCGTGGACCCCTGGGGGTCCACCTGGACCACTTTGGGAACTAAGGATTCAAAGGATGGTTTCTTACATAGGTTTATTATACCACAAGTCACTAGCAGGCGCTTCCATAGGATTTATATATTTTATACATTAACTTTAACCTTGGCTTACTTACGTCAAAGTTTAGCCTTTTTTTTAAAGAAATAAAAAAAATATGTCACTTTATTCTCGGTTTATTGACATAATGACGGGTTATTCCCGTTGTCCCCCGATGAGGGACAGCGGGAAGTTTTCTCGATAGATTTTTGCCGTTGTCCTCGATTTAAACTTTTGCCATTTGAGTGGCAATATTAATAAGGTCGAAAAGTTAGTATTGATTTTTTATTCCCTGGTTCGATTCACTCACAACATGGTAAAAATAAACCTTAAAGCAAATGGCAAAGTTTCGCGATCAGTATGAAAGACCAATCGCGCAGTCATAAGTATCCTACCTACTTAGGTACTAGATACAATTATGGAAGGTACTAGGTACAATAAACGCGAAAGTTTTTGAGGATGGATGTATGTTTGTAATCTACTCTTTCACGCAGAAACTACATAATTTACGGATACGCATTTTGATGAAACATTACAGTAATAGGTACCAATAGCTTATCAGAATAACACATACCTAGTCTACGATTTATAATGATATTGTATGATTTGGCCATAATAAAATTATATCGGAAATATCTATAATGTTTCACGGCTAAACCGCTTAGCCGTTTGTGATGAAATTTGATATGGACATAGGTAGTTTGAAGCCTGGAAAAGGTCATACGCTACTTTTATTAACATACCCCGCGGGCGAAGCCGTGGGCAGAAGCTAGATTATAATAAGTATTTATTAATTGCCGGAACAAGACATCGAGATAGGTAAGTTGGAGAAGTTCTCTTGAAAACTTTTTTCACTTGGGAATTTATGGCATTCTTGTCCGAGACAGTAGGCGTCACCCCTTTTAATCGGTAGTTTAATTTGAGATTCAAATAAAATGAAGCAAGCGCCAGCATTATGATATATTTTTATATGGAATACTTATGACATTGCATATAATCTTACTTATAAATAATCTACCCTTTTGGATCGAACGGTGTTTTTGTTACTTACATAAGTAATGAATTGTGTATAGCATTCAAAGATAAATATGATTTTCCATAAAATGTTTTATAGTTTTATGAGCTCAGAAAAGGGGTGGGATTTAGAAAGCCATCGCATGAATTTCAATAAAAAAAGCACAAGGGGTGGAAGGGGTGGACTCCCCCATTCCAGGAATCAACATTTAAACATTTTTAGATTAAGTATTGAAAAATAAAATGTACTGGAGTTGGAGGCTTATTTTATAACGCACATGGAAATCATAAAAAGATAGTCATTAATCAAGTGCAGGTATACTGTGTGTTTGAATTAATTTAAATTTAAATATTTTTAATTTGCGAATTGTTACCTGGATTCCGATATTATATACATAATAACAATGGACCAACCTTTGACTAGTCCGGAATGGATCCTATTCAAATCTTAATTTCAGTCCGACACTTTTCAGTCCACTAGGAAACATACAAGCACGAGCCGAGCGCAGCGTACCGCGGCAGCGGCCGGCAAGTGCCAGAACCGAAATGGACCCTATTCAAATCTTAATTTCAATCCGACACTGTTCAGTCCACTAGGAAACATACAAGCACGAGCCGAGCGCAGCGTACCGCGGCAGCGGCCGGCAAGTGCCAGAACCGAAATGGACCCTATTCAAATCTCAATTTCAGTCCCACACTGTTCATAGTCCACTAGGGAAACATACAAGCACGAGCCGAGCGCAGCGTACCGCGGCAACGGCCGGCAAGTGCCAGAACCGAAATGGACCCTATTCAAATCTGAATTTCAGTCCGACACTGTTCAGTCCATTAGGGAGGAACATAAAAAAACAAGCACGATGTGAGCAGCGTATTGAACTTTTTGGTGAGTCACAGAACCTAATTCAACCCCATTTCTTATTTTTTGTGGAAATTAGGAATGTAGGCCTTACTCAGTTTATTCGTATTTGAATACTTAACCTACAAAAATTAAGATCGATATTTCTCGGTAACTATTTAATTCCTAACTTTGGGAGTGGTAGGTACCAATGGAATAGGGAGTCCACCCCTTACACCCCTTATCCTTTTTTACCTAAATTCATGCGACGGCTTTCTAAATCCCAACCAAGAAAAGCTACTTCTCGTGAGTCCAAAAACGCCATGCAAACCTACCTACCTAGTTTAATGATTATTTCTGTATTAACTTATCAAACTCATTTACAAATCTCGAGCGAGACTCGTTTTTGGCACGTCAGTGTTTTTGTGAGTTTCGATTGAAATTGAAAATCAAGCGGGATCACAAATAAATAAATAATGCTGGACATTTTTCACACAGCATCATCTAGCCCCAAACTAAGCAGAGCTTGTATTATGGGAACTACATGACTGATATACTACTTATATACTTTTTTTTTGTAAATACATACATATTATACATAGAAAAACACCCAGACCTGAGACAAATATTTGCAGATCTTACAAACATTTGTCTCGTGACAGGAATCGAATCCGCGACCTTCTGCGTCTCAGGCGGACCTTCGCCCACTGCGCCACAGAGGTCGTCCTCTAAAGGTTATACTTAGTAATCTTAGAACTCACTTTAAAAAGTTAACCTCATCAAAACGCTTAGTGGGACATACTTAGGTACTAATTAATTAATTATAGAAACCAGAACGTCGAGACCTCAGAGTTAGGAAAGTAAATAAAAAACTCACCATGGTTACGTTCAGGCATAAAAAATGCAATCACTTCCAGTTCAGTTTGAAAAGATAATAAATAGGAAGTATTTCAAAAAAATAACATTTTTCAATAAGTAGATTCTCTTTAAACGTTAGTTTTCTATATTGTGTACGATTCGCGGAGCGTAAACATACCTACACTAACATAATATAAAATAATATTATCGGTTAAGGAGATCTGCATAATTTTTAGGGTTCCTTGGCTGGGGTTGGCAAACACAGCCTAGTAAATATCCTTCTTTATAAATGTTTAGATTGGATTATGGGTGTTTCCATAAAGTTAGTAAATCGTTTAAAGGGCACGGTGTACGCTTTTATAACAAACTCCCAAGAGATATACAAAAATTATCAATTAACAAATTTAAAAACGTAATTAAACAAAAACTTTATAAAAAGGCATACTATAAAATATCTGATTATTTAGATGACAAAAACTCATGGGATTGAAAATGCTCCAACTCGAACCAATTGTTTTGTAAAAGGATCATTAAAAAGAATAACCAGCCTTGTTTTCTTGCCTTTCTTTCTTGGCTTGGTCGCGGAGGAACAGGCAGTACATAAAATTCGACGTTTCTAAGTGATCCGTATGATTTTATTGAATAAATGTATTTGACTTTTTGATATTGGAACTTTATAAGCTCCTAATAAAAATAAATAAGATAGGTATATCTTATTTATTTTTATTCATGTACCATGCGGGCTAAGCCGTGGGCGGAACCTAGTTTTAATAAGAGTTCGTGTTTTGAACGAAATTCTGCAGATTAACAAGGTATTTATGTGCTCCAATCATACCCTACCGGTTTGCGCCAAATCGATGATGACTCTGACTAAAACTTTAATCACATCTTTACACACATTTTTGTAGATTTACTCTGTATTTAGATAGAGCTTCTTATGGTTTAAAGTTTAAACCATAAGGAGCTCTTTAAGTTTTAAACTTTAAAAGGTATAGATAGGTACCAGTGAAATTATAGGTACGTGAAACTTTTGCCTACCTATCTACCGTCCAAGTCAAAAAATAGGTAATTATTTTGTTTAGGACTACGGAACCTCGATCTGCACACCTCCTAACACGCAATTTAACTTAACATTACGAAAATAATAGTTACCTACCTATATAAAATATAGATACCTACCTGCTTTGCTCTTCTACGAATGTTTTAGCGCGTCACTTCTACCTGCTTTGTATGATAATAATATATGATACCTAAATAACTTACATTTATGCAGTTTTTTTAATCTGAGCACACGTCGAGGCGTGCCCGAGGAACAGCTATCGTTTAAGCCAAGCTGATGATACGCTGGGTTGAAGATTACAAGACGCTTCTCTAAACCAAGCAGCGATCAAGCTGGCAGTATGTCACAGAAACGAGTTTATCCTACTATTTTTTGTACCTTCTAGTGCTCAGTATTTGTAGTCAAGTTTTTCGTTTTCTAATCTAAAAGATGTTACAAAAAGGATGCCGATAATTTGCCTAATTCTAACTAACTTGTTGGCAGCACTTACAACTCAAACGATAAAAAATACTCATTGGCAGAGCAAATTAAATAGTATTATATTTCTATAAAGTATCAAAAACTTATTCTTCGATTATGTTTTTTAATCCTAACAGGACTTAACCCACTACTTTCAAATTAGATTAGAACAGGAGGTTGAACAGCAGTAGGTACCTATTTATTTATTAACGATTTATGTTATAATGTATTCTTAATAAATAAATAAGTAAATAAAATGTATTGCATATTTTATAAAAAGTGAACATTAGACGGACTTAATACTAAAGCATTTCTACCAGCCAACCCAATTTGTTGTGATATCTACATACTAAGTAAAGCCGTGTTGGCCTAGTAATCTAGGCGGTACTCCGACTACGGCGGTATCCGGAGGTCGTGAGTTCGAATCCAATCGTGCACTAATGGATTCACCAGCATGCCCTAGAACCAAAAATACACCCAGCCGTGAGCGTTTTCATAGGTTCAGAATATTTAGCTAAATAGCTAATTACGCAAATTTTCCGTGTAAAAGCAGCAAACGCAAAATATTATGGTAGATAAAGTACGAACCATGTCGTATGCTAAAGAGACGGATATAAGTACCTACCTATGCTTATAGGGTCACCTACACTTTTCTCCGAACCGGGCCATTCAACGGATTGTTCAGAAAAAGAACAACCCGTTGAAAGTTCTTAACACGTTCACAAACACAAACAAAAAAGTTAAAAGGCCTTGCAAGTCTAGGTACACGACGATTTCGATTCTGACACGCTCATGGGCCATGTGTTTAAGGAAAGATTTTTAATGAAAATTAAATAAATAGTACCTAAAATACGTTTGCAAACTTAAGATTATACTTAATTATTCTATTAGCAGCCCAAGACCATCTACTAGATCAATCACAGGTCAAAACGTTTTGACAAAAAAATCACCGAAAAGAGGATAAAATATTGACCGAAAATTGTACAACGGCTCTGCTACGAAAACTTGAGAAAAGATGGCCGCCTTTTTTGTGACGAAATCCCAATATAATTTCGGGAAATATTAAAAAAAATTCTGTACGTCCCAACATTTTATTGTATGATCGTCCTGTCCTAGCAAGTCCAGGGTAAACACAGCACCTATAGTTCCAGCAAGTTTCATGAAATTATTCGCTTTAAATGTTGTGTGTCCTCTCACACATGTGGTTCATGAACGTTTGCGTACATTGAGTACCAAGCACATGTTTTCCGAGCCATATGTGGTTCAGTGGACAGGGAACGTGTTAAAACTGAGAACAACAGATTGGGAGCCACTGGGAACAACCCTTTGTTTGTATTAGAATTGGAGAGTTTTATTCTCATGGATGGATAAGGTTAGGTATGTTACGTCGGTTCCTCAAAATGAAATGCATACATTGAATTGTTTATTATTAACTCTTTATTGCACATTTAATTAAAATGTGAACAATAGCCGGACTTAATGCTAAAGCATTTTATACCAGCCAACTCAATTTGTTGTGATTGGCGGTAAGGAATTAATTGTTATTTATTCACAAATAACTTTTATCCAATGTTTGCTACAAAAGGATTTATATAATGCAGAAAGATTAGGTAAATTATTCATTCAGACTTTTCACAAAACAAGTGATCGATATGAGGTGCATTGGAACACTAACGTGACGTAAGTAACACCACAGACCATTTGAAGTAAAACTGGTCTGTGGTAACACAATACAAATCTGACACCGACATTTCTCAATATCCGTTCAGAAACCTAAATATTCCTATCAGTTTGCGTTACCATTTCTCTTCGAAACGGTTCATCGGATTGTAATGCGATTTTTTGTGATCGATTGGTATGTCTTTCTTTTATATAACTAGCTTCTGCCCACGACTTCGCCCGCGTAATGCCCGGATTAATAGGAGCCTATGTGTTATTCTGATGTATAAGCTATATTACTGTAAAGTTTCATCAAAAATGTCCAAAGGCGAACTTAACCCTAAAAAGTTTTCTTCCAGAAAACCTTGAGCTAGAGAGAGGTAATTATAGAGATAGGATCAGTTTATAGAAAACCAACACACACTGACAGGTATTTGAACGCCGCCTCACACCACCATCCTCGTCATTTACAATCTGTTGTTGCCTCATTGACGAACAGAGCTTACGATCTGTGTGACCCTGAACATCTCGAGAGTGAATTAGTACATGTTCAGGAGGTTCTGAAAGCGAACGGATATGTAGGTAAACATCAGCAGTCGAAACGCACGTGCAGAGGAAAACAACCTGATGTTAGTAGACAGTCCACGTTCCTGCCTTATTTGAAGGGGGTGACGGATAAGATTGGTAACATCTTGAAGAGGTTTTCAATCAAGTCAGTTTTCATTCCGCACTCAAAAGTGGCTAAGCAGCTTCGAACACCAAAGGACGTGGTACCTCTGCAAATGCCAGGTGTTTATTAAATAGACTGTAGCTGTGGCCGTGCTTACATCGGGCAAACGAAGCGGACAATTGCTGAAAGGGTCAAAGAGCATATTGCAGCTGTCAAAAATCGCCAGATAAACAAGTCGGCCATAGCGGAGCACCTTGTGGACTCAGGACCAAGCCATTAGATCGAGCTTCATGACCCTAAGGGGCTATCCAGTGAACGCCAATATTGTAAGAGAATGGTTCGTGAAGCGATTGAAATAAAGAAGTACCCAAATTTTAATCGTGAAGACGGCTATAGACTCTCTGCGTCCTGGAATCCCGTGATAAACAGGTGTTCGTGTCGCGATCCA
Organism: Perizoma flavofasciatum; assembly: GCA_958496245.1. Classification (NCBI taxonomy): domain Eukaryota; kingdom Metazoa; phylum Arthropoda; class Insecta; order Lepidoptera; family Geometridae; genus Perizoma; species Perizoma flavofasciatum. Next base: position 19,879,434 of record OY292419.1, on the reverse strand, counting down.
ATTGTGCAGTGCGGTGATACGGTTAGTGTAGTGTGCCGTAATGTGAACATGGACTTTTCTGATTCTGAAGATGAAATGAGGGTAGTTGCGGCTACTGCCTTTATTTACCGACGGCAGCTCCGTATACTCCAGTCATCCCGTGACCCGACGTTTCGACTGTATTGCAACAGCAATACAGTCGAAACGTCGGGAAAATAATAAAAAAGGTAAACGCGATAAAGACCCGTTAAACTTATAATAATTATAGGATCGTGTACAGAAAGAAAATAAATAATGAGAAATACTTTAGTTACAAAAAATAAATAAACAAACTTCTGTGTTGTCTGTACAATTCAATCCAAAATAGGCTTGAGTGTCGTTAATTGTAAACGACACTAAAAAATATCTGCACTATTTTTTTCTTATGACCTATCTGTTGCAGGTATTTAATGTCTAATATTATATGTATTACCCGCGACGCAAAGAGCTCGTATATATGCGTTTGCCCTAAGAGGGTGTTCGTCTGTAGTCATTATGTCAGTTAAATGTCATTTATGTCAGTTTTCAAGGATGGCTATAATTAAAAGCAGTTTTAGAAAACTATAATATCTTTATTCCCTTATTTAGAAATCAACATACTTATGTTATATTTACAAACGACTGTTCAGTAAATAGTTTACGTATAAAAGTAAAAAAAAAACACGCTTCGAGTACACTATAGTCGTCACGGATAAAACGCCGCAAACCGATCTCCTTAGAAACAGGTTTTATCGATTTTAAGTCAATCTGAAAAATTATGCTGCTTATCTTTCTGTAGTTGGCATTTCTCTTCCATGCTTCAAGTTCGTGTTGTTGTGGTATCTCTTAATTTATTTAAAAAAACGCCAACTAATCCCTATTGCAAAGATATCTCCACAGTAGAGATTAGTTCTGTTCGCTTAGGCCACAGATAATGACCTCGATTCTGTAGTACACTGACTAAACTAAATTTAAACTATCGCTCTCGTTTACTGATAGTGTACACAAGAAAGAGATAGCTACAATTTTAGTGCCGTGTGCTGCTGTCAAATCAGTTTACGTGCCGCTTTTCTTCGTGTTTATAGTCAGCATGTTTTGATATCACGACTAAATTTGTATGGAAAACTTAAATCTGACTAATTTGACAGCACTAAAATTGTAGCTATCTCTTTCTTGTTTGCAATATCAGTAAAAGAGAGCGACAGTTTAAATTTAGTTTAGTCAGTGTACTACAGAATCGAGGCAAGTATAATACTAGGCCAATTACATTTTTTATGCCAAAATTATCTTATAATTTACAAGAAAGTTAGGTACGTTTTCAATTTTCATAAAAATTCATAAAATCCTTTAGCAAATTTTTTTTTTTTGACCGCACCTTTGCTACGTAAATTTCAGAGTTGACGACACTCACGCTGCGAGCTGCGAGGTGCAAGTTCAATTCCCGCTCCAGGACAAATGTTTGCATGTTCTGCAGATATTGTTGTGGTACCACGGTACTCGTACTACCTGATATCCACGACACAGAAAATCCTAGTTTGGGGTCAGGACTATAATGTCTGTTCGCTGTTTTTTCTTTTAGTTTGAAAGTATTCCTTCCTAATCTGAGGCACAATCTGATCGAAAATGGATTAATAGGTTGTTTACTAATAATATTGAAAAGCTATACTTTAGGATCGTTAGATGTTTGCAATTAAATTTATGATTTAAAGCCACTTAAATTGTGCTGTTATTTTTCAAATAACAATGAAGTTGAATAGATTGTCTACCTAACCTATTACCTACTTATTATGTAGAATCTTATTAATATATCGCAGTACGATGAGTTTCTTCTTGAATACTCCAAGATGAATACAATAAAAAAAATAAAAAAATTGGGTTATTTCCATTGTCCCCCGATTTTCAGCCCCATCGGGGGACAATGGGAATTTGTTTTTTCATATGCCCTCCGATTCACGTTTATAATAATATCGATGGATGGATCGATGGATGGATCGATGGATGGATCGATGGATGGATCGATGGATGGATCGATGGATGGATCGATGGATGGCTCCATGGATGGTTGATTAGGGCCCGAATTCATAGTCAAATCAGGCGCGAAATCAACCTTTATGTACCCAATCATAAGGCGAATGCTGAATGATGGATTTTGGGGGACTGTTCAACCCCCGACTATGAATTCAGGCTTAGATGATGTAGACAGAGGTGCATTCTAAATTTTGTATACCCACAACCCGTTGGTAAGCGGTTACCGTAACCTCCGTAGGTTATAGTAACGTTTGCAACAAGAGGTATCACTTGCGCGTTAATGAGACATAACGGATGTCTTTACATTCGTTATGTCTCAGGGTGATGAGACTTTTCTCTGTAATTTCACCGGCACCCATACCCTTCAATCCGGAACACAGCAATGCTTAACTGCTCGGCGGCAGGAGTAATGGTGGTAGTACTTTCTCGGACTAGCTCTTCAGAAGCTCTACCACTTCTATATGTTCTCATAGTTGTTCAGCCTCTGCTTGCAGGCGCTGAGCTGGGCGTTGAGGGAGGCGATGGTCTTGTGGGCGCTGAGGAGCTGCGTGCGGAGGTAGCTGGGCGAGCTGTTGGTGAGGAACTCCTCCGGCACGAACAGCACGTTGCCGCTCTCCGTGCCCTCCGCGCCCGTCGCCGCGGACCGCTGCAACCAGACAGCGCTGTATTCCCGACCGGCGGGGCGATCACACTGATTTCCCATGGCTGGTATCATCGGATGGGATGAATCGTATCACGCTAATTTGTAAGCTGGATGAGCCATAGATGGACAATGCGAATGAACAAAATTGGTTTCATATTGGACGTTCCGTTTGTTGGATGGATGTGCCAGTAAAATAAGGAACTAGTGACAAAATTGATTGCAATTTCGATAGCCATGAGCACACTAATCCATGGCTATCGGGATGGCAATAAATTTTGACACTAGTTCCCCATTTGAATGGCCCATCCATCAAATTGCGATTACACTGATTCCCCATCGCTTGATTACCATTCCCAGACTAAACTGAAAGCCATGAACCGTCCATGAGCGAACGTTATTTGTGATTTTGACAAGTAATTGAATCAGACTAAAGCCATGCTTCCATCTCGATAGCCATGGAAATTATTGTGATCGCCTCGCTGAGCCTCGAGCCTGGTCGGGAACTAGCCTCGAGCCTGGTCGGGAACTAGCCTCGAGCCTGGTCGGGAACTAGCCTTGAGCCTGGTCGGGAATTAGACTCGAGCCTGGTCGGGAAGTAGCCTCGAGCAGTGCACCTCGCATAGCTCAGCTTAGACGTCAAGGGATGTACCGATTCCAAAACGAATCTCAACAAGAATAGAGACCCAAGCTAATTTTTGCTCTATCAAGGTATATCTATCTATCAATATTTTTACTAAAAACGGGATATTTGTGAATTTTTATTTTAACCGATATTTTGGCACAGTTGCATGTACCTGATCACGGGAGGTACTGAGGTCTTTGCGGGTTTTTCAATGTTAACGGCAGACAAATCGATCTACCCTCTTTTTCGCTCTTTTAATACTTAAAATACCACTACCACCGGTTTCAATATCACATTCGACATCCAAAGGTTGGAATAGATCGCTTTAAGCTATAAGACCGCCAATTGTACATTTATCATAATGTGTTAGGTATTGTTTTTTTGTTTATATCATTATGTGTACAATAAAGTATTTTCATTCATTCAATCATTCATTCATTCGTTCATTCATTCATTCATTCGTTCATTCATTCATTCATTCATTCATTCATTCGAGTACGTCTCGGGCGTGACATAACAATACTAACGGTGTCCTGACGCGCCGCTACTGTATCCCATGTTTAGTTAAAAATTTCATTAAAAGCTGTTATAGAATGGCTTCGATTCTGTAGTTCACTAACTAAACTAAATTTAAACTGTCGCTCTCTTTTACTGAGAGTGCAAGCAAGAAAGAGATAGCTACAATTTTAGTGCTGTCAAATCAGTTTACGTGCCGCTTTTCTTTGTGTTTATAGTCAGCATGTTTTGAAATCACGACTAAATTTGTATGGAAAACTTAAATCTGACTAATTTGACAGCGCTAAAATTGTAGCTATCTCTTTCATGCGTCATCATCATCATCATCAACCTATATTAATCCACTGCTGGACCTAGGCCTCCCCTAATGAGCGCCATAGCGCCCTGCCGCATCCAGCATCTGCCTGCAGTGTTTCGCAGATCGTCATCCCACGATGGAGGGCGTTCTACACTACGTTTGCCGAGTCGCGGTCTCCACTCAAAAACGCGTTCACCCCAGCGGTTATTGGTTCTTCGCGAGATATGACCGGCCCACTGCCACTTCAGCTTGCTAATTCATTGAGCTATGTCGATAGCTTTGGTTCTCTGACGGATGTATTCGTTACGAATCCTATCCTTCAGAGAGACTCCGAGCATAGCTCTTTCCATGGCTCGCTGAGCGACTTTGAATTGGTGGACCAGCCCTATCTCCTATCCTATCAGCCATTCTTGCATACACTATCAGTAAAAGAGAGCGACAGTTAAAATTTAGTTTAGTTAGTGAACTACAGAATCGAGGCCAATATGAACTTAAGCTTACATTTAGTAACTATTCGTGAGAGTATTCATATTGTAAAAACGGGAATTGTCACGTACCGCACTATCGATGAAGGCACCGACTAAGTTTCGACTCATTCCGAGAGTCTTCATCAGGATGAGTGATCGCGATCTGCTCCCTCCGCGTCGTGTCGTCAAGTTCACGATAGATTTTGGAAAAAATATTCGAGTGTTTTTTTTTTTGTGGTTACCTCGACTACGTTGCCTGAGAGCTTGTTTAGTTGGGCCTTCTGCATGATCAGTTTGACGGTGGGCCGCGCGGGGTTGCCCCCCGCAACTCCCGGTAGACTCGTCAGCTTGTTCTTCGCCTTCATGGCCACTGACCTCGCCGTCATTTTAGCATCTGACGTTAGATTTATATACTGTACCTAAAATGTATCCAAATACAAATATGTAAATAAATAATTATTAGTTCAATTGGTTTCGATTATTTCTTTAAGAGTTTCTTATTTAGATTTTAACTGTACCCATTTTGCATCTGCATCTAAAATGTATCTTAGTACCTACTTGTTAAGTAGTATAAGAATATTGTGATTTCTCAGCAAGCGATTTATATTGTAAATCTTTTTTAAGAAATAAATAATCTTAAACCGTATTTTGTCAGGTTAAGCTATGTAACTTAAAAAGGGGGGTTTGCAAATATTTGTCTCAGGTTCGGATGTTTTCTATGTATAATATATATGTATTTACAAAAAAATGTATATAAGAAGTATAATCAGTCATAATCCCCATAACACAAGCTATGCTTTACGCTGTGTAAAAATATCTATTTTTTTTTCTTGGTAAATCCGCAATCAGTTGGTGGACTATAAGCGGATGGGTTGGAAGATAAATGTGGCTTGGTATCCTGACTCATTAGTCTTTCTTCCCTTTATTTATGCACATCCAAGATATTGGTCGTCTTCAACCGCTTTGTCACGCTTAGATTTTCGACTAGCGCTCTTGCTACCGGCTTGGCGTGGCATTTGAGACGATCTAGGTATCGTCTTCCTCTATCCTTAATTTCTTCGTCTACTGTGGGGACTTTTAGGTATTCATGGATCTCGTTGTTGGTTATGAACCATGGTGAGTTAACTAGGACTCGGGAGGATCTTGTTTTGACATCGTTGGATGATAGGCCGGTCTGGTTGTACTCCATATCTGTAGACCGTATGTCAACACTGGTTTGAGGATGCTTGTTGTATACCAGCCATATTGACAGTCGGGACTTAGGCCCGAGCAATTTTTTTTTTTTTTTTTTTTTTTTTTTTTACACATAATCCACAGCTTGTTACTGCAGCTGCTAAGTTAAATCATAGTTATGTACCTGTGAACTATCATGAGGATTGATGACTTTCTTCACGGGCGCTTTATTTTCCTTCGGCATGGGTAGTAATTTGTTGTTGAGGGTAAATATTTTGACGCCCTGCTTGGGGGGTGATTTGACGGGGGTCGCGGTCAGGAGGACCCCTTTACTAGGGGCGGGGGCGGACGCGGGGAGCGGGGAGCTCTTCACGGTCTGCGGGACCTCGCTGCTCTCCTTCAACATCAGCTTGCCGGCGTCTGGAATTCATGAAAACTATTTATATAGTTAAACCTTAGCAATCTCCACAGGGATCTACTGATAAACTGGATTATATTGTCTGAAATAAAAACATTTGATTTGATTTGTCGATTTGTCGACCTCTGTGGCGCAGTGGGCGAAGGCCCGCCTGAGACGCAGAAAGTTGCGGGTTTAATTCCTGCCACGGGACAAATGTTTGTATCTGCAAATATTTGTCTCGGGTCTGGGTGTTTTCTATGTATAATATGTATGTATTTACAAAAAAAATGTATATAAGTAGTATATCAGTCATGTAGTTCCCATAATACAAGCTCTGCTTAGTTTGGAGCTAGATGATGCTGTGTGAAAATGTCCAGCATTATTTATTTATTTATTTTATTTATTTGACAGGGCCTCGTTAAAGACCGTCGCTAGGGCTCCTGCTTAAATGTCTGATACTGAATTTATCAACAACAAAATTTGTTTACAAACAGCTTATCTCACATTTATTTATTTGTTTACGCCAACGAACAACCACCAACGCCCTCATCCGTTACAAAAGATTGAGAGTTCCGATCAAAGGGATGGAACAGCATGATGATCATACAAACATCCCGCGGCGGGAATCGAACCCGAAACCTTCTGCGTTGCAGCGGGTCTGAGCCCACTGCTCCACTGAGATAATTAATATAGATATCGCGTCTGTATTGAGGGCGGTCTGCGGTGAGGTGTGTTGTGTGTGGTGAGGTGTGTTGTGTGTGGTGAGGTGTGTTGTGTGTGGTGAGGTATGTTGTGTGTGGTGAGGTATGTTGTGTGTGGTGAGGTGTGTTGTGTGTGGTGAGGTGTGTTGTATGTGGTGAGGTATGTTGTGTGTGGTGAGGTGTGTTGTGTGTGGTGAGGTATGTTGTGTGTGGTGAAGTATGTTGTGTGTGGTGAGGTGTGTTGTGTGTGGTGAGGTGTGTTGTGTGTGGTGAGATGTGTTGTGTGTGGTGAGGTATGTTGTGTGTGGTGAGGTATGTTGTGTGTGGTGAGGTATGTTGTGCGTGGTGAGGTATGTTGTGTGTGGTGAGGTATGTTGTGTGTGGTGAGGTATTTTGTGTGTGGTGAGGTGTGTTTTGTGTGTTGTGTGTATTGAGGGCGGTCTGCGGTGAGGTGTGTTTTGTGTGTTGTGTGTATTGAGGGCGGTCTGCGGTGAGGTGTGTTATGTGTGTTGTGTGTATATTGAGGGCGGTCTGCGGTGAGGTGTGTTGTGTGTGGTGAGGTGTGTTGTGTGTGGTGAGGTGTGTTGTATGTGTTGTCTGTATTGAGGGCGGTCTGCGGTGAGGTGTGTTGTGTGTATTGAGGGCGGTCTGTGGTGTTGTGTTACCGGAGAGGACGACGCTGCGTCCGCTCTGCAGCGCGCTGAGCACGGTGGAGCCCGAGTCCGTCGGCAGGAGCGTGATGCCGTGACGACGCAGCATGGCCGCCGCAGCCGCAGACCCCGAACCCGACCCCTGACACCGCAAAACAAAACATTATCACCGCCGTATCACTACATCACTAGCCATCACTAGCTACTACCCACGGCTTCGCCCGAGGATGCCTTGCATCCTGGTAGCAACCAGGATGCAAGGCAGCGTTCGTATGAAACGCCTTCGTTCGACTGTTTCTTTCGTCGACTTACGTCCAAAATTGGTCTCCACGAAGAGCCCTTTTATGAATGAGATAATATACTATGTCCACACTGAAGGTTCGGTTAACAATAGCGAAAAAAATTTTGATATCGGATGAGTAGTTTCTGAAATTACCCCCTACATCTAAACTTACTTAACTTACCTCTTTACAATGTTAGTGTAGATAGTGAATGGATGCGGTCCCCGTCATCCATCATCATCATCAGCCCACATCAGTCCACTGCTGGACATAGCCTCTCCCAAACTGTTCGACTCTTTAAGGCCCGAATTCATAGTCAAATAGGGGCTCCTCTAGGGGACTATTCAGGCGCTATATGAAAATGCAAGCGCGAATTTAACCTTTATGGCTGACATAAGGCGAATGCTGAATGATGGATTTTAGGGGACTGTTCAACCCCCGACTATGAATACAGGTTTTAATCTACTTTCTCCCCGCGCCGCCCGTCTTAACTCATTGCTGCACTAGCCGGGGTACACGTGCAAAAAAATATAATGGAAATATAATAAGGGCAAGTGACACTTGCCAAATTATAGATGGCAAGTGACTTTATGAGTTGATAGTATAAACGTACATACTAGTGGTGGGTCCTCAGCACGTGTGGTACCACTTTTGTAGCTACGCACTTTCTCGAAACGAGGCCTCACTCTTTTCTTTTGACGAGCTAGCACACCTGCATACCAACACAGTTGCACAATCGTGCTAGGCGTGAGGCGCGAGCCGAGCCGCGAGGAAAGATCGTGTTGTCTCGCACAATGCGCCTCGCACATTGCACTCCACTCCATTACCACACCACACAACACGCACAGTGCACACTGTGTTCCCAAGACTGCCTCACTCAACTACGTTCAGAAACTGCCTCGCCTCAATTGTGGTAGCACAGTGTGCTGGCTCGGTTGTAAAACAGAGCCCCTCGCACGATCCTCGTTTTCAAACAGTGTGCTACTCATGACTAGTACATACTTCGAGAGGTCTCTCGATGTTTATTTTGATCGGTTCGGTTTGCGACGTCTGCTTGCTCGTGCGCTTTGCCGTTTCTGCTAGCTCTGAAACATTCAAAATTCAGTTATAGTAGTTACTTAATTATATTTAAAGCGTTGTCTTTGTCTTGATCTGTCATCGATTCCTCTATCGATCGATTGATCGATCGATGGATGGATGGATCTATCTATGGATCGATCCATCGAGCCAATCGTCGATCAACCCATCGATTCATCCATCGATCGATCAATCGAACCATCGATACCATTATAAATGTGAATAGGGGGACAACGGGAAAAAACTTAATAACCATAAATAAAGTTTTTTTTTTACTACTCCTACTAAACTGGATGTTACACAATACTTGCAAGTGATGAAATTTACGAAGAATAGTAGAGACGGTGTACATCCTTCTAGAAGTAGTCACAATATGCAAATGAGTTAGGTATATCTAGGTGTAACTGGTTTTAAATAGGTACACAAATTAAAATTGTAGAAAATAACAAGAGAGGAATAGAAAATAAAAACGGTTACATATTCTAAAGACGTTTGCTTACTGGGTTTTGTAAGTTTAGGTGATGTATATAATAAAATCTAGGCCATTGTCTAGGTTTTTTTAGAACTACATATAGTTCTAAAAAAACCTAGACGATATATCCTACCTAGCCTAGCGATATATCGCTTGTGTAAAGCGACTCACCGTCCAATGACTCAAGCGTCCGCTGTCGTTCGGTGGTGGCTTCAGTCTCTGTAATTTTAAAAAAATACTTTAATCATCATCATCATCAAAAAAAACAGGACGGAGAGGCCCCTGGACGTAGGCCTCCCCCAAATAATATCTGTGCCCAAACGAAATAGTACTTAAATAGTGTGACGTGCGCGGCTAGCTAATTACGGTACGGTGTGTGATTTTGCAAATAGTGTTAATTAAACTTCATTATTTTATCCCGAACCCTAGCTCGTCAACCTTTCGTCAAGGGTGGGCATACAATAGGGAGATCAGTGGCGTCTCGACTCCGGGTTTCGAAGGGAGATACGAAGCGATCAGCTGCATAACTTACCATTGGCAACTCTGAGGGACTCGACGGACTTGGCCGCCTCGCGGTCCTTGAGCGCATCCTCCATCATGATCCGGATGTCGTGATGCTTGCGTTCCGCGGCCAGCGCGTGCGGCGTCTTGCGGAACTTGGACAGCGCCAGCGGATCCGCGCCACGCGCCAGCAGCGCCCGCGCCACCGCGCCGTGGCCCCGCTCCGCCGCCCAGTGCAGCGGCGTCATGTGCAGCATGTCCCTGCACCGACCAACAACAACAACAACAACAACCTCGCTGCATCATCGTGCCGGGGGGGAGGCGGGGAGCGGGGAGCGGGGAGCGGGGACTCCGCTGGTACTGACCGGCAGTCCACGGCGGCGTGGTTGGCAAGCAGCAGCTCCGCCACGGCGCCGTGCCCCGCGTGCGCCGCGAGGTGCAGCGGCGTCCGGTCCACCTGCCGACACAACGCACGCTCAGAGCGGGGACACGAGAGACGGGGAGCACGGGGACACGGGTACACGCTCACCTTGGTGCGGCAGTCGCGCGAGACGCCGGCGCGCAGCAGCACGGCGCAGGTCTGCACGTGACCGTTGCCCGCAGCCACGTGCAGCGCGGAGGTGCCGAGCTGGAACATACGGATGACTCCATTACTTGCGGAGTGCCGCCATGCCGGAACAGCTTACACGCGCAGGTGCGATCGAAGCACACCAGGAACATGACTGCCTGTCGAAGCATAAACGGATGCAAGGCAGCAAACAATTTGCGAAGTGAGCCCCATTCGTTACAAGCGATCGATGTAAAGTTCACATCGATCACATTGTGAACTTCTGTGAACATGCCCGAGGCGATACAGCAACGGAGCAACCCTATTCATTGAAAACACGAAGATCCTTCACATCTTACCAAGGTAAACGCTAAATTTTTGAACTAAAAATTACAAAACGTTTTAAATTTACAACCTAACATACTCATTCTCATTTGTTTACAATATGGATAAACATTGGCAGCCCTTTTGTTATTCTAGATCGTAACCATGATGATATTTGTATCGTTGAATCCTGGCATCTCTCTCACCTAACCCAAACATACCTACTCCAAAACATCATCATAGTTTTTTTTACAATTAAAAAAAATGTAGGTAACAACTTTTAGACGAATGTGGAACGCTACCTTTCTGTCATAGACATTCTTTGACAAAATGTTTGACTTTGACATTCCCAAACTCATGGTGCCATTTGCCTTTTTTTTTTGTGCGCGTCACATCCTACCATCCTACATCCTAGGCGTTAGTCATGAGTAGCATTGTTTGAAAACGAGGATCGAGCGAGGGCCACAGTTTTACAACTGAGCAAGCACACTGTGGTACCACAATTGAGGCGAGGCAGCGAGGCAGTTTCTGAAAGTAGTTGAGTGAGGCAGTCTTGGGAACACAGTGTGCACTGTGCGTGTTGTGTGGTGTGGTGTGGTAATGGAATGGAGTGATATGTGCGAGCCAACACGATCTTTCCTCGCGGCTCGGCTCGCGCCTAGCACGATTGTGCAACTGTTTTGGTGTGCAGGGGCTCTAGGCAAATACCACTTTCTGTTGAGGTTAACGCCTGCGGAAAGATTGAATTGTATGGGAATGACATTAACTGCGGAAATGTCACGTGACAGCTGCCAAGTTTTACCTTGACAAATTTGCGTTAGCGTCAAAGGAAAAGTAAGCGTGAGGTATTTGTCTAGCCCCTCTGGTGTGCTAACTCGTCCAAACGAAAAGAGTGAGGCCTCGTTTCGAGAAAGTGTGTATTTACAATTGTGGTGCCACACGTGCTGAGGACCACCACTAGTCCGTACAAAATGTTGTTAATTACACAATTTAAAAGATGAAAATTTATATTGAAATTCATGATCAGACCTTTTCGATAACCAGTAAAATCGACACATAACTATCTGCACCTAAGGTTAAAGCGTACTAAGATCATTTAACTTAGCAAAATGATATGACTTTTTCAACCTACTTTTGCTAAGGTTTCTGAATTTATAGTAATGGAACCCTAAAATGCATAACTAACTTACATAACATATTGTATTATGTTATCTGTGACGTAACTAAGAATTTTGTTTTGATTTTTGTAAGAGCATGTTTAATTATGTAAATAGAAGTGAATGTGTTTATTTCAGTTACAAAAACGGCATTCTTTATTTTCTAGCCTTTTCTAGCGTGTTACCTACTGTTCTCGTTGTGTCGCTCGTTGACATGTCCTAAAAATACCTACTCTCGGCAGGGCGCCGGCTAGAGAAATCAGTCAAATGAAAATGTCAGAACTAGAAATCTTGTCATAGCATAATGCAGTTGAAGAAGAGCTTACTTCATATTATTTATACAAAGCAAAGCCTTCTCTGTGTGTAGTCAAATAATGTCCAAAAACTCAATCAAGATGAGTGTGAGTTAGTGTGGTTTACCAGCGGAAGAATTCCTTGTGTAAGAATGCAGGCTAAGAATTGCAGTGCAGAGTGTAGGCAGTAGGTACCCAATGAATGACGACCGCAGTAGGCGAAAGTCCGCCTGTGACGCAGAAGGTTGCGAGTTCGATTCCTGTCACGAGACAAATGTTTGTAAGGTCTGCAAATATTTGTCTCAGGTCTGGGTGTTTTTCTATGTATAATATGTATGTATTTACAAAAAAAAAAAAGTGTTGCTGTGTGAAAAATTTCCAGCATTATTTATTGAAGATACATTGAAAAGATAACTACTTGAAACACATTAAAAACTTATCATCATTCACCGAGTCAATTCTGAAAAATGGTACTATTTTATTAATATCCTGGGCATTATTTGACTGTTGAACTTAAGCAGTTTCATACATTACAGACACACATTCACTCATCTAGTTTTTTGTTAGATAAGTTGCAACAGTAGGTAGGAATGTCATTTGAAAATAATTGTATGGAATTTTGAAAACTTCAACCTCAACTGTTTCTTACCAAGGCCACAACCACCCTGTTCAGACTTTATTGCTAGATTGGCTACCTAATTATACTGGATCTTCCGGGTCACCACTCCAAAACCTTTATCACATATCGAAGGTTTAAAAGTTCATCATATTGAGTTATGTCATCAGCATGACAGCACTTAATATAAATAAATAAATAATACTGAACATTCATATTGTAAAAACGGGAATTTTCACGTTCTGTACTATCGGTGAAGGCACCGACTAAGTTTCAACTCATTCCGAGAGTCTTTTAGGAGTTTTAGGGTGAGCGGTTGCGACTTTCTCCTTCCGCGTCGCGCCGTGCACTACCAACACGATAGTGCAGTACGTGAAAATCCCCGTTTTTACAATATGAATAGTCAAGTTCAAGATAGTTTTTGGAATAAAAATGCTGAACATATTTTACACAGCATTATCTAGCCCCAAACTAAGCAAAGCTTGTATTATGGGAACTGCATGACTAAACTACAAAAATATTTTTTTTTGTAATTACAAAAAAACACTTAGACCTGAGACAAATATTTACAGATCACACAAACATTTTTCCCGCGGCGGGAATGGAATCCGCAATCTTCTGATTTTGCTTTCGCCCACTACGCCACAGAGGTTGTATTATAAGACTATCGTGAGAAGTAGATAGGTCAGTATAGTAAGGTGTCTATATGATTTGGTGTAGGTAAGTTAAGATACGGTACCCAGTCGGTGGTGAAGGGAGCACCCTTGGCCATGAGGTCAAGCACTGCCTGTGTATCCCCGAGTCGCGCCGCGAGCAGCAGACGCCGCCCGAGCTCCGCCGAGCCGCCCCCCGCGCCCCGGACCGCCACTCCGCCCCCACCCTCTCCCTGGAACACAGATAATATCCTGATTCTTCATATGGAATAAAAAACAAAGGAGATGCAGGAAGTTGTTCAATCAAACTGCCCCCAAATACCTCATCCTAAGTACATGCCTGCCTGCAAATCAGATTTGGCCCACTGATTACCTATACAAAAAAGTCTGGAAAGATTAGGGATTTTACCATTAATGCTAGCCAGTAAAATAAGCGCTATTGTTTTTTTTCCATTGCCATTTTATAAGTGTTTTAAGAAGGCTGATCAAGCTCACTTTAAAGATTGAGGCTAGCTTATGAAGACTTTTGAACAGTTGTTTAATTGAACACTGCTTTCTCTTTCTGATATGTGTCATTTCAAATTAAAAAAAAAACACTATTTGGCTGAACAACTGTTTATTTAATATAATTGTTTATCAGCCATGTAGTTCCCATAATAAAAGCTCTTCTTAGTTTGGCAGTTAGATAGATGGTGCTGTGTGAAAAAATTCCAGCATTATTATTTTTATGGTGGTTAGATAATCAGTTAAGTTGTATTGTTAGCCTGGTTTTTCTTAACCAACCTTTCAGGCAGGTACTAACCTAGCATCTACTATTTCTCTGATTCAATAATAGCTTCATATGAATCAAGGAACTCTGTAGGGTATAATAGCATAATTATCCAACTTCTAGTCCTATTTATCACTGTGAACTTAAGATAAAACTCTTTCAAATTGACTCAATCTAAGCCTAAGGAAATGTCATAAGCAACATACATTGATGTCATAAGCAACAAATCAATAAATAGATAGGTACCTAAATAACTCTATTTTACTAACCGTTAGGACTGAAGTAGTTGTATGCTGCAGTTGTGGCACACTCATCATGTCAACGGGGCCGAGATCATCTGAACAATTCATCCCGATGAACTGAAATTATTTATTAAAAACAGCATTGAGGTTTTTGAAAGAATTAAATACTTTTTTAATTAAAAGAAATATATTCCAGTTTTAAAAAAATACTTGATTACCCATTTTTTTACATTAAGGTCTGCTGTAGTCTCTGGGTTATCAAGGTTTGTTAATAAAATTAGCTAATTATGAGTAGTTTGGCATAATAAGTACCTGCCTACTACCCATTTTTTTACATTCAGGTCTGCTGTAGTCTCTGGGTTATCAAGGTTTGTAAATAAAATTAGCTAATTATGAGTAGTTTGGCATAATAAGTACCTGCCTACTACCCATTTTTTTACATTAAGGTCTGCTGTAGTCTCTGGGTTATCAAGGTTTGTTAATAAAATTAGCTAATTATGAGTAGTTTGGCATAATAAGTACCTGCCTACTACCCATTTTTTTACATTCAGGTCTGCTGTAGTCTCTGGGTTATCAAGGTTTGTAAATAAAATTAGCTAATTATGAGTAGTTTGGCATAATAAGTACCTGCCTACTACCCATTTTTTTACATTAAGGTCTGCTGTAGTCTCTGGGTTATCAAGGTTTGTAAATAAAATTAGCTAATTATGAGTAGTTTGGCATAATAAGTACCTGCCTACTACCCATTTTTTTACATTAAGGTCTGCTGTAGTCTCTGGGTTATCAAGGTTTGTAAATAAAATTAGCTAATTATGAGTAGTTTGGCATAATAAGTACCTGCCTACTACCCATTTTTTTACATTAAGGTCTGCTGTAGTCTCTTGGTTATCAAGGTTTGTAAATAAAATTAGCTAATTATGAGTAGTTTGGCATAATAAGTACCTGCCTACCATAGGTAAATTGTAGTGGTTAGTTCCTCTATACCTATGTGGACAGAGTTGATAAATAAATATCTACCTAACCTACTGCATTTCTTTACAAAAAGGTATGTTCTTAATTAAGTAGGTAGGGTCATTTAGAAGGTACACGCAATTTTAAATTTGCATAATGCGTGCAGATAGATTTTCTTTTCGCGCTTTTCATAGAGGATCGAAAATAAATAACAGGATATGGATGTGTAGTTAGGCTAGTGCCAGCCATGCCATGACTCCGTCCGCCTCCGCCTATATCCGCCATAACTTACATTTCCTTTTCCTGTCCGAAACGGAAGTGATTCATTTCATGAAGTACTTTTTGTCTGAAAGCAACATTAGAATTCACTGAATCTTTAGAATACTGCACAAACGTTATTTTTCACAATGTTTTTAATATCTTCGTATTTTATGAAAACGTCAACAGATTAAACACTGTTTTGCACAAATTACACTAGCAACAGCATAGAATCTACCGCGAAAACCAAATGTCAAAGTCAAAATTTATTTATTGTGCAGAAAATTTCCTAGTTTTCTGTCAAAAAGTAAGAGTCAACGCTTCTTTTTTATTTAATAAAATTAATAATATACTTTTCATATTTAATTTAATTACATATTTCACGACAGTTATTTTTTTAGGTTAGAGTTGGATTTTGAGTGTTGCCTAAGTCTAGTTCTAATTTTTTTCAGTACATTACCTCCGTCTCCGACATTTAGTAATGTGACAGTTGACACTAGTATGAGTCAGTAGTACTTTGATAAATGAGCATTTATACGTTTTTTAAGGAACTTTCTTGCGTTACCTTTACTAATAATTTATGTGATAATTAGTAATATTTTATTACTTTATGCTATAATGAGCATTTACCAATCGACGAAAATGTAGTGCATTCAGGTTGAACCGACTCACACGAAGTCTTCTCTAGAGGTTTTTTTAAAAAGCTGGTAAATGAGTCACGCGATCACTACGATAAGTGAGCGCAGAGGAAGCGCTGCGCTCGCCCGCCGCCGCGCTGCCCGCGCCCTGATCATTCACTAACCCTAATTAATAACCTCACAAAAGTGGCTTTGAAAAACCCTGGTTTGGAATACTGGCTGTACATTCCATGGTTATGAATTGTCTGTCAGGCCGTGCATTCCTTTGTCGTACACTTGACGTCTTGTTATACTGTTATTTCAGTACATTGACAAAGTATTTCCAACAACGATTTCGAAATTTGGCTAAGTTGAGTATTTAATACCTTCAAAAAATGTGACGTTTTTTTTACTACTTTGAAGCACCTTTTTATTTTATCATCTAATTAGGTAGATAGTAGTCTTTAATTCGTTGATTTCTGTTCTCTCGGATTGTATTCTCGCCGCAGAAGCTGTAGATATCAAATATTGATTATTGACTGATCTCGTCCTGGCTACTTTGAACCAAATTTTATTGTAGTGGTTCTGGCTACCACAGGAGCCAAGAACACTCGCTTCAACGGACACTTATTACAGGAATTTAAAGGAATTATTTACAGGAATTACCTTACTTGTAGGTGTAATAGGGCCCGTATTCTTATCCTCGAGATAACATTTACGCTGATTTTCTTCCCCTCACCTGAACATGCTAGATTTGACTGAAATTGGTAACACTGCACAAACAGATGACCAAAACAGAAGGATGCTAGAAAGTGATTGGTTTATTATTAAAATAACTTATTTCATTTTGGTACCGTTTTCCAGGAGCTAATAAAATAAATAAACGTTTCTTACTGGTTAATTAAATTTATAACTAGCAGAGAGAGCCACGGCCGCCCTCGGCCTCGGACCCAGCGCGTGGCATCGTCCACCGGCCGACGGGCGCCAGCCACGCTACTACTCCGTTTTCGCTTGGCGTTCTTTCTGGTTTTTTATTTGCTCGGCTCCAAGGGTCGTATAGTGCCTTTTTATCTACCGTAGGAAGGTACAGATATTCCATTTGGAGCCAGACATAATTGTAAATAAGAGATAAGTAGTTATTATGATGTTGATTAGTATAAGTAACTAGAATATCTTACTTTAATATTTTATTCTTATTTTTGTTTAAATGCTCAAATAAAGATTTCTTTCTTTCTTTCTTTCTTTCTAAATTAAAAAAAAGTAATGTGAATGCGGCCATATTGTTATTGGGCCATGTTTTTCCGTTCACAATGTGAACAATCCTTTTATATCCTTCTACTCGATTCAAAAGTTAACCCAGCTTAAACAATGTTATTTACTTCCATGATACGATTTTCATGGGAGCGCTCTTGAGATGAAATTCTATAAGACATTAAAAAAACGACTTCAAATAGCGGGAAATTGATAAAAATCCTTATTGACGAACTCTGTGGCACAGTGGGCGAAGGCCCGCCTGTGACGTAGAAGATTGCGGGTTCGATTCGACAAATGTTTGTATGATTTGCAAATATTTGTCTCCGAGTCTGGGTGTTTTCTATGGATAATACCTATTTATATAATTACAAAAAAAAGTATAGGTACATGTATATATCAGTCATGTAGTTCCTGGCTCAAGCACTGCTTCATTTGTACCTAGATGATGCTGTGTGAAAAATGCCCAACATTGTAACTATTATAAAAAATAATGTATCAAATACAACAAAAGAATCATCAAAATCCGTTAACACTTGGCGAAGATGACAAACACACACGATAAAAATAAATAAAACCGAAATTAGAACTTCCTCCTTTTTTAAAGTCGGTTAAAAAGCAGTCGCTGAAAGAAGAACACCTCATGTAAGTGACATGTAACTGGTGTATAGTAAAAAGTACCCGACTGCGAATAAACGGGAAGGGCTATGTCAATTTGTAAAAGTTTCACGAATCGTTTCTGTAATATGTTATTAAAATGCGAACAAAAATGTTAAAAAAATTGTTGTTGTAAAGCTGGTTATATTTATATAAATGTTTCTTTCTTCCTCCCTTTCTAGGTCGGTTAATAATTAATCGTTTTGAGGAAGGAAGTAGGTAGGTACCTACCTACAAATCGTTGTCGTCGTAGATATATAAAAATGTATATCTTCACTACTCATAGCTTGTGCACCTGTTCTGCTGATTAGTAATAGTATTCTGCCATAGTTCCAAATATATAATATAAAGAAAACTAAACTTGTAATTTAAAAATTATTTATTCAACTACAATGCAAAAAAAAAACTATTCAAACGTGCAAATCAAACAGTTGGGAAAGATAAGTATCTTTTTATTCTATAATATATGTGCTGCTGTATTTTATTGGGTATGAATTATCTTATTGAAATCAATACATCACTGAAAATACACTATAAGATGACTTCACTATCTGAAAACAAATAAAATTTAAGCTAGAATTCCGTACGTATTGGGGTTCACACTTTAAACGTGGGTATTTATTTTCATTGCTATGTCTCATAACCGTGTCGGCTTGTTTCGACTCATTTTAAAAGTCTTCAAGAGTTCTGTCACAGAATAATCTGTAATACTAACGGGACAACAATAAGAGCTCATCAATTCATGCTCTCCATCATCAATAACTCTCACGATAAGAGAAACTGGAACACTGCTGTCAATAACCTAGATTTTCAGTCCCTCTCTGCTATTTCAAGGAACTGGGCTGGTTGGAATCACACAATATGTGGGACGACAGGACAGACTTAAGTGCCACAACTTAGAATTAGAATTAGATAGTGTATTAAAATGTTCTTGTTCAACTCATATAGGAGAAAGGTACTTACCGATACATAAGTTTGGTATGAGATTTCTACACAGCCCAACGCCATAAACACCACCGGTTTCTGTAAACGTATTGAGAGTAAGTACGAGACTTATAAAAAAGATTCACGTATCCTACTAATATAATAAATGCAAAAGTCTGTGTGTGTGCGTGTGTGTGTTCTGTGAATATTTGTTACAACGTATCTCCGTAACTACTAAACCGATTTTGATGAAATTTGGAATGTAGATAGTTTAGGATTTGGAATAACACATAGGCTTATCAATTTTTTTGAAAATCGACCCCTAAAGGAGTTAAATAGGGCGGTAAAGTTCTATGAAAAAAAATATTGTTTGATTCGCTCAAAACTCTGTACAAACAAACTTTAAAGTAAATAATGAAACACGTATTTTTTCAAAACTACCCTTTGGGGGTGCGCAATTGAGTTCTAAACTTTGTATAAATTGTAATCCTTGGTTCGATTCAATCAAAAGTTGGTGGACATAGTTTGAAGCCTGGAGACGGTCATATGATACCACGCGGGCGAAGCCGCGGGCAACAACTAGTATAAAATAAATGAATGACATAAATTGTCATTTTATCTTTACGGTGTTTATTATAGAATAGGTACATACTTTAAGTATATCCTGTTTATTTTATAACATTCTTTAGAACTCCACTGAGGTCCTATGACGAGCTCTGTGGCGCAGTTTGCGGTTTTCGAGGGCCAAAAGTAAGCGATAGGTATTTGTCTTATTAGGGTCTAGAAAAATACCACTTTCTGTCGTTAACGCCTGCGTAAACATTAATTTGTATGGGAATGACATTAGCTGTGGAAATGTCAGGTGACAGCTGCCAAGTTTTACCTTGACAAATTTGCGTTAGCGTGAAAGCGTAGCGTAAAAGAAAGCGTGAGGTATTTGCCTAGCCCCCCTGCCCTGGGGCCTTGTATTGTATACGCCAATGTTCTATGATCGTAGGCCGTAGCGTAGCGCGTTGAAGTCTATGCGAAATCGATATTATAATATCGTACATACGTAGACCTCTCACATCTACGAAGTTCGTCTAAAAACAGCGGAGTTCCAAAATAGACTTATGTATCTACATAACATAATAAAAAGCTGCTGTTAGCGATAAGGCCGCCCATTATCACCACAACCTAGTTTTAAGATCTTTATAAAGTGTTTTTTAATCCTGGAGTATGCAATAAAGAGTTATCTATCTATCTAAAAAATTTAATTGCTAAAAAAATATAATTTAAATATTATAAAGAAAGAGAAGTGTTAACTAATAATTAAAATGTCATTGCTGACTGTTTACATGATCTTTCGGATTGGTTTTATTTATTCATTATATATGTGAGCACGTGATTATTACGGAAAGAACCCTTTCCGATGGGTTAGATTAGACGATAATGTGTACCCATCCGTTAATCTCTAGTATTTTGTTACCTTGTGTCAGAGCTAACTCCAATAACTTTGTATTTAGCTGTGCTTGTGACAAAGCTAACGCCAATCACTTTGTATTTACCTGTGCTTGTGTCAGAGGTAACGCCAATAACTTTGTATTTACCTGTGATTGTGACAGAGCTAACGCCAATCACTTTGTATTTACCTGTGCTTGTGACAGAGCTAACGCCAATCACTTTGTATTTACCTGTGCTTGTGACAGAGCTAACGCCAATCACTTTGTATTTACCTTTGCTTGTGACAGAGCTAACGCCAATCACTTTGTATTTACCTGTGCTTGTGACAGAGCTAACGCCAATCACTTTGTATTTACCTGTGCTTGTGACAGAGCTAACGCCAATCACTTTGTATTTACCTGTGCTTGTGACAGAGCTAACGCCAATCACTTTGTATTTACCTGTGCTTGTGACAGAGCTAACGCCAATCACTTTGTATTTACCTGTGCTTGTGACAGAGCTAACGCCAATCACTTTGTATTTACCTGTACTTGTGTCAGGGCTAACGCCAATAACATTGTATTTACCTGTGCTTGTGTCAGAGCTAACGCCAAAAACTTTGTATTTACCTCTGCTTGTGTCAAAGCTAACGCCAATAACTTTCTGATGCGAGCAGACGACCTTCCCGAGCAGCAGTGCCAACCGCATCCGTACATCGCTGCAGGGAGATACGAAGCCTGGAAACGCAACATCATCATGCTCAACTTCCACTGCTGAAAGTCAAAGTCAACAAACAAATGATCTAGCTATACATAAATGAAAATGAAATCACTTGAGAACGGCTAAAATGATCTGGCTATTTTTTTTACAATGTTCGTCCAAATAAGGTTTTAAGGAATGAAAAATTTGAAAAATTGCCCGGAATATTATAAAAAACGCTGTTTCTTTCTCCCATACAAAAATCTTGGCTGTCTAAGGTAATGGTTACTTCCTCTATGGTTGTCGCATTGGCATTTGATTTTGTTACATTCAAGAACTGAACAACGTGTGTTTGGTGAGTTAGTTAATAAATACACAATAAATACACAAATAAATAAACAGCCATCACACACAATGACCTCGATTCTGTAGTACACTAACTAAATTAAATTTAAACTGTCGCTCTCCTTTACTGATAGTGCAAGCAAGAAAAAGATAGCTACAATTTTAGTACTGTCAAATTAGTCAGATTTATGTTTTCCATACAAATTTAGTCGTGATTTCAAAACATGCTGACTATAAACACGAAGAAAAGCGGCACGTAAACTGATTTAACACCAGCACACAGCTGTAAAATTCTTGCCATCTCTTTCTTGCGTACACTATCAGTAAAAGAGAGCGACAATTTAAATTTAGTTTTGTTAGTATACTACAGAATCGAGGCCAATAGAGCCCTAACTAGTATCAGGAACAACGAGTACCGTGGTAACGCCCAGACCCGGAACTAATATCTGCAGAACATGCAAACATGTGTTCTGCATTCATTAAAATAACAAGGGTCATTAATAATTAACTTACAAACAAAGGTAACAAAGTAAACAAAAGTAAACAAAGGTAGGTAGGTTCTGTTTTTAGGGTTCCGTAACTCAAAAGGAAAAACGGAAGCCTTATCACTTCGTTGTCCGTCCGTCTGTCTGTCTATCTGTCAAGACTCTTTTTCTCAGGAACATGTGGAGGTATCAAGTTAAAATTAATATCAAATAAGTAGATCTACGGTTCCTTGGAGCTTCTAAATTGAAGCTTCTAAGTCACAACGCAATAAAACAATACGGCCATTTACGGGACATATATTGGGGCAGTGGGCGAAGGCCGCATGAGACGCAGGAAGTAGCGGGTTCGATTCCCACTGCGGGACAAATGTTTATATGATCTGCAAATATTTGTCTCAGGTCTGGGTGTTTTCTATGTAAAATATGTATGTATTTTTATTTCATGGTTTAAAATTATTATTCTACTTTTATCGCTGACTGTACCAACTGTGTTAAAAAGTAGTGCAGCCCTGAATTACCTCGACCGTGACGTCTCCGGCATTCCACATGAGGAACCCCGTGCTGATCATTGTTCCACATGCCGTGGACATCACGGCAGCCATGTTCACTAGAGTTCGCTCTGATGTCTGAAAAATAACAAAACGGATGAAACAAAGGTACATTTTATACCAGCTTCCAAACAACGCTCTTCCCCCCTAATCTGTATCTGAAAGTCTCTCAGAGACGAACATTTTAAAAGTGCTCATAATTACTATCAATATGTCCACAGAATACGGGCATATGATGATCTTTTGAGTTGTCAAACGTTCGCTACCGACTGCCTTTCAGATAAGTATATAATAGGGGGGCTGGGTAGCACGATAAGCATTCCGTATACTTACTTGATCATACAAATTTACGTTGCATGGACCCTACAGTAAGTAAAATAAATATAATGAATAATGCTGGTAATTTTTTACACAGCATCATCTAGCCCCAAACTAACCAGAGCTTGCCCTATGGGAACTACATGACTGAGATACTACTTATATACTTATTTTTGTAAATACATACATATTATAAATAAAAAACACCCAGACCCGGTACAAATATTTGCAGATCATATAAACATTTGTCCCGCGGCGGGAATCGAACCCGCAACCTTCTGCGTCTTAGGTGGGCCTAGGCCCACTGCGCGACAAAGGTCTTCAATAGCCGTGTTGGTCTGGTGGACTCTCAAATTCCGATCCGGACGTCGTGGGTTCAAACCCGTTACATCAATGATTTTTTGGGGTGTGTGTTTCATGGGTAATACCTACAACCCCAAAACCCGTCCAAAAAGTATTGATATTCACCATCATTTGAGACATGACGGACACCAGCTCTGCTATCGTCATGATTAGTTGAGCGCTGAATATTATACTGTATATCTTCTGACATTCTTGGGTGCACCTAAAAAATCATCACCTTAGTTTACACAATAGTTGGAAGCCCTACCTAATGGCAGGAGCTAGATGTACGGGTCTCGATTAAGCTACTAGACTTAAGTCCGACTTAAGTACAAAGAAGCTAGCTTAGATAAAAATAATGGAGTATCTCTTTTTTTTTATAGAAATCTGATATATGTAAAACATTTATTCGACACGACAGAATAAAAAACAAATAAGATAGGTAAACCTATAAGGTATAGGATGAAACGAAAAACAACCATTAATACAGCAAATTAAAAGAGCCTACATAAAATTTTTACAGAACTGTTGCAGAAGTGCATGCGTGGGGAGGGCACTTCACGTAGACTAGAAGGATCCAGCCAGCTCAGCATATTTGCTAAGTAGGTTACCTACCTCTTCCACCGCACCGCTCGTCATCTCGGCAAGAGATTCATCCTCACACTCTACTAGATCCTGGGCGGTCGCGTACCATGCGTTTTCAGAGGATTATCCTCCCGCGAACACCAGGTTATGGAATACAGTATGAGGTTCTTCAAAAAGGGTGTTTTATAATTATTTAAGGCTCTGGTGTTGCAAATGTCCATAAGCTACGGTAACGGCTTACTAAAAAGTGGGCCATTATTCTTGTTTGCCACCATAAAGGTTTAAAAATTACTTAGCGCTGATATTCTGCTGGCCCTAATCAGTCACAGACGTCTATCTGCCACTAAGACATGCCTAAATTTTTGCCTAAGCTTAGTGCCGACAACGGGTATACGAACAAGCCAGCTCTTACCACACTGAAACAACATGCAGCTTGATTCCAATCTTCAACGCAGACTCATATTCTTTTTCCATCTCTGAATGCTGTCCTGATTTATGAAAAATACTCTCCAGTTTTACGAAGTACGTTGTTAGATTCTTGTACTGGGAACTGAGGCAGATAAACATCGAGAGGATTAGGATGTAGGAACCAGATACTCTACTGAAATATATCCACCAGATGAAGTAGAAAATGACGCGGGCAGTGTGGGCACCATTTGATTTGTCTTCCACGTCTGGCCAAGCTGTGATCACTGTTGTAAATGGAGCCCCTGTAATGGAAATACTGTCTTTGAGTCGTCTGCCATACAGTAAAAACACTGTATGTGTGTGTGCGTGTATGAAATATACTCGTCAACGTCTTGTTTTTGAAACAGTAAATGCTTTGACAGATTTTTCTATACAGAAATTAGTTTTTCATCCGTTTACGACTGCAAGAACCCAAGTAAGTGGGAATAATGTGTAGGTCCTGCATGGTACTAAACCCCACCTGTCCTGATGTACTGAATAAGAGCATTCGCTCCGTAGAACACGATACAGAGCCCGCAGCTGGTCACATAGGCCGTCAGGTAGAACTTCAGCTTACTTATCATCTCCTTCTCCACCTCCTTATCATTATGAACTTGCTTAAGCACCACTACCAACTGGTATAATACGTCTCGTACATTATTCTTGTAATATATCAAGTTCATCACATAAATGTACAGAATCGCATGTGATATGCCGAACACCAAGCGATCAGCCGCTTGCTTAGGAGAGAGATTGTTCTGCGTAAAAAACGATAACACCTCTGATGCCATGAATGATAACATGATGATTTCGATAAAGACCGTGAAATAGTTGAAGATCTTTACAAATTTTTCGGAAAGATTTACATTCTGTATCCAGAAATCGGTCAGGCCGCAAAAATAGAGCACTGTGTTTAGTTTTTGGAATAGTTTCATGGTATCGTTGGAGTAAGGTTCGCTGGAAAACGTCGCCATGTCTGAATAATAAATAAGATTTAAACGAAAGTATGTAATTTTAAATAGAAGTGCAAAGGTTGGTGGGGTGCCTAATTGGTGACCTGCCAAGCTTATGGATTAAATAATAATTGCTGCAAAGACAGAGTGGAATTTTAGCGAGTAAGTAGGTAGGTACCTATTTTGGGATTGGTCAGATGACCGACAGTGGACTTCACAGGACGATGATAATGAAAGCTCGAGTATTTACTCTCTAGAGAGTAAAAAAGTCCACTGTCGGACAAATGCCACTTCTTCAAAAAAAAAAAATGCTGGACATTTTTCACACAGCATCATCTAGCCCCAAACTAAGAAGAGCTTGTATTATGGGAACTACATGACTGATATACTACTTAAATACTTTTTTTTTGTAAATACATACATATTATACATAGGAAAACACCCAGACCCGAGACAAATATTTGCAGAACTTACAAACATTTGTCCCGTGACAGGAATCGAACCCGCAACCTTCTGCGTCTCAGGCGGACCTTCGCCCAATGCGCCATAGAGGTCGTCAAAGAGTACTATCATGACCTTATAAACACGGTCTTGAGCCACCTCCGTCCATAAGTAGTAGTACCATGAGGTAATCATAACTTCCATTTGAAATCAAAAAGGTTGACTCTAAATAACGCTTCAAACTTGCAAGTGATCGCAAGTTTGAAGCGTTATTTAGAGTCTTAGAGGGTGCCATCAGTAGATACTTGTATTATGGTGGCGCCTCACATGGGCTTATGACTTGGTTCCAACGCTGGCTACGAATAGAATGGCCAATAATTGCAACCAAGATTGCGGCCTCATATGGGCTCCAATATAAACAACAACATGGGCAAACACTCATGCCAAGAGCATTGGAAGGCTGGACGTTCGAGCAGGTATCATTTATTCATCAAATTTATTGCTAGCAAGTCATGTCGGAAGGGACACTTTTCGCTCTGGCTACTTACGCCCACGCATTGAGCACATATTATTATTATTTAATTAGTCAAAGGAAAAAGAAGCCAAGGAAAAGGCGATAAAAATGCGGAGAAAACATATCGCAGCACGTCCAGCACTCACATCGGCAGAGCGCGTACTGATGCAACCAATGTGTGGATCGAGAAGTGACGTTGGACCCAAGTTGCCCGCCCGCCTACACACTTGACTCCCCTCGCCTTTGAACTTGTACAAAAAACCGACACAAGTCGGGTTGACATTGGCTATTGGACGCAATGTTCCGTTTTTATCCAATAATGTTCCAAGATCGATCCTCACATTGGTGTGTTGGATCCAACAGTATAACTTGGAGCCAACATAGCCCATGTAAGGCGCCGGCGTTATAATATCTATGCCATCAGTCTGGATCCCAGATTTGTCCTAGTTTAGAGCGCGTCCGAGGAGCGTCCCGGGCGGAAATCCATCGAAATTCATTGTTTATTTTTTGTGTTTAGAATAAATTTTTTAGAAATTGTAGCACGCCAGCTCTCGACCAAATTGGGTTGGCTAGGCTGTTAGAAAATGCTTAAGAATTAGGTCCGCTTTTTGTTACTTTTGTACGTATTGTAATATGTTAATACCTAAATAAATATATTTATAGGTCAACTATATTCGTTCAGTTATGATTCAGACTTTGAATTCGACTCTGTTCCCTAAAGCTAGCTAGGTATCTCCAGCTAGGTTACCTGATAATTAGTAAGTAGGTGTGCTCACGAAATGATAACAAGGTACCGAGCTATCAATTTGTGACTTACTTAGGTATTAAGTACTCATGAATTATGTGAAAATCAAGGGTAGTTTCGTGCATAATAATCATCCTGCTTTTCCTCATAAGTAACTACCTACTTTTGTGCCAGTTTATTATTTTTTAGTAGATTATGGATACTTGGCGCCGGCCCTTAAAGCGAGAAGAGCGATTGCTCTAGGCACCACGCGCCAGTTGACAAGGGGCGCCAAAATGCAAAATGGGAAAAACAATTTCAAGCGATTTTTGCACTTACAATACTAACATAGGTAAAAGATTTTATTATTTAGTGACTGATTAAAATTAACACCCACATAGATACTAATTTAGCGGAATTTAATATTAGCGGAAGAAACTTTGTCTCTAAAATTACCCTACTAATAATAAGAGGTACCTGCAATAAGTCCGTGATTTTTCGTATTTTCCGCCCCTTTTGTGAATACCTATACTATGGTTTTCATGGCCAACAACCATCTTTCAATGGATTACTTACTATCAAAGTTTAAATAAATTCCATCTATAAGGAGCTTTCGACAAAAGAAAAGCAAGCGATTTTTCAAGAAAATTGAAAAGATTGAATTTCGTACCTATGGTTGTTAAACATATTTATTCGCAAAAAAAAAGACTATTACGCTAACCAAATATAAGCTCAATCAATAATAAAAAACCGACCAAGTACGTGTCAGACCACGCGCAATGTAGGGTTCCGTAGTTGCCCAGAAACTTATATTAGGTACTACATGTTTTACACAAATAACAAATTAAACTAAGTACCTAATTTTCATGGAATTTGTACGAAATTTTCCTCTTTACTTCTAGATATAATGTTACAAGAAGTTGTTAGCCGACCGAGATTGTAGAAACCATAGGCATATCTAATAATTAATCAGCGGGAAGAGATTTGGTCCAAATGAAGAAATCACGGCTTAAACATAGGTAGGTATGCCTATTTTGAAGACTTTTACTACAATACTATTTTTTTAAAAGCATTGAAACACTTCTGAAACTCTGAGCAAAGTGCATAGCGTTCAAGAAAGAGTACCTATGTCGTATAATTTTTAACAAAAACCGACTTCAACAATTCAGTTCATCACACCGAAGATCATCGTCAGATCATCACCATTTTTTATGGGACCACCTTGTTAAATATCCCCTTTCCAACAAAAAAAATAAAATTTGAATTAATAATAATAGGTGTCTGTTAAAAATAAAACAGTTTTTTATTAAAATCCATTTTTTTGTGTAAAAAGTCACGGGCTTATAGATTGACAGATTGAGGCATGGTAAAAAAATAACAAGACGCACTGAGAACGCCTGAAGGAACTATTGGTCAACGAAGGAGCTGATGAAGGGTAACCTTCCCATTGTACTAAAGCAAACGCAAACTCATAATGTGCATTGTGAACACCATGACCGAAATGACCGGCGGAAATGGGGGGTCTTTGAACAACTATGGAAAGAAATAGGTGGTAAGTCGGTGAGTAGTGGAATCAGGATCAAACACTCTTTAATCTGTCGTGGAACCAACCACTACGTTCATAGAGGAAATAATCACTAGGTACTTGTGTTTATAATTTAACTAGCCTCTGCCCACAGCTTCGTTCGCGTGGTAGGTACCCGCGTAAAAGTAGCCTATGTGTTATTCTGATGTATAAGCTATATTACTGTTAATTTTCATCAAAATCCGTTCAGTAGGTTTTGCGTGACAGAGTAGCATCCATTCTCACAAACTTTTGTGTTTTTATTAGTAGTAGCATGGATAGAAATTAACTGAAAGGTGAAAGAAACAAAACCTGATTGTCACTCAATGTTTACTGCAGTCACTGCTTTGCTTGACTGACAGACTGTCGTGACATGGGTGTCGGGATTGTCCAACCATGGAAAACACAACCAAGGAAAGCACGACCTGGGAATTGGAAGCCATTTTGGCAGCCTTTTCCATGGTTGTGTTTTCCTAGTGTGTGCATTATTATGTACGGGCTGGAAAGCACAACTATTGAAAACACAATCTTGGAATTTGCGACCATAATATACACCAATTCCATGGTTGTGTTTTCCATGGTTGTGCATTCCATGGTTGTGTAATCATGGCACCCGTGTTTTCCTAGTGTGTGCATTATTTTGTACGGGCTGGAAAGCACAACCATGGAAAACACAACCTTGGAATTTGCGACCAAAATATACACCAATTCCATGGTTGTGTTTTCCATGGTTGTGCATTCCATGGTTGTGTAATCACGGCACCCGTAGACAAGACATGAACGCAGTCAGTCGTGAAATCGTGAATTTTACAAATAAATAGCGTCTATTTCCACAGTTTTCTCTTAATATATCTAGTAATTATCCAATAAACCTTTATTTCTACTCTAAATAAACAATCGAAAAAGTTTTATCTGAAACCCATCCAACTGCAATCGGCAAATTAAATTAACTGCGAGTAAGAGGATAGAACTTTTGTAAACAAAGGTTTGTCTTGGAACTCTCAATCCACTCACAAGTTAATCAAACCAGCGTATCTTTCTAACGCTCTTTCATCATTTAGCGGAAGTTATCAGAATGTTGAGAACGTACACTCGTAAGCGACAGGAAAACAAGTTGATTGAGGATGTGCTCGATTTATGCCGGCTGTGTCTAGCGCGATCTGAGGAGTCTGTACCTATCTTCGAGCGAGCGGACAACGTGTGCGCCGCTCTGCCTATGAGGATCATGATCTGTTTGGGGTATCAGGTGAGGAACTATTTGAACCTCTGACTGCTGAATGCTGAACGAAACTCAACTTATAATCGCAACCAGAGAACGATTACAAAATGACAGAAAAAAAAAGTTAAATCGTTGCGTGACACACTGACTAACAATAAACGCCCAGCCTTTACCTAGAGGCCTGGAACTTTGAGGGTATGTCCCTTTTGGTGTGTAGGGATGTTTTTGTTTAATATTAGGCTATATTTAGGTACTTTTAATTGTTTCAGATCACCCAAGAAAACTGCTTACCGAACACAATCTGTACAAACTGTCATGAGGAGTTAGAACAATATTACAAATTCAGGAAAAAATGTGAAGACTCGTACCTCAAACTTAAATCACACTTCAATGCCACTAAGTGTAAAGACAGGATTGATGAAGTACTGTCAGAACAGAAAATATATGATACAGAACATAAAGTTACTACTTGTGAACTGTATAGATCTACTAGTGAAAAATACAGGTCTACTAGTGAACCATGCAAGTCTACTAGTGAACCATACAGGTCTACTAGTGAACTTTGCAAGTCTACTAGTGAACCATACAGGTCTACTAGTGAACTATGCAAGTCTACTAGTGAACCATACAGGTCTACTAGTGAACTATCCAATTCTACTCGTGAACCAAGTGAGACTACTTGTGACCTATATGGGGCTACCGGAGAGCCAAACAAGTCCCAGCAAATACAAGAAGATGAGATTGAAAGATTGGTGATAGCAGATGTTTATAATAGTGATGAACATGAGAAACCATTCATGGCAAAGAGTGCCAAGCCTGAAACTGATGTAAATGTTGAGGAAACTACAGAAGTAAGTACCTAGATATAAGGATTGTATTAAGTAATCTGTGAGCTATGCCTACCCCTCCGTTGTACTTATAAGCATGAATTCATAGTCATGGGTTGAACAGTCCCCCAAAATCCATCATTCAGCATTTGCCTTATGGCTTGAATTTTTACTTAGCGCCTGAACAGTACCCTAGGGGAGCCCCTATTTGACTATGAATTCGGGCCACTGTGTGTGGTCATCTGTGCCAAATTTTTAATCTGGCCTTGTCAGGTTTATTATATACTCATAAAGAACATAGTTCACTTATAAAGCTTAAAAACGTTTTAATTTATTTATTTTGCAAATGAAGGTTTTTAGGTTTATGAATAATGATATTATACTGTTGGCGACTTATAACAATTTATGGACAATAACTTCCAGATCCAATACATTGAACAAACCAATGAAGCAAACCCCGATATATCAACATTCCTGAATGCTATCCTCGTGGAGTTGGGCATCCTGGTGAAGAATGATGGAGGCCTTGTGGTTCAAGACCAGGGGTTGACCAGCTTTGAGCTGGAGACAGGGGATGATGACCAGTTGGTGTTTGAGCTGGTCGAGGAAGACGAGGTGAGAAAATAAATTAAAAAGCTCCTAACACCTAAATAGTCCTGACCATACAATTTTGTGTCCAGGTTGGTATCAGGAAGTACTAGTAAGTACCATGGTACCACCCAGAACCAGGACAAATATCTGCCGAATATGCAAACATTCTTCCCCGCAGCTACTCGCCCGCCATGCCACCGAGATCGTTGTATAATTTTATTTTTATTTTAAGCTGACCGAGAGCCTCTGACATGGCTTAACATTAGTAATACTATGGATAGACATATTAATGTGCATAGAAGCACTCTCTTCTAAATGGCATTACTGGTCAAAGATCCATATTAAGTTAGTATTACATAAAATAAGGTACCTATAACTATGTAAGTAAATTAAATCAATTTTATATGAATAATATACTACCTACTTAATGCAACTATTTGGAGAGCAAGCTCATGAAACATGTGTGCAGGTCTTTAAGAACAATGGTCACAAGGCTGTTGGTACTGCGCAAGCAGCTTATCAGTGACGCGGTTCTTCGGCGCATGATCGCATAAAAGTCATCTGTGGACTTAGAAATCCATTTATATGATAAAAACTATAATTAGCATTATTTTTTGTACAGGCAGAAGAACCACCGATTGCGTTCGTTATGCCGGAACCCCATAGCAAATATCAAGCCATTTCCGAGAGCAAACTTATGAAGAAAGGAAAGACAGGTTCCGCTCGGAAAAAAATCGCAGTTCAGAAAACGTGAGTAAAATTATCCTATTGTTTTCTGGAGAATTGGGGCGCGTTAGATTATACAGTGTAGTCACGTTGCAGGTCGCGTTAGGTTATACGGTGTAGTCACGTTGCAGGTCGCGTTAGGTTATACGGTGTAGTCACGTTGCAGGTCGCGTTAGGTTATACGGTGTAGTCACGTTTCAGGGCGCGTTAGGTTATACGGTGTAGTCACGTTGCAGGGGCGCGTTAGGTTATACGGTGTAGTCACGTTGCAGGGGCGCGTTAGGTTATACGGTGTAGTCACGTTGCAGGGGCGCGTGGTGCGGCGTGTGCGGGCGTGCGTTCGCGTCGTGCAGCGCGGCGCGGCGACACGGCGCCGTGCACTCGGGCGCGAGGCCGCACGCCTGCCCCGACTGCGGACGGACGTTAGGTTATACGGTGTAGTCACGTTGCAGGGCGCGTTAGGTTATACGGTGTAGTCACGTTGCAGGGGCGCGTGGTGCGGCGTGTGCGGGCGTGCGTTCGCGTCGTGCAGCGCGGCGCGGCGACACGGCGCCGTGCACTCGGGCGCGAGGCCGCACGCCTGCCCCGACTGCGGACGGACGTTAGGTTATACGGTGTAGTCACGTTGCAGGGCGCGTTAGGTTATACGGTGTAGTCACGTTGCAGGGCGCGTTAGGTTATACGGTGTAGTCACGTTGCAGGGCGCGTTAGGTTATACGGTGTAGTCACGTTGCAGGGCGCGTTAGGTTATACGGTGTAGTCACGTTGCAGGGGCGCGTGGTGCGGCGTGTGCGGGCGTGCGTTCGCGTCGTGCAGCGCGGCGCGGCGACACGGCGCCGTGCACTCGGGCGCGAGGCCGCACGCCTGCCCCGACTGCGGACGGACGTTAGGTTATACGGTGTAGTCACGTTGCAGGGCGCGTTAGGTTATACGGTGTAGTCACGTTGCAGGGCGCGTTAGGTTATACGGTGTAGTCACGTTGCAGGGCGCGTTAGGTTATACGGTGTAGTCACGTTGCAGGGCGCGTTAGGTTATACGGTGTAGTCACGTTGCAGGGGCGCGTGGTGCGGCGTGTGCGGGCGTGCGTTCGCGTCGTGCAGCGCGGCGCGGCGACACGGCGCCGTGCACTCGGGCGCGAGGCCGCACGCCTGCCCCGACTGCGGACGGACGTTAGGTTATACGGTGTAGTCACGTTGCAGGGCGCGTTAGGTTATACGGTGTAGTCACGTTGCAGGGCGCGTTAGGTTATACGGTGTAGTCACGTTGCAGGGCGCGTTAGGTTATACGGTGTAGTCACGTTGCAGGGCGCGTTAGGTTATACGGTGTAGTCACGTTGCAGGGGCGCGTGGTGCGGCGTGTGCGGGCGTGCGTTCGCGTCGTGCAGCGCGGCGCGGCGACACGGCGCCGTGCACTCGGGCGCGAGGCCGCACGCCTGCCCCGACTGCGGACGGACGTTAGGTTATACGGTGTAGTCACGTTGCAGGGCGCGTTAGGTTATACGGTGTAGTCACGTTGCAGGGCGCGTTAGGTTATACGGTGTAGTCACGTTGCAGGGCGCGTTAGGTTATACGGTGTAGTCACGTTGCAGGGCGCGTTAGGTTATACGGTGTAGTCACGTTGCAGGGGCGCGTGGTGCGGCGTGTGCGGGCGTGCGTTCGCGTCGTGCAGCGCGGCGCGGCGACACGGCGCCGTGCACTCGGGCGCGAGGCCGCACGCCTGCCCCGACTGCGGACGGACGTTAGGTTATACGGTGTAGTCACGTTGCAGGGCGCGTTAGGTTATACGGTGTAGTCACGTTGCAGGGCGCGTTAGGTTATACGGTGTAGTCACGTTGCAGGGCGCGTTAGGTTATACGGTGTAGTCACGTTGCAGGGCGCGTTAGGTTATACGGTGTAGTCACGTTGCAGGGGCGCGTGGTGCGGCGTGTGCGGGCGTGCGTTCGCGTCGTGCAGCGCGGCGCGGCGACACGGCGCCGTGCACTCGGGCGCGAGGCCGCACGCCTGCCCCGACTGCGGACGGACGTTAGGTTATACGGTGTAGTCACGTTGCAGGGCGCGTTAGGTTATACGGTGTAGTCACGTTGCAGGGGCGCGTGGTGCGGCGTGTGCGGGCGTGCGTTCGCGTCGTGCAGCGCGGCGCGGCGACACGGCGCCGTGCACTCGGGCGCGAGGCCGCACGCCTGCCCCGACTGCGGACGGACGTTAGGTTATACGGTGTAGTCACGTTGCAGGGCGCGTTAGGTTATACGGTGTAGTCACGTTGCAGGGCGCGTTAGGTTATACGGTGTAGTCACGTTGCAGGGCGCGTTAGGTTATACGGTGTAGTCACGTTGCAGGGGCGCGTGGTGCGGCGTGTGCGGGCGTGCGTTCGCGTCGTGCAGCGCGGCGCGGCGACACGGCGCCGTGCACTCGGGCGCGAGGCCGCACGCCTGCCCCGACTGCGGACGGACGTTAGGTTATACGGTGTAGTCACGTTGCAGGGCGCGTTAGGTTATACGGTGTAGTCACGTTGCAGGGCGCGTTAGGTTATACGGTGTAGTCACGTTGCAGGGGCGCGTGGTGCGGCGTGTGCGGGCGTGCGTTCGCGTCGTGCAGCGCGGCGCGGCGACACGGCGCCGTGCACTCGGGCGCGAGGCCGCACGCCTGCCCCGACTGCGGACGGACGTTAGGTTATACGGTGTAGTCACGTTGCAGGGCGCGTTAGGTTATACGGTGTAGTCACGTTGCAGGGCGCGTTAGGTTATACGGTGTAGTCACGTTGCAGGGGCGCGTGGTGCGGCGTGTGCGGGCGTGCGTTCGCGTCGTGCAGCGCGGCGCGGCGACACGGCGCCGTGCACTCGGGCGCGAGGCCGCACGCCTGCCCCGACTGCGGACGGACGTTAGGTTATACGGTGTAGTCACGTTGCAGGGCGCGTTAGGTTATACGGTGTAGTCACGTTGCAGGGCGCGTTAGGTTATACGGTGTAGTCACGTTGCAGGGGCGCGTGGTGCGGCGTGTGCGGGCGTGCGTTCGCGTCGTGCAGCGCGGCGCGGCGACACGGCGCCGTGCACTCGGGCGCGAGGCCGCACGCCTGCCCCGACTGCGGACGGACGTTAGGTTATACGGTGTAGTCACGTTGCAGGGCGCGTTAGGTTATACGGTGTAGTCACGTTGCAGGGCGCGTTAGGTTATACGGTGTAGTCACGTTGCAGGGGCGCGTGGTGCGGCGTGTGCGGGCGTGCGTTCGCGTCGTGCAGCGCGGCGCGGCGACACGGCGCCGTGCACTCGGGCGCGAGGCCGCACGCCTGCCCCGACTGCGGACGGACGTTAGGTTATACGGTGTAGTCACGTTGCAGGGCGCGTTAGGTTATACGGTGTAGTCACGTTGCAGGGCGCGTTAGGTTATACGGTGTAGTCACGTTGCAGGGGCGCGTGGTGCGGCGTGTGCGGGCGTGCGTTCGCGTCGTGCAGCGCGGCGCGGCGACACGGCGCCGTGCACTCGGGCGCGAGGCCGCACGCCTGCCCCGACTGCGGACGGACGTTAGGTTATACGGTGTAGTCACGTTGCAGGGCGCGTTAGGTTATACGGTGTAGTCACGTTGCAGGGCGCGTTAGGTTATACGGTGTAGTCACGTTGCAGGGGCGCGTGGTGCGGCGTGTGCGGGCGTGCGTTCGCGTCGTGCAGCGCGGCGCGGCGACACGGCGCCGTGCACTCGGGCGCGAGGCCGCACGCCTGCCCCGACTGCGGACGGACGTTCGCACAGAAAGTCGTCATGGAGAGGCATCGTCTGCTGCACAGAGGTGCGTATCTGACGCCGTTCCACAGTTTACGTAACGTTCATACTTTCCTAGAAGCTAACACTTTTCTGCTTCGATGAGACCCGTTATTAACGCTTCCTATCTAGACGAAATGATAAACATCCTTTATCGCTCCATGTCGTCAGAGAGGCGCCCCCACCAGTGCGGGCAGTGCCCGAAGAGCTTCACGCAGCGCGGCGCACTCGAGGCGCACTCGCGCACTCACGCACCGCCCAACTCGCGCGCACTCACGCTGCACGCCTGCGCCCGCTGCGACCGCGTCTTCCTCTACGCCTCGGGTGAGTGACTCCCCGCTGCGACCGCGTCTTCCTCTACGCCTCGGGTGAGTGACTCCCCGCTGCGACCGCGTCTTCCTCTACGCCTCGGGTGAGTGACTCCCCGCTGCGACCGCGTCTTCCTCTACGCCTCGGGTGAGTGACTCCCCGCTGCGACCGCGTCTTCCTCTACGCCTCGGGTGAGTGACTCCCCGCTGCGACCGCGTCTTCCTCTACGCCTCGGGTGAGTGACTCCCCGCTGCGACCGCGTCTTCCTCTACGCCTCGGGTGAGTGAATCCCCGCTGCGACCGCGTCTTCCTCTACGCCTCGGGTGAGTGACTCCCCGCTGCGACCGCGTCTTCCTCTACGCCTCGGGTGAGTGGCTCCCCGCGGTGCCCGCTGCGACCGCGTCTTCCTCTACGCCTCGGGTGAGTGACTCCCCGCTGCGACCGCGTCTTCCTCTACGCCTCGGGTGAGTGACTCCCCGCTGCGACCGCGTCTTCCTCTACGCCTCGGGTGAGTGAATCCCCGCTGCGACCGCGTCTTCCTCTACGCCTCGGGTGAGTGACTCCCCGCTGCGACCGCGTCTTCCTCTACGCCTCGGGTGAGTGGCTCCCCGCGGTGCCCGCTGCGACCGCGTCTTCCTCTACGCCTCGGGTGAGTGACTCCCCGCTGCGACCGCGTCTTCCTCTACGCCTCGGGTGAGTGACTCCCCGCTGCGACCGCGTCTTCCTCTACGCCTCGGGTGAGTGACTCCCCGCTGCGACCGCGTCTTCCTCTACGCCTCGGGTGAGTGACTCCCCGCTGCGACCGCGTCTTCCTCTACGCCTCGGGTGAGTGACTCCCCGCTGCGACCGCGTCTTCCTCTACGCCTCGGGTGAGTGACTCCCCGCTGCGACCGCGTCTTCCTCTACGCCTCGGGTGAGTGACTCCCCGCTGCGACCGCGTCTTCCTCTACGCCTCGGGTGAGTGACTCCCCGCTGCGACCGCGTCTTCCTCTACGCCTCGGGTGAGTGAATCCCCGCTGCGACCGCGTCTTCCTCTACGCCTCGGGTGAGTGACTCCCCGCTGCGACCGCGTCTTCCTCTACGCCTCGGGTGAGTGGCTCCCCGCGGTGCCCGCTGCGACCGCGTCTTCCTCTACGCCTCGGGTGAGTGACTCCCCGCTGCGACCGCGTCTTCCTCTACGCCTCGGGTGAGTGACTCCCCGCTGCGACCGCGTCTTCCTCTACGCCTCGGGTGAGTGAATCCCCGCTGCGACCGC
Source organism: Perizoma flavofasciatum (assembly GCA_958496245.1). NCBI lineage: Eukaryota > Metazoa > Arthropoda > Insecta > Lepidoptera > Geometridae > Perizoma > Perizoma flavofasciatum. The sequence continues at coordinate 19,842,283 of OY292419.1, read as the reverse complement.
GTCTTCCTCTACGCCTCGGGTGAGTGACTCCCCGCTGCGACCGCGTCTTCCTCTACGCCTCGGGTGAGTGGCTCCCCGCGGTGCCCGCTGCGACCGCGTCTTCCTCTACGCCTCGGGTGAGTGACTCCCCGCTGCGACCGCGTCTTCCTCTACGCCTCGGGTGAGTGACTCCCCGCTGCGACCGCGTCTTCCTCTACGCCTCGGGTGAGTGACTCCCCGCTGCGACCGCGTCTTCCTCTACGCCTCGGGTGAGTGACTCCCCGCTGCGACCGCGTCTTCCTCTACGCCTCGGGTGAGTGACTCCCCGCTGCGACCGCGTCTTCCTCTACGCCTCGGGTGAGTGACTCCCCGCTGCGACCGCGTCTTCCTCTACGCCTCGGGTGAGTGACTCCCCGCTGCGACCGCGTCTTCCTCTACGCCTCGGGTGAGTGACTCCCCGCTGCGACCGCGTCTTCCTCTACGCCTCGGGTGAGTGACTCCCCGCTGCGACCGCGTCTTCCTCTACGCCTCGGGTGAGTGACTCCCCGCTGCGACCGCGTCTTCCTCTACGCCTCGGGTGAGTGAATCCCCGCTGCGACCGCGTCTTCCTCTACGCCTCGGGTGAGTGACTCCCCGCTGCGACCGCGTCTTCCTCTACGCCTCGGGTGAGTGGCTCCCCGCGGTGCCCGCTGCGACCGCGTCTTCCTCTACGCCTCGGGTGAGTGACTTCCCGCTGCGACCGCGTCTTCCTCTACGCCTCGGGTGAGTGACTCCCCGCGGCGCCCGCTGCGACCGCGTCTTCCTCTACGCCTCGGGTGAGTGACTCCCCGCTGCGACCGCGTCTTCCTCTACGCTTCGGGTGAGTGGCTCCCCGCGGTGCCCGCTGCGACCGCGTCTTCCTCTACGCCTCGGGTGAGTGACTCCCCGCTGCGACCGCGTCTTCCTCTACGCCTCGGGTGAGTGGCAGCTATAGCTGTATAGTATAATCACTGGGTAGTCTATTGTTCACTGTTGTCCCATGACATGTGTCAGCATAACCGACTTGGCTAAAGACCAGCATATGATGACAAGCATGTTAGCTTGGCGAGTGTTGTACGGATCCTATCTCGGTTCCTACTGAATAACTCTCGGTTAGTCCGTACGTACACAGCGAACTGGAATATGACTATGGATGGAAGCGTCAATATTCCTGGCCCCTGCAAGAACGGTCTCTTGCGTTACCTTAACAATAGCTCGCTTCTGCATTGCAAATGCTCGCCGCCAGTCGGCTTCGCGTGCCTTCAGCTTCGCCCCATATTGCAGTAGCGAGTGGACAGTAGCAAAGTAACAGGAGCGAACCACGTGTTCTGGCAAGAACCTCGACAGTCGATTAAGCGCGTAGCACACCTCCCACTAGTTTTCCACATTATCTATATGGGATACCCAGCCTGCTTAGCATGAAGACCCAACGGTTTTATCTACCGCTGAGAAGAAAAAAATATTTTGTCCCTCTCTTGTGTTTGACGGAATAGGTGGCAGAAATCGTTTAAACTTACAATTTTTTAATTCAGAACTTTTCACTAACTCTCACTTCGCCTAAGTGGTCCTGGAAAAAACCTCACCGGTATAATCTACAGGAGTAAATTCGTCTAGAATAGATTGCTTCTAAGTCAATCAATCAATTTATTTATTCATTTCACAAATGAGCAGTAATGAAAACTTAAATACCGTAATACATACATAGTCACGTCTGTTTACGAGGTACCTCTCCCTGTATAATGTAGATACAAAAATATATACACGGTTATTCTTCCAGGTCTCAGTCGGCACATGATGACACACAATGGTCGTATGTTCGCGTGCGGCACGTGCGACCGCCTCTTCAACGACCGCAGCTCCCTGCTGCGGCACGTGCGGAACGCCCATCCCCTCGGCTCCGCACGTGTGGCCGCCCCGATCAAGCTTACATCAGACTCTTCCAAACCTACTACACAGGAGCTGTCTTAAGGCGGCATATAAGCTATTTGTTGAATCCAACTCCGTCGTATCATCGGTTATTTCGTGGTCACCTGTCCCCTAATTACATTAACAAGATGGCAGTGGACGAGAATCATTTTGACAGGTTTAGCAATGTCCAAAACCTATTTAAAACTTGAAGAGGACAGGGGGTAGTTGTACAATTTTTTTCTATTGCCGAGGCTGGCATAAACTCTGAAGACTGAAATGGTGTTCTACAAGAGCCTAGTCTAGTTTAATTTTTAATGTTACTATAAGTACTTATGAGGTGCTTATCGAAAAGTATTTATCATGGTGATCGATCAAATGAAAAATGAATTTAATTTAATAAATAAAACACAATTATGTTATACTTAGACATTTTATTGGAAAATTCGTACTAGAATTGAAGGCAACTTGGTATTTTAAATTTTTGACAACATTGACCAGACATGCTATAGTATAGTTTATGTTAGTTATAGAATAGATAGAATAGTGGAGCCGCGATCTGCCCCGAGCGAGCCCGCGGCCGCGGCCGGCGTGCGTCTCATGGCACTAATGTATAAAACACTTTCATTACAATTATTCCAAATTATCCATTTTATCAAATAAATCAAACGCCACCGCTCTGTTACATATGGAATGCCTTTTACTCACTTAAAAATTAAATTATACAATTCCTACGAGCATACATTAAACTGCAGAGAAGGAAAACTCGAACACGGAACCTAGAGACAGGTCGATAGGTTACCTTCGACGTAATATCAGAAGTCACGCAACGCGCGAGGACACCGACCGGGATAATATGATCATTTACACTTGAACACTCGACTCGCTACATCTATTATATAAATGATTATAAAAATAAATACCCTCTCACCCCCTACGTCCGCAAGACTCCTCGTGTGAGCGACCGTAAGCTACCTGGACACCGTACGTCGCACAGACGTGTGACCGAGACGCTCTGCGCTCGGCACATATATATACAACCTCGAATCGCTAAAATAATTAACAAACTTTAATAACGTTTCTACCACAGATAAAATGGCAGACGTGTTAGAGCGGCCCGCATCACTCGCACGAACGCCCTCCGAACAATCTATAACATCATCCAATCGCTTATCATAATAATCATATATATATATCTCTGTGCCTACGTCGCGTCGGGGCGGGGTCGCTCCGTGTTGAAATATCCGACCGCATCATATACATGTTATAATATATAGCACATGGTCTAAAACAATATTACATTACTATTAAGTAATCATAATCGAACCTATTTACATCGAGTGGACGCGAGTCCCGAATCGCGCGATGCAACGAACGTATGGACGGCGCGCGTCGTTCTATGAAACACAGTCTTTACAGTATAAAAATATTGTGAACTAAAGTTCGTTACTATCAAATCGGCAGCTGCGTACACCCGTACCCGCAGCAATTAGATACTGTCCGTCAACAGTGCGGCAACCGCGAACGGTGACCAATTCTGATCGAATGTATCACAAGGAAACTGTCTTTGTCATGCACTCGAGTTAGTTTAATTCGCGGACGCTACGATATACGTTCACAAATAAAATACCTACTCAACCTATTTATGAACTTCATAGGTTTTCGACTACGTGGACGATATCTGTGCGAAAAAATAATAAATTTTAAGTAACAATTGGAAGATAGTTATAATCATTGTACCGCTAACTGACGGTCGTTATATAAAAAACGAATTCTGCTTCTACACTGCATGGTTCAAATGAATAAATCAATATGAAAAAAGAATATCTGTTTTCCCTCTATTTAATATTTTTTACTCCGACTTATCGCAGTGTGGTAGCAGCGTTACAATACGGTTTCTGACATAGGTAAAAAAACACATAAAATTGGTGTCCACCATCTTTGATTTCAAAACAGATGACATTGAAAGAAATATGGGGATATAGGATGGCAAAAAAATCCCGCTGCGGTGTCAAACAAAGGGGGGCATCGGGAATAACACAAAAACTCGTTATTACAAAAGCGCGGAAGTTAGTGTACGAAAACCTATGAGACATGATGTTGTGTTGTGTGGTGTTGGTGGGCTGGTTGGATGTATGGTTGGTCGGTTGGTCGGTACGGGCGTGGGTTGGTCTCGCGACACAGTGCCAGCTGTCGGACGCGGCGCGTTACATGTTCTCGAACTGGTCGACGCGGCGCTTGGTGTTGCCCTTGCGGATCTCGCGCAAAGTCTTGTACTTGTCGCGGCCTTGGCGCACGTTCTCGCGGTGGATCTTGTCCATGGCGGTCTCTTTCGTCTCGTCTCTCGACTGCGCCAGGTCTTGCTTCAACGCCTGACCAAAAAGATATAATATATTTATTTATTTAATACTTCCGCACAAACAATGTAGTACTAGAAGGACTTAATGCTAAAGCATTCTCTATCAGTCATCCTGGGCGTGCAAAAAGATGGTGTGGCGTGTCCAGTAAAGACAATTACATAATTATTAAGTAGGTATTAATGTACCTACACTACAATATATATTAAATATAATAATAATATACAAAATATTGAAAAATAAACTTAAACAAATATTTTTTTTTGTCAGGAAAAAAATAAAAACCTACTTCAAATAATTTCCGAATTTAGCCACAACATCTTGCCACACTCATTGTGGAAGCTTATCTTCCACTTGTAACAAAATAAAATACCTTGAGCTGGTTGTGCAGACGCTCGTTCCTCTCTGCGAGCGTGCGGCGGTCGTGCACGGGGTCGACGAGGTCGTCCGGTGCGTTGGTGAGGTCTCCGCCCCCGCCCGCGGACTCGGAGCCCGCGTCGGAGCCGGCGTCCCCCTCCGCGCCCTCCCCCGCGCCTTCCCCCGCGCCCCCCTCCGACACGTGGTGGTGCTGCGGGGTCGTCGCCGCAGCCAGCAGCGCCGCCGCCTCGTCCTGGAACACGACGCAACTCATTCGAGGGGCATCCCTACAGTTGGACGGACATCCAATTGTAAAGCTGGTACTGCGCACTCATGCAACCTCGCGAGGAGCTCAGCCGCTTCGAGTCATTTCACTCGGACGCAAAAACCGACAGCGATCGGAAGTCGCCCGAGGCGAGCCGAGGTAGCACGAAGCGAACCGAAGTGCCAGCTTTAGGCTCGTTGGTGCGTCGGCTGTAAAAATGGGTGGGTGATCCATTGGCGAACTGCTGGCAACGCGCCGGGCCAAAAATCAAATCGCGATTCGAACGAGTCTCGTTGGCACGTTACTGGCTCGCGCAGGTGATACACTAGCGAGTCAAAAGCAGGTGATCCAGTGGCGGTAAGCTCGTTGATAAGCTGTGTAGGTGATACACTAACGAGCGAAAGAGTCTACATTTCAATCTGTCGTCCGACCAATCCGTTAGCTGTTGACGTTTTAGCTCGCCAATGGATCATCTCCTTACAACGAGCTTTATTTTGATCTGTAGAAACCGGCGCCCTATTACATAACTTTACACGTAATACCAAAAATGACAGTTAACAACAGCCGTTCGCAATCACGACAGCGATCAGTCGTGAAACTTAAAATAATTCGAAGGAATGTGTCGTCCATCCAATCTGTTAGCTGTTGACCGTTTAGCTCGCCAATCATCTCCTTACAACGAGCTTTATTTTCATCTGTAGAAACCGGCGCCCTTTTACATAAGTTAAAATAATTCGAAGGACTATGCAAAGTCATACAGGACAAATTATAAAATGTTGTGTTGATGTGTACGAACCTGCTTACGCCTGGCCTCTTCGACCTCCTCCTGCAGGCGGCGGGTCTCGGTGTCCTTGTCTTCCACCTCCTGTTGGATGCGGGAGACCTCCTCTTGCTTTGCGCGGATCTCGTCTTCCAGCTTTTGGCGCTCAGCCGCTTCCATGTTCTGGAATCAAGTAAAACAAACATTTACGTTCAGATTCTTGATTGTTATGAGCTTGTGGTGTCCCAGTATAAAGACCTCTCATCCAAATGAGAGACAATGTTTAATTTTTGGGATATTTTTAGGTACGGTTCTGTTATACTTTGCGAAGGCTTTCGACATAGTCTAACACGGATGTTGTTATATACCAACAATAGATAGATAACACACTTTATGTAGACCACATATTTTGCAAATTCAAACATAGCCAATTATAAACTAATCGCCGAAGTACAATGTGCAGTCTTATCGCTAATAGCGATCTTTTCCAGACAACCTTTGGTTGGACAGGAATTGACGTGAACGATAAAGTACGGTGGTGTATAGACAATAAAATACATACATAAAACATATACAATCTATAAAAACAATGTGACGATCAAATCAAGAAATGTGAGATATCACAACATTACAAATTAAATGAAACAAACCGCGAGTTTTAGCCCCGGTGTAACCCAGGGACCACGGCTATGGCCTATGCTATTTACCTTGGTCTCCTCGAGGCGTTGCATCATAGCTTGCAGCTCGTTTTGGCGCCGCTCGAGCTCTTCCTTGGCGGCTTGCAGTTGCTTCAGCTGTTCTTCTAGCCGTCGGATCATGTCTTGCGCTTCTAACAGGTTAGCCTGTTAAAACAGAACAAGTTTTTATAGTAGATTAAATTAGTAACCAAACATCTATAGGAGAGATCCGTTATTCACCTTCCGACTCAATCATCAAATAAGCTAGTTATTTCTAGTTTATTGTCATCAGAAATTGACAGGTTAGCAAAAATATAAAAAAAAGCATGATTGCTTGCGCACTATCCGAAACCTGGACTATAGGGCAATTAACGTTTAGAAGCCTTCACAGATTTAAGATGTTCAATATGTATTGATGAAATGTGTGCGGAATGCTAATGAAAGGCGAAATATTTTCGGGCTTACTAAAATGTTTGATGTTGGTTGGTGTAATAGCATATTGTCTTCTCCTTTGTCGGATAAGCCAACAGTTTGTACAAACTAGCTGCAATATGTTTAATGCGTAGTTAAGTATTTTTTGTGGTGTTTTAAGATTAATATATTTTTGTCTGTTTTCCGATTACGCGATATGGTCGCTCAGCGACAAAGCCATTAATAATAAAAAAAAAAAAGCCTTCACAGATTTCGATGTGTCAATTTTACAGAAGACCTGGGTTTAGAAGTTGGTATACCTGTGAGCGTTCCATTTCCTCCTGCATGTGTCGCAGTCTGTCTTCGTACTCCTGCTGCTTCTTTTCCGCGCGCTCGCGGGCAGCGATCTCTAGCTGTAGCTTTTCTCTGAAACATACAATGCATTCACATTATATAGTAAATAATCTGAGAGCACTGATGGCGATTTACATTTTGTTTTTGTTGTGCCTGATGGTAAGCTTACCTCTGAGCCTACTTGTTATATTCAACGCCTGCTTATTATCTTAATGGCCGTATGTTATTTTCTGCGCCTGCTCTCACCTCCACACCTATTTATTATCTCACCTCTGCGCCTGCTTGTTACGTTAACTGTACGGCTGCTTGTTGTCTCACCTCTGCGCCTGCTTTGCCAGCTTCTCCTCCCTCGCCTGCGCCTTCATCTGCTGCACGTCGATGGTGTCGGGCTTGCGGCGTCGCATGTACAGCTCGTGGTTGCCCATGCAGAGCGCGAGGATGCGCTTGTTGACGCGGACGCGCGGCGCGAAGAACACGAAGTCCGGCGCCTTCTTGTCGATCGGCTTTATTATGAACTTGCGGTCGTTGAACGATATGTTGCGGATCTCTGACCACGGGAACCCGATTTTGGGGGTCAGTCTGGAATGGGTAACGGGGCAGTTCAGTACACGATGAAGTGAATAAGTCTTGTGTTTAGTTGGATAGTACTAAGAAGAGGCTCATAATTTAAAGATTTTATAATATCCCAAAATACAAGCCCGGCATGAATCAAACCTTGGTCGTAACCAAGTGCCCATATGGCTGTGACCCATATGGGCACTTTCAGATAGATGATAATTAGAATATGTTCATTATTAAAAAGATTTAATAATATCTAAAATATCAACCCTGGTAGAATTTGAACTGGTAGTTTCTCCTTGACAAATTTGCGTTAGCGTGAAAGGAAAACTAAGCGTGAGATACTCGACCGCCGCACCACCGTGGATATCCGAGTGTAATGCCAATGAGAAAATGACCTGAGGGTGTTATTAAATAAATAAATAATACTGGACATTTTTCACAGCATCATCTCGCCCCAAACTAAACAGAGCTTGTATTATGGGAACTAAATGACTAATATACTTTTTTTAAATACATACAAATTATACATAAAATACACCCAGACCCGAGACAAATATTTGCAGATCATACAAACATTCGTCCCAAGGCAAAATTAAATAAATAAATAATTGCACATTTTTTACACAGCATCATCTAGCCGCAAACAAAGCAGAGCTTGTATTATGGGAACTACATGACTGATATACTACATATATACTTTTTTTTTGTAAATACATACATATTATACATAGAAAAACACCCAGACCTGAGACAAATATTTGCAGATCTTACAAACATTTGTCTCGTGACAGGAATCGAACCCGCAACCTTCTGCGTCTCAGGCGGACTTTCACCCACCGCGCCACAGAGGTCGTCGAAAAATTAGATTAAATTAAATTGGATTAGGTAGAAAGGGGTGTCTCACTTGTCGTCTTTCTCGTAGATGTTAAGTCCGAGCGCGTCGACGCCCAGCCAGAGCTCCGTATTCTTCTTGTTCCTGATCTCGAAGTAGTTGACGCCGTACATCTCGAGGTCCTGCGCTATCTTCAGGTACTCCATCATCGCGTCCTCGCGCAGCATGCCGCGGTGCTCCTGCCACCAGTTCGTGATGCTCTGCTCCCACTCTTCGCGGGACATCTGACATATAATGGACTCATTAACTTCTTATAAGCAACCGACTAGGGCGAACGAGCCAAGTTGTGTCGCGAATTTAAAATATTCTAGTTGCCAGTATTTAAAATTGAAAGACAAAAATTTGAATATTCCAGTTACCAGTATTTAAAATAGAAAGACTGAAAAATTAAAATATTCCAGTTTCCACTATTTAAAATAGAAAAACTGAAACATTTAAATTTTCTAGTACTTAAAATTGAAAGACAAAAAAATTAAATATTCTAGTTTTCAGTATTTAAAATTTAAAATACGGCTATACGACTGTTTTTTGACGAAGAAGTGCTAACTGCAGGACAATTAATGATAGTATAAACACGTCTCATGTAATTGGTGACGTATGGCACACATTTGTATACTTGCTAGACGTAAATTTTTTCGCTGTGCAAAAGAAAAAAAAAATCCAAAGTTTTTATCGTTAGGGTAAAACGTGTGCGTATGAAAATCTTACCATTATTCATACAAGAAATTGGTGCTTAGGTTTATAAGAGTAGATTTCTTAGCCAGTCTACCTGAGCCGAGAATTTAAATTTCAGTGTCTGCCTTTATGATATAATAGCTTCTGCCCACGGCTTCGCCCGCGTGTTACCCGGATAAAAGTAGCCTATGTGTTATTCTGATGTATAAGCTATATTACTGTAAAGTTTGTCAACTGTCAACTGAACCCTATAAAAAAATTGTTTACAATATAATTCGTGTATGCAATCTTTGATATCAAACGATATGGCAAAAGTGTGAATAGGGGGAATTCTTGTTCCTCAATGAGCAACGAGAAATATCTCCCCGATTTCCCCCGATAGGGCCGGAATGCATCGGGGAAAAAAATCATATATTTTTTTAAACAGTTAAAAAACCTAGTTTCAAATTTTATCAACTAGGATGGTATCTAATCAGCTATGTCGTTACGTACCTTGTGCTGGTCGGTGACACGCTGCGGCAGTAGACGGTCGTTGGCGAGGAAGCCTTGTGCGTGTATGGAGGGGTTGTGGTCGCCGTGCCTGGCTTGCACCGCGTATGAAGCCAGCAGGACTGACGTCTCCGGGGGGCAGTAGATCTCGTCTGATAGGATCCCGTTCTTCACCTGAGAGTAACAGGCGTATTAGAAGCTTCAACAAAACTTTTACAAGTGTCAAGAACCAACATTCGAAGGCATGTGCGTATTCCGATAAGCAACGATGGGCTTAGAACCTGAGGGTCTATGCTGAGTTTATAAAATGTCAAAACGGTGACTGTATCGACAAGATTACCTTAGAAAAATTGACGCAACGGCCATCGTTTCAACAAGTTTTTAACGGAATGCTAAAATGCGAAAATGCGGGCATGTACCACGTAATGTTTGGACATCTCTCTGACCACCCACTACTTGGTATGCTGTACTCATTGAATGTGTATCTCAGGATGTCCATTAGCGTGTTTTTGTTAGAAGTGTGTAGCGACATCTCTTGACACATGACTGAGCTACATTACATCACAACAACGAAGAGCAAATCTGCTGATATATGAAGCGTGGCTACATACTATGACTCACAGATGGCGCTATATCGAATATACATCCAAAGGTCTTTGACATTTTCCGGGACGTTAACAACTCCTGTCTGTCAGTCCTAGAACCCCGGGATAGGATCAGTCCGATGGAAGATCCCTTTGCAAATACTGGCGTGTGTATTTGTTTTACCTTGTATATTGGCCTCGATTCTGTAGTACACTAACTAAACTTAATTTAAAATGTCGCTCTCTTTTACCTGATAGTGTACGCAAAAAAGAGATGCAAGAATTTGACTCCTCAAATCAGTTTACGTGCCGCTTTTCTACGTGTTTATAGTGAGCATGTTTTGATATTGCGACTAAATTTGTATGGAAAACTTAATCTGACAGCACTAAAACTATAGCTATCTCTTTCTTGCTTGCTTGCACTATCAGTAAAAGAGAGCGACAGTTTAAAAAAATATGACCGCTTATGTGACGCAATGGGCGAAGGCCCGCCTGAGACACTGGAGGTTGCGGGTGCGATTCCCGCCACGAGACATATATTTGTATGGTCTGCAAATATTTGTCTCAGGTCTGGGTGTTTTCTATGTATAATATATATATATTTACAAATAAAAAAGTATATAAGTAGTCATGTAGTGCCCATAATACAAGCTCTGCTTACTTTGGGGCTAGATGATGCTGTGTGAAAATGTCCAGTATTATTTATTTATTATATTTATTAGTTTAGTTAGTGTACTACAGAATCGAAGCCATTGTTTGTCCAAAAGTTGTTTAAATCTTGCGACCTAATTTTGACTGGTGTATACCAATCATGTTCCGAAATGCTTATTTTTTTGTTTGCTTCGTTTTTGACACTGGCACTATTGAATAATCATCATCAATTCTGAACCACATCCACCTAGATCATTAACAGTCTAATGTTCCTTTAATGTTACCAAGCAACTAAGAAACGTTAGTCATTTTAGTCAAGTTCCAGAAATTACTTTGCACAAGTGATGTACAAACTAAGAGTGTAATAGTGTGATTATAAATAAGAAACTGTGTACTTATTGGCACTGCAAACAATCGCACGGATTTTCCATAAGTTCCAATTGTTCAAACACTTTACTGATGTATGTATCAGTGGCTTTTGAAACAGTTCTCACTATCGATGATTCATACGTATCACAATTGCCTCGATTCTGTAGTACACTGACTAAACTAAATTTAAACTGTCGCTCTCTTTTACTGATAGTGCAAGCAAGAAAGAGATAGCTACAATTTTAGTGCTGTCAAATTAGTCAGATTTAAGTTTTCCATACAAAATTTAGTCGTGATATCAAAACATGCTGACTATAAACACGAATAAAAGCGGCACGTAAACTGATTTGACAGCAGCACACGGTACTAAAATTGTAGCTATCTCTTTCTTGCGTACACTATCAGTAAAAGAGAGCGACTAGACTAAATTTAAACAATTTAGTTTAGTCAGTGTACTACAGAATCGAGGCCATTATCACTGTTTAAAAATTAAAACAATCGGGACAGAGTAAATAAGTTTCATAATAGCTAGTTCATAAAATGACAGTTACGTCATAGCTGTGCGTAAAGTCACTCGTATTTGAGGGGTTTCTTTCGAACCCAATTAAGTTTGGACTCATTCCGAGAGTCTATTAGGCTGAGTGATTTCTATAATCGTTTAAAAAAATATATTGTTGTTGCTTAAATTATGAAATACTGCGAAAAAAGTCTGCGTTACGAAAGGCATTTCACAGGCTTCCACTCCGTCATTCATTTTACTCCGTTAAATATATGAGACTTGAAGAGGTTAATGCACGTAAGTACGTAAAAAAGAAACGTAGCACTATCATTTAGTATGTGGTTAAAGATTCTCACTTGAAGGTAGAACAGCTTGAGTGTGATCTCCTGGATGAGTTCGTCAGCGACATCCTCGGGGTAGAACTTGGCGCGGAACTTGAACTGCAAGGGATTCTCCTTCTTCACGTCTTGCTGCATCACCTGTCAACAACGTCATCCGTTAGTTACTTTAATCAAGCTTGTGAGTGATGGCTCTCCGATTTAGAGGTATATGGTTTTAACCATTGACATACATTTCTCTGTCTTGAATGCACACCTACATTTTATTATTTGTTCTGTAAAATTTCGGGGCCAAATCTTTAAATTCTTTTACGCCATACTCAGTTCGACAATTTCCGAGCAGGCTGTTACAAGGGACTTTGGTAGGAATCGGCTTATAAGCATCGTGTTTTAGCTGTGCTTTAATAATATGCAAGTACGCGTAGTTGAACAAATAGATTACCTACATTCAATCAACTTTAAAATGTAAAAAAATATATATATATATATGAAAATATATAGTCAATATATAGTCAATACATGTAATATAGAACAATAAGAATAAAGGACGAGGTATGCTACAGAACGTTACGAGATTCTTCCGAAATTATCTTGACCTATTCTTGCGAGTAGGATATTTTATGCATGAGACTCGTTCTCGTAAACACGAGAATCGAGTCCACCCACATAGGTTCGGGACTCCTCTCTGACGCGGCACTGTGTATCATATATCCCCATCATCTCAAAGGATGACTCACGGACGCCCGTATTTCTCCTGTTCAATTGCATGCTTTATTGAACAGGCTACAATGACGCGGTGCGCTTTGAAAATCAGCTGCGTTCAATGATCGGTTGAAAAGACTGTTTAAATTTAATCAGACGAACGAACATGGTTGATTCATCGTCTGTATTATAGTCCTGAGCCTCTATGCTGACTTACAAATAAGTTAATAAATTAAAAATCTTGTCGATACCGGTTTTGAAATGACGTTATAAACTGAGCATAGGCCCTCTGATCTTATGTTAACAAATGAACAAGAGTAAATTGACACGCTCATTTTACATTATCAATAACATCACTTTTAAGAAAAAAATAAAAATATAGTTAACTACAATAAAACAGAAAATAGGAAAGTATAGAAATTTTATTACAATTTTCATCAACGCTGAAAGCTCTTTTCCATTTACCACAAAAATAAGAAATAAATCGTATGAGTGGCCCTTAAAAGGGGCTTTTTCACAAACACACAAGTTTACATCTATAATATCTTACCCATCTGGAGAACGGTAGAGACCCTGACTTCGTTGCGTGCCCACCGGGTCCAGGGATAGCGTTAAAAAGGCAACAATTAATTACAATTCATCATCAGAACGAGGCGAGTCCGATGAGCAAGGAAATACAACTTTTGTGTAATTCATCATCAGAACGAGGCTAGTCCGATGAACAAGGAAATACAACTTTTGTGTAATTCATCATCAGAACGAGGCTAGTCCGATGAACAAGGAAATACAACTTTTATGTAATTTTCAGGGTATGTATATAAATGTAATAATATTCCAAAAACTATCGTGAATTTGATTATTCATATTGTAAAAACGGGAATTTTCAGGTACCGCACTATCGGTGACAGCACCAACTAAGTTTCGAGTCATTCCGAGTCCTCGTACGACGCGACGCGAAGGAAGAGCGTCGCGATTATTCACCCTTACAAAGACTCTCGGAATGAGTCGTAACTTAGTCGATGCCTTCACCGATAGAGTTCGGAATTCCGAACCGAATTCCGGTTTTACAATATATGAATGTAGTTTTCAATTTTATCACTTCTATTTTTGAGGATATTTCTGCAGAAGGAAATCACATACAATTTTATTTCCTTGCTAATTAGAAAAGGCTAGCGCGCTAATTATCTTCCAAGCTTACCAACACATGATCATACATTCAAATACAATAAATAAGATACAACAGGCGAATCCAACCAGTAGATTAGCATTACAAGATATAGAAACCAGATAAATGTCACAGAATCGTGTCAATACCCGTTCGATCCGTTGCGCGGGACAATAGTGGAGCATAACCTTCGAACGTACTGCGACTGAACGACCTGAGTATATATACGAACAGTCAGCATCAGGAACAGGTGCGAAATTCTTCTCTCCTCCACTACATAGAGTACTTAAAACAACGGTTTTAGCGATGGAAGAGAAGACACGAATTTTTGGTCTGACTGTAGTGTCTGACAGAAGGAACACACAGAAGTTATTTTCAGCCTACTGTCAGCCAATTGATAGAAGGAACAAATGTGGTGAAAAGGCCACTACTTTGCAAGGTAACGAAATTAACATTCAAAGTGACTAACTGCTATGAAAAGTTGTTCGACGAGTAATGTAAGAGCGCAAAGTCAGTTGCACATTCAAATCCTTCTGTTTTATAGATTTAAAACGTTAAGATGTCTACCTAAAGATATTGTAAACTTTGATTGTGTGTCTTCATTTGGACATCAGGGGGGCTAATTGTATGAAATATCACGTGACATATCCATAAAATTTTGTCTTTCCGCAGGCGTTAACGTCAACAGAAAGTGGTATTTGTCTAGCCCCTCAGGGTGTCTAAACAAATATATCACGCTTAGTTTTCCTTTCACGCTAACGCAAATATGTCAAAGAAAAACTTTGCAGCATGTGACATCTCAAAAGCTAATGTCATTTCCATACAATTGAACCTTTCCACAGGTTATTGTCTTAGGGACCTGAATTGCTTATCTGTCTGTAATGAGCTGTTTTGTAGAGCCTTGTGGCTGATTGTACAGCTGATAAAAGACACGGTACTGCATTGCATGTGTAGTGAACTGAGTCTTTATTTTCGATTAGTTCCAGATTACAAACTAGCAAATACCGATAAGTTTAGATTAATTGCCTTTTACTGTAGTATAGCAAACTAAAATTATTATTACTTGTAAAATCATAATTCGAAAAATCTAATAATAACTATATAGAAAACCGGAACTAAAATTAAATGCTATCATATAAGGATATGTGTAAACTTTGGACTCAAGATAAATTACCGTTACCATATTTTCTATCTGACTTTTATGATCTATCATCACTATTTGCCATTAACTATGAGAACTTAAATAATTTTCTTATGTGGCACAGTGAAGTAAGTTTGTGAAATGGAATTTTGGAACGATCTTAGTGATAACTGATAAGATAAGAAGAGTCAACGGACAAAATAATATCTATCGCACGTTCAAACGTGTACCGAAATCCAAGAGATACCTACGACAAACGACATTTAGGAACAAACGAACGATTTAAATTGGTTTTTTTAACTATTTAATAATCCCTAGAGATACAGAATAATTAAGACGACGATACAGTTTTGAGATCTTTATAACAATCTCGAGCCTACTTTGCATGAAGTTACTAAAGAGAACTAGCACATACCACTGCATGAAAGCAACCAACACTTACAATCTAACCCGGAGATTTCACTAATGCACTATAATACTGGGACAACGCACACTGATGTTTTCACTAAAACTTAGCTTGGTGATCCATAATTAATACGCGAAAATTTTCTATGCCACTTGAAAACTTAAGACAAGTAACGATTATATATATGGCATTTCCACTATTTTGTCAAGCGCTTAGATTGTATGGCCAGGGATGGTCATGAACAATTGGACAGTGGCCTACGCTAGCTCATCTACAATCAATCTAGCCAAACATCTTCAACACCCTGGTCTTACCAGGTCGTCGGCCCTGTCATAAGCCGCTTCCTCGTCCCCTTCATCATCCTCTGGAGAAAGCAGCTTCTTGACAGGTCTCGACAGGTGGACCAGTACTCGAGACGTCTTCTCAACTATGGTGTCAGGCTTGGAATAATAGTAGTTGGGATCAATTTATGTAATAGGTCTATTGACTCTAAATACCTTATTGTGTTAATAGAGTTAAAGTAGGGAGGCGCGGGCTTGCACTTGGTGCAGGCCTCTCGAATTGAATAATTTAAGAAACATCTATCAGAATTATGACTGAATGGCAAGCAATTCTAGGCTCAACTATTCAATCATGACTGAACGTTCAGTGGTATATATAACAAGTAGCACAAGTGTCAGAGTGTAGGTTGCAAACAGATACGAGACGCTAAAATGACCAAGATCGTGTTACCGAGTCTCAGCATCTAGTATAGCTAGCGACGTCTTAGGCTCGAGCGTTGAGCAATGCAGTCGTGGGAGCGGCGAAAGTAAGGTCGTTGAACCGCGCGTGATGCCTACACAATCAGCTGTTCTTATGCACGAATGCTGTAGCCCTATCGATGCCGATGCTGTCAATCAATTCATTTGGCACCGCGGAACCTTTCTCATAAATTTATGAATATATAAATTAAAACAAATCGTTTGCTTTATTCGAGTCGTTTAAAGATTTGAATCTGTTTTCCAGACACGCATTTTTTTAATTTGGAACGAGGTCCCTTTAGTAAACGTACAATTGTTGATTCGAAACATGTAATGAAAAGTAACTAGGTATGAATCGATTAAATATGTCGTCAGAAATAAGCAAGTATGCATAACGCAGATTAAAGTACATGAAGACGAGTAGGTACGTGATTTATATGGATCTATTGATTCTTAGATAAACTAGTCAATAATACCAAGAAGTTTTGAAGTTATTCTTGTTTGATTACAGAGCGAAGATAGCTTGCAGTAAATTAAGGTTTCTAGTAAATCTACAATCGCGCACGTTTCCAATCTCCTAGTGGGCGAGAGAGATGACCACATATCGCCAATCTGCTCTATCGTAACCCAGATCGCGGACGACGGACGCCATGCCATGCCACCTTACTCGACCCTTCTCTTAAATGTTTGGCACAATTACGTTTCATTAAAGCAAAAACGCCAATGCAGTTCGAAACTTCGAACATGGCGGATAAGGATTTTCCTTATCGGCTACGTCCCAGTCGAATAGTCTCTTTAAAACTTGTATAACCAAGGTGGTTGCGCAAGGTTTTCCTCTTTACTTGTTACTGACAAAATCCCATAACCTACTTAGGAACGTTCGTAACTTTCAAAAATGTCATGTCCGTTAAACGAAGGAGAAATTCCGAGGAGTGGCCGCCCTTTACTCGTTCTATCTAGCTCGCATTATGGTACTGAGAACCAGTTCCAAGTACGTCTAGACACGGGCCAGAGACATTGCGATCTGGTTGCGCCTGAGGATATCCGAGCTACATTTTGTTATGCATTAAGGAGACGAGCAAGGTCGCGTGGTAGCGGCCGGCAGTTCGTCACGGCACTTTCACCGTCTACGATCTTCGTCACTTCTAGTCCGGAGTACATTTGCCGCTCTCAATAAACAAACGTAGCCAGTATCAAAAGTAAAGTGCCCAACCAATTGTGCAACGAATTTGTTTTCATCTTTTAATTTATCGCACAATAACTCGTCACGTAAAGTTAAAACATGGTGACGGACAGTGCAATGTCGTAAAACTATTAAGCCTGTTTCAACGTAATCCACTTTAAAATGATGTCGGAAATTCTAAGATAACAAACCGGTTGTCATCAAAGTAATAGTTTTGTTATCGCAAACCGACGTGCGTTAATCCAGACCTTCTTACAAACAAGTATTTAATTTTCATTGAAACATAGCTGAACATCACGTTCTCTCGGGTTGATGACGTAATCTATGACGTCAATTGCTCAGTCATATTGATATAAATGATCTACTTGTAAGCATACCAAGGAAGTGCACGCTTCTCGAAGCAACAAAAGAGCCTTCGTACGTTGATCCAACGTCTGATGCTGTCGGTTATGCTCGCTGAGGATATGGAATAGAGCCATTAGTTGACATACCACGGTTCAATGTTAGAGGCCGTCAGACATTGACAGCGCCCGTTATATCAACAAATGGAGCTGAATTAATTAGCCTCTAATTAGTAGTCGTCGAGTTAGTCACGTACCAGCAATTTAAAAATCGGTTAGCAAGCAGTTTTGATAGCTACTTGTGTCTAATTCTATCGACAAAACATGTTCGTACAGTCAATAGATACTGGACTACGTTTCTAAAACTTAACCACAAATAAAATTTCCGAACACCCAATTTATGCTCGAACGTAGTCCTTTTAAGTATACTTAGACGTGGTCAGTCACACAATCAGAGACACTGCTTATTTCCTAACCCAGTAAAGAATCTTTACATCACTGTAGACATCAGACGTAAGTACGGACAACTGGTTTAGCCATGTTTTACGTTCTCAGCAAATCTGAATGAAACAGCAATATGCTGTAAATATATCTCCTAAGCATACCATGGCGTGCATTCGTGCCGGCTCGCACGCGATCTTCTCCAAGCATTGCGTGGAATGTTGCGTTTTTGTTTCCCCGAGAGCGGCGGCGGCGTGATTATCGCGACGCGTATGAAACATGGCCTTGATACGTCATTAAGTATTCCCGCTGCACTGGCAGGGAGGAGGAAGGACTCTGGTGTTGAATCAATACGCTAAAAAGATTCGTACGGTAACAATGCCCCCTTCGCAAAACTTCCCACGGGGCAACAGAAGGATGAAAGTTCAAAACACAGGCCCAGGGATTCTCGAGCGATATGAAAGGATACTTTTTCTGCTTCATAAATGTTGGTAACATTTAGACTGTTGGGTAATCTATTAGGCTGGTACGTTGCGTCACTATACGAGTAGGTGTCTCCTTATCTTAGTTCGAGATAGAGTTTGGCGATTACTTAATCGTTGATCTACACGACCTTGGAGAATGGTCTAAAGCTAAAAGATGTGGAACTTACAATAACGAGTTTCGAAGTCTATTCTCGCGAATAGTTTTAGAAATATAAAACGAAAACATGAAAAAAACAGTATTAGAAGAACTTCTTGTAAAAGTAATACCACAATATCTATTATATCTACTTCTGCCACCAAATCGTAATTCACGCATTGCCGTGTTTCGGTTTGAAGGGTATTCGGTCTGAAGGGTATGGGTGCCGATGGAAATTATAGACACATGAGACTTACATCATTATCTCTCAGTGTCGGCAACCCGCGAGTGATACCGATGGTTATGCAAGCGTCCATAAGTTACGGTAACTGCTTACCAACAGGTGGGCCGTATATTTGTTTGCCCCATTAGTTGTATAAAAATAAAGATCTATCAAGATGCATGCGCGCTAATAGCAACCATTATCACATACCTAGTAATTATATTGTTTCGGGGATCGCTCTGACAGGGCCGATGTTCCTACCAACCTACTTGGAGCTACACTAGACTTAAGCTTAACCATTGTATGTAGGACATTAAGCATGAATAAAAAAAAACCCGTCATGCCCATATCTGCCAAGTGTATACCCAATTCTAGGATTATCCTTGTGTATAATTCTGTAAGAATCCACTACGGTTCGACTGCTGTTCGAATCGGCACATACGAAGCGCGGTCACCGAAGCGAAACCTCACGGCCGCATGACCTCGTTCCCACGTCATCATCACCTGCACCATCACGACCTGTCGTCCCCAAACAATGCCTAGCGTCCTTGAGCAGTCAATAATGCTATGATGTATTGAGGGAGTTTTAACATTAACTGTTCTATAACCCTTCAAGTCATGTAAAATATTACTAGCCCACTTCGATAAAATAGACAGAACATAATGTAAGAAAAGGTAGACGAGTCGATGACTAAGTTAGTAATGTATAAGATGAGAATTCATCGTTATCATAGTGACTGCATACAACTAGTCACCTATTAGAGATATAATATACATACATATTGCAAAGGTACTTAACTCAAAGCATAAAACGAATGCACAATATATATTAATAATAAAGCTGAACAGTGTGTTTGTTTTTTTTAATTGATCGCGCTAATCTCTGGAAATCCAGTTAGATGGTTTTTTTTTCTCCATTTGATATCCCAATTCTTGATGCGATACGACGCGAACGGAGGCAGAGTGAATGAATATAAAAAAACACTAGCAAACTCTTCAATTATCCTTATCTTCGATTCATAACCAAGCAAGATGCAAACAGTGTTAGTGTTGTAAGAATTTGCACATAAAATAATAACAGCAGATGAAGTAAAAACACATTAGACACGTATGTTGTTCCACCTGCAGATATCAGCACACGGTAAGTGAGACAACACAGCCAGCAACAATAAGCTGTTTATTATAATGGTAGGTAATCACTGAGACTAAGAGAAGAAGTCACAGTGTATTCAATACAATACACGTGGAAGTAGTTACAAAATCAAAAAGTAGTTTAATATTGTCACATGAGTGGAAAGTCAGAAGCTCTTGTAAGAATGTTCTGAGAAAATTTGTGTGTATGAATGAGAGTTTAATTGGCCCGGTTTACGCAATACGCGTAAGAATTGTTTGCGTCGAGAAAGTCGACATAAATGACATACCAGGATAGTAAAATATTATAAAAACGCGTCATCTTGGTTCGCCTTGATGCTGAGGGTTTCAGATATGACAAAGAATAATTAAAAACATTTCGAGTCTTCTGAGCTTAGAGCATTGCAATTCTAAGCTTGTGTGATTCTTGAAAGAATTACTCATCGCTGGACCAAGCTGTACTTATTTTATGCAGACGTTATAGAACTCATGTAACAATTTGTGTGAGTATTGGTGGCATTTTTTGCAACGTGATCTCATCCGCATGTGGGCTAGACAAGGTTGATTGGAGGAAGAACATAATATTTTGATAAAGTAAACAGAACCACAAGATCAAAACTTCAAAGCGAATCAGAAGTGTATTACGAACTTTACCTACGCAAGCCAATATGTAAGGAAGTATACAATCAACCGTGATTCAGGTAGGTACTTAAAGATTTTTCCTTCTGAGCTCACTAAGACCACAATGAGATCACACGTTTAAATTAATACTAAATTTTTTATCCTAGCCAATATAACACAAAACAAATCGAAATGTAGTTTAGAAAATAGCCAGTAAAATGTTATTTAGTTTGAATCGCTATATTATGATCGGAATTTTAACGATAACATAATTGGGGTAACTAAGAAAACCAGCATAGAAACATTCCCTCTGAATAAGAATAAGGAATACTGCTTCCTGCCTTCAAACCAAACAGAATCCACAAAGTAATTCCATTACGATCGTCGACTGCTATTGCTAAACATGAAAGTAAGCAGCCTAAAGCGTTCGACCGTGGCATTTTACCTACGCCTAGAACCGGAATCCGAGATATGAATGACTACAGCAAACACGAGAGAACCGTTGATGATATAACATTCACGAAGCCACATGTCAACTAGCGAAACATCTTCAGATAAAACATATTCGAATCGACCTGAAGCTAATTTAGAATTGGTCAAAAATCGATAACTGTAAAATAAATTCGTATGAATAATCTGGTAGTTATATTATATATTCGTACCATAGAGTACGTAGACTGTCAAGCGACGACACTTGAGCAAACAAAGGATGGAGAAACTTGGAACACAAGCTTATGATACATCAGGTTTCGTGCGTCAGTAAACACCAAATTATTTACATGCACAAAACTTCAAATAGGTATGCACGTTTGTTGGTATTTTTCATCGTGATACTTATTGATTTGCCTCAGATATTATTAAATTGTTCTAAGTATAATGGGGGTAACTTCCCAGGAAAATGTATGACTAAAGATAGCGGAATTCGAAGTAATTAAAATCAGCCATTCAAAGTAATTTTATCAAAGACGTCATACGATTACTCACCACACCAGATGAATCAATTTTATAAAGACTTCACTGAACACAGATTACTGATAGGGGTCAATAACTCGATACAAGATAAACGGCGACATTTGAAATGAACTGTAGATATGAAGATGAAATCTCAAAAAAAAAAAAACTATTTTCTCACGGGCTTACGTTATGTTGCTTACTCGGGATGACACTTGGAATAAAAAAACAATAGAAAAATAGTCCACAAAAAATGTTTCAGCTAGTGATTCTATAAGATGATGATGTTGTTTGAGTTTTACGACAAAAGTAGCAATTCCTCAGGAATAAAACTTATGGGACCTCTTCGGCATCATTCTCTAAACAACAACAAAATAATCACCAAAATCGATTAACTTCAAAATTGGCGAAGTTATCAAGACACAAACATTAAAAAAAAGGAGAAAAAAAAGAACCTCCTTTCTATGAAGTCGGTGTGATAAACTGTTGCATGTACTTACTAATATTTGTTGGTTTAACTTTAAGTACTATTTCGACAAAAGAAAAACTTTTAATAAACTCATAAATAAGAATGAAATCGAAAAATATGCTCTGGAACATATCTATCGAGGTATATTCAATAAGGGATCGTAATAGATAGGTACCATAAAAGAAACAATACTGAGCAAAGTATCAGGGAAGTACATTAATGTGAGCAATGAATTGTCTAGTTCATCACAACAGGAAGTTGGCACGGTAATAGGTAATCTTTAAGTTTAAGGCTGAACTTGTGTACAACCATGAATAATAATTATAAGTAATAAGCATAAATGACGGTCTAACCACAAGCCAAGAAAATATAAACCATACTATACATGTTCTTCTTTACCTTCGTTGAACTATGTATGTGGATGACGTTGTGGGTCATACATTTACCTAACATTGTTCACTTTAGTTTGTAACTTATAATTTAATGTATGACTGTTTGTCGTTCCTAAAACAATAAAATAAAATAAACATATGTAGTGTCGTGGTCTAAACTAAAAGTGACTTAATCACATAGTAAGGTAAAGTCATGAAACAAGTCATCCATAAATAATTTAGTCCTATCTGCACTCTTAGGAACGATATTAATGCTGATAAATGTATTTAATACTGAATTAATCTTTCGCTAGTTATGAATAATAGAAATAAAATTAAAATGTTGTTAAAAGCCAGATTAACTTTACAAAATTAATTGACCTTCTCACCAAAATCAAATAAATAGCTTTAAAGCAATAAGATTGCTTGGAAGTAAAAATAGCATTCAGTGACAGTTGGAATTAAATTTATGAAGGATACAACATTGACGTTGGCATGACAGGAAAGCAAAATTAACACGCGCGCGAGGTCACGCCGCACGCCGCACGCCACAAGTTGGCATGGTAAAGTGGTAAGCAAGGCATGGATTACATAAAGTGAGACACCATACACTCTAAGACGTGTTGTTATATGTATGGATGTTACATCAGAAACCTTTAAATAGCAACACTGTCATACAGGCCATGAATGTAATGAAAATTGCCCGCATCAATATTTTGTTTAATAGATGGAGTTTTAGTTATTGACGCACGTAACAATTAATGCCCTCAGCTTCAGTTCTGCGAATTTAATTATATGACGATGGGTAATTAGGTTTGTCTTTGAAAAATACAAAGATAATAAAATGTTCATGAAACAGGTTAAGTTACCCAAAGATGCTACAAAATCTCGCTTTTTAATATCACCCATAAAACATTTTGGAAACATAATTTGTATAACTAGTTCTAAAACTTGTTAGTTTTTCTGGAATCTAGCACAAGTGAATGTTCAATCAGCCATTACAGAAGTAATTGATGAACCAAATAAAACTAAGGAATTATCCACAAGACTTGAAAACAGATATATTGCAAGTCCAATATAAAAATAATAAGAGAACTAGACTATAAATAGACAGTGACGATATTCACAATTAAAATATGACCGTTAACGGACGGGTAGCGATAAGCAGCGCAGATGGGATCTCGGAGCTTCCGACCTCCGGTGAGTCACTCCACTACAAGATTGTAGTTATGTGCCCCGATGATAATCGACAAAATGTGTAGTATTATTGAGATTTGGGAGCTCTAGTAACAGCAATTAATAAATATATTGAAAAGTTTGTAACAATGTAGTTTTGTGGAAACTTAGGAATAATGTTATGTATGCGGCTTTCTTTCAGGAAATTTCCAGACAAGCAGTGTACGAACATCATAGGAGTCTCGATCTTCAGCAATATGGAAACGACGGAGAGGAGGATTCTATAGAAAACTTCATCAGCGTTACCCAACCATCATGATTATATTCACCTGATATGCGGCTAAGTATGCGTTCACGCGTGAGGTTATAATTTTATCAGTTTACTAACAGATAGTACGGTGTGCAGCAGTGTAGACAGAATCGCTCGAAAATTAGCTTATCATGAATTATGTTTAGCTAACTTACCACTGACGTCTGTTATAATGACTAGAGTTCAAGGTCCGAGTCAAGAATATCAGGTGCAAGGTAATGATCTCGACGTGGTAACTAAGGACGAATAGGCAAGGTATTAAATACAAAGTGGTAGAATTATTACTTATTCGTGTTAATTAGTGGCTCAAGCATTGCCACTAGAAGTTCACTAAAGGACATAATATACAGCTTGAAAACGAAGATGTTTAGCTTTCAAACACAAGGATTTTCATAGGTCAGAGAGAACTCAGAAGAATAAAGTTAAAGGACTTAGAAACAATTGAAGACGTTAAGTACTGTAAATCAGAACATTAAATTTTGCTGACTGAATAAGTAGTACTAGTACAGAATGGCTCGTGCTTAACTAGAAAGCAACTAGGAGCAAGAAGTTGTCAAATTAGTTAGGGATTACGACCACTTGTCGAATTATCCACGTGCCCGAAAATAAACACATTCATTGAGTCCGAGTGTTTGATAAACAGTTACTGTTCCCAGCAAACGCGACCAGCGGCTAGTGTTGATAAATACGCGGTTACTACCCGATACACAACCTATAGCTGATCTGAGAGTACATGTTCTCTAATATTCAATTTGGAAGTCAGCGCTGTCTGGTGGAAGAATGGATAAAACCAAATAAAAGGACTCAAAGGACCTTGAGAGTTAAAACGTGCTTCGTCAGCTACACAGCATACTGCAGTAATTTGGATTAACCCTTTGTACAAGATTTTTGAGTAGTTTGACGACCTCGGTGGCGTGCGGGCGATTAGCCAGCTGAGGCGCAAAAGGCACCTCTTGCGCCTCAGGATTCGATTCCCACTGCGGAACAAATGTTTGCATGTTCTGTGGATATTTGTTACGCGTCTGGGTGTTCTGGTACTACGATACTCATAGTTCCTGATACCCACAATACAGGAACCTTAGTGTGGGGTCAGGATCAGGATGTGACTATTGGGGTATTTAATAAAATAAATAAGAGCATAATCTACAGTGTGGAGAATTGCATCGGTCGGTATCGGTATCCATTGCGATTCGTATATAGATCAGATTATTTATAATAGTGATATGAGTAATAGAGTCTCGAAGATTATTAATTCCCCGGAAATAGCAACTCGTAAACATCATCAAACTGTCTCATCCTGAGTTACAACAAAGAGTGGACCGGAGAAACTGTTGAAAATTCTAAAGTTGACGTGAAGTTTACATTCGAAACTGTATCAACACAGGCGATGCTAGTGTCAGTTACATATTAATGAGTACTTGGAAAAGTGTTAAGGCGAAAGTTACAATTGACGCAAGGATGCGAATCGTGATACTTTTATTGATAGAGTTCGCTATTAATTTTCGATTTGTCTTCTTAAATGTCGCTTACATTGTATTGGTATGATTTAAAATGCTCATTTGGTTGTGAAATAATAATGGACATTTATAATTAAATAAATAAACACCCAAAAGACATACGTAGATAGTCCTAACTCCACACTAGGATTCTCTGTCCTGGTTCCTGTTAACCAAGTACCGTGGTACCAGAACAATCAGACCCATCTCATGATTTCTTAAAGAAACGTTTGGGTGTAATATTTCTATAAAATCTTTAACTTTCACAACTACAGGTTTGATAATATACAAGATGTTAATTTCGACCTTAAGCGTTAGTATATTGGGACAGATTTCTAGCATTTATTACACCTACATTTGATGGGCCATAGCCGATGTGGTGAGTCAGGCCTCGTAGGTGATTAAGCTTTCCACTGAACCGAAAAACAGGTTTGCATTCTTTATCAGTACCTAATGTGCAACCAAATCTACCTTTAAGTTTTAACTAAAAATGCGCGATAAAGCGTCTTTCATTATTTCGGTTGTATGCAAACATATTTGGTTGAATTGAAACCTCATAAAATTCGATTTCATTTCTCTCGTAAGGTTTGTGTTTGGTTAGTTTGTAGGTTTTGTATTTTCTTTTGTAAGTTGTTCTACGCAGCCACGAAACCCATTTTCATAAATATGGTAGTTTAAAGGTACATGCTGTCTATTGCATGAAATATAGGAACTTTATGCAATAGAAGGTAACTTTTGCATTAAAATACTTATTACGTGAATCAATTTTTTTGCAGACACGAACATGATCTGAACGAAAATGTAACTACAAAGTCAAAGCAGTGTTTAGTTAATCAACTTTTATAATCTTTTTAATCTTTATCCGATAGTTTGGTTCTATTATCTAGCTCAAACATTAATTCGTTAATATTCATTAGCGTTTGAGTCAACAGTTATAAAATTATTGAGAAATATCTTATCTTCCATGTAAGTTGATAATGAGCACTCCTGAATCCGGTGTTAACCAACACCAACACGATGAAATTTCATGAATTTGTTTTATATTTAATAAATTCACGTATTTTTTCAAACTACCCTTTGGGGTGTGCAATTGAGTTCTAAACTTTGTATAAATTGTAATCCTTGGTTCATTCAAAAGTTGGTGGACATAGTTTGAAGCCTGGAGACGGTCATATGCTACTTTTATTAACATACCACGCGGGCGAAGCCGCGGACAACAACTAGTTTAGAATAAATGTTAGTCATTCTAAGTTTCAAAGAACTCAATTTTGGTATCACAATAACAAGGTTAGATCCATTTTCACAATAGTATTAGATTCAATAACGGTGACAAGCTATTGCATAACATATATAAACATTTGCAGTGAATATGCGCGTGTCAAGGCGTTGGACAGACGCCATCATGTCTCAAAAAGAAAGTCATGCTTCGTGAACCAGCATATTAAAGCTGGGTGTCCTCACTGATAAGTAGAATTTCGGTAATCACATTAGCGGTTGACATTGCTTTCTAGGTCAATGCCTACTGTAAAGGATAGCGGGTAAACAATTTCACAGAATTTATTTTTAACGGAGACAGTCAATGTTACCTCACTTACTGGATGTGAATCGATCGCTTGTTAAAGTATATCGACGAATGCAATCGTTCAAGGAAAATAAAAGTTTCTACTAACATAAATGTGGGTGGATACGATGTCGAAAATAATAAACGTATCACACAAACACATTTTATCGCGTGCGAGTCTAGATAATCAATGTGTAAGCAAACATTCCAAGCGTGGAGAAAACAGAGTGCAAGTATTTTATTGAGTGTAGTATATTCGAGTTTAGCGAATGGGTAGATAACCAAAACAAACTTGAACTTGGTCGGCGCATCGGTTCCGCTAAAAATACTCATTTATTTCGCTGGCATGGCCGCGGCCGACGAGCGATAGTCTCCGCTTGCAGCTAACTCGATGCGCCATTTCGTAGATAAAAACGAGCATCGAATAAGATAAGCGTCGATGGTTTTGCAATCTATACGCGTTTAAGATGTAAATGGAACAGGAGATACGTCGAAATGGATTGTAAATCAATGGAAGTTAAAGGCCTTCGTGCAATTTATAATTTTAGAAGAAATATATTGTAGGATTTCGTTACAATCCTAGCTATTTAGAAGTCTTCGAAGTTTCGTATCCGAGGTGCAGTAACAGCAGCTGGGGAATCATAGTTAACTAGTAGTAGCGAATGAAGTGAATATGACTAACCTTCTTGTATAGCTTGATCCAGGTGAGGTCGCCTTTCGAGTCGGTGTACTGGAGGCCGAAGAACCAGACCTCGCGGAGGCCGATGGTCTTGACCACCTGGTCGAATAGCTGTTTGCCGGTGGTCGTCTGCTGGATCGCGAACTCCAACTCCGCGTCCATCGTCGTCACGCGGACGTTCATCTACAAGTAACAATTTGATGGTTAGAAAACTAGAAACAAACAGTTAGAATGCTGTCTACAATCTTTGCGGCATGTCATTGGTTCTTGTTTGATCAAGAATGGGTGTTTAAGTTAAGTTTAAATAATAATAAATAAATAATGCTGGACAATCCACACAGCATCATCTAGCCCCAAGCTAAGCAAAGCTTGTGTTATGGGTACTAGATGACTGATATACTAAATACAATACATTACATAGGTATATATTTTTTTATTATACACAGAAAATACCCAGAACACCTGGAACAAATATTTGCAGATCGTACAAACATTTGTCCCAGGGCGGGAATCGAACCCGCAACCTCCTGTGTCGCAGGCGGACCTTCGCCCACGGCGCCACATCGGTCGTCAAAATATCTGCAAAGTACGATTTTTTCAAAGGTTTCGTCAAAATATCTGCAAGTTCCCTTTCCTGATATGAATGAATGAAGGATTTATTTGCTTGAATACAGGTACATTGGTGCTTATGCTACATTATTAGGTATTTTACTCGACTAAATTTGTCGTGCAAATATTAGGCGTCTACCTACTCAGTTAAAATTTATATTCAATTATTTAATAATTTTATTCCAAAAACTATCGTGAACTTGATTATTCATATTGTAAAAACGGGCATTTTCACGTACTGCACTATAGATGAACACCACGTATTTCACGGCCCGACGCGGAAGGAGAAAGTCGCAACCACTCACCCTGATGAAAACTCTCGGAATGAGTCGAAAATTAGTCGGTGCCTTCATCGATAGTGCAGTACGTGAAAATTCCCGTTTTTACAATATGAAATTTAATAATGCAGATACAAATTTAAAAATTGTAAAATTTATTTAAAATAATAATAGTTAAAATCATATCGTGGCTCGTATCAATCTTCCTGATCGTCAAATTTAGCTAGCACCAATTTAGTAAAATACTCCAGAGGGACGTAAACTTTAATGCGATTAGGTAAGACCATGGGGGCATACTGAACCGAATCACTTCAATGCTGTTCTTGACAAGGAATGTTTAAGTCAAAACAATATGTGTCAACTAGAAAGGTTTTTATTAGTAACACTATAAATTACTTGAGTCATTTGTATCAAATAGTGAATCAGTTTCTTTGAAACAGAAGAAAATGGAAAATGTCAAAAGAGAATTTATTAAGGCAATAATGTGTTTTATAAGTATACGATTCTTGTAAGCCAATTGACATGCAGTGCAGCTGTCCTTGCGTTCGACCGCAAACGAACGACCTCACTGTCTAGTGTATAGCGAATAAAATTGTTAAAGGATACAAATGCATTATATATTATGCGAAATGCATTATTGTTGTTGAAAACACACAATAGCTCAAAGACGTGACCAATGTGCCCGAAGAAAACTGGTTTGGTGCGAGAGTGTTTATTATTTTTATCAGCCTGCGTCGTCCCACTGCAGGGCAAAGGCCTCCCTATCCCCCTCCCACTTTTCGTAGTCCAGTGCGAATAAGGCCCAATCCTTCTCAAACGAGTCCAGCTCTTCAAGCCATCTCAATCTAGGCCGTTAGGATTTGTCTGGTGGTCGTCAGTTTTCGTTAGTTCTATGAAAACATCCACACTGGGGCAACATGTTGTGTGATTTGTGTGAGAAGAAATCTTAACTATCAACAACTACGTAAATGATAGGTTCCTTTAAAAAATGTTGCTGTCATCAATGGAAGAAGAAATCAGCAAAACAACGAAGAAACATTTCGTTGATAGAGACACAAATAGCCATGTAAATAATGTTTGGGTGGTGTTTCATTCAGCTCGATGGTGTTGGACGGGCGCCAAGCGGATGTGATCTTCCGGGTGATATTCTGTCACTGGCTCTATAAATTGTTCATTTATTTTCCCTTTGTGGTAATCATCTTGTTATTTATTTACAGAACATTACTTAACCTACCTATATACCATAACCATCCTATCCTATCCTAGTCCTACTAATATTATAAATGTGAAATTTTGTGAGGATGTTTGTTATTCTTTCACGCAAAAACTACTGAACGGATTTTGATGTAACTTTACAATAATATAGCTTATACATCAGAATAACACATAGGCTACTTTTTAATACGGGTACCACTTGAAGCCGTGGGCAGAAGCTAGTCTACTATAAAATTGCAAATTTTTGCATTGTGCATCCAACTGCAGAATCCAAATTCAAAACTGACTGATTTCGGAGAGACTTGGCTAATTCTGTTATAAATTCATTAACCATTTGAACTAAGTTATTCATTTGTAACAGATATAAGACTTTCAACATAATAATCTACAATTGATAACCGTTTTTGTTATCAAATGTTTATTAATTTTAGTGTTCATCAAGCGATTTGGTCCATCACACAATAGGACGCTATAGGCCTGTGATGTTACCTTACGCATACAATACAGATAATTCAGTTTTCATTCAGGGTTCGAGGTCATCAATGGTCCGACCTAGAATTTTCATGGTTTTATGCCGTTCTATCCAGTATCATTATAAGCCCGCATGGTTCGGCGTGTATTACGAAAGTTATATGGTTGATAAGATAATAATGAATATTCAAATAAACTGATTAGTGTTCAAGGAAGGACACTAATCAGTGGTATATGTAAAACTCACGCTCGGCCCGCTTGCCGACTATTGATGCAAGCCAGCCCGTGCGTAAACAGGTTCTGCTTTGGTTCGTAAATCGTATGACATGCAATTATCAGCTGTTTTTTTTTCTCACTACCCACAATGTTTTTCTTAACTTGCATGTAAATTGTATGTTAGATTTGTTTCTGTGTTTTTTGAGAATTTTTTTTTCTGTTTGTGTAGGTAGGTCCCTTACCTACCTACTTACCTAGCCATGCATGTTACTCTCACTGCATCTAAAATGCATCTTAGTACCTACTTGTTAAGTAGTATAAGAATATTGTGATTTCTCAGTAAGCGATTTATATTGTAAATCTTTTTGAGAAATAAATGATCTTAAACCGTAAACCGTAAATGATGACGATATTACGTTAAAATATGCGATTCATTCAACGGATAAGTCTCGAAAAAATATCACTAGGTTTTATAATTTAGATTTTTGGCACAGAGCAAATGTTAAACATTCATCAACAACATTTTATATGTATAGCACGAATGTTTCTCATTTCAGACGTATATTGGAATAGCAACCAAGACAAAAATATCGCTATCGAGGATTGTGATAAGATTTGGTAACTGAAAGTGGTTCAGAACGTTGACCGCACACGGTGATTGAATGTGGAAAAACTACTGCCGAAAGCAAACTACTGCATTCTTTTGCTGTGGACTTCAAGGATGGAATGATAATAAGACATTAATGCTGGAAATTTTCACACAGCATCATCTAGCCCGAAAGTAAGCAGAGCTTGTCAGGCACTTAGCCATTTTTTTTAATACATACATATACATTGACAT
Organism: Perizoma flavofasciatum; assembly: GCA_958496245.1. NCBI lineage: Eukaryota > Metazoa > Arthropoda > Insecta > Lepidoptera > Geometridae > Perizoma > Perizoma flavofasciatum. The sequence continues at coordinate 19,810,784 of OY292419.1, read as the reverse complement.
AGTACTTTGGATGATGGATGAATCAGAAGAGATTGCGGCCAGTTTGAATCGATAGAGTGCCACTCTACTGTTGTATGTACTCTGTAGGTATAGTTACCACAGATATTTTGTGAGCAAAAGCTTTAGTTTTTCGGAGATGGCTATTTTATATATAGATCCTAATGAACTTATAAACGCTGTCTTCCCAGTATCTCAGACCAAATGACCTGTCAGTTAGATCTGAAATCGGATCCCCGTCTCCCATCGTGGTTTTATAACAGTAGGGAGGCACGCGAGATAAGACCCCAGTTGCGTTATCGCGGGTAAACGGCGGATGTTTGTGCAAACAGGCACAATTGCCCGATTACACTGCAGTTTGCACGCGACATGTACTTTGCAGAAGCGATAAAGTGATCCCTATAAAAATCGAGTACCGTAAAAGAAAACTATACTTATTTCCCTTGAAAATAGGTAATTTTTCTGATGCTATCTTGCTTGAAACGGCAAAAGTAAAAGTGACTAGTGACCTGATTAAATCAGGAAATGTGTATGTAATAACATTGTCTGTACAAAATTACAAACTAAGAAAATTCATGAAGACTGCCACCGATGTAGATGCGACAAATTATAGTATATTGAGGTACCGAGGTAATGAGCTATAAATAGGCCATAATAGCGGTCGTATTTTATACAACAGTATGAAAAGTAAAGTCAAACAGTCGGTCATCGTGTTTATGGAGTGCACCGCATAATCAAAATGCAAACTTTGAAGATACGAATATGACATCATCGTGATCTTGGCTCACCATTTGCCTTAATGTAAAAAGTACATTACATATAGCCTTATGATAAAGCATAATTATACCTTAATATAGAACCCATATGCGTCAACTATTTTTAGATTCATCGATACTTTTCCATAGTAAGGAAAACAATAGTCAAATGCCCGCATCTATTGTTCGAGGAATTTGCGTTTGAAGTACCTGATAATGAGAGATGAGATAATAATCATTTAAACCTATGTACTTGCTTCAGAGCATAGATTATGCAGAAGCCGTGTACAATACATACTGTGCAAGGCGAAGTAAAGCCAAGAATGCACCAAAATTCCCGCACCGCCATACTTCTCATCCCTATCTTGCTAACTCGCAAATAGTTTCCAAAATTTTATGTAATTTGTATTAGTATAAAGAAAGACTAATGTTGAAAATGGTGATAAGAGGTGTATAACGATTTGTACACAGACTGACTAACATCAAGGAATCGGAATAGGATTCTGCTTTGTGGCACGCGCGACCCGCTTTCTGGTTAATTTTTACTTTAAGGTCTTTGCTAAGACTATTAGAAATACTAGAAGTCCACACGGTGGCCAAGGTAACAACAATAATTATACAAAGAACATTGAATTTCTTGTAACACTTTAATTATACAATTTACTTCTGAACTCTGACATTTCAGATGCACGGCTAATTGCCGTTAATCTTTTTAATACATTCGACTACAAATCCACTTAAAGTTAAATATAGTTGTAAGTAGTTAATCTTTCGACGTAGAAATACTTACGAAACGGATTGCGTTGTAATTAAGACTACAAAGTTCACAAGTTTTGTAGACAAACCTTCTCATGATTTCCCATTAGTGAGAGTATTATATTACACACATATCCAGTTTGAACTTCCGACACCATGACATGACACTGATGATGTTAATAGGAAAGCAGAAGTTGCCATTTTAGACTCTAATGCTATGGGGTAAGAATTAAGATAGAAAAGATGTAGGTAGACATTAAGGCATTGTGATGCGAGCATGCCGAAGGGATGGAATCGAATAGATGGAAGGGTGAGAGATAAGGGTATCCCGACAGGTGCATTCGAACAGGTGGTGGCGACACGTGGATAGATATTAGGGACAGGTTCGATGTAAGAGTTTGCCACGAAGCTGAAGCTTTACATTTATTTCTGTATAATTTAATGAAAATCGTGAGTGTAAAGTTAAATTTCAATGTCAAACAGTAACCTGTTGCTAATTTTAATAAGTTTTCTCCGTGAACTGTTTTGTCTACAAAGATGTTATTTTTGATGATGTTGTTTATCATTAGCTCAAAAGTATCAAATACGGCTGCCTCGATATTTCATTAGAACTTACACCAGCTCACGTTAGTTGCTAAATGAAATAGATAGTGATCGATATAACGCCAAATTATGACAAGATATGAATTTCACTCTCACAGTTTTATAAACGAAAGCTCATAAATCTCAAGAGCCTGAAGGTGCTAGAGAAAGAAATTCAACATGTTGTGTAGAAATCGCAACAGTGTGCGAGTGAAACGAAGTGAAACGGCACCAAATGGTCATGGAGCATATCGACCGTCAAATTAAATTCAAGTACAGCATTAATGAGTGACGGAATACGTGACAGTGCCCATTTGGAGGCTATCACGTGCATAAAATGACCATTTTAAAATCATAAAAGGCTTTCATTGTACTGACGTGAAGTCCACTAACTAGAAAATGCTCAATTGACTTTATGAAATGTTCAAGGATCCAAGGATCAAGGATCTTTAGCTAGAGAATAGCAACAAGTAAAAAAATTATGATCAAAATGGTTATAGGTGTTTAACTGTACTTTTAATAACTGACTGTGACTCAGTACAATCAGTACTTCAATCACAAATACTTGGTTTATAAAAAATAATTCCTTTCAGGGATAAAAATTCTTTGAAGTTTTGCATGCATGTGACTTATTATGAATCTGAGCAAAATGTTTCACTTAATTAGTGATTTCACCATAGTGACTGATGTAATATCATTGAGTTACATTAAACTGCTTCATAATTTATCAGTATTCACATTTAGTAGTCCATGATAATCGGTGGGAGTATTATGTGACGAGATTCAAAGTGAAACAATAGGTACCTGAGAGGGCAAAGTTGAAACAAACATTAGTTTTTGTCGTGCCAAAAAAGCTTTCAAACAGATGAGAAAAAACCTTGAGGATTCTAACATGGGTGTCGTTGATTATAATTATAATAAAGTTTTATTAAAAAAATCTATGCCTATTTACGAATCTATACAATTTAGAATCTACACAATCTATACAAATTTGATAATAATGCTTGGTCTATGCCAAAAATTATTGGAAACTGTGTTAAAAAATTCATCATTTAATTTTGTTTATCAGGCATTAATATACCTAGTAGAGTTATACGATGTGTACGATATTGATTAGATAAGGCTCGTTAAAATTCACAACTTTAAATCAAATAAATCGTAAATTTTCAAAAAGCACAACCATGGATTACGAGCCGGATGGAAATTAACGCCGAACACTGGAGAAAGTAAAGAGACCAAAGTTATATGTAACTAGGTAATTTATCAACAAGTTCAGGGACATTTGAAGAGAAAAAGCAGTTAGTGTTTTTGAATTTTGAACAAAGGCGAAGGGCAAGACTCGTCGCAACGCAAGACAGGATAAGCTCTCCGTCTCCTTTTATCGAATGAGCATGAAAGGGACACAACGCAAAAAGACGGTTACGACCGTTTGCGCGATGCAAAATAAATAATAAAGCTATAAGTGGCGACTCCATCTTGTATTTTCTGGGTTTACGCCGCGATGACATCACCGTAACTTATGATTTGAGTCAACAACGCTGAAACCCATATAACTATGTACAAGACGAAACCTTGGAGACACCTGTTACTATGTGGGATTTAGACAATTGTAATTGCAGATTTTGTAAGAATGCTATATGTGCGAGATGAAAACGCTAAAATTAGGAATCTTTAGAACAAAATTATTATGATTTGGAATTAATTTTATAATACCTAAAAGACCCAAGATGCAACTGCAAAGTATCTTTAAATAACAGGTCCAAAATTAGGAACTAATTTCAAAGGATTAACAGTTCAAGGTTCAGCGATTAGTATCAAAGACCGCTTCAAGTCACGAGATGTGATGCGACCGTGGATTATATAACGTACCTGCTTGCCTCCTGCGACCATGGTGCTAGATTTTTGGGTCACACGCACAAGAAAAGTCACACACACACTGGGTTCCTGTGTCTTTGGGTTGTGAGGGTAAGGGTTAAGATGAGGCGACACTAGAGCCGCGTCAGGCGGACGCGGCGGTTCAGTGAGGACTGGCGTCAACCGCCCGGGGATGCGTCTGCGCCCCGAACTCAAGGCCGCAAGCCCGCAACTCCGGCGCTTACCTCACACGCTCAGCAGCCTCACGGTTCGCTACCTTTGGGGTTCCTTCGGCTGCAGTGCCGATGCGCGATGCCTTTACAAGTTGGGCATGCAATTACTTTTAAATATTTTGATAGATCACCATCTTGGTTTGCTACTTTAAAGTGTCTTCTCTTTATGTATCTGGCCTAATTGGTTCCGGTAATCAACCAAACCAGAGTTACTTTTAAGTAGTATAAGACAAGCTCTGCTTAGTTTGGGGCTAGGTGACGCAGTGTGAAAATGTTTAGCATTGTTTATTATATTATTATTTAATCTTTTTCTAATGAATTTACAACTTCTATCTTCTACATTATATAGTTTCATTTGTATTATGTATTCATCCCAGCATTTCATAGAACTTTGTAATATATTTCCGTTTTTTTAAGGTAAATGACGTATATCTTAGTTATCAAAAGTAGATTCGTTGTAGGTGTTTATAAATTTATTTGAAAAATATTTCTTAAACTGGTATCCTCGACTTGAAGTGAACTCGTACTTGGCCGTTTTTTTTGTACTGTATCTAATTCGAATGATGTGTCTGCTTGACATTGAAATGATGTTGGTATTCTGTCGTAGCGTATGTACGTATGTAAGTAGGTGTGCTATTTGTGGATAATGGAGAGAGTTGTTTCGTCGTCATTCACACGATGATAAGGCAATTAGAATGATTGTCTCGATTTCTGTGAGTGGCTATCATCATTGCAATCTTGGTAGACATTAGACTCGCCTCTTTGAATCCTGCATTAGGTGCTCTTTCACTTAATATATCAAGTTTGTCAGTAATTTAGACTGGCATGGCCTTATTTGAGAGCTGTCCAGTGAGCATGTAAACTCGCCTCCGAGATACAGTTTCACACTAGTTCGGGGGATAGTGGACAAACAAACTGGGCAGCTTTGCTGTTACCGGCACGTCTTATTACACAACCTTAGTCTTAGTTTTAGTTTTTAGTATAGAACTATACGTGTCTGGAAGCTCACTACCCACAAGGTTGTCTGGAAGAAATCGCTACTAAGCGATAAGACAGCCCATTGTACGTTTAGTTATATTTCGTTTTGTTATTTTATTACCATGTGGAGTACAATAAAGTGTTATTATTATTTGTAAGCAAAACTTAATGATCGTATCATTTATTTTATTAATTCGTTCGTCAAAATGCTCTTAGCCATTCCTACAAATAGAATTCCTGGAAGGCAACTAAAGAATGATATGGGCGCCCGCAAGGTCGCTCAGGTAAAACCTTCACGACACTACAAAGCATGTATCGGCGATTGGTTTTTTAGATAACATAGCTTTTAGCGATAAGACCGCACATTATAAATTGTAGCAACTGTTTGCATGATATATATACTTGTTTCTGTTCTGAGTTTCGTAGTAACTTGGTACTCTTAGTTCCTGATAACTACGAGTGACACAGTGACACAGCTCTTCAGATCTCCTTAGAAATAAGCTCGGAGTTTTACTACGTTACAGGATCCAAAACGAGGAAATCCGTACAACAACTAAAGTAACAGTCATAGCTCTCAAATAATTAATTAGTAAGATGAATTGGCAGAGCATAACAGCTCGGATCAACCACCATTGGAAAACAACGTTCTCGAATGGCGACCACAAACAAGACGATGCAGTGTGGGAAGGCCCATATCCTATAGACAGATTACATCTTCAAAGTTGCGCGGGTAATCAGTGGATGGATAGTCAAATCGTCTATGCCGAATCGAGGAAGCTTATGGCCACTAGTGGATTTCTACAGGCTGTTGGTGATGAAGCTAACATAGATATAACCAGTATCCATGGGCACTGGATAGGTAAGTATGTAAACACGGCGACCGGCCGACCGACGCATAGAATGCGAGTGCAGTGGCCACTAACCAGATAAGCACGAGTCGCGACATACTCTCCCACTTCCTTCCTACGGCACACTTGAACGCTACGCCGCGCCCGCCGGCTCTATGTACTTACGCGTTTTGTAATTCTATTACCTAAGTTTTATAATTATCACATCATTGTTTTCTTTTTTGAGAAGACGTTCGCTTAATCTTAATCTAGTTGTGGTCCGTAGATCTATTGAACGTAATCGTACATTTAAAAGCTCCTTACAATTTGTTGCTGTAGGATATTTCCGAGCAAGAGTTTTTTTTATGTTCCTCCGCAATTGCGTCCCAGGATCAGGCTTTATGATTGATTCTTGATTGCCTTATATCTTAGCACTACTAGGTTAGGGGCCGAATCGGTAGATATCGATTTCATTACTTGGAAGTCACGCTCCGTTTTGCCAGACTCTTCTATCGTATTCGTTGCGTTTATAAGTTTTCGCTGTTACCACATCAATAGTTCATTCGGACTTGGTGATCCATAACATCACTTGTCATGCCATTTGGCGTTATTCTCCTCCATTAAAGTATGTGACATGCGCGCAGCATTGTGCCACTCATGAACGTAAGGGTGTACTTACTGGGGTTTTATAGCACATTACAATGTATTCACATATAAAGTAGGTTGACACCGATTTCTAACGGCGCCGGCGCGCTTATTGCAAGTGCAGCACACTATTTTGACACAAAGTGCAAGTACGTAAACCTAAATGCCGCCGGTGAACAGGCGTCCTGGCAATCATTTTCCTGAGTAAATGCGGTCTATAGTAGGCGGGTCGGCTTAGTTCCCACTCCATAACCGTTTCCTTACGTTTTTTCTTACAAATAAGTGGCTTCGAAGTTACGTGTGTTTACATGAATGAATAGGAGTGGAACGTCTGTTAGTAATAGGATGGGTTCAATCAAATTTATAAAAAAAACGTCATGCTACTTTAAACCATACTGGGGCGGATGGAGTGGCGGAGGTTTTTGTTAAATATGATTCTAAATAACAAGAATGATCAAATCTACAGGTAGCCAACGAAATGAATGAAAGGAGTTTCTAGGTGGACAACACATTCATGTTGTCTGGCTACAGGTGACTCAAGATAGTACAAGGTTAACAAAAACGGGTCAAACATCAAACAGTGACTAACCAAAGCGTTATCGCTCCCGCCTAGATCGAGTGCGTTGGTAATGTAACCGAGAATCTGCAAAAATAGGCATTTATTGAAGTTACAGGAACATCTTCAAGTTGAGGATGAGAGGGGTATCAAACTGGGCCTAAATTCGAAAAAAAACTAAGACACAATAATACATTTCTGGTTTATTTGGTCCACAATTTGTCTTAAGTTGTGGTTTACCTGGTTTTTCTTTGAAAACCAAGATGCAAAAATTTCACGTGATTTTATATCTCACATAAAAATTAAGTTATTTATTTTTTATATAATTAAATGAATAAATTTGTCAGTAAATTAATAAGGCACAATGAATGAAACTGTTTTAATCATATGAAACATCTAGAATTAAAGACATTTTAATAAGCTCTAGAAACTAACTACTGTAAAATTCGCTTAAAAAAGTCACTGAACTTTTAGCAAACTTTACAGTAGGTAGCGATCGAATCCTTCCTACTATCCTTCCTACTGAACGGATTTTGTTGAAACTCTACAGTAATATAGCTTATACATCAGAATAACACACAGGCTACTTTTTATCCGGGTATCACGCGGGCGAAGCCGTGGGCAGAAGCTAGTAAATATATAAAATCGAATAAATATTTATATTTCATTATTTAATATTTTTGGAATATTTAATATTTCAATAATATATGTACCAAGGATTACCTTACAATATAAAAATGAAGTATGTTTGTTTGTTACCAACATGAAACTTGTTTAATAATAGATTTATCAACTACTGTAGATTCACGGACATTTTCCTCCAAAACCATATAATACCTCGTTTACCTATATGCGTCATTTGTACGTCGTACGAATGTGACTACCTACCTACTTAGTAATCATCTGTGGTGGATGGAATACCCATACATTCTTGGTACTTACTAAATCTTTTACCAGTACCTCAAATTAGTACATTCACAAAGTGTACACAGTAATAATGTACAACATACTCGTATTGTTCTGGTTAAAGAATGACACATATATTTGTCATATCCAATGATGTAATTTACTAAATCATAATGACAGACTGTTTACAGGATGTTTAAGTGATTCCAAATAATTTTGTAATCCTACTACTATCATAAACGCAAAAGTTTGTGAGAATGTTTGTTACTCCTTCACGCAAAAACTACTGAATGGATTTTAAAAATCCATCCTAAAGAAAAGTAAATGTCATAAAGGATGTGTTAGTGATAACACAATTAGGTCAAAATCGTTTTTTTTTTTCCTCATACAACTATTTACAAGTAGGCATATATAATAAATACAGATGAAACAGCTAGCCACCTAAAGACCGTTACAAACGATCTATAGATAGCTCAACTGATCCAGATCACTACCAGACGGAAGCGTTCTCAAAATACTGGCCGCATTGCCATGCTGAATGGCAATGCTAATGTGTTGGGAAATTAGTGTGATCGCCCCGCAGATCTGTTACAGCATGTGTTTTTGTTAGTCAGGATAACTCTATCACACACACCAACATACTGTTCTGCAGCATGGTTTCAGGGGTGTGTTTATAATAGGGTGTTGATTTTGTATCTACCAATTTGTTTTTATATAAAATAGTATTTTCATATATTGGAATTGATAAAAATATAAAAGAAGCATAATTGAATATGTAGTAAGATAGTTTTTTATTGTGCTCTTAAATATTGTGAAACTGCATATCCTAGAATTAAATTATTTGTAGTGTTTAAAGAAAATGACACATGTTAAAATCACAAGGATCACTTTGAAACATCAGTTTTATCTGTTGCCTGTTCCTCCACTACCAAGCCAGGAAAGAAAGGCAAGAAAATAAGGTTATTCTTTTTAATGATCCTTTTACAAAACAATAGGTACCTACATTTTTTATCGAGTTGAAGCATTTTCAATCCCATGAGTTTTTATCATCTAAATAATCAGATATTTTATAGTATGCCTTTTTATAAAGTTTTTGTTTAATTACGTTATAAAATTTGTTTACCAAAAATTTCTGTACATCTCTTGGGAGTTTGTTATAAAAGCGTACACCTTGCCCTTTAAACAATTTACTAACTTTATGGAGTCTACAAGTGGCAGCAGCGAATTTAGCTTTTTTTCTAGTATTAACATTGTGATTATCACTTTTATTCTTAAACAAATTAATATTTTTGTGAACATACATCAGATTTCATAGATGTATTGACAACGGAATTTCATTATATTTATTTCTTTAAACTTTTGGCAAAGTGATTCCTGAAAGGAGCCTTTAAGAGGTGCACTGAATCCTTTTACTAACTGGCTCTTTCAGCATTGGTAACTTTGACATTTAAACTAATCAATTTGTGAGATTTTAATTATGTGAAATGTCTGAAATATTGTTCTATTGAAGAGTTTTATTTTTTAAGATCTTATTTTGAGGTGGTAAGTATAGTGTTCTGTGAGTTATGACACTGAAATAACTGAGTAGACAATTTCACTTTCTAATGCTTATTAAATAATTTATGGAGTGTGTCACTCTATGTAAAAAATACTGATACATAACTCTTGAAATAACTTCAGAGCATGATCAAAACACAAGAATTTGTTTTGACATAAACATGCAGTATTTTTTACAATCTAATGTGGCGTTTGATGACATCGCGATAGAGAAATCGGAAAAATCACGCACTAATAGAGTGAACCATTCGCAAAATAATCACAAAGTAGAAATATCATTGGATCAGCAGATAGAGGTTTAAAAGTGGTACTCACTGATTTCGGCATGTTGGCGGCTTAGGATCTCAATCTGCAACGACAAAAGAGATCATGTAGGGTTTATCATATAAATTCCACCGCCACAATGTGGCCTACATGGAGTGATTCAGATTGAAAAAAAAAATGTGATTGAACTGCAATAACTTAACGCATAGAACTCTCATTCAACTGTGCACAGTGAACGATTCTATATACTTTTTCACAAGATAACTAGTTATAAGCGTTGGCAATGAAAAGCAGGCACCGGTCGTACGGCGAGACGAGAAAAGTGATAGCTTCGAATGTGCCTGCATTTTTTATAGGGGAATAAGGTTAGAGGATGATAGATACTAATAGAAACTATACACGGATCATGGCTTACCCGGTAAAAAAGGAGTTTATCACCTAATTATCCACATAAGTAGCACAACACTTTACAGAACATACACACCCTCCAACCACAAAAATAACGAGATATGACATGACAAGTTGACAACTGCCTGCTTGCATGACGTGGTAGCTGGAGCTGCCATATGCGGTTTTAAAAAACTACTGTTATTTAAAAATATTGCAAATATATTTTTTCAAATCCGGCTAATAGTTCCAGAGATAAGCGCGTTAAAAAAAACTCTTCAGCTTTATAGTATGAAATAGATATGGATCGAAAAAATATTTTCAGAAAACAACCTATTATTTCAAATAATCATTTATGGAAAAACAAGCTACCTGTTATCTGGATTGCTTATTTTTTATATTTTTATTTTTTGGAGAACCTAACACATGATTGCTATTGCCATACCAAAACCGCTTCAGGCCTTCTTTAGTTATAGAAAAAATTTAACTCTTACTATTATAGAAGATATTTAATTATATGGCAAATTTAAAATAAAACACGTTCGAGTCCACGCAGAAATTAATCTGAATCTGAATCTGTTTTATTCAAATGATACTTTCCTAAAAGTGATTAGGTTATTATTTTAGTTGTCACAAAAGTATTGGCCTCAGAATTGAAACCATTAATTTTTTTCCCAAAATATTTACTATTTGGGTCGAAGTCTTAGTTAAGGATACTGAACGAAATTATGATTGTCTAATCACTCCACTGCACTCGATTCCACTCCACTCTTATCCTATCCTTAGTGCCATAGATCGTGCCCTCACTACGACTATTTCTCCTCTGCACTCGCGGCCTCCCAACAACTAAACTCCCTGGTGACCTCTGCTCCGTGAGCTCTTTTGGGTCATCCGACTATCCGGGCTTTCAGCTTTCTAGCCTTAGTAGTTTTAACTTTACGTTGATAGATCAGTCAGTCAAGACAAACGATTTTTTTATTAGTATACATTTATTTTATTTAATTTTTTTCATGTATTGTACCTATATTAACGAGATGCAAAAGGCATAAAAATTGATTCCATTGGCTAGTGCTATGTCTCTGTCTTGTCTTTTAAATGTAGTGGCATGGAGAAAATGTGCTCGATACGTACTGATTATTAATTCCTCTATAACGTAGTATCTCTAACTAGTCTGTGCGCTATTCTTTAGCAGCACAGATTAAAAATGTTTTTGCTCCTACTATATTTTGTTTGTTTTTGCATTACATGTTATCTATAGTTGCCTATAGTGTTATTAATTAACTATCTGTCGTGTTACGTAGTTTATACAGTTTTATTTAATCAAACAATGCTATGAAACGATAATTTAATGTAAAAATACACCAGTTAAATAGTAGGGGTGGATTTATAACCTCAAAATGGCACTATCTCCTTTTCGGCGGCTTTGTCACTGGGGACCTCTTATCGTTTTAGGTAAGCTTATATCTGGTTAAATAGCTATTTATTCAAACTACTAGATACCTTTCAATTTGTGACAGGTATTCCCCATTGAAGATAAAAAATTAAAGTCCTTACACTAAGTAGAAACCTACATTTTATTTTATTTTTATTTTATTTATTTTATTTATAAGGCATTTGGCCAACAGGTAATTCATCATAATATGGAGGTAGTAGTTAACCATTGTGTCAGAGTTAATGGCTGTCTGAATGCCTCTGTCATGCCAAACAATTCCTCAATCCTCAGCACCCCCATAATCATGCTAGATACAACCCCTGTTAAACATACTGAAACCAACAGCATTATATTAGGTATTCTTAAACCACTGGTATTCTGTACGGGTCCTAGAGAATGCACATCAACCATATAAAGTTCATACAGCAGCTGCGGAAGTGGGGGGCAGAGGGGGCCTGATGCCCCCCCTAAAATCACATAGGTACCTACCTACCAAGGCAGGGCTGAAGATTTAAGGGTTGACCAAAATATTTGCCCCCTCCCATCACAGAGTACTTGCGAGGTCCCTGAGTTCATAAATTAGATGTGATAGTTATATTACTATAGAAGACTTAAATTCTAATTTTTGTATGATTATTTTGGTGGTGCAGCGGCTATGTAGCTAGCTGCAACACAGGTGCGGATTCGATTCTGTTTACGGAACAAATGTTTGCATGTTCCGTAGATATTTGCTCTGGGTCTGGGTGCTATTAACACTGTCAATCATAATCACTTATGTTCAATGCTAGACAAATAAATACGAAATGAAATACTTGGCTGCATATTAGAATTGCAAACAACAGTTTTTTGTTTCTTTCTTTCTTTGAAAGTTCCTGGCCGTTGTAGAAGAGCTCTATCGTTGCTCTACCGCTCATTTCAGTCTCGGTAGGTTCAAGCTGGCATAAATTAACTTGTCAGCATTGGAATTTAAAAAATGATCTCTAACCACTAACCTCATTTCTGTTTTCCTGTTAAGGTATTATTAAGCTGATAACATGGGCCGTGGTGCACTTCCATGGCATGTGGTGGCCGCCGCAGCAGTCTCTAGGGGGAGCACTACACGCGGCATTGTTCCTAGGCTTGGCTGCCTCCACATTGTACTACTTCCTCCAGGCACTGCTGGAGGGGCCAGGGTATGTGCCTTTAGGATGGAGACCCGTAAGTTTCATTGTGGAATGAGGCACTCTAATGCTGATCTTCATCAAGCTTAGGCAAAGGATTTATTGTGTGTAGACACAATTGGCATTGTTCGCACATTAGCTTTATGTTGTATGACGCGGTGGGCGAGAAGCCGGCTGCACTGGAGGTGCAGGTTCAATTCTCGCAGTGGTACAAATGTTTGAATGTCCTAAAGATATTTGTTCTGGTTCTAGGTGTTGTGGTACCTCAATGTATGTATTAAAAAAAAAGCTCTGCTTAGTTTGCGGCTAGATGATGCTGTGTGAAAAATGACCAACATTATTTAGGCCCCTTAGCTCCCGTCCTGGATCCGCTACTGAAACCGACTGCAAAGCAGCCACATCACAGCGCAACCGCTGTACCCTGTCTCCCATTCCGCTTTTTCGTTTTTTTTTATTGGTTTATCTCAATTATTCCAGGAAAATGAAGAAGATACTGAATATTTGCAGTTTTGCACAGTTTGTAGTGGATATAAAGCACCAAGATCACACCACTGCAGAAGTTGTAAGTTTATCCTCTAGCATTTCACACATAATGTAGGTATTTCAGAGGTGAAGAAAATTTGTACATAGCTTTGATTGCGATACCTGCATATAGATAAGCCTGTGTTATTCTAGGTTGAAATCTTTATCTATTTTAAATTTCATTTGGGTCCAGTCATACTTTTCATTTTTAGTAAACGATGGATAGCTATAAAGCATCTGTTGTCAAATCTGTCTGTATAAAGTAGCTCGGAGTGTCATTGTTTCTATCCAGGTGGTAACTGTGTGTTGAAGATGGACCACCACTGCCCGTGGATCAACAGCTGCGTCGGGCACTCCAACCATGGGTACTTCACAATGTTCCTGATATCTGCGGTACTGGGCTGCTTCCAAGCAACTGTTGTGAGTTTCTCCACTATATACAGTACTATCTATGCTCGCAACTTTCAACTATCTATGATCATATAGAAACGTCAACTATTTAAAATTTGAATGTGAATTTACGCCGATTCCTCGCGCGCGACCAAGCATAGAAGATTATATAAGTTCAGCTGTTACGGAAATTATTAAATTACATCCAGAATCTAATCTAAGGTTTAAGATCATTTATTTCTCAAAAAGATTTACAATATAAATCGCTTACTGAGAAATCACAATATACTTATACTACTTTACAAGTAGGTACTAAGATGCATTTTAGATGCAGTGAGAGTAACATGCATGGCTATGTAAGTAGGTAGGTAGGTCAGGGACCTACCTATACAAACAGAAAAAAAAAATCTTATAAAACACAGAAACAAATCAAACATTCAATTTACATGCAAGTTAAGAAAAACATTGTGGGTAGTGAGAAAAAAAAAATATATTAATATAATCTGGATGTTTATTTTTATAATTTCCGTAACATTTATAATGCTTAAAGTATAATTTTCTAGTAATGTGTTCACCTGTTTTGCACGTAAAATATTTTTACCAACTATGACATCTCCTAAGTACATGCTAAGTTAAAACTAAGTAATTCTGTCTTTAAGTCTCCATCAGTTTTTTGGCCATTTTCAGTGTCCTAATAAGCCGGCATATTATGATTAATAACTTGTATGCAAAATGTAATGTTTGAAATTGCACTAAATTTTGTGTGCGGTTTTGGACCAATTTCTTTTAAGAATATAGTTCGCTAAAGATTATAAAACATTCCAGGTACTCATTCTTAAAGTAAAACAGGAATGTTCTCGTATTGTATCATCGGTGAGGGCAAGTTTCGAATCATCACGAGAGTCTTTCTGAGTGATGTAGATTATTCGTAACGTGATCGGTGCTTTCACCGTGAAAATTCCCGTTTTATAATGTGAATGATCTAATTTCTGATCAGTTTTCGTGATGTTATGCCAGGTACTGATGATCTGCATGTACCACGCGATATATCGCGTGTGGTATCGATACCACGGCACGGGCCGCGAACCCGTGGTGTTCGTCAGCTTCGCCACGCTGCCGCTGGGCTTGCTGGCTATCGGCATGGCGCTGGGGGTGGTCCTGGCGGTCGGAGTATTGCTGTACTTTCAGGTAACAAGTATCCCCAGCAATGGACGATCTTTTCAGCCGACTACAAAGAAAGAGGAGATTCTCAATTTTCGTCCGTATATTTTTGATCAGTCATGTATAGAAGCTTTGCTTAGATGGGGGCTAGATGATGCTATGTGAAAAATGACCCGAATTATATATTTTTATTCTTATCTTCGCCCATTGTGATTCTTAAAAAAGAATCATTCAAAAAAGTCAAGTAAAAAAATGTTTACTTGACTTTTTTTACTTCTACAATAGTACCTATCTAGCCGTGTTTTTAACTTTGAAATAACGACTTCCAGCTAATAAAGTTTCAATTCTTTAACCTCTTTCAGATAGTAGGTATCCTCCGCAACCAGACGACGATAGAAGACTGGATAGTGCAGAAGGCTGACAGCCGTCGCGAGGAGCTGGGTCTGCCGCCCTTCGTGTTCCCCTACGACCTGGGAGCCAGGAGGAACCTCAAGATGTTGCTCCGCACCTCAAGTGACGGACTCAAGTGGCCTGTGAGAGAAGGCTGCGGGCAGTATGATTTAACGGTAACTTAATAAATAAATCTTATTCTACTAATATTATAAACGTGAAAGTTTGTGAGGATGGATGTTTGTTCCTTTTTCACGCAAAAACTACTGAACGGATTTTGATGAAACTTTACAGTAATATAGCTTATACATCAGAATAACTTTGAGCATCTAGCCTCAAAGTATGGGCCAAAGTTGTGTTCGGCGCTGACTATGGTGAAACTTTAAGGATTCATTGTCTGTCTGACTTCGAAATCCTAAGAATCCTGAGGATGTCTCGTAAAGGCGCGAAACGCGTGTCGATTCTTTTTTGTGTGTTTTATTTTGTGTGATCAGGTTTGCATTGTGTTGTGACTCAAAGGAGAGAGAGGGAGAGATTAAACGGAATTATTTTCTATATATTTCAGCCTATTCATTTAATAACTTAAAATTAATTTCTGCAAATTAACGTCTGGGGCAATTACTAAGCTAAAGTCGATAATGTAATGCTTGTTTTCCACAGCGTGAGCAAATCTGTCAGAAGATTTGCAAACGTCAGCGCGCGCGGCCTTGCCGCTGCATCGCCGCATACAGCGGACACATCCTCCCCGTCTGCGCCTTCCCGCGCTCCGCCCTGTCGCCCCCCTGCAGCGCCGAGGGACGTCTGCCGCTCAGTCCGGGAGACATCATCACAGTCACTAGACATAGGAAGTGAGTCGCATCCCCGTCTGCGCCTTCCCGCGCTCCGCCCTGTCGCCCCCCTGCAGCGCCGAGGGACGTCTGCCGCTCAGTCCGGGAGACATCATCACAGTCACTAGACATAGAAAGTGAGTCGCATCCCCGTCTGCGCCTTCCCGCGCTCCGCCCTGTCGCCCCCCTGCAGCGCCGAGGGACGTCTGCCGCTCAGTCCGGGAGACATCATCACAGTCACTAGACATAGGAAGTGAGTCGCATCCCCGTCTGCGCCTTCCCGCGCTCCGCCCTGTCGCCCCCCTGCAGCGCCGAGGGACGTCTGCCGCTCAGTCCGGGAGACATCATCACAGTCACTAGACATAGAAAGTGAGTCGCATCCCCGTCTGCGCCTTCCCGCGCTCCGCCCTGTCGCCCCCCTGCAGCGCCGAGGGACGTCTGCCGCTCAGTCCGGGAGACATCATCACAGTCACTAGACATAGGAAGTGAGTCGCATCCCCGTCTGCGCCTTCCCGCGCTCCGCCCTGTCGCCCCCCTGCAGCGCCGAGGGACGTCTGCCGCTCAGTCCGGGAGACATCATCACAGTCACTAGACATAGGAAGTGAGTCGCATCCCCATCTGCACCTTCCCGCGCTCCGCCCTGTCGCCCCCCTGCAGCGCCGAGGGACGTCTGCCGCTCAGTCCGGGAGACATCATCACAGTCACTAGACATAGGAAGTGAGTCGCATCCCCGTCTGCGACTTCCCGCGCTCCGCCCTGTCGCCCCCCTGCAGCGCCGAGGGACGTCTGCCGCTCAGTCCGGGAGACATCATCACAGTCACTAGACATAGGAAGTGAGTCGCATCCCCATCTGCACCTTCCCGCGCTCCGCCCTGTCGCCCCCCTGCAGCGCCGAGGGACGTCTGCCGCTCAGTCCGGGAGACATCATCACAGTCACTAGACATAGGAAGTGAGTCGCATCCCCGTCTGCGACTTCCCGCGCTCCGCCCTGTCGCCCCCCTGCAGCGCCGAGGGACGTCTGCCGCTCAGTCCGGGAGACATCATCACAGTCACTAGACATAGGAAGTGAGTCGCATCCCCGTCTGCGCCTTCCCGCGCTCCGCCCTGTCGCCCCCCTGCAGCGCCGAGGGACGTCTGCCGCTCAGTCCGGGAGACATCATCACAGTCACTAGACATAGGAAGTGAGTCGCATCCCCATCTGCACCTTCCCGCGCTCCGCCCTGTCGCCCCCCTGCAGCGCCGAGGGACGTCTGCCGCTCAGTCCGGGAGACATCATCACAGTCACTAGACATAGGAAGTGAGTCGCATCCCCGTCTGCGCCTTCCCGCGCTCCGCCCTGTCGCCCCCCTGCAGCGCCGAGGGACGTCTGCCGCTCAGTCCGGGAGACATCATCACAGTCACTAGACATAGGAAGTGAGTCGCATCCCCGTCTGCGACTTCCCGCGCTCCGCCCTGTCGCCCCCCTGCAGCGCCGAGGGACGTCTGCCGCTCAGTCCGGGAGACATCATCACAGTCACTAGACATAGGAAGTGAGTCGCATCCCCGTCTGCGCCTTCCCGCGCTCCGCCCTGTCGCCCCCCTGCAGCGCCGAGGGACGTCTGCCGCTCAGTCCGGGAGACATCATCACAGTCACTAGACATAGGAAGTGAGTCGCATCCCCGTCTGCGCCTTCCCGCGCTCCGCCCTGTCGCCCCCCTGCAGCGCCGAGGGACGTCTGCCGCTCAGTCCGGGAGACATCATCACAGTCACTAGACATAGGAAGTGAGTCGCATCCCCGTCTGCGACTTCCCGCGCTCCGCCCTGTCGCCCCCCTGCAGCGCCGAGGGACGTCTGCCGCTCAGTCCGGGAGACATCATCACAGTCACTAGACATAGGAAGTGAGTCGCATCCCCGTCTGCGCCTTCCCGCGCTCCGCCCTGTCGCCCCCCTGCAGCGCCGAGGGACGTCTGCCGCTCAGTCCGGGAGACATCATCACAGTCACTAGACATAGGAAGTGAGTCGCATCCCCGTCTGCGCCTTCCCGCGCTCCGCCCTGTCGCCCCCCTGCAGCGCCGAGGGACGTCTGCCGCTCAGTCCGGGAGACATCATCACAGTCACTAGACATAGGAAGTGAGTCGCATCCCCGTCTGCGCCTTCCCGCGCTCCGCCCTGTCGCCCCCCTGCAGCGCCGAGGGACGTCTGCCGCTCAGTCCGGGAGACATCATCACAGTCACTAGACATAGGAAGTGAGTCGCATCCCCGTCTGCGACTTCCCGCGCTCCGCCCTGTCGCCCCCCTGCAGCGCCGAGGGACGTCTGCCGCTCAGTCCGGGAGACATCATCACAGTCACTAGACATAGGAAGTGAGTCGCATCCCCGTCTGCGCCTTCCCGCGCTCCGCCCTGTCGCCCCCCTGCAGCGCCGAGGGACGTCTGCCGCTCAGTCCGGGAGACATCATCACAGTCACTAGACATAGGAAGTGAGTCGCATCCCCGTCTGCGCCTTCCCGCGCTCCGCCCTGTCGCCCCCCTGCAGCGCCGAGGGACGTCTGCCGCTCAGTCCGGGAGACATCATCACAGTCACTAGACATAGGAAGTGAGTCGCATCCCCGTCTGCGCCTTCCCGCGCTCCGCCCTGTCGCCCCCCTGCAGCGCCGAGGGACGTCTGCCGCTCAGTCCGGGAGACATCATCACAGTCACTAGACATAGGAAGTGAGTCGCATCCCCGTCTGCGACTTCCCGCGCTCCGCCCTGTCGCCCCCCTGCAGCGCCGAGGGACGTCTGCCGCTCAGTCCGGGAGACATCATCACAGTCACTAGACATAGGAAGTGAGTCGCATCCCCGTCTGCGACTTCCCGCGCTCCGCCCTGTCGCCCCCCTGCAGCGCCGAGGGACGTCTGCCGCTCAGTCCGGGAGACATCATCACAGTCACTAGACATAGGAAGTGAGTCGCATCCCCGTCTGCGCCTTCCCGCGCTCCGCCCTGTCGCCCCCCTGCAGCGCCGAGGGACGTCTGCCGCTCAGTCCGGGAGACATCATCACAGTCACTAGACATAGGAAGTGAGTCGCATCCCCGTCTGCGCCTTCCCGCGCTCCGCCCTGTCGCCCCCCTGCAGCGCCGAGGGACGTCTGCCGCTCAGTCCGGGAGACATCATCACAGTCACTAGACATAGGAAGTGAGTCGCATCCCCGTCTGCGCCTTCCCGCGCTCCGCCCTGTCGCCCCCCTGCAGCGCCGAGGGACGTCTGCCGCTCAGTCCGGGAGACATCATCACAGTCACTAGACATAGGAAGTGAGTCGCATCCCCGTCTGCGCCTTCCCGCGCTCCGCCCTGTCGCCCCCCTGCAGCGCCGAGGGACGTCTGCCGCTCAGTCCGGGAGACATCATCACAGTCACTAGACATAGGAAGTGAGTCGCATCCCCGTCTGCGACTTCCCGCGCTCCGCCCTGTCGCCCCCCTGCAGCGCCGAGGGACGTCTGCCGCTCAGTCCGGGAGACATCATCACAGTCACTAGACATAGGAAGTGAGTCGCATCCCCGTCTGCGCCTTCCCGCGCTCCGCCCTGTCGCCCCCCTGCAGCGCCGAGGGACGTCTGCCGCTCAGTCCGGGAGACATCATCACAGTCACTAGACATAGGAAGTGAGTCGCATCCCCGTCTGCGCCTTCCCGCGCTCCGCCCTGTCGCCCCCCTGCAGCGCCGAGGGACGTCTGCCGCTCAGTCCGGGAGACATCATCACAGTCACTAGACATAGGAAGTGAGTCGCATCCCCGTCTGCGCCTTCCCGCGCTCCGCCCTGTCGCCCCCCTGCAGCGCCGAGGGACGTCTGCCGCTCAGTCCGGGAGACATCATCACAGTCACTAGACATAGGAAGTGAGTCGCATCCCCGTCTGCGACTTCCCGCGCTCCGCCCTGTCGCCCCCCTGCAGCGCCGAGGGACGTCTGCCGCTCAGTCCGGGAGACATCATCACAGTCACTAGACATAGGAAGTGAGTCGCATCCCCGTCTGCGACTTCCCGCGCTCCGCCCTGTCGCCCCCCTGCAGCGCCGAGGGACGTCTGCCGCTCAGTCCGGGAGACATCATCACAGTCACTAGACATAGGAAGTGAGTCGCATCCCCGTCTGCGACTTCCCGCGCTCCGCCCTGTCGCCCCCCTGCAGCGCCGAGGGACGTCTGCCTCTCAGTCCGGGAGACATCATCACAGTCACTAGACATAGGAAGTGAGTCGCATCCCCGTCTGCGACTTCCCGCGCTCCGCCCTGTCGCCCCCCTGCAGCGCCGAGGGACGTCTGCCGCTCAGTCCGGGAGACATCATCACAGTCACTAGACATAGGAAGTGAGTCGCATCCCCGTCTGCGACTTCCCGCGCTCCGCCCTGTCGCCCCCCTGCAGCGCCGAGGGACGTCTGCCTCTCAGTCCGGGAGACATCATCACAGTCACTAGACATAGGAAGTGAGTCGCATCCCCGTCTGCGCCTTCCCGCGCTCCGCCCTGTCGCCCCCCTGCAGCGCCGAGGGACGTCTGCCTCTCAGTCCGGGAGACATCATCACAGTCACTAGACATAGGAAGTGAGTCGCATCCCCGTCTGCGACTTCCCGCGCTCCGCCCTGTCGCCCCCCTGCAGCGCCGAGGGACGTCTGCCTCTCAGTCCGGGAGACATCATCACAGTCACTAGACATAGGAAGTGAGTCGCATCCCCGTCTGCGACTTCCCGCGCTCCGCCCTGTCGCCCCCCTGCAGCGCCGAGGGACGTCTGCCGCTCAGTCCGGGAGACATCATCACAGTCACTAGACATAGGAAGTGAGTCGCATCCCCGTCTGCGACTTCCCGCGCTCCGCCCTGTCGCCCCCCTGCAGCGCCGAGGGACGTCTGCCTCTCAGTCCGGGAGACATCATCACAGTCACTAGACATAGGAAGTGAGTCGCATCCCCGTCTGCGCCTTCCCGCGCTCCGCCCTGTCGCCCCCCTGCAGCGCCGAGGGACGTCTGCCTCTCAGTCCGGGAGACATCATCACAGTCACTAGACATAGGAAGTGAGTCGCATCCCCGTCTGCGCCTTCCCGCGCTCCGCCCTGTCGCCCCCCTGCAGCGCCGAGGGACGTCTGCCTCTCAGTCCGGGAGACATCATCACAGTCACTAGACATAGGAAGTGAGTCGCATCCCCGTCTGCGCCTTCCCGCGCTCCGCCCTGTCGCCCCCCTGCAGCGCCGAGGGACGTCTGCCTCTCAGTCCGGGAGACATCATCACAGTCACTAGACATAGGAAGTGAGTCGCATCCCCGTCTGCGCCTTCCCGCGCTCCGCCCTGTCGCCCCCCTGCAGCGCCGAGGGACGTCTGCCTCTCAGTCCGGGAGACATCATCACAGTCACTAGACATAGGAAGTGAGTCGCATCCCCGTCTGCGCCTTCCCGCGCTCCGCCCTGTCGCCCCCCTGCAGCGCCGAGGGACGTCTGCCTCTCAGTCCGGGAGACATCATCACAGTCACTAGACATAGGAAGTGAGTCGCATCCCCGTCTGCGCCTTCCCGCGCTCCGCCCTGTCGCCCCCCTGCAGCGCCGAGGGACGTCTGCCTCTCAGTCCGGGAGACATCATCAAAGTCACTAGACATAGGAAGTGAGTCGCATCCCCGTCTGCGCCTTCCCGCGCTCCGCCCTGTCGCCCCCCTGCAGCGCCGAGGGACGTCTGCCTCTCAGTCCGGGAGACATCATCACAGTCACTAGACATAGG
Source organism: Perizoma flavofasciatum (assembly GCA_958496245.1). Lineage (NCBI taxonomy): Eukaryota > Metazoa > Arthropoda > Insecta > Lepidoptera > Geometridae > Perizoma > Perizoma flavofasciatum. The sequence continues at coordinate 19,788,902 of OY292419.1, read as the reverse complement.
AAGTGAGTCGCATCCCCGTCTGCGCCTTCCCGCGCTCCGCCCTGTCGCCCCCCTGCAGCGCCGAGGGACGTCTGCCTCTCAGTCCGGGAGACATCATCACAGTCACTAGACATAGGAAGTGAGTCGCATCCCCGTCTGCGCCTTCCCGCGCTCCGCCCTGTCGCCCCCCTGCAGCGCCGAGGGACGTCTGCCTCTCAGTCCGGGAGACATCATCACAGTCACTAGACATAGGAAGTGAGTCGCATCCCCGTCTGCGCCTTCCCGCGCTCCGCCCTGTCGCCCCCCTGCAGCGCCGAGGGACGTCTGCCTCTCAGTCCGGGAGACATCATCACAGTCACTAGACATAGGAAGTGAGTCGCATCCCCGTCTGCGCCTTCCCGCGCTCCGCCCTGTCGCCCCCCTGCAGCGCCGAGGGACGTCTGCCTCTCAGTCCGGGAGACATCATCACAGTCACTAGACATAGGAAGTGAGTCGCATCCCCGTCTGCGCCTTCCCGCGCTCCGCCCTGTCGCCCCCCTGCAGCGCCGAGGGACGTCTGCCTCTCAGTCCGGGAGACATCATCACAGTCACTAGACATAGGAAGTGAGTCGCATCCCCGTCTGCGCCTTCCCGCGCTCCGCCCTGTCGCCCCCCTGCAGCGCCGAGGGACGTCTGCCTCTCAGTCCGGGAGACATCATCACAGTCACTAGACATAGGAAGTGAGTCGCATCCCCGTCTGCGCCTTCCCGCGCTCCGCCCTGTCGCCCCCCTGCAGCGCCGAGGGACGTCTGCCTCTCAGTCCGGGAGACATCATCACAGTCACTAGACATAGGAAGTGAGTCGCATCCCCGTCTGCGCCTTCCCGCGCTCCGCCCTGTCGCCCCCCTGCAGCGCCGAGGGACGTCTGCCTCTCAGTCCGGGAGACATCATCACAGTCACTAGACATAGGAAGTGAGTCGCATCCCCGTCTGCGCCTTCCCGCGCTCCGCCCTGTCGCCCCCCTGCAGCGCCGAGGGACGTCTGCCTCTCAGTCCGGGAGACATCATCACAGTCACTAGACATAGGAAGTGAGTCGCATCCCCGTCTGCGCCTTCCCGCGCTCCGCCCTGTCGCCCCCCTGCAGCGCCGAGGGACGTCTGCCTCTCAGTCCGGGAGACATCATCACAGTCACTAGACATAGGAAGTGAGTCGCATCCCCGTCTGCGCCTTCCCGCGCTCCGCCCTGTCGCCCCCCTGCAGCGCCGAGGGACGTCTGCCTCTCAGTCCGGGAGACATCATCACAGTCACTAGACATAGGAAGTGAGTCGCATCCCCGTCTGCGCCTTCCCGCGCTCCGCCCTGTCGCCCCCCTGCAGCGCCGAGGGACGTCTGCCTCTCAGTCCGGGAGACATCATCACAGTCACTAGACATAGGAAGTGAGTCGCATCCCCGTCTGCGCCTTCCCGCGCTCCGCCCTGTCGCCCCCCTGCAGCGCCGAGGGACGTCTGCCTCTCAGTCCGGGAGACATCATCACAGTCACTAGACATAGGAAGTGAGTCGCATCCCCGTCTGCGCCTTCCCGCGCTCCGCCCTGTCGCCCCCCTGCAGCGCCGAGGGACGTCTGCCTCTCAGTCCGGGAGACATCATCACAGTCACTAGACATAGGAAGTGAGTCTCATCCCCGTCTGCGACTTCCCGCGCTCCGCCCTGTCGCCCCCCTGCAGCGCCGAGGGACGTCTGCCGCTCAGTCCGGGAGACATCATCACAGTCACTAGACATAGGAAGTGAGTCGCATCCCCGTCTGCGCCTTCCCGCGCTCCGCCCTGTCGCCCCCCTGCAGCGCCGAGGGACGTCTGCCTCTCAGTCCGGGAGACATCATCACAGTCACTAGACATAGGAAGTGAGTCTCATCCCCGTCTGCGACTTCCCGCGCTCCGCCCTGTCGCCCCCCTGCAGCGCCGAGGGACGTCTGCCGCTCAGTCCGGGAGACATCATCACAGTCACTAGACATAGGAAGTGAGTCGCATCCCCGTCTGCGACTTCCCGCGCTCCGCCCTGTCGCCCCCCTGCAGCGCCGAGGGACGTCTGCCGCTCAGTCCGGGAGACATCATCACAGTCACTAGACATAGGAAGTGAGTCGCATCCCCGTCTGCGACTTCCCGCGCTCCGCCCTGTCGCCCCCCTGCAGCGCCGAGGGACGTCTGCCGCAAGTGTTATAATATTTTCGTCACAAAAGGCATTTAACTCTTATTCGTGTTTTCTTCCAGACGCTGGCTGTATGGTGAGAAGCAGGTAGGCGGGGGCGAAGGCCGGGGACCCCGCGGCTGGTGCCCGCGCGACTGCGTCTCGCCCGACCTGGATAAAGCCAAGTCCTACTAGTGTGTGCGACCACAGCCCGGCATGTAGGCTAGTGTGAACAAATCCTTACTTTTATAAATGCAGATGTGGACATTAGCGACTTTACGAGTCCGTGTATGCGTTGCTGTTTTTTTATATCCGTTAAAATTTATCTCCGAAACGGCTTATTAAAATGTGATTTTTTGCAATCGATTTGAATGATTTCATGGATGGTTCTTAGATAGGATTTATTGCTACAAAGGGACGATTTTAACTTTTTAAAATAATTTGTTTAATCTAATCACGTTAGTGACGTGAGATTTGACAACTGGTTAGTTTGATTAGCCTTTTTAAATCCGGTCGTTACTGTCAAAAACTAAACGTTGCTAAACGTTTAATCACGACTTAAGGACGATAAGAAAATGGCAGCTTTTATATTGCTTACTAGCGCCATCTCTTATTTCCTAGAAAAAAGTTGTATTCCGAAAAAAAAAATATGGTTATGTGATGGACTCTACCTAATGCAGATACAGAAAAGTCCCTGGTCTACACATATTGAGACTGTGTCTATATATATATACATATATAGCGATCCTGTCTGTGAGATTGCAGAGTTGCTTAAAAAGTCGGTCAAGTTCACATGGTATAAGAAAACTTACATCCAATGGAAATACCGATAATTTTTTCCGTTTTTAGGGATTTTTTATTAGATTTGGTAGAGTGTTGTATTGACTGAAATTATATTACAGAAATGTTAAAAACATTTGGTTGTTTACCAAACCCAAATGACGAAAACGTAGCCCTTATTCCTTGTTTTAACTTTAAAACATATTCTGGGGTCACCACTTTGACATACGAAAATCAACATTAGCATTGGTTGTAAAACTGTTTATTACGTACAGTATCATATTGATAGAACAGATAAATTTTTAGATAAGCTATTTTTATAATTTATATATTTTTTGGGTATATTGTGTAAATCTGGTCTTTAGCTGTAAAGGAATCTTTCATGGTCTCGCTGCATTTTTAATTTTAAGAAATGTGGAATTTGTATAAAGTATACTTATAACGAAAAGCTTATCTGTACATAGAGCGCGTTGAAAAGATTTAACTTGGCTATTTTATAAAAAAGATGCAGATTAATTATGTAGATAGGTATATAGTTCTTATGTAGGTAGGTAGGTAGGTACTGACCTAATGAAAAGTGTTTTAATATTTTGTTGTTTTACATTTAAATGTGAAATAAAATTTTATAATTTGTATATTAAATATTTTTACCTAACTACTTTGTTTTACTTATATACAAATACCTTAGTACAATAATCTCGAAAGGACAAGTTAAACCACCCATTTGAGTAAAAACATTTATTGTGCATTAGAAATAAAATATTCTCAAAAACACCTCGAAGCTCAAAATAAAACAATTCGTTAAGTAAAATTTAACTATTATTAGGTTACATTATTATCACTTTTAATACAATTAAATGCAAATTAATTAGGTACTTCAAACCTTTAACTAATCAGGACCTAAATTCTGAAAAGTTTTAGAATTTTGTACAAACACACCATTATTACGTTAATTTATAAATTTAAATCAACCTGAATCATCAAAATATATGTTTATTGACCATCATCATTACATAATTACCCTAATTATAAACTTAATCTCAATGATTATCAAACTGTAGAAAAATGCTTGTATTGTGATTGAAGATGTGAAGCATATTTCGAAGACAACTTGCCGAAAACATACCCACATATCATCCAGTTTCACTCTTGGGAGAACCCCTCTAGTTGGCAACATTGGTAACTTGTTACCATTTTTGTGTTATAAGCTGATGCGAGCCAAAAGCCAAAGATATCATGAAGTTCCCTGACACTGACCTAGATGGCACTGTATCACTATATGTTAAAATCACACTTGCAAAATGGCTATGAAAACGAGATACAGGCCCTCATTTTGCCAAACGTGGACGAAATGGGATGATTTAGATCAAAAGTGTACACTTTTGACTTAAATCATCCCATTCCAAGTTTTACAAGTTTTGGACATTGCGAAACCTATGTTAGTCTTTCCTCATTGCCATTATGTTAGTGCTGGTAGTCAAACTACATTTCTGACAGTGCTGCCGCCCAAAGAGAGACCCAAAATAACACATTTTTGAGAGCCGATCCAAACTACATTTCTGACAGTGCTGCCGCCCAAAGAGACCCAAAATAACACATTTTTGAGAGCCGATCCAAACTACATTTCTGACAGTGCTGCCGCCCAAAGAGAGACCCAAAATAACACATTTTTGAGAGCCGATCCAAACTACATTTCTGACAGTGCTGCCGCCCAAAGAGAGACCCAAAATAACACATTTTTGAGAGCCGATCCAAACTACATTTCTGACAGTGCTGCCGCCCAAAGAGACCCAAAATAACACATTTTTGAGAGCCGATCCAAACTTTGCTACAGCACCTGTGTTAATTTAAACGACTAAGTATTTAATGACACTGGCGCCGATTCCTTAAGTTTAGATACAAACTAAACTTAATTTAAACTGTCGCTCTCTTTTACTGATAGTGCACGCAAGAAAGAGATGGCAAGAATTTTACTCCTGTCGAATTAGATAACGCTTTTCTTCGTGTTTGTAGGTCAGTATGTTTTGAAATCACGACTAAACTGGTATGGAAAACTTAAACCTGACTAATTTGACAGCACTAAAATTCATAAATTTCTTTTGTTACTGGCTAAATATCAATGAGAAAGTCACTATGTATTCTGGCATTCATGTCAAGTTGAAAACGGTCTTAGCAGCCTAGTACTCATTCTCATCATCAAGTTCTCCCTCGGTTGAATCCACTCCGACCTCCTCGTAGTCCTTCTCGAGTGCCGCGAGATCCTCGCGAGCTTCCGAGAACTCTCCTTCCTCCATCCCCTCTCCGACGTACCAATGCACGAAAGCGCGCTTCGCGTACATCAGGTCGAACTTGTGATCCAGTCTGTAAAAGGAAAAGGATGAATTAAGTCGCTGACTGGTGCTGAGTTTGCACTCAAAAAAGTAGGTATAAAAGGTTCGATCGCAAAATTGTTGAATTAAGCTTATTATCAGCTTACGCAAGACCGTGGCGATTACGATACTGCGATGACTAAATTGATAAATAGCTACCTCATTATAATCGGTTAAGCAGTTTTTAGGGAAAAAATATATCAGATAGGTAAACAACCACTTTCTACCAAGACGTACCAACAGCGAATTGCGCGCGACATTTTCCGAAAATTAGCCCTCTTCCTTAATAGGTAACGTGAAACCACACGGTTCTGTCGACAAACATCACATGCAAAAATTATCGCCCGAACAGGGACTTGAACCCTGGACCCTTGGATTAAAAGTCCAATGCTCTACCGACTGAGCTATCCGGGCCGTGTATATATTGTCAAAAAATAAAAACATACTTGTCAATGAAAAGGTTTCAAGAAACTAATTATTTACTCAGTTGTGTTAAACACGTTGTATTTGTTTAACTACGGATAATAAAAAATATATATGTTCGTTCATTATCATGGTTCTTTTACAATACATGGGCATTAAATAATACAACAGTATTATTTAATGCCGAAAACAAAGTACAAAAAGAAGACTTAATGTTTTGCAGAATTTTCTACCAGTCGTCCACAGCGGTAAAAACAGACACGAGGTTGGCGTGAGTTACCTTGTTTCTAAGGTAACTAGGTTTATAAAACGCTTGAATTAACGTACCTACTCAATAATTTAGTGAATACTGACAAAACTATTCGTAAAAAAAAGAAAAACCTTCCTACTTGTTTTTGGTTTTGAAATTAAAAAGCTCATAACTATTTTTTGTGATATCGTGTTTTGTAAACAAGATTCTTTGTACTATGATGATTTTTATAATAATATACATTTTTGTAAGACAGCTCGCTGCACTTACCTGGCCCAAGCCTCAGCAATGGCGGTGGTGTTAGACAGCATGCAGACAGCTCGCTGCACTTACCTGGCCCAAGCCTCAGCAATGGCGGTGGTATTAGACAGCATGCAGACAGCTCGCTGCACTTACCTGGCCCAAGCCTCAGCAATGGCGGTGGTATTAGACAGCATGCAGACAGCTCGCTGCACTTACCTGGCCCAAGCCTCAGCAATGGCGGTGGTATTAGACAGCATGCAGACAGCTCGCTGCACTTACCTGGCCCAAGCCTCAGCAATGGCGGTGGTATTAGACAGCATGCAGACAGCTCGCTGCACTTACCTGGCCCAAGCCTCAGCAATGGCGGTGGTATTAGACAGCATGCAGACAGCTCGCTGCACTTACCTGGCCCAAGCCTCAGCAATGGCGGTGGTATTAGACAGCATGCAGACAGCTCGCTGCACTTACCTGGCCCAAGCCTCAGCAATGGCGGTGGTATTAGACAGCATGCAGACAGCTCGCTGCACTTACCTGGCCCAAGCCTCAGCAATGGCGGTGGTATTAGACAGCATGCAGACAGCTCGCTGCACTTACCTGGCCCAAGCCTCAGCAATGGCGGTGGTATTAGACAGCATGCAGACAGCTCGCTGCACTTACCTGGCCCAAGCCTCAGCAATGGCGGTGGTATTAGACAGCATGCAGACAGCTCGCTGCACTTACCTGGCCCAAGCCTCAGCAATGGCGGTGGTATTAGACAGCATGCAGACAGCTCGCTGCACTTACCTGGCCCAAGCCTCAGCAATGGCGGTGGTATTAGACAGCATGCAGACAGCTCGCTGCACTTACCTGGCCCAAGCCTCAGCAATGGCGGTGGTATTAGACAGCATGCAGACAGCTCGCTGCACTTACCTGGCCCAAGCCTCAGCAATGGCGGTGGTATTAGACAGCATGCAGACAGCTCGCTGCACTTACCTGGCCCAAGCCTCAGCAATGGCGGTGGTATTAGACAGCATGCAGACAGCTCGCTGCACTTTAGCAAGGTCGCCGCCGGGGACCACGGTCGGAGGCTGGTAGTTGATGCCCACCTGAAAACCGGACAAAATACTGATGCATCTTAAGACATTTTGTTCGTTCGTTAGTTCGTTCTTTCTAGGTCTTAATGGTGATGAAAGCAAATCTTTTTAGGTTTTACGTTATTTCATTGGGACGTTAATTATGGTCTCTCATGTAGGTATTTAATCAGGTAAACAATTTAAGGCCGCATTCTCTGCTTCTAATATCTCTATAACATTGTATTTAGGAACTCGCTTCTCTCACTTTGCCTCTTCTTATATACTCTCTATACTTCTTCTTAACTACTTCTATTTTGTTCGTCGGGTCTGGGTGTTTTCTTGTCTTCTCTTTTGTTTACCTTGAACCCTGTTGGGCACCAGTCCACAAACTGGATGGTCCGTTTAGTCTTGATGGTGGCGATGGCTGCGTTCACGTCTTTCGGTACCACGTCACCTCTGAAAGTTAAAATATGATTGTTTAGTGAAACTGTCAATTGCTTTCTATCTTGGTGGGGCTATTTCCGATGTCATCCTTTGGTTCAGCCTCTGTTTCCCTAAATCCTTGTTTAATGTAGGTATGCCCTCTTTTATTTTGTAGATAAAAAATTACTCGTATGTAAAGGAAAAATCTGTAGGTACAAAATTACCGTAGTCCCCCGCAGAGGCCGAACAGACGTGACATCGGGAATAACCCTCTGGGTTTGTGATTTTTTTTCGTGTTACCTGTACAACATACAGCAGGCCATGTATTTGCCATGGCGTGGGTCGCATTTTACCATCTGGAAAACAGAGGTGTTTTATAGATTTAGTTAGAGAAATAAAAAAAAACAATATGACGGAGTTTAAAATCGTGCCCCTGCTTCTTTGTTACACAGTTTTTAATGGAGACCCATCTATCAAAAACTGAGATGGTATTTATTGATTACTGACCGGTCAAACTGAGGTGACGCGGTGGCGTGGCGATCAATTTTATTAACCATTTGACAACCATTTTCCTTTTGTCGCTTCCTCGCCAGTATTATGTCATTTTCATACATTGAACATAAGTAATCTTCATCTTTTCCATCAACTGTTGAACTCAAGATCGTTCCTAGAGTAGAATTCGGTGAGTAGAGTGGTGCTAGAGTGTGCTTTTACTGCATCGGTGAACGCACCGACCATATTGACTCATTCTGAGTCTTCATCAGGGCAAGTGATCAGACATTGAGGCTTCGAGAGTGAGAGAGTGTTACCTGGTTGGCAGGCTCGAAGCAGGCGTTGGTAATCTCGGCTACCGTCAGTTGTTCATGGTAGGCTTTCTCAGCTGAGATGACGGGGGCGTACGTAGCTAGTGGGAAGTGGATGCGAGGGTACGGCACCAAGTTGGTCTGGAACTCTGTCAGGTCCACGTTGAGGGCGCCGTCGAAACGGAGGGACGCGGTTATTGAGGACACGATCTGTTGGAGACATTCGAATCAGTCAGTGCAAGAAAAATAGAGAAAAATGGGCCTTAGGGTCGATTACCACTAAAGATAAGCGGACATGTTATTTACGCGCGATTGTATTGTTTGAGATTTAACACATCTCGTTTTCAGCGATAAGACCTATTGTGTTTTTTTAAAATATTGTACTGTAAAATGGGGTTATGCATAATAGCTTCTCTAATAGAAAAGAGGTGATACCTCTTTTCATATTTGGTGAATGCCTTAATACCTACCTAGGTGCCTATAATATTTGTCTCGATCACGTCGTGTTTAAAGGAGGGGCTTGCTTTTCTCGCCACTTACAATTTCTACACAGACCTGAATACTGAATTATCAGTGACGTTCCCAGCATTGCACAGCAATGCTACAATGTTGTTCAAGACCTTTGTACCCTGCGCTGAGCTGTTAGGGAGGATTGGTGGCCTATAGTTTCAGACACGGCATTACAGAAAAAAACATTGTTCAACACAATGACCGAGGTACTCAAATACATCGATTATAAGCATACTTTTTCGTAAGTTTTGCGTTATTTAAAAAACATTAGGACGTTATAATCTCATAATTATTATGTCAGGTAAGCAATGTAAGGACGTATTCCATAGAATACAAAATTCTAATAAACAAAATGTTATAAAGGCATACCTTTAAAACATTTTTTTTGTTAGCTCGCTTTATGCTTACTTACGTGATTGAAGAATGTATAACTTGCAATAATAATTAAAAGACGCACTCTCCATCAACCACACTGGTCCTTTCACCATCCGTCACTAGGCACTTTCATGGTCACCATACTAAAAAACTCACTGTTCTGGAGGAGTGACTAAGATGAGCCAGTGACATGATGAACTATAGATAAATCACTAAGCCTCACCTGGCCGATGAGCCGGTTCAGGTTTGTGTAAGTAGGTCGCTCGATGTCCAAGTTCCGCCGACAGATGTCGTAGATAGCTTCGTTGTCGACCATGAAGGCGCAGTCCGAGTGCTCCAGCGTCGTGTGGGTGGTCAGGATAGAGTTGTACGGCTCTACCACTGCTGTAGACACCTGTTGAGTAAGACCTTCCTTTGTGCAAGAGTTCGACCGGAAAACTACCACCGTAAATTTATTTAGTCTGCCATGCATGAATGCTCGTCGCACTGGTGTGAACGGTAGTACCATTGAATTTACAGGTATCTATATGATACTATTCACCTTTGTTAGGGGCATATACACCACTCCAGAAATGCCTCTGGTGTTGCAAAGAGCGATGGTAACCGTTGGTTTTACCAGATGATGGTGGCCAAATAAAAAATACATACGTCTGAAGCTTCAACCAACGATAAATAGAGGTTAAGAATTACCTACCTTATTATTTAGGTCCTGATATCGTTATATCAAAGTTGGCAGCTTGGCTTTTGGACCAATCATGCCAGCAAGTCAAAGCAAGCAGTTCTATTTGCTCTCCTTAGGCCCTTATTTATGTAACCCTCCATTACGTTTTCCAGCTGAAGTTACTTTAAAGCTTAGCGGCTAGCTTAATACTAAGAATTGATACCTGAGGCGCAGGGTAGATGGAGAACTCCAACTTTGATTTCTTTCCGTAATCCACAGAAAGGCGTTCCATTAGCAGAGAGGTGAAGCCGGATCCAGTGCCTCCTCCAAACGAATGGAACACGAGGAATCCCTGATACAAAATCTTATTATAATTCTGCTCATCTTAGAAAATGGTTAGTTAGGTTAGGACTTGTCGGAAGGCTGGCAGGCTAACTGTGAGAACTGGGAACAGGTAAATGAAGCGAACCATTCAAATATACCACCAGCTTTTACGGGAATCTCTTGTTATTTTTCTCTTTCTAGAGTTGTCATCTTGAGCACAGAATAATTAAAAGTAGAATCAAGCACATGAGGTAGATTCCTCGTAATTTTTTACTCTCTGCTGCACCTGATTTTGGTGGTGAATAGGAAAGGAAATTGGACCGATTGCCGAATATTACTTCGGTTCTTCTTTTTTTTTACTGAATCAAATGGAAAAGGCCATTTGTTGACACACCGATCAGTGGTTCTTTCTTTGTCATCCTGTAGGTAAGTGACTAGCTTCTTACCTGGAGTCCAGTGCACTGGTCAGCGAGTTTCCTGATCCTATCGAGGACCACGTCCACGATCTCCTTGCCGATGGTATAGTGTCCCCTCGCGTAGTTGTTGGCGGCGTCTTCCTTGCCGGTGATAAGCTGTTCTGGATGAAAAAGCTGCCGGTAGGTGCCGGTGCGGACCTCATCTGCAACAAGGATACAATGAGGTTAGTTAGACGTTTCATATATTTTCTAATTTCTGCATAAATCTCATGCCGAAAAATTTCAATGCTGGCCTAATATAGGTGGGGGGCGTCTTACATTTAATTCGTGACCGTGACTTTAGTTTACGATCATTATTATTATTATACTAGCCTCTGCCCACGGTTTCGCCCGCATGGTATCCGGATAAAAAGTAGCCTATGTGATATTCTGATGTATAAGCCATATTACTGAAAAGTTTCATCAAATCCGTTCAGTAGTTTTTGCGTGAAAGAGTAACAAACATCCATCCTCACAAACTTTCGCGTTTATAATCTCTTACTCTTGAAAATAGATAAATGGACAAAAGTTCAAATCTATTTCGTGATATCAGTGAAGATAAAAATACCATCTAAGCTTCTACTGTTGGTCTCACTAAACAGAACTACCTAAGTGGTACCTACTTCTAGACTATATATAGTGATACTAGCTATCTAGAAGCAAAATGCAGACTATTTCAACTGAAAGAAAGTACTCTTGTTTTTATTAGCCGAAACACTCGTCTGAAGCCCTCAACGAATATAATTGAGGCAGATGTGGCACTCACAATCTAATTGCTTTCTTCGGGCTTCATTGCATTGCTTAAGAGAGCCCTTCAAAGCTCAGTCGTAATGAGTTAAGCTTCGCTATCTGTTGTATCAATCTAACAAAACGGATGTCAGTCTATTTAAAGCAACCTTTGATCTATATAACCGCTTGGATTGCTAAAATTATGGCGTCAAGTTAAGCTTATTTTTGCGGGTGTATAAAATACAGAAAAACCTTATCACGCATGAGGTTTCTGTCTCAATAGCTGTATAAACCGCAGACCAGATTTGCATTCCTTGTCACCGATCAGACAAAGAAATTGAACACGTCACGGTTGGATTATGTGTGCCGTGACACTCCAGCGGCGGTTCCCATCCGAGCTGGCTTCTCAGAATCTCTGATACAACATTTACAAATGACGAATTCGTCCTCGCCATCGCCTACCACAGATGGCCGAGAAAGACAAAATACGTCCTAAGGCCGCAATTATGGCAGTTGGGAATCCTACTTCTTATTCCCTACTAATATTATAAACGCGAAAGTTTGTGAGGATGGATGTTTTGTTACTCTTTCACGCAAACACTACTGAACGGATTTTGATGAAACTTTACGGTAATCTAGCTTATACCTACATCAGAATAACACATAGGGTACTTTTTATCCGGGTACTACGCGAAGCCGTGGGCAGAAACTAGTATTACCTATATAGGTTATATTTCCAACTGCCCTCGCTAGTTGAGTTAAAATAATTAAAATTGAGCTAGAGTAGGCCACATTTCTATATGTGGGAATGGTCATTGAAGTTTGTTCATGCTTGAATAGGTACTGATAATCGAACTAAACTACAATCCGTAATTATTCTCATTAAGTTAATTTGACTGTTTCAGACCTACATAAATAAATAAATAAAAGTATATGTTTGTGATAAGAAGTTGTTTGTTTGTTTGTTTGTTTGTCTGTTACCATGAATCTCCGAAATGGCTTATCGGATTGTAAACGCAGTTTTTTTACAATCAATTTGTAAGTCTTTATGGATGGTTCTTATAAGTAGACAGGTTTTATATAACCATAAATCACTAGAGAACGCTACAATACAACAAATGAGGGGAAATACTCGTCGTAAGTTTTAAACTTTTGTTAAAATTAACGCAAGACACATCAATTTAGACATTCGTTTAAACCTTTTTTTTCACTATATGTCGACAAAAGTATCTGCAATTATTATTATCAACAAATGGCTATGTCATGGTTAATGTAGACGGCGTAATAGCCAACTTCCAGACAAACCTAGACTTTATTTGACTAGAATAATGACAGGCTTCGTGGCAACGGACTGGCGGGTTCAATACCCTGAAAACCGTACCTCTTAGGCACCACGACTTGATATCATCATTAACCAAATATTATAAAACTATTAGATGAAATAAATTGGGAGTCTATTTGATGGCGTTTTTTTCTTTTACTTTATAACATAGTAGACTCTGCCCACGGCTTCGCCTTCGTGGTAACTAGATAAAAAATATAGCTGTTCTTAACATATAAATGTAAACATCATAAATCTGAACATATAAATGTTGTTCTGATATATAAGCCATATTGCCGTAAAGTTTCATCAAAATCCGTTCAGTTCTTTTTGCGTAAAAGAGTAACAAGCATAAGAATAAGATAAGAAGGAAAAATCCTTTAGCTGATATTGAAATTTATACTTGTTTTGAGGTGCATAATAGTAGTCATGAAATTAAAAGTGTAGGTAACGCTTAGTGGGTCATCATTCTTAATGATATATGCCTATGGAAAATTATCTTGTTTTTATCTGAAGATGTTTCGCCCAGGGTCTCGACTGACAGCATTTTCCCATCAGCCTGAAACATGTAAGTTGATGACCGTATCGTCCAGATTTCCTGTTTCGGCCACCATGGCAAATGAGGTACCTATTTTTTCAGGCATTTAGTTGCGATAGAGACTTATTTTCATAATACGCAGTTGTGTTTAAATATGTTGATAGTTAATCACCACCAAAAAAAAAACCCTGTGCTCACTTACCGACTACAGTAGGTTCTAAATCCACGAACACGGCTCTTGGCACATGTTTCCCGGCGCCCGTTTCGCTGAAGAAAGTGTTAAAGGAGTCGTCTCCACCGCCGAGGGTCTTGTCGGACGGCATCTGACCATCGGGCTGGATGCCATGCTCTAGGCAGTACAGCTCCCAGCACGCGTTGCCGATCTGGACTCCGGCCTGGCCGATGTGGACTGAGATGCATTCCCTCTGTGGAAGAATAGAAACTATCGTTTAGATGAGGAAAGACAGAGTAAGAAACTACCATAAATAACTGAGGGTTTTTGCTGTGATTCCAGACACAAGAGAAAATCTATTGTGTCTCTGTAGCAAATCCTTCTGTCAGTCTTGTTCTTCTCGAATAGGTCCTCAATGAAGAGTCCCTGAATTTGCGTGTTTTTTTGCCTAAGCTCTAAGTTTCCTGCTTGGGGTCTACTCTAAGCCCTAAAAGCTAATTTTTGGGAGTAGATGGCACACTTTCGTTTATTGACATCTTTAACATCAGAGGTATTGCTGATTCATTGCCTGTCATAGAGAAAAAGCATATTATTATTCAAAAACCGTCGAAAATGCGAGTGGCAAATATAGTGGTAGATAAACAGTACCTACTTCACCAAACGCTAAATGTAGCCTATGTGTTATTCTGATGCATAAGCTATATTACTGTAAAGTTTCATCAAAATCCATTCAGTAGTTTTTGCGTGAAAGAGTAACAAACATCCATCCTCACAAACATTCGCGTTTATAATAGATAGTAGGAAGTAGGATTTTCTACTTCCGATAGATTAGTAAGTATTTAAACCCCAACAATAGCATTGTAACGAAGTTGTAGGGGATCGGCGCGATGTTTCAAACACTTAAAACACTTGTAAACTTTTTAAATGATTTATTTCCGAATAACCGTGGCGCATTCGTATGGATATGGCCGTAGACTGCTTGTACTTATAACTACCCTGATATTTTACAATAAATTTAAAATCTACCTACATTAAAATGAATAAGTACCCTAAAAATTACAATGATAGATTTATTAGGTACGTAAAGTTTGACGTTTATGAAATTGTATGAGCGCGTCGCTAACACTCCCACCCCTAGTGCTGACTCAGCATCAGCACTCATCACTCAGCGAAATAGGAGCGACGCGTGCCACAGAGCGCCGCCAGGTACCTGTCTTGGTCTTCACGTCAATCTGACGTATGCGACCATCCTTAGATGTGTAGACCTGCTGAACGACTCCTTTGGGCCAGACGTTTCGGGGAGAATCAGGATCGACCACTAAAACTAGGTCACCTACTTGTAGAGGTTTCTGTTCCTCGTTCCATTTTTTTCTAGGTAGCAGCTGAGGGAGAACTTCTTTCAGCCACCTCTGCCAGAATAGATCGGTCAACTTCTGTGCTATACGCCATTGCTTTTTCAGAAAAAGATCTGAATCATCAAATGCTCCAATTATTGGTAAATTAGAAGTTGATCCTAGGAGGAAGTGATTAGGTGTCAAACTTTCAACGGTGCCAGGTTCGACTGACACGTGAGATAAAGGACGGCTGTTGACTATATTTTCAACTTCAGCCATCAGCGTGCTCAATACTTCTTCCCTGGGGGCACGCTCGTTTAAAATTACCCTGAGTGAAGTTTTCACGCTTCGTATTAGGCGTTCCCACGCCCCGCCCCAGTGGGGACTTAGGGGCGGGATGAAATGGAATTCCACACTGTTGTTCGCTGCTTCAATCTTCAGTTCCTCATTGTCTAGCTCCTGCATGGACTGGTGCAGTTCCTTGTCAGCACCACGTAAATTTGTCCCGTTGTCAGAGTAAAGATGGCGTGGCCATCCGCGTCTGGCAGCCATACGACGCAGAGCCATGATGAGCGAATCCGTGGTGAGGGAAGACACAAGTTCTACATGTACGGCACGGACCGTAAGGCATGTGAATAATACAGCATACCTTTTTTCTCTGCGCCGACCCACCGTGACCTCCATGGGCCCAAAAAGATCCAGACCACAGAAGGTAAAAGGACGCTGATGATGTGCCATGCGAGCCTGAGGTAAGTCGCCCATCCTTGGTACTCGAGGTGTAGCTTTGCGTATTCTACATAGCATACATTTAGATACTACATTCTTAACTGTAGGCCTAAGCCTAATTAACCAATATTTTTGTTTCAGTTCATTGACTACAGTCTCCTGATTACAATGAGCCGCCTTCACGTGATAGTATCTGACAATCAGGTGAGCTATAGGATTCCTGCCGTCGAGGATGACCGGTCTCTTGACTTCTAGGTCCACGTCAGAAGCTGCGTCGATGCGGCCGCCAACGCGGAGAACACCGTGTTCGTCGAGGAACGGAGACAAGGAAAGTAGCTTGCTAGACTTTTGGATAAATTTACCGTTTTTTATTGCAGTTATTTCTTCGGCGAAAGTGTTGATCTGGGCGTATCGCAGAAGAAGACGCTCCGCCCTCTCCAGTGCGTGGCAATCTAAGTTGCAGGTGCGGCCTCTGCACCTGTTAATAAACACCAGTACTACCGCCGTGCTTCGTAGCAGCTTCAGCCACGAAGAAAATCGGAGAGGATCCGGAACCGGTAAGCCACGCGGAACAGGTAAGTCGTATGTAGACAAAACGTTCTCAATGTTTAATTCGTTTCTTTCTGGTTGGCAGATATCAGCGGGCCACGATGACTCATTCTGATATAAAAATGAAGGTCCAGAAAACCACTCACTTTTAAAAATGGCTTGGTCGAAATCCTCCCGTGTAGCTAGATCCGCAACGTTTAATTTAGTAGGTACATATCTCCATTCATGCATAAGCGTCAATTCGTCTATCTCTCCTAATCGGTTAGCTTCAAATACTTTGTACGTACGCGTATTATTTCTGATCCACTGTAAAACTGTAGTGGAGTCGCACCAAAATACTCGTCGCTCAACGGATAATTTATGCTCCTTCATAATCGTATCTGCCAATCTAGCGGCTAGAAGCGCTGCCTGAAGTTCCGAACGAGGTATCGTCAGCGGTTTGACAGGCACGACTCGGCACTTGCTAGCTATAAATGCGACATGAATAACATTATTATCTATCCAACGCCAATACGCTACGGCGCTCATAGCTTTCGAAGAGGCATCGCTATACACATGCAACTGTAGGTAGCTATAACAGGGAGGCGAACTCACAGCTGTTGTCTCAGGCGCAACTGATAACGCGCTAGGAGCGGGCAAAGGGGAAGGCGGGTGAGCGGGGTGTGCGTCCGCCGGACCTGCCTCAGTCTCGTTCCCGCGCGCAGTTGCATGGTAGCACCTAGGTATGCGTATGCGATCTACTACCTGTAGCAAGTCAATCCACTTGCACCATTTCTCGTAGATATCGTTAGGTATGATGTCGTCCCAGCCGATATGTAGCCGCCACGTATCTTGTAGCATTATTCGACCCTGAATGGTGAATGGCGCCAGAAACCCAAAAACATCAAAAATAGACATAACGACTTGAAGCATAATTCGCTTTGTAGGTATTTCTTTACCTTGAATTACACTTCCAGGAATTTTTTTCAGCGATACGTCGAACCCTAATTCGTCCGAACCGGGGAACCAAATCAGACCAAGTGTGCGTTCACCTTCAAATTCATGACCAATTTTAAACTTGACCGCGGCAGTACCTAAATTTTCTTTAGGAACCATGTTCAACACTTGGACGCTGTTGCTGGTCCAGTTACGTATCTGGAAGCCTCCTTGCTGATGGATATAAGTAATATTTTCTACCATCTCAATAGCACTCTCTTCGTCCGGAAAACTATCTATATAGTCATCGATATAGTGCGACTTTATGGCGGTCACAGCAGCAGGCATCGATGACTCATAGCGCTCAGCATTCTTGTTTTTGATGTACTGGCTAATAAAAGGAGAACAATTTGCACCGAATATGAGAGATGTCATTATGTAGGTTTTCACCTTTTCCGTAGGGTTGTCCCTCCATAGAAACCGGAAGGCGTGCTGGTCGACCGGATGAATTTTTACCCTGAGGAAAAAATCTTGAATGTCACCTGTTACTGCAATTAAATTTTCCCTGAAGCGCAGCATTATACCAAACAGTGATGACAGCAAGTCTGGACCTGTATTTAGGTAGTCATTGAGACAAAATCCATTCACCCTCGCAGCCGAGTCGAATACCAGCCGAAGTTTCTTCTTGTTGGGATTATCAATCCCAAAATGAGGTAAGTACCAAGTTTTCGTAGTAGTACTAGTATCTGTCAGCTCCCTAGCAAAATTATTTTCTAACAAATGTCTAATTCTATCCTTGTACCTTTCAGAGAAACCCTTATCCTTTTCCATTTTCCTTTCTATACTTTTCAATCTTTTCAGAGCGGCCAGATAGGAATCCGGCATCCGGTAGTCCTCGTTCTTCCACGGCAACCCTACCCACCAGCGACCATCGATGAGTTCGGCGGTCTTCTCCAGCTTGGCTACTGCAAGTAAGTCGTTTTTATTTTGACGAGGCTTACCACATACACCCATCGAGTCCAAGGCGAAGGAACGCCTCACCTCTTCGTGGAGTTCTTGCAGCTGCTGGTCCGGCTGGCGCGCTGTGAGTGGCGAGGACGACGCCTCGTCCGACATAAGCAGCGTCGAGTGGACTGCGCTCGCGCACCTGGGTGCGCCCCGCGGCACGTGCCACTTACCATGGACACACCAACCTAGGGGGGTAAGTGTAGCGAACGGCTCAATAGAACTACCTAAATTGATTTCTATAGGTATTATTAAATGATAATTATCTTGACCAATTAATATTTCAGGTTTGGAATCGGTGGTACACAACAAATGTTTTATATTTGACAGACTTTTATACCTTGCGCAATCAACAACAGACATACTATGCACAGGTAAGTTTAAATTCTTTACTGTACGAGCTCTAATTGAATAAATCTTATTGTCCATACCAGATAGATCCACGTCCGTGACGATAGATTCGCAAGAAAGTTCTTTATTCCAGGCACCGCGTACGTGTAACGTCGTTGGTCGGCCGCATAAACCCGCGCGCTTTGCTAGTTCATCACTTACCAACGTTATTGTTGACCCGTCATCGAGTAACGCACTTGTGTTTATAATACCGTTAGCACTATGTATACGTATAGGCACGACTTTCAGTAGCACTTTGCACTCACTATCACTCGAGTTTATATGCGACACGATCTCTGCACCGGAGCCGGTGGGGACGGTTGTCGGCGCCGCCGGCGCCGGCTGCCGCTCCTGCGGCGCGGGTGCCGGCGTAGGCTGGATCTCGCTGCGACGCTCGGGTGACATGGGGTAGTGGAGTAGTGGGTGATGCGCCTGGCCACATTCGTCTTTATCGCAGAATGGGGCTAGGCAGGCGTCTCTGTCGTGACGTGCAAGTAGGCATTTAAAACATAAGCCACTGCGTTTCACAAACTGCCATCGAACTTTGCGAAGGGCTTTTTTAAATTTATTGCAGGCTGTTATCTTGGTATGTGCGCTCGTTTTACAAAATAGGCACTTATCTAGTTCTCGATCAGCTGTGTGCATCAATATTGTTTGTGAGCGAGGTTGCGTGTACTCACTGTTTCTATGCTTATGTTGATCGCTGCGCGTAGGCACAAAGTAGGTATTTGACGTAGTTGAAACTTTTATAGCTTCTTCCTTCAAGAAATCTGATAATATGACCAGTCGTGACTTCTTGCCTTCTGTTATCAGTGTGAAACTGTAATCTGTCCATTTAGACAATAGAATCGTAGGTAGCTTCGATAAAATAACAGATACAACGCTCATACCTTGTAGATATTCTTCTCGGCCAACGGCTCGCACAGCTTCCATGAAGTTCTGTATTTTGACCGAGAAGGGCACAATTTCTTTGTGGTAATCTTGCGACATATTAGGTAGCCTTTTGATGTCATGTACAAGCTTCGATAAGATGTATTCAGGATTACCGAATCTCAACTTCAATGTTGACAATATTGTTTCAGGCGATGATGCGCACACGAGCAGAGCTGAAACGGCTTCTTTAGCAGCTCCACGAAGACACTTTCTCAATCTCCACATGTTTTCCTTGGGCGTATAGCTACAAAGTTCCGTAGACTCTTCGAACGCGTTTTTGAACTGTAGCCATTCCAAAGGGTCGCCGGAGAACTCTGGGAGCTCCCGGGGCGTGCTAATGCGGCTGATCAGGTTCGCGCCCGGCGCGTGACTGGCGGAAGCAGCGGCGAGGTCTCTCAGCGCGCTGGCTAGCATCTGGACTGTCCCTTCCGTGCTGGCGGCGGCGGCCGGCGCGCGGGTGAGCGCTGGCGGGCCAGCCGTTGGAGGCGCAGGCGGCGCCACGCAAGACGCCTCCGCCCTTGGTGCTAGCGGGTTTGGGGACGCCGCCGGCGGACCAGCTTGTTGGCACAGCTCACCCGTAAAAAGACCATCTTCGGGGGTAGGCAGGCCCTTGTTCAGCTCCAGATAGCTGCGATCCATCCATTCTTCGACGCGACTACGGCTTTCGTTACCATCGTGTGAACTGTATTCTTCGTCTAGGCTAGCTAGATCAGCTTCTAGCTTTTTCTCAATAAGTTCCATACGAATCTGTGCCTTTTTCCTTTCTGCCTCCAGAATAAGCTGCTGCCTTTTCGCCCGCATTGAAGAAGTGGAGCCTTTCTTGGACT
The DNA here is from genome assembly GCA_958496245.1 of Perizoma flavofasciatum. Taxonomy (NCBI): domain Eukaryota; kingdom Metazoa; phylum Arthropoda; class Insecta; order Lepidoptera; family Geometridae; genus Perizoma; species Perizoma flavofasciatum. Next base: position 19,768,653 of record OY292419.1, on the reverse strand, counting down.
TTAAGCTCCGGCGTTCGTCACGTGACACGAGCGGTGGGAGCGGTGGCGGCTGCTCTGACTTGATACTGCTAGCTGGCATTGTTACTTGCCTCAAAATAGGATGCTTGAAACTTTCACTATTGTTCGCTTGAGTATGTTTTGAAGTCGGAGAAGTATGATCCAGGAGTTTATCTTGTGGAAGGTCACAATCCGTTGCGCGGTTATCCGCCTCGTGGCAGGCACGTTCGCGTCGCGTTGTACTACGTGTATTCACCATTTTACGCGGCGCGGGTGGTGTTTGAAACATTAGATCCGGCTCGGAGGACTTTGTAGGGGATCGGCGCGATGTTTCAAACACTTAAAACACTTGTAAACTTTTTAAATGATTTATTTCCGAATAACCGTGGCGCATTCGTATGGATATGGCCGTAGACTGCTTGTACTTATAACTACCCTGATATTTTACAATAAATTTAAAATCTACCTACATTAAAATGAATAAGTACCCTAAAAATTACAATGATAGATTTATTAGGTACGTAAAGTTTGACGTTTATGAAATTGTATGAGCGCGTCGCTAACAGAAGTTCTAGCTCTGCATCAAAAGCCGCACGTTTCAAAGTACCTCTTAATATTCAATGAATAGATAAATTTTTGGAAGCACTCAAAGGATTCACGAGTCATTGTGAACCAATGCTTAGTAAGTAGAATGTATCTCTTTTTGCGACCTTTTTTCCTTTCGTTTACTTTCAAATGATCTTGACAGGAAGATTCCTGTTCCTTAGATATGTCAATAAAAAAAAAATTATACAGTTTTCTTATGTGCGTGACTCTATTTTTTACAGCGCAATAGAAAAATGTTGAGTCTTGGATAAGTTCATGCACGAAACTCTAATTTATTTACCTACTTTGTATGTATCAAAGTAAAAATGTGGGACCATTTTAACCTGCCTTTTCCAGTAGATGTTTTTTTTCACTTTATAAAAACATTTCAGAGTCAATCCCTGAACATAAAAAGCATGACAGACGGTAGGTAGGTCAGCTACAACTATAGGTAATTGTTGATTCCAGTAGATATTTTCTTCTTGTCAGATGTTTTACATAATATTTATATATAAATAAATACCCAATATACACATACATAGACCTGTCCCTACACTAGGACATTCCCTGTGTCGTGGGTATCAGGAACAACGAGTACTATGGCACTCTAACACCCAGACCACGAGCAAATCTACCTACAATCATTTGTCCCGCAGCGGGAATCGCCACCGCAGCTCATACCTCGCAGCTGACAACTATACCTGCCGCGCCATCGATGTCGGATATTTAATAAATACACAAAACAGCTAATAATTAATCTCAGGTTCAAATAATTTTCATTTACAAGACATTTGAAAGTGGGCTTAATGGATGACTTATATATGTTAAGGGGCAGAACATTCCAGGCAACCTGCAACCACCTCAAAAAGCGCTATCACGACTCTACCTCTTACCCTAGTTACCTATTTTATTTCTAGTTTCAGTTGTTTTCAATCGAGTTAGTGTCCCTGAACATAATAAGCGTGGTTAGTCAGCTACATTATTGATTGCTAGTCTGGGTTCTAGGTACTCTCACCTGTTCTTTTAGTAGGTACCTACTTATATATATATATATATATATATATATATATATATATATATATATATATATCAGTTCTTTTTTTTTCAACCACCAATCTTTCACAGATACCTAGGCTTTTTAATTAAAATTGGAGAGCAAAAAGGCTTTTTGACTAATGCTAAAAGCTAAGTAGGTATCTTCCTTAAGTTTCCCTCCTAGATTTTTTTGGAAGGGTGCCAACGTGAATACTTGGTACCTACCTCTACCCTGTGCTGTAGAAAGAAGCCCGAGGCTTGTTACTTAATCCGACTTCCAGACAGACACCCCATTTATTGAGTGCGAATAATGAAAAACCCTTTTTTTAAGTTTTGTACGGCACAAACTTTTCTTTGTTTTCGCTCTTTCCTATGAAAGAGTGAAAAAATATCATAATAGAATACTAGCTTCTGCTCACGGCTTCGCCCGCGTGGTATCCGGATAAAAAGTAGCCTATAAGTTATTCTGATGTATAAGCTATATTAATGTAAAGTTTCTTTAAAATCCGTTTACTTTCTTCAAAGTAGTTTTTGCGTGAAAGAGTAACAAACATCCATCCTCACAAACTTTCGCGTTTATAATAATAGTAAGATAGGATAAAGGGTCGGGAATTATATTTTATTTGTGAAACATAAAGAACCTACTAATTTCACTTTTAAGATTTAATGATATCCCAAAGTATCAACAACTACGGGAGTTGAACCCAGGATCTCCTGCTTGGTCCGAGTTTGTTATATTCATTCAGCCATAGGATTCAGTTACAGCCTGGTCAAAATCCTCTGAATGTTTCGACTAAAATCTCCACTTATTTCACTTATCTGCTATGTAACTTGAAAAATAAATTCCGAAAAGTTCCTTGAAAGTTCAGAATACTTTTTAATCGAATAACTCTAATGCTATATTTTCGTGTTGCTACTGTAAAATAGGTTTCAGACACCGCGTGGTACGGTGAGCTAAACGTAAATGAAGCTTCATCAATCAACCCTAGCGAATAGATAAAACAACATGACACATAAGTATACGTCCTATGAAGGTTTTCTAATAGGGACCATTAGACCATTCTAATGTGATTTCTGATGGGTTCAATGTTATTTTTGTAAAAATAAAATATCATTTAGTTAATATTTCAAATTCAACTCAGCGCTCTTGTTGACATTTGTGTTGCCTCCTACTCGTAGTTAATACTGCCGTTGTCTGTCTTTAAAAGTCGGTTATTTTCACTGGGTTTTCTACCTACCAAAAGAGAAGTACATACCGTTTCTTCTGTATTTATACATTTTTGTTATTTTTTGGTTTGATTTCGAGAAAATCCTAAAGCATTTTGTCCTTTTCAATAGGACTTTTCTAGTCGCACTCTGTATAGTTATGCTTTAGGCCAAAATACTGAGATTAAGAACCTCTAACTAAACGGTAGATTAATAGCTGAAATATAAAATGCGAAAGTAGACATACCTATATTAACGTTGTTCACCTCCTATAGAAGACCTTCGATACTATTAAGTTATTTATGCCTCGGTCCATAAAATGAATTCCCAATTGTTTTACAAGCTTCCACGCATTTGTCTCCATATAAGGCTTCAAGATGGGATCAATACCAATTGATTTCCAATTAAATTAGACTGTACAATAGAATTGGTGCAATAAATAACCCAATAAGGCTAACCACAAAGTAGGTGGGCGGCTAATTTTATCAATTTGTTAAAACCGCCTTCTTTGGCGCCGTTAATTTGTACTAGGAACAAGGTTGATTAAATTGAGTCTAGCCTAGCTGACATCGCTGTTAGCTGGTGAAAAACCAACATAAGAAATGTTCGATTGGTGTGTACATATCTCGGTGCTCTCACTTTCAACTTGCCTTGTTCTGTGAGGCATACGGCTTGCCTGTTTGAATGACAGCGCCCACTTCTGGCACATTTGTCAAATGCTTAAATGGCATCAATCCGAACGAATAAGTTTTACACCAATCGTCTCGTGATATAGGTCTCCAAATCTCAACGAGCGGCGTGCGCTGCAGCGAACGGGTATCAATAATGCATACCTTACAAGATGCAAGATGTATTGAAAGTTGAAAGAGGCAAGTTGACGTAAAAAGCAGATGAGTGGCGACACGCCTATGTTTTAACATCAGTCAATAGCAATAAAATAAATCTCAAAGCAATCTAAGATGACAAGATGGTCTTTGTCACGCACCAAGAGACAAAAACAATACTGTTCCAGTCCAGAAGAGGGATTCATCAATGCTGATAGCCCGTGACACTCAATACAGCAGAGATTGTATTCTAACGTAGGATAAGTTGCTTTATCTTAGTCCATTAAATTACCTTTAGTTTTACTGGTAAGAAGATTTACTCACGGAGTTTAAAACAAAATGTATATAAAAAAACTCATATTTAATTACCTACGAGTAGTTAGTTCTTTACTAAGCTGACTGATTCTAAAAACATGCACCTGTGTAGGTAGCTATAAGCTATAAGCTTACTTGGGTAAGTAGATCCCATAAGATTATTGTTTATTGTCCCGTAGAAGGTGTGTCTGTACCAACATAACTTAATAATGAGCGTTGGATAATAATTATTTGCTATTTCTCCCCACACTAGAACTATAAAGACTAGAACTATGTTTTAGTGCCTAGGTACTCATAATTGGCCAAGTTCTAAACTAACTGCTTGACTGCAAAGCCCTAAAAGCTCCCTTCCTGTGGTCTGACGCGTCTTATTACGCGGTATGGCGGACATACAACGATAAATGTTATGTTATGACTTATAAGTACGAATTTTAAATGTAGCTGTGTATAGTTTTTGATCAAAAGAAACTTCTATTTTACTTTACTTTATTAAAATAAATTAGCGATATGTTGTCTGTTTTAATAAGCAATTTGCTAATTAAAACAGACAACAGATACAGTGAAAGTTCCGACTGATCACGCACACTTATTTAGGGTAAACAAATAAATCTGAATATATGTTATTTGATCCAAGTAGCAAAGGAAGTTTCTGAAATAGGTATACTATTTAAAGATTACCTACAATTGTCTTTTTTTTTATAATTTTCGCACCAGGCCTAAGAATGGTATATTTTGATAAATTTCATGCAGTAGATTGCATAGTGTAAAGATGTAGGTACACTGGCTCGTAAAAGATGATAACATAATAATTGGTCTTCGACGCAGGCTCAGTTCGTCTATGATCACTTCGACACGCTAGGGGTCAACGTACCTCATAATTTCCTCAATACTAGCAGTCACAAAAAAAGGAAAATAAAAAGCAAAAAGAGGCGAAGACAGCATCCATCCAGCATTGTCTGCCAGTCACGGAGAATTCTCATTTCAAATTGACGAATGATATCGCGGCGGGTGGCAGAATCATTTCGGCTACTGTTTGCAGAAAAAGTCACGTGTCTGACAGATTGAGAGGACTTTGTTCTGTGGAGTTATTAACGATATCTTCTGTTTTTTGTGAGAAATCGTTAATTGCAAATCAAGTTTGTAATCAATTATGTTATCGCCGGATGAGAGCAACACCTCGCTACATCAGAAATAGAGAGCCAAAAGTAGGGTAACGTAGACTGTCATTGAATTCGGGATAGAGTTACATCAGAAGTTTCTCCACAACTTCTGATGTAGGTAAATGAACTAAATATGGGTGAAATTGCGTACGTAATATACCCATTTGTCAGTTGCCACAGGTGGTATATCACCATCATTAGGGTGGTAAAACACGATAATCGTACATATCGAGTTCAAACACCTCTAGTACTAAATGTATAACTGTTATGTCGTGATGGAATTGGTCACACGAATGTGGCCCAGTCTTTTTTTATATTTTCGTCAAAAAGACAGTAATAATATGTACCTACTTGTTATTTTTATTAATTTTGGATGTTTATTTCTTCTAACTAACTTTCAAATTCCTCAACTAGGATACAAACTCGTAAACGCGTCATTCCATTCTCAAAAAGTTTCTGCCTAACTGACATAGTTTTAGCAAATAATAATAGGTAATTTACTTAAATAAAATACTTAAATACTATGTTGTTTATCCCATTGTTGTCTGATAATTAGCTTTTAGCGATAATTGTCCGCTCAAGACGTGTTTGTTTATGAATTCCTGTGTTTTACTTTTTATTTCTTTGGAGTAATAAAGAGTTTAACTATGTATCTATAATATTAATCAGGCAAAATAAAAATATCGTGGGTCGATAATGGTCCATTGAAGACGAACAATTGGCAATTAAACAACGGGGTGAGCTTATAAAAGTAACAATAAGATGCGTGGGTGCAGCAAAGGCACAGCTTAGAGTCTTTCGTAAAGATCTTATTCCCGTTTACAAAAAGCCCAGGTAAAGACTAAAGTACTAATTTTCATGTCTTAATATAATTTGTTTTTCAGGAAAATATCGTAGATATTTGATATTAATTTCAACTTGATACCCTCCACGCGTTCCTGAGAAAAATATTCTTGACAGACAGACGGACGGACAAAGAAGTGATCCTATAGGGGTTCCATGTTTTTACAGACGAATTGAGAACCTCCTCCTTATTTAAAGTCGGTTAAAATAGGCTTAAGTATTTGCCTACGTTTAGTCCAGAGAGGCGATAGACCCATGGTTTATGATTAACTGATTCAACATAAACTTATTGTAAAGGAAAGGAGAGTTTTAATAGTGAAATACTCGCAGCTAAGTTAAAAACAACAAGTTCGATTTTACATAATTCTAAGTATTAGAAAGAAATATATAAGTATTATATCAGTCATGTAGTTCCCTTATTACAAACTGTTTATAGTTTGGGGATGATGCCGTGTGAAAAATTACCAGCATTATTTATTTATTTACAAAATCATGGTTATCTGTTTTTTTTATATAATCATTGATAAGAGAAGTGGATAGGGGGCTCTTCCTAGTTTTGAGTCATGTTATATCTCCCTCCACGCTCTAAAAACATATCGATAACAAGTGGACAAGGGCAATAAATGCTTTATTAAAATAAGTTTGGTCATTGTACCTGAAAGACCCCTTTTTAGTAACGAAAAACGTTGATAATAATATGAAGAATAAAATGAATAATGCTGGACATTTTTCACACAGCATCATCTAGCCCTAAACTAAGCAGAGCTTGTATTATGGTAACTACAAGACTGATATACTACTTATATTTTTTAAGTACATAAATACATATTATACATAGAAAACACCCAGACAAATATTTGCAGATTATACAAACATTTGTCCCGCGGAGAGAATCGAACACGCAAGCTTCTGCGTCTATGGTAGCTGTATCGTGTACATTAATTTATATACAGGGTGTAATAAGACTACTCCCGAAAACTTCGAGAGGTGAAAGAACCTACCCATCAATACCCCCAAAAAAATCAGCTGTTCCGTACATTTCAGCCAAGTAGGTATTGAACTTTATTATGGGACAGCTGATTTTTTTTTTTTGCGTTCACAGTGTTGGTTTCATAGTAAAAGTTGTTCATATTGATGGGTACTTTCACTCCCCGAAGTTTTCGGGAGTAGTCTTATTACACCCGGTATAAGTAGGTATAAGTACGTAGTATACAGTACTTTATGAGATATTGCTTGGATGGTGGCCAATCAATAAATTGCATGCCATTAATTTGTAAGATGCACTGTGCTTTATAGGTGTTTATTGATTTGCATCTATATAATGTCTATTGTATAACATGATTTGCATCATTATAACTATACAGATGCCAAATAATCAAACCAAATGACGACCTCTGTGGCGCAGTGGGTGAAGGTCCGCCTGAGACGCAGAAGGTTGCGGGTTCGATTCCTGTCACGGGACAAATGTTTGTAAGATCTGCAAATATTTGTCTCGGGTCTGGGTGTTTTCCTATGTATAATATGTATGTATTTACAAAAAAAATGTATTTAAGTAGTATATTTATTTTAAAAAAATGTCCAGCATTTATTTTAAATCATGCAGTTAAAAAAAAAAAAAAAAAGAAACATGCTTCGTGACATCTTGCTCATTTGCGGCATGTTTGCCGAATTTTAGGTTAGATACCTATTTGTAGATACAGTAATATTTGCGTTATATAATCACTAGGTACATATATCTATTAATATTTTTGTTTTAAACATTCTGGGCACTACCAACAAATCTTTATACACAATACACAAAGGTTATATGGAAGAGAACGCAAATGTTTGTATGATCTGCATTCATTTGTCTCGGGTCTGAGTGTTTTCTATGTATAATATGTATGTATTTATTTACAAAAACAATGTATAAATAGTAAAAATGTATAATGTATAAGTAGTATATCAGACAATATCCCATAACACAAGCTCTGCTTACTTTGGGGCTAGATGATGCTGTGTAAAAAATGTCCAGCATTTTTTTTATATGCAATAAAGCATTTGTTGATAGATGGTGATACACAGATTGATTAATACTATGGAGTCTAAATTGGACCCATAAGTAGGCACGCAAAAAAAGCTTTTAAGTCCATTTATACTTGAAATAACACAGCCAAATTTGCAAATTATACCACAAATAGGTTAAATTACGAGTCCCGAGTATTTTATGATTATGGTGGTGTGATAAAACGTTAATCGGATTTAATATTTAAAACTCGCTTGTTATGAGAGAATTCGGTATTTTATTAAAGGTCTTATCTCAAAGAACGCTTTGAGTTTCTTCATTTCTCCAATTCTCGTTCACTTCGGTCATCAGAAACTCTTTCTCTAAAGACTCCTGTGCACAGTAGTTCTTTCTACACTGACTCTTTCACCGTGCAAGCTGTACGGCTGTGGAACTCTTTGCCGGTATCGATCAGGCATGCTCCATCACTGCATTCATTTAAAGATCGTGTCAAACTATTTTACTTACAGCAGTCTTCGTCATGTTCTTGAGTTTTTGTGTGGTATGTTTTACGTTTTATTTAACTTTTTTACTATATTCAATTTGATTTGATATATAAGTTCAAGTATGTGAGTTTGTGTATGTGATATGTATATATTTAGATATAGGTATTAGGTATTATATCAAAATTAATGTTTAATTTGTATTTTTATATTTATTTTTCACACTTTTATTCAGGCACCGTCATTCTTTTAAATAGTTCTCTCCATCCTAAGGTTGTCTGGAAGAAATCGCTTTCAGCGATTTGACCGCCCATTGTGCATTTCTTTTTTTCTTTTTACTATGTTTCTGTGTTGATATTGTAAATTGGTGTTATGCACAATAAAGAGTTTATCTATCTATCTATCTATATCTAACCGATAGGTGATATACCTACTCATAGGTATTTGTAACAGAGCTTTAGACGGTGAGGTGCGGCCACCCGTGGCCGATACCGATACTTAGCATGTAGGCATGTAGAGTATTAAAATATCTAGCTGGTGAGAATCCACGAACTCACAAAACAAAATTCAAAATAAACATTATCCTGGACATCCTGGACATTTTTCACACAGCATCGTCTAGTCCCAAACTAAGCAGAGCTTGTGTTATGAGAACTACATGATTGATATACTACATATTATACATAGGAAACACCCAGATCCGATACAAACATTTGCTAATCATACAAACATTTGTCCCGCAGCGGGAATCGAACCCGCAACCTTCCGCGTCTCAGGCGGGCCTTCGCCAACTGCGCCACAGAGGTTGTCAATTAACTATTTTCTTATAATCTAAATCTAAATCCACAAAACTACTTTGTAGGTAGTCAATCAATGTGAGATCAGTTACCTACCTACTTAAATATAGTTCTTCAACTCTATTGTAAGTATACCTATTAATTTTTATTTAAAAATATTCATTAACAATGATATCTAATTGTATTTTTTCTATTATTATTAATTATTTATATTTAAGTAATGTTTTCTTTATTAACGACGTTGTACTCGGATAAAAAGTAGCCTATGTGTTATTCTGATGATAAAGTATAGGTATAAGCTATATTACTGTAAAGTTTCATCAAAATCAGTTCAGTAGTTTATACGTGAAAGAGTAACAAACATCCATCATCACAAACTTTGCGTTTATACATAGTCTACTTTTTATCCGGGTAACACGCGGGCGAAGCCGTGGGCAGAGGCAAGTATTATTATAAATGCGTAAGCATGTTTAGAAGTTTTTTGCTAATAATAATAATTCGTGGCCTAGAATAATAAATGAGGCTAGTTACTTTACTTTTATCCAAATACCTACCACGCGGGCAAAGCCGTGGGCAGAAGCTAGTTAGCAATACATTTAATATTCTAAATTAGTTGCTTTTTGCGAACATTAATTTTATTCAGTGTTTGTTACATATTACTTATTTTTAAAAGCTTTTTTCTTCAGACCAAAAAAACTTGTTTTACACTACATAATTATCTAAAAGTTAAGATGTATTGTGCGAGTGACTATATACCTATAATATGGTAGGTATATGGTTTCTACGATCCACAAAACTCGATTGTACTTAAAGAAATAAGGAAAGTTTATCAAATTACTCTTAGCGTAGGCGGACTTAAGTATTCATAAAATTCAATCTCGAAGGATTTAAAGTTTTTTTGTCGTTTTTATCAACAGACTACAATAATTGAAATAATTCCTCACAAAAAATAGATAGTTTTTTTAAATTAGCATTTATTTTTGAAAATGGAACTGAATGCGACCTACACTGCTGCACAAGCGTTTTTGGGCGATCGTTGGACGTATGCGTCAGTGCGTTTGTCAACAAATATAAATAAAAAAAAAAAGTATTGCCGCAAAATCTCTAAAATTTTTACCTTGGTACTAAGTTCATTTAAATTTTTCGATCTAATATTATAAATTGCCTATAAACTTTTTATTAAAGGTTAATTTTGTACAATGTATTGTAAATAAAATGTACTGTAAAATATAATTACATTACATTTTACAGTACATTTTTACTAACAACATGTAATGCATAACAGGCATTACAGTTTAAATTATAAATGAAATATCGAACGATTAAACTATAATTTTTTAACAAAATAAAATAGTATCAAACAATTAAATTTTCCTTTTGTCCATTTTCAAGAAAAAACGCTTACCTAATTTTTACACTCTCTGGTTTTTTATTGGTTCTGGGCAGTTAGTCTACAACATCATAACCTATAACACACTAAAAATATACATTTAAAATCATGCAAAATTGGTCTCGCAGCGGGAATTGAACCCGTTCATACTACATTCGTTTCAGTAGGCTACTCGCTTATTTTTTGTAAATTAGGTCCAATTTTTTTTTTTTATGTTAGTTGTACAAAAACTCACTCTTCTTTTAGTGGTCGGCCTATGTAAAACAGTTTATTCTATTCTACAAATGGTGACTTACCATGATTGTGTCGGAGGTAAAGTAGTTTCCGAAGGGTTGAAAGTGAGATGGATAGGCGTGGCGAGCTCGCGAGGCAACACACCGGGCCTGACTGTGGCCGGCGGAGAGCGCGCGCCCTATTTATGCAGAGGCTTGGCTTGTCTGAACGTTTCAGGACTTTCAGTACGTTTTTGATGTATTTTTTGTGACGTCATTGCATGGGGTCAGAAAAATACCAGCGCTGAGTGACGAGGTAGCCTAATTAATTTTAAGACTAATTCCACCATGAAATCTAATATATTGGGTGTTCCTGAGCATGTATACTAACCCAAAATGAGTTATTCTAAACATAAGAGGTAGAAGTTTTTGTTCTTCAACTTTTGAAGAAAATCGTAATTTCTACTAGAAACGGGACACATTTTTTTTTTGTGAGTTTGAATGTTTTTCGATTGGTTGATTTCAGTGAAGTAAATGGTGGTACAAATCAGCGGTTTTCGGTAAAAATAAAATAAATCAACTGTTTATACGAACGGTTTCTGAAGTGATTTTTGTTTATTTACTAATAGGGTTAGCTAACATTCCAAAATACAATTGATTTAACCATAATGAACCTTGTTCTTCTGCAGGAGGTATTCAGAGACACATCCAAACATAACATTTGCGCACATGCTCGCGTTTTGCATGTATATAATATTCCACGTGACAGGTTGCAAGCTAATCGCCGCCCTTTGATTTTCAACACGTATTATATCTGTGACAATACTAAAGAGTGCTGATTGTTTCCTCACGTTTGCTTTATCGCCGTTCAAATACCTGGGGCACTGGGTCACTGAGACCCTCAAAGACGACCAGGACATTGAGAGGGAGCGAAAGGTGCTGGCAGTAAGGAGTAATAATATATTGATTCGTAGGTTCGCAAAGTGTACTAAAAGTGTAAGAATCAGGGCGTACTGCCAATCTTTTCACACCTGCAGTCTATGGGTCATACTCAAGACTGCGTACAGCGCCCTTCGTGTCCAGTATAACAATGCGTTCAGGATGCGTTTGGGGTTGCCGCGCTTCTACAGCGCATCAGGTATGTTCGCGGAGGCACACACGGACGGCTTCCACACCATCATGCGCGAGCGCACAGCCTCCCTGATGCAGCGCACCCGCGCCATCACCAACAGCCTCCTGGCTGAGCGGTTGGGAAGTCCTATACTCAGACACTGGACCAAGACGCATCTGCTGCCCTGAAACTCAATTCGTTCTGCCAAATAATAATTTGTAAGTGTTTTTATTATATGTGAATTTATTGTGACCTGAATTGTATATAATTAATGTCGCTACTAACAATAATAGTGTTAAATTAGAAATTAATGATTATTTTTATCATTCTTTTAAGCTTTCAACTCGTTTACTTATAAGGAGTTCCATGCTGCTCATGCCAAACTCTTCCAAAAAAATCTTATGTATGTAAGTTCGTATGTTACAGATGTATGCAATCTGGCCAAACCGCACAAGACGCCCGAAACGCTTCGATAGCGCGTTTCAGCTCTCGGTCAATTTTAGCAGCGACATCTAGTTCTAACTCAAGAATACTTTTCAACTTTTACAAAAGTAATACGTACTCACTTATTTGACAGAGTTGAGAAAAGCTACTTATTTTCGTGTCGGTTCCTAATATCTTTCTAAATTCTTAGGAATATTCGTCTATCTTCGAAATACATAGGTATTTAGGTGCGTAACTAACTGCCAAACTGAAAACCGTGTATGAGGTGTGTAGGGGTGCAATAGATGATTATCCAAAATTCTACCGTAGCACGAGGACAAAATCCTAGAAGTTTCCAGGATTTGGTCCTCGTTCTGTGCACATTTAATGCATAGATTCATAATACCATCAGCTCAATGACGCAAAATGAGCTATGGACAAGATAACTATACCATCCTTGAAGACACAAATCTACCACATAAACCCGTATTGCAAAATGATAAGCGGTTTCGGAGAGAAATGGAACAGATAAACAAACAATAGCTTATAGCAAACGCATATACCGGCTCCTAACGTAGCAGGTAAAAAAAGTTGAAGGCTTGCTTTCAACAAAAATCGTCTATTATGATAATTACCCACTTATTCCTATTTAACATCAATTAAGGTTAGTTTGATTGGCGTCGTCATAAGTTCAACTAACATAGTATTTAAATCACGAAGGCGGGGTAGGGTAGGGCTCCAACCAGCTATGAAATTACAGAAATGACGCAAACTATGGTATTGTTTCATAGACAATGAATTAGATTAGTATTATTTAGGCATTCGACGTGATGTTGAGTAAGTGTTATTCACAATTTTAAAGCCGTTTTGTGACATTATTATCTATGTAATACGTTAACACTACTTAAGTACAGAAAGGGCGTACCTAAATCTGTTAATAATTTATATAAATAATAAAATACTGCACATTTTCACACAGCATCATCTAGCCCCAAATTAGGCAGAGCTTGTGTTATGGTAACTACATAACTGATATACTACTTACGTACTTATTTTACATAGAAAACATCCAGATCCGGGACAAATACTTACAGATCATACAAACGTTTGTCCCGCGGCGGGGTATCGAAACCATCTGCGCCTCAGGCGGGCCTTCATCCACTGCGCCAGAGGTCGTATTGCTGCAATGTTGCTCCTAACAGAATGGACATGTCTAGAGATTGTTTGTTACTAATCTTTATCAGGCGCTTGAATTGTAGTCTTTTAAGGGTTCCGTACCTGTTTTTTCTAAATGGATTTTGATGCTGTACGACTGTAGATAGCCTTGGTCAGCGTCACTGGACGAACGGCGAGTGCGGAAGGCGCTCAGCTTGTAAACGTTAGGATAGAGCAACTAGCACAAGAGCACAACTAACCTCGGCTGTGGCCGTTGCCAGGGTGGAAGGAATAGGAGAGAAACTCCTCATTACATGTCTGTACCGTGGGTAGGCGGAAGTGGAGGTTCAAGGACCCCGCTGGACGGGGTCGGTATATTGTGAAGTAGGGTTTAGTTTTAGTTTTTAGTATAGAATTATACGAGTCTGGAAGCTCACTAACAACAAGGTTGTCTGGAAGAAATCGCTACTAAGCGATAAGACCGCCCATTGTACTTTTAGTTATATTTCGTTTTTAATAAAGTGTTATTATTATTATTATTATTATATTATAGGGTATCGTACCCAAATAATAAAAAAAAAATCAGTCAACAACATGAACAACATATAAAATGATGGCAATAGGCCCATAACACTTGTTAACACGTAAAGTCTGCGACGTGTTTCGCAATTGCCCTGTGTCCAGTAGTCGCCAGCGAAAACGATGAAACAACACATTTTTCGGCCAAAATTCCTCACTCATGAAGGTCGAAAGATGGGAAGTCGGGACACGGCATACAAAAGAGTTAAAACTGTTGTGGCGTGACTCCAACTGTTCGACTCTTATTTGGAAGTTGGTTTTCATCTTCACATATTCCACTATTGGTTCGACCTTCGTGGCATAGTGTAATCGGGCAAAGGGTGGCATCGGGACGTTTGTTTGTCTGTCACAGGGCAACATAGCCAGATTAAATTTTCACGGAATATTGTGCTCTATTAGCCTCTAGCATCTTGGCAATAAAGAAAAAAAACAACAAATCAAAACAAAACGTTGAAGAATTGCGACTACCTTGGGGGCTAGACAAATACCACTTTCTGTTGACGTTAACACCTTGAATTGTATGGTAATGACATGAGCTGCGGAAATGACACGTGACAGCTGCCAAGTTTTACCTTGAAAAGCGTTAGCGTGAAAAGAAAGTAAGCGTGAGGTATTTGTCTAGACCCTGGTATACTACAGAAAAACGAGATATATGGCAAGTTTATTCTCATTATTTTGATTATAACCAATATCAAATTTAATTAGGGATCCATGCTGTGAGAACAAACATTTTGAACATTGCATCTGAATGAATAAATACTGTTTATTACTAGGTATGCCAATCACAGATTAAAAAAAAATCGGGCAGTACCTATGTACCTTTGCGCTGAACCAACCGCTGATGCAAAAGAAAACTTTTATGCGTGTGTCTTGTTTAAATGTATGTATACCTACACGTTTTGTCTAATGTTTGGGGAACTTTAAAGTTTATTTGTTTTTTTTTTAATCTAAATATCCAAAAATGTATTTATATAGTTCGAATCTTACATCGTTTGGGAAGGTTGGAGGTGCCATATTGGTGCATTGACCACAGAACAGCGAAGTATAATATCCCCCTACATTGACAGCAAAATAAACTTGACTAATTAACTGATGAAATGCAAATTTTCTTTCATGTCACCGTTTCAATTTACGTAATAGTTTCAGACCCAGTGTTTGGAAAAAAAACAATGCGCCTTGCAAAGGATATTTTCATGAATAAAACACAGTAGTTATTTTTATCAGCACCTTCTATTTAATTCTTATGACTGTCTGACTATGCTTAAGCAAAGACTAAGGGAATGTCAGTGACAGACTTACCGATTTGTATGAAAAAATGTGAGTAAGACACTGCTTAGGCTTTGCCTAGAGTCCATTCCTAACAAACCCGCGGCCGTTTGAGGAACTGAAATATCCGATAGTGGCAAATAAGTTTGAATATGGCCTCGATTCTGTAGTACACTGACTAAACTAAATGTAAACTATCGCTCTCTTTTACTGATAGTGTACGCATGAGAGAGATAGCTACAATTTTAGTTCCGTGTGCTGCTGTCAAATCAGTTTACGTGCCGCTTTTCTTCGTGTTTATAGTCAGCATGTTTTGATATCACGACTAAATGTGTATGGAAAATTTAAATCTGACTAATTTGACAGCACTAAAATTGTAGCTATCTCTTCCTTGCTTGCACTATCAGTAAAAGAGAGCGACAGTTTAAATTTAGTTTAGTCAGTGTATTACAGAATCGAGGCCAATACATATTTTGTTTTGTGGAACGAACTCTAAGCTTAGTGCAGACGAATATAATCTTATATTCTAATATAACAGCATTTATATAACCTTATTTCCACTTATAAAGTAGATATTTGGTGATTTAAAATAGGGACGATGGCACTATCAGTACTAACTTTAAATTATTATTTACATATATTTATTTTAACAGTAGGTATAAATGAACATAAGTTAAGGAACCACATATAAACAGTTAATAAATAATAATAAATAAATAATGCTGGACATTTTTCACACAGCATCATCTAGCCCCAAACTAAGCAGAGCTTGTATTATGTGAACTACATGACTGATATAGGTACTAATTATATACTTTTTTTTAAATACATACATAAGTAAATAAGTAAATAAAGTAAGTAAATACATAGAAACACCCAGACCGGAGACAAATATTTACAGATGGTACAAACATTTGTCCCGTGGCGGGAATCGAACCCGCTCCTGCGTCTCAGACGGGCTTTCGCCCACTGAGCCACAGAGGTAGTCATATTAATTAGTTAGTTATTAATTTGTGGACTGGCACATTTATAAATTTTTCTTACAATCTGAAAACTAAGATTAATACTAACCCGATTTTGCGCGCGCCATTCCGTGTAATGTTTAAAGCGCGCCTTTTCACTGGTTAAGTGGTCCACAAATTAAAGACCGTGCCTTCCTGTACCTACCTAGATGGAAGAGTCCTGCAATGGAACTTAAAAATATGTTAAGAAGTATTAAATATGTTCAGGATTATTAAATTGAGCAATTATTAAACTACTTAAAAATACTTTTGCTGAAAGACAACTTTCGTGGTTCGGCTGTCTAATAACCGGCACGAGGTGCAAGTTCGATTCCCGCTGCGGGACAAAATTATCATGATCTACGAATAAAAGCCATGGGCCTGGTTGTTGTAGTACAGTCAGCTACAAAAGTAGATTAATGATTTGAGTTAAGAGCATCTAATAACTCAAATCATTAATCTACTTTATTTTCTTCGAACAACGAAATGGTAAGCTTATAAATTGGCCCAAAATGGATCTTCCCAAAGATCCGTTTTAAAAAAGTAGCCCAATATTTTGAAATAAAGACGAAGTATATGAGTTATTAAACTAAAAAAAAAAGTCGAAAATATTGTTTAACGCAGAGAAGCGGTTCAGAAACTATGTAGAATTTGTTTACACGAAAAGAAAATCACGGAGAATTTGCACAGTCTACGCACAGCCTAAACCATAAGCCCTAGAAGCAACTTGAAGGCGTCTTAACCTTATAAATAAAGTTAATTTTCAAGCATCACAAATGTCCCTATCATAACTGTCCAATTTGGTCGTTTTCTTTAAGGACGTCTGAGAATTGTTTTTTTATGGGAAGTACGGTACTTGGCATGTGAGTTGTCGGTATTTCAGTCCATTTTCTAGCACAACAGATGTTTCTATCACCATAACTGCCACTGGCTGACCTCTTCTATTGGTATTTCAGTCCATTTTCAAGCACAACATATGTTTCTATCACCATAACTGCCACTGGCTGACCTCTTCTATTGGTATTTCAGTCCATTTTCTAGCACAACAGATGTTTCTATCACCATAACTGCCACTGGCTGACCTCTTCTATTGGTATTTCAGTCCATTTTCTAGCACATCAGATGTTCCTATCACCATAACTGCCACTGGCTGACCTCTTCTATTGGTATTTCAGTCCATTTTCTAGCACAACATATGTTTCTATCACCATAACTGCCACTGGCTGACCTCTTCTATTGGTATTTCAGTCCATTTTCTAGCACAACAGATGTTTCTATCACCATAACTGCCACTGGCTGACCTCTTCTATTGGTATTTCAGTCCATTTTCTAGCACAACAGATGTTTCTATCACCATAACTGCCACTGGCTGACCTCTTCTATTGGTATTTCAGTCCATTTTCTAGCACAACAGATGTTAATATCACCATAACTGCCACTGGCTGACCTCTTCTATTGGTATTTCAGTCCATTTTCTAGCACAACAGATGTTTCTATCACCATAACTGCCAATGGCTGACCTCTTCTATTGGTATTTCAGTCCATTTTCTAGCAAATCAGACGTTCCTATCACCATAACTGCCCCTGACTGACCTCTTCTATCGGTCCTACGGTCCATTTTTTATCACAACACCATGTTCCTATCATCATAACTGACCCAGACTGACCTCTTCTATTCGTCTTTCAGTCCATTTTCTAGCACAACAGACGTTCCTATCATCATAACTGCCCCTGACTGACCTCTTCTATCGGTCCTACAGTCCATTTTCTAACACAACACATGTTACTATCATCATAACTGCCCCTGACTGACCTCTTCTATCGGTCCTACGGTCCATTTTCTAGCACAACACTTGTTACTATCATCATAACTGCCCCTGACTGACCTCTTCTATCGGTCCTACGGTCCATTTTCTAGCACAACACATGTTACTATCATCATAACTGCCCCTCCTGGCTGCCCGTTTCCTGGTACGCTTTTGAGTTTGCCCGCGTGAAGAGGTAGGGCGCGCGTCGCGACGGACAGCGGAACGAACGGAGCAAGATCGGTGGAGTGTTGTACGTTTTATTGCCGACCGGTTCTAAGAGGTTGTTCCAGAGGAGGTTGGCAGCTGGAACAGAAAATACGTATTTCAGTTTCAAAGTGTCAAACAAAGACACTCACGAATTGATGACTACATTAATGTTATTAAATACTAGCTGCGCCCCGCGGTTTCATCCGCGTAAGTTTCGATTCCGTGGGAATTACGGCGATCTAATTAAATTTTAGAACACAAAAGCTGCTATTGTGACTTAACTATGATAGTAAGATGTATTCCCTCTTGGACTTTTTTGTAGGTAATAATGAGTACTTTAATAATGTAATACATAATTTTTATGTATCATCAATAGTTTTCTCAGCGCACGCCAAATAATACATTTTATAGGTAAAATTTTGCTACTTTTTTAAGGGTCTCTATTTTTTTTATAGTAAATTATAGCCTATGTTACTTCCTGATAATTTAGCTTTTATTTGGTGAAAAAATGGTCAAAATCGGTCCAGTAGTTTTGGAGTCTATTCGATACAAACAAACAAACAAAAAATCTTTCCTCTTTATAATATTAGTATAGATGATTATAGTTGCAAATTGAGTTTAATTTTGACATGATATAATTTGTTCTAAAAAAAATGACTAATACATTGGAAATTAAATTTTCATGACTTCTATTTATTATAATTTTACTTTACTAATAATATAAAATTGATTCGACATGCTATTGACCGACTATTGTGAACATTAATCTAGATGAATTTTATTTAATTTGATTATGTTTTGTAACCATTTTAGGTAACTGTATTATTTTATAACACGCATCTGAGTGATCGAATTCACGTTGCAAAGCCCTTACAGGGCTCATGTACTTACCTGCCTCTATTTAATGTATTGCTTAAGACCTATACAAACTATATTATGTGCATGAAAGCAATAAATATCCTCGGATTTATGTATAATCAGTACGCAGATCCGTGAGGTTAAGAGTATGGGTTAGAAACATCGCAGCTTATTGGAACACTAACAGATGGTGCGTGCCTTAGATCTTTGTTATATGGCATGCATGTTTCCTCACGATTACAAAAAAATATCTAATCTCTGTAAAAAAATAATATCTGTAGCACAATCTTCGGATCAGAAATCGAAGCTGCCAAAATAATACTGGTTATATTTCACACAGCATCATCTTGCCCCAAAGTATGCAGAGCTTGTGTTATGGGAACTAAATGACTAATATCCTACTTATATACATATTTTGTAAATACATACATATTATGTATAGAAATCATCCAGGCACGAGACAAATATTTGCAGATTTTACATACATTTGTCCCGCGGCGGGATTTAACCCGCAACCTTCAGCGTCTCAAGCGGACCTTCGCCCACTGCGCCACAGAGTTCGTCGAGGTGCGCCAAGTATGTTTGTTAAAAAATGATACTCAAAAGACAAATATTTGCATGTTCTGCAGATATTTGCTCTGGGTCTGGCTGTTGTGGTACCATGGAACTCGTAGTTTCTTACACCCATGATACGGGATATCCTAATATGGGGTCAGGACTATGAGACTGTTTGGTGTAAAAAAGTACTTAGTTTTATTTTACCTAGAGCATGCCCTTTCTGCGAGAAGTGGAAGCAGTCGTGCGTGATGTAGGACTGGTGGATGACCAGCGGCAGCGGCTGAGCCGGCGGAGAGGGCGCGTTGAACAGCTTCATGAAGGGCTGGATAACTACCGTGAAATCATCGCGGGTGTCATAACGCCCGCTGTCGATCTGGAACATTTTACATCAGTTGGTTCTGGATATCAGGTCTTCCTCTGTACTATAATGATGTCATCCATCCATCTGGTGAGGGTAAATGCAGGCGTCTGTGATGGACGCCTGCATTTCCCTTCAGCCAGATCTCAGTGGTATATATATACCACAGACGCCTGCATTTCCCTTCGGCCAGATCTCAGTGGTATATATATACCACAGACGCCTGCATTTCCCTTCGGCCAGATCTCAGTGGTATATATATATCACAGACGCCTGCATTTCCCTTCGGCCAGATCTCAGTGGTATATATATATCACAGACGCCTGCATTTCCCTTCGGCCAGATCTCAGTGGTATATATATACCACAGACGCCTGCATTTACCCTCGCCAGATGGATGGGTGACATTGATGTAGTGTAAAGGAAGACATGGATATCCAGAACCAACTGGAACGGCGTTTATGCCCAGCTAAGGGTTACTTCAAGCAGACAATGAAGATGATAACATGCCAAACCTTCCGACCGACGTGATACTATAACTTTGCTCCTCACAGATCGCTGACATTACTCAGTCAGAAGGCAGCAAGACTTAAGTGAGAAAAAGGTTTTCGATTGGCGACCACGGACCGGAATACACAGGGAAGGCTCCCACCCGGTGGATGGATGAGTTTTGCAGGACGTCAGTAGACGGAGATTTTCCCGTTCTTTGAAGGAGGCTTATGTCCAGTGGACTTTTACAGGCTGATGATTGTCATCATCATCATCAGCCTATATTAGTCCACTGCTGGACATAGGCCTCCCCTAATGAGCGCCATAGCGCCCTGTCTTCAGCTTGCCGCATCCAGCATCTGCCTGCAGTCTTTCGCAGTTCGTCATCCCATCTGGCCGGAGGGCGTCCTACACTACGTTTGCCGAGTCGCGGTCTCCACTCAAGAACACGTTTACCCCAGCGGTTATCGGTTCTTCGCGAGATATGACCGGCCCACTGCCACTTCAGCTTGCTAATTCGTTGAGCTATGTCGATAACTTTGGTTCTCTGACGGATGTATTCGTTACGAATCTTATCCTTCAGAGAGACTCCGAGCATAGCTCTTTCCATAGCTTGCTGAGCGAGTATGGTGATGATTAGGTGCAACAAAAACATTACTGAAGCAACAAGCACGAATCATAATCACCCCAAAAGTAAAAGGTTCCATGATTGCAGTCTAGTGCTATAGGCAACTTGTTTAGGAACAACTGCTATTAACAAGTATTTGCATCGGCAATATCCTAGCAAGATAAATGCATAATTTCACCGCACTGGGCCTACCGTGGTTATAATCAGCTCTTTTCAAGACCTTCCTCAGAAAGAACAAATAACGAATCGAACAACGCGCAAGACTAGAACAAAATTATTAAAAGAATGGAGAAACTATCATGATATTGCTGTCGACTTACCAGTATACTCTCTGCTTCCTGGTAGAGCGTGACCATCCTCCCGATGGCCTCCAGCTCGCCGCCTCCGCGGTGGAAGCACGTGCAGAACAGCGAGTGCATCAGCCGACACATCATGATATTGCTGTCGACTTACCAGTATACTCTCTGCTTCCTGGTAGAGCGTGACCATCCTCCCGATGGCCTCCAGCTCGCCGCCTCCGCGGTGGAAGCACGTGCAGAACAGCGAGTGCATCAGCCGACACATCATGATATTGCTGTCGACTTACCAGTATACTCTCTGCTTCCTGGTAAAGCGTGGCCATCCTCCCGATGGCCTCCAGCTCGCCGCCTCCGCGGTGGAAGCACGTGCAGAACAGCGAGTGCATCAGCCGACACATCATGATATTGCTGTCGACTTACCAGTATACTCTCTGCTTCCTGGTAGAGCGTGACCATCCTCCCGATGGCCTCCAGCTCGCCGCCTCCGCGGTGGAAGCACGTGCAGAACAGCGAGTGCATCAGCCGACACATCATGATATTGCTGTCGACTTACCAGTATACTCTCTGCTTCCTGGTAGAGCGTGACCATCCTCCCGATGGCCTCCAGCTCGCCGCCTCCGCGGTGGAAGCACGTGCAGAACAGCGAGTGCATCAGCCGACACATCATGATATTGCTGTCGACTTACCAGTATACTCTCTGCTTCCTGGTAGAGCGTGGCCATCCTCCCGATGGCCTCCAGCTCGCCGCCTCCGCGGTGGAAGCACGTGCAGAACAGCGAGTGCATCAGCCGACACATTATGATATTGCTGTCGACTTACCAGTATACTCTCTGCTTCCTGGTAGAGCGTGGCCATCCTCACGATGGCCTCCAGCTCGCCGCCTCCGCGGTGGAAGCACGTGCAGAACAGCGAGTGCATCAGCCGACACATCATGGGCCGCAGCACTCGCACAGATACTGACACATCTGACAATACAAAAGGTGGACCTTGGTTTTTTTACACTCCTTAAGTGGCTGGTTGAGTGAGTGATTTTGATAAAACTTTACAGTAATATGCGATTACTAAAATTTGTATACTACGGCTGTGAATCAACAAAAGACAATTTTAAAATGAATAATATAGAATTTAATAGGAAACTTTTCAATTGGCTTTGCAACAGATGTTTTTATTCAATGAATGACTACATAGCTAAATAATAAGCTGCATGACATTTTAATAGGTAAGTTTTTTTATTTCTAGTAAATTTTGTGTAGTTATATATTTGACATACTTACTAAATCTATAAATTTAACTAGGTATTTACCTACTTATATGTAAAGCAACACATTTTCTATAAGCTAATTCTTTCCCAGTTTTTTACCATGTTTGTGTTTTTGGGTTCAAATAAAAATATTATTTCTTTCTTTTCTTTTTTTTTCTTTCTTTCAATATAGCTTATACATCAGAATAATGCATAGACTACTTTTTATTCGGGTTCCACGCGGGCGAAGCCGTAGCCGAAGCTAGTATTTTAGATAAATTCAAAGACATGTGACATGTAAGGTATTAATATATAAATGTCTTACCGAGTACAGGCACCAGGTTGACGTAGGTCCTGGGTAGATGTTTCTGCAGATAGTCGAGAGCTCTCGCCAGCTTCCTGGCGTGCGCTGCTGGCGACCAGGAGACGGGGCTCAGGCAGGCGGCGGAGCAGATGTCGTTGGCGCCGATGAAGATCGTCAGCATCTTCCAGTCGTTGTAGATGTCTATGTCAGGGGATGCTCGCATCCGCGCTACTATTATCTGAAGAACAAGGTAAAATATCGGCTAACTAACAACACCGCGTTCGTCGATCTTCGTAACTTTTCAGGAGAACTAAAAAATATTTTATCAACTCCGCGCAAGTCCACAAAATTGGATTCGCTAACAGTTTTTTTTTATGAATGGTGAATTGGAGACTTATGTGGTCCTTGAAAAGCTTGAAAACCTTGGCTTGTAATAATGTATTGAGTTGGTTGAAATGCATTGTTTGTTTATTTATCATGATAAGTTTGAAACGAAAATTGCAAAAGAGATGTTCCTACTTATTCACAGCAGGTTCTTAAAAACTAGAAATAGGTATGTTACCTACGAATAACACTACTATGTATGCCTTCATATCTATTAAATTATTAATAATAGGTACCTACGCAAAATATATTAGCATAAAATAATATAAAAAATTGTATAGAAAGCGGAACAGAAGGGCAGTGAAAAGATATATCCCATGGCATTAAAATCTCAAGACCGTAAATTTCGACATGAGCGGTATTATTAGCTAGCCGACATACCCAATGCAAAATTTTAAAAACCCCAACTTATTTTCCATCTTCTATTGCAGTGCTCGTGGCAATAAATCTTATACTAACCGTTCTTGAAGTTATGTAAAACGAGTACAAAGACCGCATTTTAATCGGATAAAGCCGTTTTGGAGTTACAAAAAAAACTTCTACGGAAAACTCATATACGTTCGCGGGTGAAAACTGGACACAGGTTTTCTCCATCGGATACCAGGAACGATCTTAAGCCACGTTTATCTTGGTCTGCCAAGGTGAACTCAACTGGCAGACCAAAGTCACGGATATGTGTGTAATTTTCTGAATATATAAAATCGGTATATCGGTAAACTGACTCACTGACTGACAAACACATTTACTGGTTTACACAAAGACAGACAAACAGCTATTTGTTTGTCATTTTACTAGTTTAGCTTTAACCGTAGGTCTTAGATACCTGGAATCGGAAAGGTGGAGGAATTATTCTTTGATTACTTGTGAATATAAGTATTTCAGATATGACAAAGAAAATGTCTTCTATGTATTAAACAGAATTCATAGTGCACATCATCATCATCAACAACAACAACCTGAAGAAGTCCACTTCTGGACGTAGGCCTCCCTGAAAGAGCGCCATGACATGCCAATAAAAAAATAAAAATATATTATGGTACTTATGCAATAAGACCGAATAGTGTGTGTGTAATATATTTTTAGACAGTTTTCAATGGAAATCTAGATAAAATTTAAGTTTGTTCTGGAATATCGACCTCAGAGACCTGAGAATCTCGGGCTGAGATTTAGAGGATATGAACAGAAATTTTCTAAAATTAAACCCCTGTAGGTACTACCTCCTTTGCAGCGAGAAGATGATTATAAAGAAAGGAGCTGAGTGGAGTTATACGCAAACGAAGACACAACCTTTTCACTAGTCTACCAAATGTATAATATTTAAGAGTATGTAATTGTTTCTGGCCAAAGACGCGCTGACCTCAAACGGTTTTATCATAAAAGGTGACCATTGAAATATCTGTGCCATTAGTTTAATAAGTACCGCACTATCGGGGAAGGCATCGACTAAGTTTCGACTCATTCCGAGTCTTCATCAGGGTGAAAATTCCCGTTTTTACAATATGAATAGTCAAGTTCACGATAGTTTTTGGAATAAAAAAGTTTAATAAGTATTTGATGTCTACATACAATAACTTAGAGGTTTTCTTTGTGGCTAGTGTGTAAAACGGGAACGAATCATGTATTTCCAATTCTTGGATTTAAACCTATATTGGAGTGTTGGGCAAAGGTCACTTGTAACCTACTCTAGTGTAGGTAACTATCTCTATATAAACTGTAGACTATAGAGCTGTGTCTATAGTAAAAAAACTATAAATCTTAAACTAGTTCTCCACTAAAATGCGATAGATTCACGTAACTTGAAAATTAAGTAGGTTTGTAGAATGAACTAAGTACGTGAAGAATTGATGCCTACCTTCACGCATCATAAATTGTGCATTCTGTAACTGGCAAGGTACAGGTAGTGATAAAAGAGACTCGTAATGTCTTTTCCAGAGAAGGCAATGGATGCTATTCTATAAGTAAGAACTTTTTACGATGAGATGTATGATTGAATTTGATTGCCTATGTTTTTATAAGTGACTTTTATGATTTCTTCAACCTATTAAATTATATTTCATTCTTAATAACAGATTAAAAAAAAACAGTTACTTGTTAACATACACAATCGAACTCAAAGTTGCAGCGCCCTAACGGGGTTCATGTACCTACCTACTTTCTTATGTATTGTTTAAACACCTATACTAAACTGTGTACATGACAGCAATAAAATAAATATGAATATGAAATATGAGTAGAGTAACAAAAACGTATATAATATTTATAAGACACGAGTACATGAGGAAGAGTTGGTAATGCCTTTGTCTGAAAAGTTAAGGAGTAAACAGTTAGCGTGATAGGGTTAATAAGAGCAGGAAATAATGTAACATGAAGAGAGTAGATAGGCAGACCGGAAAGAAGATGGACTGCGTAAGAAAGAAGTAAATACTGATTTGACGGCTGATAGAGCGGAAAACTTAATGCGCCGACCCCATAAGAGACGGTCATAATGTTGTTGGTAGGGTGTTAGAGACTCTGTAAAATTGTGTTCCCATTGTAATACGAAACACAGTAAAGTGTCCCAAACGGAATTAGCGCAGCCGGCTTAGTATAAACACCAAGACAACGGTTTTATCTACGGAAGAGACGGCGTATTACTTCTTTTTCAGCTTTCTACCAGAAAAAACTAAGACACAGAAGTTTTTTGTCTCCTCTTTCGTTGACAAAACCGCTGTCTTAGGTAGTTAATGTGGTATGTAGATGGCTTGTAATAGGATAGACTTCTGTTGGTGTCTGTATGCTATTTGTTTACTATGACGTGAAGTGGTTTGGACACGAATAACTGCCAAATACTGAAACGCTACTTAGAACTGTATGACAATTTGTTATGATTAAGAGGTAACAATGTGTTGCGTATAAATTAATGTACTTATGGGAGACAAACAGCTCGTTATACATTTTAACTCCCTTTGCGTCGCTTCTTCCACTGCGGTTACTGGTTTTCGGTATGAGTCGAAACAGTCGGTGCCTGTAGGTACTTTACGAGATAATTCTCGTATTTATAAAATGTATGATCTTCACGGGTTTTTGCAGAAATATTCACTTAAATACTGTTCTCGTGACCGGAGTGCCGGTCTACCTGATAAACATTCTGATACAATTATAAAGAAATTGTTACAGCCTGATTATATTCTTATTTATAGACTACTCATTGATCATTTCCTTTCTTGGACGGTAAAGACTTAATAAAGAGCAGTCTCATATCGATCATTTTTATAAATAATAAAAACAAACACTGCCACGACTGTACTCCCCATAATGAACATCCTCAGATACAAACTCAATGCTTAGATCTTTGATATTCATATTGTAAAAACGGGAATTTTCACGTACTGCACTATCGGTGAAGGCATCGACTAAGTTTCGACTCATTCCGAGAGTCTTCATCAGGGTGAGTGAACGTGACTTGCTCCCTCCGCGTCGCACCGTGCACTGATCTTTGATGATATAAAGTAGGGAGTAGTCCGAGGCACGTCTAAACATTATACTTGGCACGAATACCGTGGTAACACAACACTCTATGCAAATATTTGTCCTTACCGGGAATCGAAACCCTCTTGCGTCGCAGCCGGCTACTCGCCCGCCACACCATTGAAGTCATCAATATATAGATAAAGACTCACCTTAGCTTGTCTGTATGCGTCTTCGTCGGAGGCCACGGGGAAGGCGACATTGAACTTGGCGTTCCTGGTGAGCCACTCGCCCGTGCCGGTGGAATACCCTCGCAGATTGGGGTTGTACTCCTTCAGGATGTTGGGCAAGGTCAGGTACTCACGCCACGTAGCATCGCCGCCTGGAACATTAAACAACTTCACTGATTATCTATCTACTTGTATAGTTATCAGTCCCCGGGGTGTCTAGACAAATACCATTTTCTGTTGACGTTAACGCCTGCGGAAAGATTTAATGGTATGGAAATGGCATTAGCTGTGGAAAAATCACGTGAACATTGTCAAGTTTTTCCTTGACAAATTTGCGTTAAAGTGAAAGGAAAATTAAGCGTGAGATATTTATCGAGACCCCTGCTGAGGATAGAGTTTTCTTGAGAGTAACTATCTCATCATAAAGTAAATACCGTATAGTTTTACTATAAGCGAGCGATGACGTGGACCTTTAATATCATCATCAACCGCCTGTAGACGTAGGCCTCGCCCAGAGTTCTATGACGAAGGATCTTGGGCCACCTGCATCCTACCAACTTCCCGCAACTTTTAAGATATGATCGGGCTGGGCGCCTTCCGCATCTGCGTCGTCCAGTTCGAAGTCAACATTCAAGAACCTTTCTTCCCGAGGTTCTGTGAGCTATGCCCATTGCCATTTCAAAGAATAACTTAAAGTTCAACAAAAACCACGGCTTCGCGTGGTACCCGGATATAAAGTAGCCTATGTGTTATTATGATGTATAAGCTATATTACTGTAAAATCTATATCTGTATATTTCATAAAAATACGTTCAGTAGTTTTTGCGTGAAAGAGGAACAAACATCCTCACAAACTTTCGCGTTTATAATATTAGTAGGATTGATATTGACCGTTATTTAAAAAAATGATCTACATAATCCATGGAGAAAATGGGAAATACGTTTTGCTAAAACGCCGCATTTTCTTTTACTATCAGTTCTGACCTCAAGAACTAGAAATATAATTATATTTTTCAGAAAAATGGTAAGAGTGATCTACCGATCGAACACCGCCATATAAATCGTCGTTACGATTATGTCAGCACTTGAAATTAATGGCTGGCATGCATCCAATTAGGTTACAGTTTGGACAGTATGTAAACATTTGAATTTTAAACGCACTCAGCCGTATTCAAATCAGCGAACACCGTACTAGTGCATGGCCAGTTAGTGTTGCTAGTTCAGTTCATAAATTTCACCGGGTAAGTTATATAAACTCTACCTTTCGGAGGATTTCAAAAAGGATTGCTTTTATTTTCTTGATTTCTTTTCATAGCCTGTCTTTTGATAGACTCATATCTGTGTGATTGAAATAAAAATATTGACACGTGAGACAATAATTATGGCTGATGGTGGGTTATTCCACAAAACATTTCATTTTTTCTCATTCCACTTTTCCCCTTTAAGCAAATTTCCTCAGGGATGAAAACAGAACCGTAATATAAAAAGTGTACAGAAATTCCCCTCATCATGTTGGCTTATTCCACTTTTCCCCCTGAGAGAAGCAAACCTGAATCCTAATATAAAATAAATAAAAAAATCTACCTTTTCATACAAGCAATAAAAAACCACTATAACAATGTAATCAGTCTTTATTTTGTTTAAGAATGTTATTATATTTCATGTCACTTTCATAGTCACGAAGTCTTTATCGATACCTCAATCATTAAAATCCATTCAGCTGTTTGAAAATCCATTTTTACGAGGTAATCTGACATACTACTTCTAATTAGGGTCTGGGTGTTTTTCTATGTATAATATGTATGTATTTACAAAAAAAAATGTATATAAGTAGTATATCAGTCATGTAGTTCCCATAATACAAGCTCTGCTTAGTTTGGGGCTAGATGATGCTGTGTGAGTATGTCCAGTATTATTTATTTATTTATTTAATTGTAATAATATACAATCAAACAGGTAGGTACGCGCGTACATCCCTCCTCAGTTAAGCAAATACTAAGCGCGTTTGACGAAATAAATATGGTTCTTCTTCTTCTTCAAGATTTTGATTTGAGATACACGGTTACGATGTCTTAAACGGTTGTCTAGAAGATACGATACGATTAAGAGAACTTACTAAATTATTAAGACTGTTTATACAAACACCCAAGTTAAGTTCTGGTTTAAGAATATATTCTTATAAGATTGAGAATAGAAGAAGAGAATTGTTCATTCACAATGTACCTCCTCCTCTGTGGCGCAATGGGTGAAGGCCCGCCTGAGACGCAGAAGGTTGCGAGTTCGATTCTCGCCGCGGGACAAATGTTTGCATCTGCGAATATTTGTCTCGGGTCTGGGTGTGTTCTATGTATAATATGTATTCATTTAAAAAAATGTAAATATACTCGTAAGTAGTACCAACATATATCAGTCACGTAGTTCCCATAACACAAGCTCTGCTTACTTTGGGGCTATATGATGCTGTGTGAAAATGTCCAGCATTATTTATTTATTAAAATTTATAATTATATGAAATCTTATGACTAAAACTGTAAGCTTGCTATTTTTCTGAAATAAATAATTCGAATTGTAAAAGAATCTTTTTACACAATTGAACATGGAAGTATGAACAAATAATAAAATATATAAAAAATGGGCTAGCTGATTTCTCTGTTACCTATGTTATATCCAAACAGTAATGTTGCCGTCTAAACGTGCGCTTTGTCACGATAAAGACGGATTTGCGTCACTTCTGAAGAACCTGTTGGAACTAGGCGCTTCCTTGTAATTATGCGTTGTTCCTCGTAGTGCACTAAACTAGCCTCGGATAGTGATCTCTACGCTCATCAGCGGCTTTATTAATCAATAGGGATTTATTTATTTTGACTACCTACAATGTAAATAAAACCTCGGTCTGCCGCCGTACCCTAATACAAAGTTCATATGAGAGACTTAACTTTATTTACTGTAGATATTAATAACTAGTTTGTTTACGCAAAATTTC
This sequence comes from Perizoma flavofasciatum, assembly GCA_958496245.1. NCBI lineage: Eukaryota > Metazoa > Arthropoda > Insecta > Lepidoptera > Geometridae > Perizoma > Perizoma flavofasciatum. The sequence continues at coordinate 19,738,475 of OY292419.1, read as the reverse complement.
GGCCTGCCTACCTATCTGTTGCTATACCCTTAGACAGGGTTCATGTGAGATACCTACCTATAAACACCATCTATGTACCTACCATGTGAAAGCAATAAATTTATTGAGTATTTAGACCTTATTACATAATTTTTATGTATTTGTATATCCGCCTATCGTCATTACTTATGACTTATGACAACCTCTGTGGCGCAGTGGGCGAAGGTCCGCCTGAGACGCAGAAGGTTGCGGGTTCAATTCCTGCCACGGGACAAATGTTTGTATCTACAAATATTTGTCTCGGGTCTGGGTGTTTTCTATGGTATTTACAATAAAAAATGTATATAAGTAGTATACCAGTCATGTAGTTCCCATAATGCAAGCTCTGCTTAGTTTGGGGCTAGATGATGCTGTGTGAAAATGTCCAGCATTATTTATTTATTTATTTATTTACTTAATGCTAAAGCATTTTTTACCAGCCAACCTTATTAGATAAATAAGAAGTTCGTTTTATAAGAAGGGCTTATAAATAAGAAGGGTTTTTCCATCCCCTATATTAGAGTTCGTTACTTCATCTGAGTTTCTGCTATGTATTTATTAATTTTTCCCGCTACTCCCTAGAGGGTGGAGTTTCGGAAGTTATTTTCTTAGTTTATCAAAAGAATCCTATACTTTCATTTCATGTCTCGGGAACTTACGGCTTATCAGGCGTGCTTTGATTGTAAGTTACACTACGATTTTAAAATACATACAATATATTTGTTTCAGAAAACCCATAATGAAAGTAAAAACTGACCTCGTTTTTCTGTTCTGAATATAATGGACTAACTTAACCGTAAAAAAATGTTCTTTATTAGCGGTTTAAATTGTAATTTTATTGAAATCTCAAACAAACTAGGTTTTTGGTACATAAAGACGGCTTAAAACTGTTTATCGTGGCAGGGGAAAATGTCTAGAAGTGAACATATACCGGCTAATGTGACACTGATGAAAAAATTCAATGTATGACAGAAAAAAATCTTCACCAAATATTCTAGGTACAAATTAAGTAAACTGGGCTACAAAAATTGGTAGGAATTCAGCTGCATGAAAACCAGAAAACATTACGTTTGAATGATATCATAAATCGCCATCTTCGGAAACAGGTTCTATTACACAGCAATGCGTGGTTACGTCCTTATCAAAATTGCTTTGATTGGATGTTCTTCATTCTTACAAATAAGTAGTCATGGGTAATAGTAAAATGCTGTCAAAACGAAACGCGCATTCCTGCGCGGACGCTTCTACGTCGACATGATTTTTCTCGTCTTTTTTTTGTGGAAAATAAGCATACGGCCCTTTTGTTGGTAAGCGGTTACCGTAACCTATTATTATTGACGTTTGCAATAGCTTGCACGTTACCGACCCTAATACATAATAGTGAAAAGTCTCATGTGCCTGTAATAATTCAGGGGTGGGATTTAGAAAGCCGTCGCACGAATTTCGATAAAATAAGCACAGGGGGTGGAAGGGGTGGACTCCCTTATTCCAACGGTACCACTCCCCAAGTTAGGAATTGAATAGTTTGCGAGAAATTAATATTTTAAACATTTTTAGGTTAAGTATTGAAAAATAAAATTTAATGTACTGGAGTTGGATGCTTGTTTTGTAACGCACATGCTTGGAAATCATAAAAAGATCGTCATTAATAAAGCGCGGGAATACTGTGTGTGTTTTGAATCATTTTTTTGACCTTTTTTTGATTTGCGAATTTGTTTTCTGGATTCCGATATGATATACCTACATGATTACAATGGACCAACCTTAGAATGGTCCGATAAGGCTTCTATTAAAATTTTAAATATAGTCCGACACTGTTTAGTCCACTAGGGAACATAAAAACGCAAGCACCAGCCGAACGCAGCATATTGATGGACTTGTTGGTGAGTCACAGAACCTAATTTTACCCTACTTCTAGTTATTTGTGAAAATAAGGGGTATAGACCTCACTCAAAGTTTGATCGTTTTTGATTTTTTTAGTACCTAACCTACAAAATTCGTCATTTCAAAACGTCATTTCTCAGAAATTATTCAATTCCTAACTTTGGGAGTGGTACTGTTGGAAAAGGGGGGTCCATTCCTTCCACCCCCTATCCTTTTTTTACCTAAATTCATGCGACGGCTTTCTAAATCCCAACCTAATTCAGTGAAAATAAAATTAAAATTTACACAGTGTACATAAATGCATGTCTTATTTTATGTTTTTGAAAAACTACCTACCTATTCTATTCAGAAAAATATTTTATGGGACGATACTACCCTACACAAGAAATAAAAAATCATTCGAGTAGGTCTACATTGAGAGCCTCCTCATTTCTAGAAGTTATCAAAACTAACTATAATAATAATAATCCAGCAGGGCGCGCTTGTGGCGAGCGTTCGGTGCGTGGCGACACCGAGGAGCCCCATTACTCCCTGGGGTCGACGGAGACCCCTGACCCTCGGCTTGCCTTAGCCGGCCGGTCGGAGGTGGAGGCGCAAGAGCGGAACCTATGCTCCAAGGGTGGAAGTGTTAAAGGCATAAAGCCGGGAGTAGCGTTTAGTGAAACTGCAGCACACCTCTCCACACCCTTTAGCCGTCCACACCAACGTTGCCTCTACGCTGTCTATCGTTGGCGGCACTTCTGGGGCCCGTTTAGTGGACGGCAAGTCATCACCTGCCTATGATTTGATTTGAATTTGAGTCAGAATTGGGAGGTGCCGTTTCATCCTACATAGCCCAGCAACCATTCCTTAAGCATTTACTCCTGCAATAGTCCAGATTATTATCCAATATATACAATAGTTTCATCATTCACCATCCACGAAAAACCGTTTTTTATATATTGTATTGTACAAAAAGGCCTCTTAGTGTTAGCTTCGGCTCCACTAATGCCTATAAAGGCTCCAGGTATAAGCCTGAGATTAAAAATAAATAAAGAGGAATAATAATAATGCAGGACATTTTCACAAAGCATCATCTAGCCCAAAACTAAGCAGAGCTTGTATTAATGGTAACTACATGACTGATATACTACTTATTTACATTTTTTTGTAAATACATACTTATTATACATAGAAAAACCCCAGACCCGAGACAAATATTTGCAGATACAAACATTTGGCCCGCGGCGGGAATCGAACCCGCAACCTTCTGCGTTTCAGGCGAGCCTTCGCCCACTGCGCCACAGAGATGAAATGAAAATAAAAATACAAAGTAGTTGTGTACCAGTAGAGCATTTAGAATTTTAGACGTTTTTATCCTCATGACACAACCACTTGGCATAAAAAGTACTAATAGAAGTTTTTTTTTTGTACTAGTACCTGCACACCAAGAAACTCCTCGATACTCCACAAAGGCCCCCAAGGCGAACTCCTCCAGGGCTCCACTGCCGGCCACCAGAGAGTCGCCGATGGCCGCCACCACGTCGATGTCCCCCGGCCGCAGTCGGTGCACGGACGAGGGGCGCTCCAAGCTCCTCCCCCAAGCGAGGGACTCCTCACAGGGGAACGGTGTGGAGGGGGGGATGGCTCGTTGCCGGCGGACGTGAGACTTTCGATGCGGGTAGTTGAGCTTCCACTGGAAACAAATTACAGCTTATTGAGGGCCCGTGACTCGGTCAAGCTGACGCGGTGGCGGTGGCGTGGCGGTGGCGATCAATACATTCACGTGAACATTAATTGACAACCATATCCCTTCGTCTAGTACAGTACAAAGAATTTGAACCATTCCCAATAAAATAAATAACTAGCCTCTGCCCACGGCTTTGCCCGCATGATATCCGGATAAAAAGTAACCTATGTGTTATTCTGATGTATAAGTTATATTACTGTAAAGTTTCGTCTAAATCCGTTCAGTAGTTTTTGCGTGAAAGAGTAACAAACATCCACCCTCACAAACTTTCGCGTTTATAATAGGATCTACGATCTTGAAAGCGCTAAATAAAACCAAATGTCCAATTGCGAGTCTGACTAAATCTGTCCACAAAAAACTGAGCTACGTCTATATTATTTTCTTTCAAGCATTTCACTTTTACGTAGTTTTTATGTTTTACTGATCGTCACGAAGAACGCCTGCAAGAGACATGAGTAACTTCAAACATCACAACCTAATTAATATAAATCAATATTACACTTGCGACTATTGCAAGGTCGCTGTTCATTGCCACTAAGGTTTTCGGCTCGTAAGTGTGAGTTACGAGGCAAAGCGCGCACGCACCGCGCCGCAATCTAACAGACGTGTGAATACCAATTAGAACGTTACGTCACACGATCCGGATAGCAGCGAATTATATTAACTGCAGTCCTAAATGGTGACATTATATGGCTTCCAGTGAAGACGCAACTGATGGTAGACTTTGTGTCACATTAAGCTAGAAAATCCTGTCACCGCAATGGTTCTTTCAACATAGATTATAGCTGTCAGTGTGGCAATGCAACCAGCATTTTGAGAACTCTTCCGTCTGGTAGTGATGGATCAGTTGACCTATCTATAGATCATTTTATAATAACACATAGGCTACTTTTTATTCAGGTAAATCGTTGTCTAAGCCGTGGACAATCTTTATTAGACGTCACTATTCAAAGAGCCCAATCATTTTGACAAGTCATGAATGAAGATCACTAAAAAAGCAAAAGGCGTAGTAAAACTTATCAATAATCTGGACTGCATCTATTTAATACAATTAAAAAACAACACAGCAGGGGCCTAACCATGAAGTCTTATAGTGATTCAATTCAGGCAAAGAAGGTCAAATCTCGCTTTGCGAATGACAAAGCTTTAACTACGCCATAGCGTCCTCAATCGCAAAGCGAAAAGTGACACCTTTGCCTAAACTGACTCACTATAAGACTTCATGGTTAGGGCACAGTTCTATAAAACCTGTTGTCAACTTTGTTGGACAGTAAAATGTAGCTGACATACAAAATAATAGAGGTATAAATATTCCACGTATACCTTAAACAATGTTGATTCCTACGTGAGATGAGACGCAACTATGTAAAATGTTTACCCAAACTTATAGTGATGCAAAAAATCTCGTAGGTTTTCCTTGATCAGTGAACATCTTGCCTTGAAGGTGTGATGAATTTAAGATGAAAAATACCAGCCTTCACACAACTTTAGGCACTACTTTCACACAAGGACCGTTTTATAATTCTGTCGAAATAAACTATAAACCTTGTTTCATGTATACAGAAATAAACAACTAAGTACGCATCTACTGAAATTACATTTTTATTAACAAAAAGATAATGCAACTACCTATTTGGATATGATGTAAAAAAAATACAAATTTTTAATAATAAATAAATAATGCTGGACATTTTCACACAGCATCATCTAGCCCCAAAGTAAGCAGAGCTTGTGTTATGGGAACTACATGACTGATATACTAATTATATATATTTTTTTTGTAAATACATAAATATTATACATAGAAGTTAAGCACCATCTACATTTATATACAGCTCAATTGATCCAAATTACTTCCAGACGAAGGGTCCCTATAGCAATGCTAATGCGATGCGATGACCTACATAAAAGATCTTGGATGCCGGTTCGGTTCGACCTAAAATAATTTTGAATACGCGAAGGGTCCCAGTTCCCGATAGATCACAGAGTCTCAACTCCAAAAGCTCTGTCGAGACTGCCAATCAATTTAGTTAGATGTGTCAAGTGAAGTTCTAGAAAACGGTAGGCAAACTCTCAAATAGCAAGAATGAGTAATTTATATAAATTAAATCAATTAGTTACTCATTCTTACAACATGTAAAATACACGGTCGTTATTCTAAAATTCAGTATTCAAGAGACACATAGCTGTGTAAACTAAGCCATCCAATTCAAATTTATGCGTTGGTGTGCAAACTGCAAATTAATTGTTCTCGGGCGCAATCACACCGTGCCGTAACTTAATACAAATGAACTGTTTGAGATTCACGGCACAAGTGCTGGGAAAGTTATGGCCGTGTCAAACGGCGGCGCTTGCGTGGTTGCTTGCAGGCAGAACTCTAAATTCTATGCAAATATCAACCTCATTGAAGGAGTTACGAATAATTGGAAAACAAAAATATTTTTATAGTTTTATTTTATTTCCTTATTATAATTATAACATTTTTAAATTAGATTTTTGAAATAATCAATTATTATTTATCATTTTTTTCCTTAAAATTGATTAACTGAATCATAAATACAGACTACTAGGATGCTAACGCATCGATAGTTTTACAAAGAAATAATGGTGACATGTGATTCCTTGTGTATTATGTTTGAATGCGAACTTTTTTAAATAATTCATTTTATTATTTAATAATATTAGGAGATGTTTTGTAAAACCATTCATTCGAGAAAGGTTTACCACCGTATTTATGCTAGCACGTATGTGGCAGAATCACTAAGTAATGCTGGCATTACTGTGTTCCAGTTTAAATTACTAGAATAATAATTAAAGGAATACCGTTGAACGCATCGGCTTGTTAGATAGATAGATATAATATTTATTACACACCAAAGAAAAATATGTCATAAATGTATAAAAAATACATGTATCGTGTTAACGCTAAAACGATCAATTCCACACAATCCTTGCTGGGTGTTACAGATTTTATAGGAAACAAGATGTCGAAGTCAGTTGAAATGAAAGTCCTCCTAGGACTACATTGTGCGACAATATTCAATAATATAATAAATGAAAACCCGCTGCGTTCAGAATCGTCTAATCACAATAACATGATTTGGGTCAACGCGCATATCGACCCATCGCGATAATCATAAATCAACACACATGGAATTAAATCTTCCAATTACGTTACGCAACGGTGTAACGTTCCGCGATACTCGTAGTTCGTGACCTATTGGTATTTGCTATTTGCAGCCTAATAGCTAGAAATACGAGTGCTTATTACCTACCTTTCTATTGAATTTATTGATGAAACAGGTAAAACCGGTATTTATTACGCATGCCCTTTTATTTCTAAACATGACGGCGTGATCTGGTTTAGCTGGTGTTTTTCTTCCTTCTGTACCTATTTAAGAAAAACCGAAAATTATCTATTGCAAAAGATTTCATCATTTGCAATCGATGTCTTACCTTGTATCAAGGATGAACCAGGTTAATCCTACTAATAATATTATAAACGTGAAAGTTTGTGAGGATCGATGTATGTTACTCTTTCACGCAAAAACTACTGAGCGGATTTTGATTAAACTTTACAGTAATATAGCTTATACATCAGAATAACACCAAAGTCAAAATTCATTTATTCATTAAAATCAAAATGATCACTTTGAAACGTCAATTTTATCTACTGCCTGTTCCTCCGCGTCCAAGTTAGGAAAAAAAGGCAAGAAACAAGGCTGGTTATTCTTTTTAATGATCCTTTTATTGTACCTACTAGTTATTTTTTTATTTTTTTTTGTTTACACAAAACTTCGGCCTGCCTACCTATCTGTTGCTATACCCTTAGACAGGGTTCATGTGAGATACCTACCTATAAACACCATCTATGTACCTACCATGTGAAAGCAATAAATGTATTGAGTATTGAGTATTGAGTATTTTACAAAACAACAGGGTACATTTTTCATCGAGTTAGAGCAACTTGAATCCCAAGATTTTTATTTTATCAAATAATCCAACATGTTATAGTAACCCCTGTTATAAAGTTTTTGTTTAATTACGTTTTTAAATCAATCCTAGAATAATCTCTTTATCATCATCAACAATCTGTAGAAGTCCACTGCTGGAAATAGATCGCGTTACTCGTACCTCCATTCATATTAAATGCCTTTAAAAAATCTACTTACATAGGAAATTATTTCGAACATATCAAACATAACTCATGCTATAATATAGAATATAGTATATAATATAGAAAATCAGGTCACGATTCCGTTCGATTATTACATTAGGATTGTCGAACACCAACGATTATCGATTTTGAATTAATGAGACCGTGAGAACCCGTTTGCGGAATTCAAACTTCATACAAAATGTAAGCTAAGTACTCTATTGGCGAGTATAAACACGATTTAGGATGTTACGCATAAGAGCTCCTTTATAAAATTGTCCGGGGAAGTACTAGAATCGTATCCATTTTCGCCACTGAGCAGTAATGCTCATATTGGTGTGTTCCAGTTTGAAGGGATTTATGTAACGGACAAATTACAGGTGCATGAGGCTTTTCAACTTTATCTGCCATCAAGATAAAGTTGAAAAGGTAACTAATCATATCGATTATTTATGTAGGTATATGTATTCATGTATGTATGTATAAGTATATGTTTTATCTAATTATTCATCACTTTGTATTTCTGTATTGTCTATACACCACCGTCCTGTATCGTTCACGTAAATCCCTGGCCATCCAAAGGTTGTCTGGAAGAGATCGCTTTAAGTGATAAGACCGCCCATTGTACTCCCGCGATTAGCTTGTAATTTGCTCCGTTTGAATTTGTAAGCATAATATTAAGTGGTGTACAATAAAGAGTTATCTATCTATCTATCTATCTAAATGCTTCTGGTGTTGTCAATATAACGAGTACAACCGCTTACCATCTGGTTAATCGTATGCCTGTTTGCATGCGGTTCTTTTTTGGTCCATCATTCAAGTTTTCCCAGGGCTTACCCGGCTATGGGAATAAATCTATAGATGGTTTTTTCTTCCCCAAAATGCGTACTCAAAAGAATAGGGGAACCTGTAAACATCATCAAAATATACAAATATATGGTAGTGGGATATTGTTACAATAGGTTTTTCAGCAGAAGTCTGTTATATTTACATCTAGAGTTGGTTTTATTGCATGAGGTGCAATAGAATTTCATTCGTGACCTTCGCAAGACGCGCGCGTTTATGTCTTTTGTATGAAAATTGAAATTACGTAATAAATATATTTTTATCTTATTTTTTTGTGTCAATGGTTCACTTTTAAGACAATATTTGAAAAGAGTTTCTACATTTTTAAATCAATAAAACCAATTTTGAATTTCAAAACGTGAACCGATCTATCTGGTTTGGTCATAATGCCGTCTGCAGCGTTTACAGATTTTAACGACTATATTTAATACACTACATATTATACTTTTATGCATAGCAGATTTCATTACAAAACTATCGTAAATTAAATCATTGTTTATGCTGCAACGCTTTTAGCTGTTTTATTTAACATGCCTTGTTAGTAAGTATTTATGGTTCAAATCTTGCAACTGAATTTTAAATTAATTATCCCCAACCGATTGAGCTGAAATGTTGCATACACGTTTAGTTATATACATATAAGGGTGACAATGCATGGTTAGCTGAGTGAAATTATTCAAAATCTAATATGGCGGGCTCCCAAAGATGGCGGACCGATTATTTTTTATGCATCCCCATGATATGGGAATCTATCAAATAAAAGGTTTTGCTGAGGAGAATACTAAAAAGCTTGTTTTTGAAAAGTTTTTTAAATTCATAATATTATCTAAAATTCAGATCGAATAAAACGATGTCCTCCGATGATCACTTGATGTCTCAAGTTATGTGGTAAGTCGTTGGTCACGCTTGGCACTCAGCGAATGTATTCATACAAATACGAAATTAAAGCGACCCAAATCATGAATTTATCGTTAAAGCACGTTAGGTAATGCCGGTAATGTTGATAATATTGTAGTTTATTGGTAGGTTAATGCTATAAACACAGCAAGTTTTAGCTAAAGTGTAAAATAAATATTCATTGAACATAGTTATTCCTTAAATCTCCAACACGGTTTCACTGTTGGTCGGGGTTTTTGTATATTTCTGGAATTAGTCGTGGCCATGCTACGGCAAAGCAATGGAAGCAAGTCAATTCCGTTATTCCCTCAACAGTTATTTATAATTATTGCTCATAGTCGCACTAGAAAAAAAGTTTTTTTACCACCAAAATTGGACGTATTTTGGTGGTAAAAAAACGTGCTTGCTTCCATCGCTGTCCTGAGGCAATCCTCTTTCATATGATGACTTCCTTTTACTTATTATGCTCGTAAGTACAGTCAGCGTCCCGTCTGGTTACCTACTCCTTTCGGGCTACAGTAGATTATATGTTTATATTTTTACTACAGTAGATATATTTTGTTTATTCATCTGAGTCCAAAATTAAGATACATATTTTCGCAATTAGTGCCTTTAAGACTAAAGACACTAATTGTGAAAAATGACAAGTTAAAGTCATTTATAGTTCATCTCTTGGGGTAACCAGTAGATACTTACGCTTACTTTATTTTATAAAAAAATATTCAAATAAAAAAAAACAACTTCCGTAATTATTCTTAATCTGGATCAGTCGACCTAACTATAGATAGATCGTTTCCAACGGTCTTTAGATCGCTGAACTGTTTAATTTGTAAATCTTATTGTTTCTGTATTTTACTTTTAAACATCAAAAAACTAACCACAAACGTCAAGAAAAAAATAGGCATTGTCGCTAAACAACTCTGGTGCAATATTAGTTTATTTTGGAGACCAAATGTTACCAAAGTGTAAATTGTGTAAAGTAGGTGGAAACATCAATCTCTAAGCAGAGACTTAAACCCCTGATCTTTGTTCACATAGTCACATAGTCCAAATACAACTTGAAGAAATATCAAGTTACGTCTACAATTTTACGGAATTGGCTTAAGTCTGAAAATAGGAAAAACTTCAGGGTGATGAAATCCATACTTAAATCGGTTTACCTCTTTATTTAAGATTATTTCTTTAGATTGAACATTCTCAGCGTTCAAAACCGTGTGAAAAGACCTATAGGCAATCTATTGTTCAATCACCAATATGCCACACTGTTGTAAGTGGGAAATACTTAGTTTTTGGTGTAGCCTATATTGTGAAATCGTTTCTTTTGCGTTATTATGTATCTCACGCTGCTTACATACTGCATACCTAATTACACAGTTTATTTTGTTTAACGTATCACTGGTTCTTTATAGGTAACTTTACAGTTTATATGAGAATTCAAAATGAACCAACATTGTCAAAGTTTGTAGTAGGTATCTACTTTTACTATATATATTCGTAACCCTTGGTAAACCACAGTTCCTGGAATATGGTAAAAAATAACATGTTTTTAAATAGAGACAATAGACACACTTTGCAAGTGATGCACACTTTGCAGGCGATCTATAGATAGCTAACTGATGTACCTGTAGACAAATAGTTGACTTTCTACAATCGGTATCACTAATAAAAGACTAAAAATGTTTAGCTTGGTCCCCATCTTTGACACTTTAACGTACCTACATTACTCCGTGACCGTGGCAGAGACGCGCAACAATGTCACAAGTGCGAACAGTATTTATCACGGGTACAAAAGATGACCTATGTTGAAATTTCACATATGTAGAACATTTTTTTTAATTGATGTGATTATCAGGTTGGAAAACAAATACCACTTCCTGTTGACGTTAACGCCTGCGGAAAGATTGAATAGTATGGGAATGACATTAGCTGCGGAAATATCACGTGACAGCTGCCAAGTTTTACCTTGAAAAATTTGCGAAAGGAAAAGTAAGCGTGAGGTATTTCTCTAGCCCCCTGGAATTTCGAAAGGTTAATTTATGTCAAACTCGTTTTTTTCTACTAGTGACATTACTAATTATTATTATTATAGTTACTTTGGCAGTATAGTATTGTAATATATCCCCCCAGGATCACATCAGAAATAAGCGTCCCCAAAATGATGAATGCATTGTCTCGCCACCTTGAAATTTCCTACTTTTTTAACCTTTGCTAAACCCCCCCAGGATCACATCAGAAATAAGCGTCTCCAAAATTATGGCTGCATTGTCTCGCCACCTTGAAATTTCCTACTTTTTTAACCTTTGCTAAACCCCCCCAGGATCACATCAGAAATAAGCGTCCCCAAAATTATGGCTGCATTGTATCGCCATCTTGAAATTTCCTACTTTTTTAACCTTTACTAAATCCTCCCAGGATCACATTAGAAATAAGCGTCCCCAAAATGATGACTGCATTATCTCGCCACCTTGAAATCTCCTACTTATTTATCAATAAATCAATAAATAATGCTGGACATTTTCGCACAGCATCATCTAACCCCAAAGTAAGCAATGCTTGTGTTATGGGAACTACTCGACTGATAAACTACTCATATATTTTCTGTTTGCCTAACTATTCTTCATACGAATGAATAAATTAGTTGATCTATGAGAAAGAAAGTGACGCCCTCAATTTTTCTACTCATATTTGCCAAGCTGTACCGTCGGAATCACAGCTTCTTACCGTCTCGCGGTCATAGCGAGGCTTGTTCATCTTGACGTGTTGATTATCACCGTTACCTAACGATAGTGGCTGTTGGCACAGATGTCTGTGTGTCATTTCCGATTCTAATTATTTTAACACTATTGTTAATATGCGATTAAATTATTGCTTTCAATTCGGTATCCCATAATACACGAACCGGACGACGCAGTTTAAGAAGGCTCGATAGATTGAAATTTCCGGGATGTCGGTGGATGGACGTAGACCAAGATAGTCATTCATAGATTAGTCATAGATAGATATCACGGAACATTTAAAGTACCTTATAGTCTGTGTTTAAAATATAAATATTATGAAGACATGTATCTCTATAATATGATGGACAATGATGGTATCTTATAATCCAAACTGGACCTAAATTGGTTGATCTGGACCATGAGAACTGAACTGAACGCGGTGGACCGGTCTCTAACAAATGCGGTTTTGTTTTGGGAAAATTATATCCAAAATTTCGTAATTTAGTTGATCACTCTGTTGCTTTTTATCTATAGAGTTTTAATAAGATCCATGCATTTAATTCTAAAAAGAGGTGCAAAATAAAGCATGATTACTGAGCTGTTATTGTTTGAGGGTCCAGACAAGATTGGTCAATAATTTGTTCATCCAACTTCAAGGATCACAGAAAGGCTGACGTCTGAATAGAAAGTCTCTCAATATGCATAGACTTGAATTAATAGATGCAAGGAAAAACCGTTGCAACAACGCAACTGACTCGTAGTAGTAGACCTTAGAACAGCAGATAAATGTGTGTTGCAAACTGTAGATACCTACATGATTTAGCAAATCATATTCATAGACCCTGACCTATGAAATGTCAAAATCCTCACATTTGTTTACATTATCTACTTCAATAATCACGGTTTGGTATAATTTTAGGATATTATTACGACTATACCATGTACTTTACGACCATACTCGACGGTCATGAGATTGCCGATCGAAGCGGTCAACGAAACGTCAGCAGGAGTATAGTAGAGTACGTGCTATAGTCTTAATAATATCCTATAATATTACGGAGATTATCAGCAATAAACATCTATTCATCCAAACTTGACATTTATAATATCAGGAGGATAGGATACGTAAAGAACTTATCGGATCTTTTAAACTCTACTGTAGAACAAATCTCAAACTGACTGTAGACTATAGGGCAATAGATTTGTAGACAGGTAACACTGTAAATCCTATCCTACTAATATTATAAACGTGAAAGTTTGTGAGGATGTTTGTTACCCTTTCACGCAAAAACTACTGAACGGATTTTGATGAAACTTTACAGTAATATAGCTTATACATCAGAATAACACATAGGCTACTTTATATCCGGGTACCACGCGGGCGAAGCCATGTACAGAGGCTAGTTAAAGATAATAATCTTCTGTAAGTTCAGCAACTATTAACTATTTCGTTAGTGCTGTAATGTTGTAAATTACCTACCCTACGGAAATATGCACACAGGCATCCTCGTACAGTAATATATTATCTGTGCTCGTACCTTAGTACGAGCACAGATAATATACTACTAGTGAGTGTCAAAAATGATGTCTTGAAATTGAATGTGTATCCTCGATCCTCAGTTGATGCAGCACGCAGTCATGACCCAGAATGAGCAACCATTTGACTCAGAAATCAGTCAACAGCCCCACCCATTTTCTTTCGCTTCCCAGGGTATTGCGAAACTGTACCGAAAACGTTTGTATAACACAATATTTGCCGTTTAAGCTAGATTATGTACTGTGAACAAACAGTTTAAATCGGATTTTGAAATAGACACAACATGTGCGACCTTGGAAATCCAGATTTATGATAGAGAAAGGATTTTAAATATTTCCTCATTTTGTTTATGGTTTCTAGTAATAACATTATTGCATGGTGATTGCGATAAGAGATTTTGAGTGCTGGCGAACTATATTCAAATGGGGCCCTTAAATCTTAATTAATTTAAAAGCTTTTTTATGTTATGTCGAGGTAAATAGGCATACGGAGTTGCATGCTCTGAAGGACTATTTTCTTATTTTTTTGTGAAGCGGGTTATGTTTTTGGTCAACAGAAACGCTTCTTATGGCAACTATTCCACAGTTTCTGTACGGTGAAGAAATAAATAAATAAATAATACATAAATAATGCTGGACATTTTCACACAGCATCATCTAGTCCCAAACTAAGCAGAGCTTGTATTATGGGAACTACATGACTGATATACTACTTATATACATTTTTTTTTTGTAAATACATACATAATATACATAGAAAACACCCAGACCTGAGACAAATATTTGCCGATACAAACATTTGTCCCGTGGCGGGAACTGAACCCGCAACCTTCTGCGTCTCAGGCGGACCTTCGCCCACTGCGCCACAGAGGTCGTCAAATAACTTTATAAATATTAATTAACAACCTATATTTTACAAACAATATTTGTATAAATACATATTTATTAATGGATAATATCAAAGTCGAATAAGTAGACATCCATAATACACTCAAAATGCTCAATCGACGACCTCTGTGGCAAAAGCCCGTCTGAGACCCGTCTGACAGATGGTTGTATGATTTGCAGATATTTGTCTCGGGTCTGGGTGTTTTAATGTGTATTTACAAAATATATATATAAGTAGTATATCAGTCATGTAGTTCCCATAATACAAGCTCTGCTGAGTTTGGGGCTAGATGATGCTGTGTGAAAATGTCCAGCGTAATTTATTTATTATTATTTATGATTCTCAAGACTGTCCTCAGATCCGTAGTCAGTACATAGGTACCTATTGTCTGTGCAATAGATGAATGACAGTATTGTCTTTTATTCGATATCAACTCACCATCAGGTGGTCGAGTTGAAATTCTACCAATACCACGCACTCTTTCTGGCGCATTATTACTCGGATAATACGAATGCTGTATGATAAGATGAAAATCACTAGGCGTTTTAACAATGACATACCACTATCTATACTTATTTTGCTTAGTTATGTAAAAATGCACGCGATTCTTAATAAAAAAATGTAATTTCTTCTATGTATGAACCTCCTTGCACCCTGCTCCCGGAGCCCATGCCTTCTTACGTTGAAAAATTGGTCTCCACGAAAAATCCTTTTATTTTAACGGTACAATATACACTCTAGTTTAATTTTAGTCATTTCGGAGATTACCTCATCCTACAACCAAACTTACGAACTCTTTTTTTTTTAATACTTTCGCACAAACAATGTTTTGCTAGGAGGACTTAATGCTAAAGCATTCTCTACCAGTCATCCTGGGCGTGCAAAAAGATGGTGTGGCGTGTCTAGTACAATGTAAATACACTACAATATATATATTATAAGATACGTATAAGAATAATATATTTAATATACTTAATAATAATATATAAAATATTGAAAATAAACTTAAACAAATAAAACACTTAAATATTAATTGATAGTGGCATCAGAGAGGGGGGAAGTTGAAGTAGTCTTTATAATATGTATTAATGTAGATTTTGTTTAATTAATGAGCTTTCTTGGTAGTCCAGTAGTGTTAGTCACATGACAGGTCATGACCAGATCAGGGCCTAGCTAAGTCATTATTAGAAGTATTTTGTCCGATTTTGAAATATGACGGTTATATTTTTTTTATAATGCAATTACTCTCAAGGCCTGGTGTGTAAACTATTTAATATGCAAAACTGCAATAGACAGAGCCTACGTAGCTACTTACCCTTGAGCCTTGAAGTGGACTCACTATTTAGCAATTTACTTACAATATTTTTCCAGAAGGAGTGGCAATATTGACTCGGACCAACGGAATCTCTGGCTGACAAGTCTGGCAAGTCTCTGTTGTCCTCGTGATCGGGTTACTAAGTATTGTTTCCGAAGGCTAAAGAACGGTCGGACTACGCTCACCAAAGGAAGTTAACTAAGCTGAGAAAAACAAAGTAAGTTCACTGCTTTCATTTTTATCTATAATGGCTTTTCTTATATAAGTATTCTCTAACAATTTTATTCCAAAAACTATCGTTAACTATTCATATTGTAAAAACGGGAATTTTCACATGCTGAACTATCGGTGAAGGCACCGACTAAGTTTCGACTCACCCTGATGAAGACTCTCGGAATGAGTCGAAACTTAGTCGGTGCCTTCACCGATAGTGCAGCACGTGAAAATTCCCGTTCTTTAACAATGTTATTGGTGTGTTTTAATTAAAGTAAATAAATAAATACAAAGTACTCAATACGTATACCAAATAAGGGGTAGTTAGAGTCATACAAACATTATATTTGGCACATGTAAACGTTTTGCATAATAGTTATCATTCCACGTGACAGTTTACAAGCCTATATCCGCTTAATGGAACATTTTCCTTGAATATTTTCTTTTCAGGGCATTAAGCGGGTTTTATTTGCAAATAGTTAAATACCCTCAAGAAAAGACTTATTGTATTGCCCTCAAGTCATGACATGAATTTAAATGATGTAGTTAATATAATGAGGAATAAGTAGCATGGAAACGCCGTGTTTGTTTGTAACAGGGCATAGGTTAACAGTGATACTATCAATTCAGTTTCTCGGAACATCCATAAAATCTTTGCGAAACCTTTTTACTCAAACATTAACAAACTCTGTGGCGCAGTGGGCGAACGCCTGCCTGAGACGCAGAAGGTTGCGGGTTCGATTCCCGCTGCGGGACACGTGTTTGTATAATAGCAAATGTTTGTCTCGGGTCTGGGTGTTTTCTATGTATAATAAGTATGTATTTACAAAAAAAATGTATATAAGTAGTATATCAGTCATGTAGTTAACACAAGCTCTGCTTACTTTGGGGCTAAATGATGCTGTGTGAAATATTTCCAGCATTTTTTTTTTTTTTATTTATTTTATACTTTGAAAAGTTATTGGTCACTTGGTCGTATTAAGAATTAACCATCAAACGTAGATCCCCATCTAACGGGGAATAACGTTTCGATCGTAAAATAGCGACTATAATACGACGCCGTTTATGGGTGGATGGATGGATTGGGTGGGATTTAGAAAGCCGTCGCACGAATTTCGATAAAATAAGCACAGGGGGTGGAAGGGATAGACTCGCCTATTCCAACAGTGCCACTCCCAAAGTAAGGAATTGAATAGTTTCCGAGAAATTACGTTTTAAAATGAATAATTTTGTAGGTCTTAACCTACAAAATTATTCATTTATACTTATACTTATATTATACTTATACTGAAAAATCAAAAGCAATCAAACTTTGAGTGAGGCCTATACCCCTAATTTTCACAAATAACTAGAAGTAGGGTTAATTCTTTTTTTTAACTAAATTCGTGCGACAGCTTTCTAAATCCCAACCGATGGATTTCAAATTTATCTCTTTTATTTCAATGAATAAAAACCTATTGACTTCGACTTTGACGATAATATCTTAGAGGTTGTACGACGTCGGTGGATCGAGGTGGCTCAAGACTTTACGGCCCTCTATGTTCAGTAGTTGACTCCTACTTGTTATTGATGATGATGACCGCTCATTCCATTAAATTATAGCTACTCAACTCAGTTCTCATTGAATGTCCATTGTATCCGACCACAAACCACCCGAGATAAAATTAAGTTGCTCTGTAAGGCTGCCAATCGATTGCGGCTTACGCAAAATTAAGTACCGGTAAAGCATCGCGCTGTATCAAATTGAAAGAGATTAGGTTACGCACAAGCTACGCACGGCTTCTACAGAAAAACAATAACGTTATTCATTTGTTCTTTGTTTTTAAAGTGCCCAGTCTTTGATACAAAACATAAAAAGAATTACAAGAATTTATAATGTTTCAAAAATTCAACCTCGGTGGGACTCGGACCTGCGTGCTTCCGCTCAGTACGCGGGAGTTATACCAACTAAGCAACAATAACGTTATCAGCCTGTCGTTATCGTTATCAGTCAAAATTCTTGGGACGTTTCGGCTCGAAGCGTCGGGTTTTACCCTAGTTCAAATCTGTATTCTCGCGATGTTTTTTTTTTTCATCGTTTATATATCTATGTAGCTGTATAGATATGTATGTAATTTATGTAGTTTATTTTTTTGTTTTTCTTTTTAACTACTTTCGGTCTCCATAATGTTGGTTGTACGCCGCCGTCCTTATTTGTTCTTCCAGTTTATGTCCATCCAAAGGTTGCCTGGAAAAGATCGCTTTCAGCGATAAGGTCGCCCATTGTATCACTAGGTGTTATTATAATTTCTTTTTCGTGTTTCTTTTGTATTTACTGGTTTACAATAAAGATATATCTATGTATCCATCGTTTAAGAGCACACATCATATTTATTGGGATGGCGTCGTGCGCAGCAATAGACTCGCAGCATAACAATATTATGATGAAACGATCGAGAGCTATGCCATGTGCCATAAACGAGGTTTAGCACAGGTTCTG
Organism: Perizoma flavofasciatum; assembly: GCA_958496245.1. NCBI lineage: Eukaryota > Metazoa > Arthropoda > Insecta > Lepidoptera > Geometridae > Perizoma > Perizoma flavofasciatum. The sequence goes on along the minus strand of OY292419.1, from coordinate 19,719,796 downwards.
TTACATATCTAGTGGTCGCTGCTCGCCCTACATTTTAATATCCGCGTTCTATTGGCGATTCATAGAAAATAAGTGATTCTTCGTCCGTTTCTTGGTCACTGTCCATCGTTTTCACGTGGTCATCCTGAGGTCAGTGAATTAGTTTAGATTGCGTCCCAGAAATGGGTCTAGAACTGTGTGTTGCTCTGTAGATATTTGTTGCGGGTGTGTTACCATGGCACTCCAAGTTCCACAGACCAGCATTATTACCTACGATACAAATCCTGGTGTAGAGTCAGGATTATACATGTCATATACATGGACTGTTGGGTGCTTTTTTTTAATCTGTTTCAGATCATCAGTAAATACTAGGTTTTCTGACGATGTAGTTTATTTTATTAATGTACTATCGTCTGCCCACGGCTTTGTCCGCGTGGTACCTATGCGTATATATGCGTGGGCCTATTATATATGTATAATCTATATTATTGTAAAGTTCAGTAGTTTTTGCGTGAAAAAGTAACAAACATCCATCCTCACAAACTTTCGCATTTAAAATATTAGTAGGATAGTAGGATATAATCGAAGAGACGCGTAATCCGAAAGCTGACTCTTATATGGGTTAATGATCTGGATCAATTGAGCTATCTATAGATCGTTTGCAACGGTATTATGGTAGCTAGTTAAAAGACTGTTTCATTTGTTTATTTTGTATATACTTACTATGTTAGTGTATTATTATTTCCGTTAATAAATGTATACAGTTTATTATACAATAATTCTTTGTTTCTGAAAACCAGCCAACATAGATTCGTAAATAAAAGTATAAACCAAAAACAAGGAAAAGATAAGAAAAATAGATTTAAACCCAAATAGATTTAAATGGCTGGGCCCATTAGAATAAGAACTACTAATAAGAAAAAATGTTTATTTATAAGAACCTAGAATAATTAATTCCCTTCAGGAAAAAAACAATTAAAGCCCCTCTGGATTTAGAAGAATTGTAAACTCCCTTCAGGAATTGGATAAGTAGTAATTTCCCTTCAAGAATTTGGTAAAATTGTAAATTCCCTTCAGGAATAATAATTAAAAGCAATAATATAAATGTTTAAAAATTAAAATTAAGTCTAAAAATGCCTCCGACACACGTCGGAGAATTCTCAGCAGATGGCAATCAGAGATGCCATACATTAAAAAAACATATATACGTCTACCACCTGTCATCAACCATCGTTAACTCTGTGCAATGCCTAGTAAAGCCCATAAAATGCCCATAACACTTATACATTGTAGTATAATGTATAATATAATGTATAACGTACAAAAAATGAACGTACTCATAACACTAGCGCGAATACTGGTGGAAATTTTTCATATAGAGCCTCTACGAAAATTGGATTTAACAGCAGCGACCAACAAATCTTATTTACGCACATAATTGCTTATAAGCAACTAGCCGATGCCCGCGGCTTTACTCGCGTAGGGTAGGTAATTGATAGGTGCATTAAGAATCATTCCTGACTGTAAGTTCAAGGAATAGTACACCCCTACACCATGAGATAAATATACCCTCCAAGTTTCATGTTTCTAGAACTTTGGTTTAGGCTGTGCGTTGATTCACCTCTTGGACTTTGACACCCCCTACATTCTCTTTGAGGGGTATTTTGGGGAAATAATTATATAAGACTTTTATCATTTGGATTAAAGAATATTTATGTGAAGTTTCAAGACCGTAAGTTCAAGGAATACGAATTTTCATACAAAGGTTTTCAGCCCTTTTCACCCCTTTAGGGGTAAAATTTTCCAAATTCCTTTCTTATTGCACCCCTACACCATAAGAAGAATATACCCTCCAAGTTTCATGCTTCTAGGTCTGTGCGTTGATCCGCCAGTAGGTAACGGAACAGTTTTATATATATTGATAAGAGGTTGAAGATACTTTACATTTTGATAAAGATAAAGATAATTTATTGCGTGAAATACATGTAGGTACATAGGTGTTTAAGGTATAAATGTGGTTCAATGTATTTCTACCGTTAAGCATGCAATTTCTATTGATACAATGATTGATTACAATTAAAGGCAAATATGAAAAAAAAATATAAAATAAAATTAAAAAAAAAAGATTAAATCATGCAAACAATAAATTAAATTTAGAATATGTTGAATTAAGGTAGGTACTATGAAGGATTATACATACGTATTATGGAATGAGATTTGATGTTTTGTGTATTTATTTGTGTTAAGTGCACAATAACACGACACAACACAATTACTAGGTACTAAGTAACAACAATAATTGGTACGTAGTTTTTTTTTTGTTTTTTTTTTTGTTGGACATTTTTCACACAGCATCATCTAGCCCCAAAGTAAGCAGAGCTTGTGTTATGGGAACTACATGACTGATATACTACTTATATACATTTTTTTTTGTAAATACTTACATATTATACATAGAAAACACCCAGACCCGAGACAAATGAATGCGGATCATACAAACATTTGTCCCGCAGCGGGAATGGAACCCGCAACCTTCTGCGTCTCAGGCGGACCTTCGCCCACTGCGCCACAGAGGTTGTCAAATGACAGTTACTGTTTTACTTATATGAAGAACTAGTCTCTGCCCACGGCTTCACCCGCCTGGCATCCGTTAAAAGAGGAGCCTATATGTAATTTTATCCAAATCCGTTCAGCCGTTACGAAGATGATGCAACTTACATCATTTATAATAGAAGAATGTCATGAAAAGTAGGTACCTACCGACAAAGCAGGTTTACAAACTAAAATTTCAACAAAAAATATATCTTTTTGACCGGTAGCAGGTGAAAACTGTATTTTTCTAGACGATCCTATAAGATTTATAAGCTATGGCTCACGCACCCGTATTCACAAACAACACTATCTGCCAACGATAATGCTGGACATTCACAGCATCATCTAGCATTATCTAGCCCAGAACTAAGCTGTGCAATGTCATTTACTTGTATTTTAGGTCGGTTGTCTCGTACCTTCTATAGCTACGGTAGCTTTGCTTTGTATTTAATATTTAGATACGGTCTAGGAATTAGCTTATTACAACTCGCTATAAAATTAAGTTTAATCTCCCTGCTATATAATCATCCTAACCGCACGGTTTTGAAAACATAGCCTCAATTGCTACACAATATATAATAATGTGAAAAGATTATGTAAATAATTGGTAGTTTAACATTTAAAAAATATACTTAACATTCGATTATGCTGGTAGGCAGTGCTTGATCCAAATTACTCAGTTCAACTCAACTTCACCAACTAAACCTCAGCCAAAAAATTCAGCCAAAGGAAACTTAAGCTAGAGTTTCGCTTTCTTTCTCATTTTAGTTCATTTGAGAATGAGAGTAGAGTTGTTTTGACCATGATCGATTTCCTTTCGCCATTGCTACTAAGTTTCGCAACCGGATTAAGAGTTCATTCCTCGAAAGAAGTCCCGCGGCCATTTGAGGAACGAAATATCAGCTAGTGAAAAATAAGGTTGAATATAAATATGTTTTATATAGACACCAGCGCAGCGCTGCGTCCACGGGACTGTTTCGTGAAACGAAATCTACTCTTAGTGGGCAACTAGTTGTGATAGAATTTTTTATACGCTATCCCAACCGAGCTTCGGAACCAATTCCAATAGCAAGTGGTTCCGAAGAGTTTCTATTCTATGTTGACTACCATCGAAATCAATAATCTATGAGCATGACTCAAGACTGATAAAAATATCTCACTCGCTTCGCTCGCGCACAATTAATTTTATTGGGTAGGTGAGGTGCTGTCCCTTCTAATAAGTTAAAGCTATTAAATCTATAAAATAGTCTATCTATTGCAAAATTTTCGCGTAGCTTTAAGCTCTACCATATTCACTTTGAGCTTAGACTTGTTTAGGTGACTCTCGTACAACTTTGAAATTGTGCAATTTATCTCTCCCGACCCGTACATTTTAGTGTGGTGATTTTATGTTACTTTTAAAAGAGTCTTAGCCCGTTGCGTAGTATACGGTTGTATAAAGTCGACGATTCTAAATAATACTTGTGATTTCAGTTAAATACGAGTATCTATTGCCTGGTTACCTTTATTAATTATTTGTTTATAAATTCCTGTGATTTTGTATTTTTATTGAGTGTACACTATACCTAGAGTTTATATAGCTATTGACTTTGACAGCCGGAGCCAGGAAATATTTAGGAAGGTACACCTTAGGAAGGTTAATAGGAGTGCATTCATTTTGCTGTCATTATGTAACAGTAGATTCAATGAGCAAAGCCCTCAGCATAGCACATTTGATTGGATTTCAGCATAAACACCGTTAACAAATTAGCAGACTTTTCAGTGTGTTCTTCTTCTTAAGGAAAGTACTGCCCGCCTGGGGGTTTTTATAAAATTGTCGATCTACAACGTTCCGTTATTTTATCTTCCCAGTGTGCCTATCGGCCTCCTGGTATAGTATACAGGTAAGTACCTACTCATACTTTTTAGAACTTTAAATAAAAAACTATTTTATTGACAACACACTGTGGAGCGCAAAAAAAATACTGAAAGAAAATATATTTTTTCCACTGACCACATCGCTGAATCCTGTAAGACTGACGTTGAAAGCCAGGACCTCCGTTAACAGGAGCAGTTGTCCCACCGCCAGCCACATGATGACACCATCACGACACTAAACACAAGTCACACGAAAATTCCATAAAAATTCACCAAGACTGCCAAAGTTTGGCCTCCAGAATGACTATAGTTTTTAAAACATTTTTTTATGACTGAACGCGGCTGGGCGCTTGCGGCGTTTGGCGGGAAAATGCTGGTGCGGTCGCGAGGTCCGCGCATGCGCATAGTTATTGCTCAATAGAAATAGACGTGCGCATCGACCTTATGCGGTCGCGTCCGTCCCCGAGGCTGTTGTGGCTTGTTGATGGCTGCGTGTGTTGTCAGACGAGCTGTCGTCTCGGCAGACCCAGAAGACACAAGTAGTTCTATGTAGGTACCTAATGAAATGAGACTACTCGAGCAGTAGGTAGATACCTATAGATGTTTCTCCTAGATAGAGCATGCAGGCTATAAGAGCTGTGCTAGACATGCTAGAGGGGTCGGACCAGCGCATTCGTCAAATCAGACATGACTGCAGCAAAAATATACATCATCATTTTACATCATTCCAGTTTCATCATCAATTAGCGACCTTTAAGATAAAAAATATATAAATTGGTAGCATTTATATACTTTACCTACTATACTATATTATAATGCAATGAGCCGCGACTACCAACCTAGTAAAAATAATTCAATTAAATTGCCGTTTAAACTAAAATGAACTTACCCTCTACATATCGGTATTCACGTCTTTAGGAATAACAGTTTCTCAGCTTTGATCTCTTTAAACCAATATTAGGTAGGTAATTTGAGCAGCGAATTAGAATTACCTAGTAGTAAATGAATACCTACCTAACTAGTAGCACAGATATTTAATACAAGTATTCCTCATTCTGTGACGAATATCAACTCACAGTATTACGAGTACAGAGTATAAGTCTGTACTCGTAAGTCAATAAAAGTTAGAATTCGCTAACTTTTATTGACTTACGTAATTCTGTAATCAATGCTGAATAGCGCCAAATGGTCTATTGTTTATATAATTTTGATAAAGCATCACAAAGGTGCCAACAGTTACCTAGTAAATACATAGTTTATGTGAGAAAGAGAAATGTTAGGTACATTAAGACACGGAACAAAATTATTTGAAGTGTGCGTAAATAAATAGTAGGTATTCCCAGGCGTTTAGGCACGCTTTAATCTCCTCCTAGTACCTATTGTAAGCTCAATGGGCGATGTTGCTGATGTTAAAATGCTTTATTGGTTACTTGCTTCCGCCCACGGCTTCGCTCGCGTGGTACCCGGATAAAAAGGAGCCTATGTGTTATTCTGATGTATAAACTATATTACTGTAAAGTTTCATCAAAATCCGTTCAGTAGTTTTTGCGTGAAAGAGTAACAAACATCCACCCTCAGAAACTTTCGCGTTTATAATAGTAATAAAAGTAGGATGTCAACGGAAGAGTTTTTTCAAGATGACTAAAAATATAGCTGTCTTTCTAATGTCTGGCGGAAAGAAGATAGAAGTATCTTTGTCTTAGCTTTCGTAATTCGTAGATAAAACGGATAATTATTAGTGCTCATGTTGCTGATTTAAACAGATTAGCCAAGCGCGGGTCCGACCACAGACATTGAAGAGTTAGAAAATCAGTACAACTTCTTTACATGTAGGTACCTATTGGAAATCGTCCAAATTAACTATTTCTAATATATTTTTATTTCATAAATTTAAAGGATCATCAATTTGTATGTATCTATTAATTACCAGCATGATAGCATTAATTGTGTTCTAGTAACATGGTTCTGACTACGGATGGACAGACGGACGACGACACATGGCGAATCTATAAGGGTTCCTGGTCGAACTTCGGAACCCTAAAAAGATGAGGTCGCGCTGAATGTACCTAGGCACTTATGGTGAGAATTAGTGAGAGTAGTTTTTTGAGGAGGGCGTACTCGAACTTAATACCTACGAAAGTGCAAGTTTGAGATAGCCCAAAAAGCAGATTTGAGAATATATTCTTTTAGGAAATCTTATTCACTTTAACTAGCAGGATCATCCCCCGGGATAACATAACTAGGTACTTGGTGTAGGACACTGTTTTTTTTAAGAAACCTAAATAAATACAGCATACTTATATAGCGTAACTGAGAGGTTTTTTATTTTAGCAAACGTGCGTATGCTAATCGCTTCCGGCTGTTAGATAAAACAAACTTGTTAGTCAACTTTACAATAAAATAGAAGTTTCGTAAATCGGACATTCTCTAAGATATATTAATTAATTTGTTTGATGAGGGAAGGATTTCGTGAACTTTGGATACGATTAGCATATGCACAATGTAACTCGTGCTGCTTGGTTTTCGGCCTTGCTTCTGTCGAATTAGCAAGTTCATACAAAAATGTATAGACCAGGTACATCATATTTTTCTGTCAGTTTAAAATTTACCTGTCAGATGTATGTTTTTTTGACACGTTAAAATCTAGATTCCTGTATGAGCTTGAGGAAACACGAGGGCGCACTAAAAATGAAATTGATTTTTTTTTTCAGAATTTATTGTTTTTCAAAATGTTCTCCGTTAGCTTTAATGTAAAATTGTTTTTTACACATTTATGCCACTCCGTTGTGACCTCGCAAACATGTTTTTCATACTCTTCGACAGCCTCTTCTGGTAATGAAAATCGTTGACCGCGGGTCTTAATTGTTGGAAATAGATAAAAGTCGCAAGGTGCCAGGTTGGAACTGTATGCAGGATGGCTAATAAGTTCTAAGTTTTTCATCTTCAAAAAATAGTTCGTCTGTCTGGCTGTGGGTCTTAGGTGCAAGATGATACGGCGTTTACGGTTATTTTTACGAGTTCGTCAATAACTTTCGGCAAACAAATAGTTGTCTGTCAATCACTATTCAATATACGATGATATTATAGACCTCGATAGCGCGGCGGGCGAGTGATAGCTGTGGCTCAAGAGGTGAGGGTTCGATTCCAGCTGCGGGACAAATGTGTGCCAGTTCTACATAGTATTATAATCTGTGGTAGGATACTACATGGAACTCGTGAGGGCACCGAACAGGCATCTCGCAAAACGCTAGACGGCCAGGATGTCATCTTGCAGTCTTGTCACGGCTTGAAAAAAGTTAAGTAGAGTAACATTTTTCTTTTAGCTTTTATACATACGTAACATTCTTATCTTTACCTGCCTATTTCCTATATTGACTTTTCGTTACCATAATAAATAACGGAATGTAGGTAGATAAATGTTTCTAAAGTGCGTCCATTTAATGAAACCAGTTTTGTTTGGATTTATATGAAAAAGTGTATGTATTAGAACATTATCAGTTATACATAGTTGTAATTAATACAAGTGACATAAGTGGTATCGTTTTGCAATCGTTACGGCATTAGAAAGCAGAGGTGGACACGTAGTGCCACGCCATACCTTATAAGCCCTAAATACTAGCACAGGGATGGACTTGGTTATCGAGTCCTTGGGAGTAGGTAGGCACCTACAGTCAGCAACAAAAGTAGATTCAAGTTTGAGTTTTTAGAAGCTAATTTTCTTTGTGAATAACCAGTAAATGGCAACTTTAGAATGCCAATAATTAAGGGTCAAGGCGGATCTTCAAATTCAGCCCAATATTTCTAAACTAAAATTAAATATATATTAAGTAAGTATAGATAGTTATTTGAGTTAAATGTTTATAGTATTAAAAATGTAGCTATTATAAATCATAGTTTTGATTGCATTGCATAATTATAGGTAGGTATACTGGGTAGGTACTTACGCTACTATTAAGGTACGTAGGTACCTATATCAATGGGTACCTATCGCTAAAAGCATCATCATTATATCTCTAACAAGTTTAGTAATTATCGCAAAAAAATTAAAAATAGTTAGTAAATTTTATATCCACTAGGTATTGGCTTCTTTATTAGTTTAAGTCAAAAGCTCTTAATCGGTGTGTGATTAAGTTCTATAAATAAAATAAAATCAATCATCACCGACAGTCTCTGGAAGTCCACAGCTGGGCATAGGCTTCCTCCAATCACATTACCTTCATTCCGCTTTCCCGCAACCTTTTCAATGGTGAGCAGCCTTCATACACTGAGTACCTACCTACTTACTTGAAATAGTATTTTCGAGTGATGAAAGAAACTAAAAATACTATTTCAGGTGTGTGGGGTCAAATAAGTCCCCATCTAATATTAAGTATGTTCTGTATCCCTGCCTCAGAACACCTCAAATTCACAAAGATATACATAATCCCGGATTAATAAGATCCTACTGATATTATAAATACAGAAGTTTAGAGGTTTTATGTTTGTTGCGAATAATCTTCGGAACGGCTGTACCCATTTGGATGAAACAGGTTTCTATTAGTTTGTATCCTAGAATAACACATAGCTTACTTTTCCGGGCACAAGAGTTTGTTTTTTGTTTATTTTGTTTGAACGCGCTCTTATCTCTGGAACTAGACTGTCGGCTGTTACAAAATATTTTTACATTTGCTATCCCAATTCATGAGGAAGGTTATAGGCTATTTAACATCACGCTACGATCTTAAGAACTGAGAAAAAGAAGTAATAGCACGGTCAGGCGAGGCGTCAACCCTAACGTCCATCCAACATGAATAGAGAGCTTTTTTAAATTATTAAATAACGTGCCTATAAATCACGTCAGCAGAACGTAGGATATATTTTCGACAATACTACTGTTATGTCATTTTATATCCCTTTGTCAATGTTATTGTCACACAAACAATCAAGAAGTGAGTGAAGTGAAGCAGTTAATGTCAAGTGTCAGTGCATGATGCAACGATTTTTAACCTGTGGTTAATTTTTACCTTATTTGCGTTTGTTGTGAAGCGCTTTATTTTCGTGAAATTAATTACAAAATCAGGCTAAATCATGGCATATTTGACCCAGCCCGATTATGTGAAATATATCTGTTCTTGTGGTCAGCTAAAACCTATTACGAGTCTGTACTTTTGTCGCCATTGCCTAAAAATCCGCTGCGGGTTTTGCATTTGTCATGAGGTAGGTAACCCACTTTTTTAACGTATTTCGTATTTTGCTTGACCAAACTGATAGATCAATGTAGGCTTGAACAAATCAATAGACACAACCTCTATATGAACCTTGTGATTTAAATTAATAAAAACCTATTGACTTGACTATAATAGGAAGGCCCCCACCTGATGAACCGATGGCATCTTAAAAGTTTCTGGAAATTCGGTGGAAAATGGCACTTGAGAGCTTATATGCCTTTGTCCAGCAGTGGATTCAATAGGCTGTAGAAGATGAAAATACCTTTAAAAAATTCTAGGTGGATTCCCATTATTGCGCGAACTGCCTGGAAAACATGCCTTCATCGGAAGCGCGGCTGAAGAAAAATCGTTGCAGCAGCTGCTTCGACTGCCCCAGCTGCTTCCACACGCTGTCCACGCGCGCCACGATAGCGCAGCCTCGTCACTCTGTCACGGAGGCAGGTGATGCTAAGGTTGAGAACAAACAGCCTAAGAAAATGTACTATCTCTCCTGTTTCAACTGTCGCTGGACCTCAAGGGATGTGGGCATTCCAGACCAGCCTGTGGGTTAGTTAATCTCATAGATATACTTACTTATTTTTTTATACTTCTAAGGTGGCAAATAAGCATAAGACCCTTTTAGTTTTTTACTGTAGCATATGGATGCTTTTGAACATCAGAGGCATCACACTGCAGACATTTAAAAACTTTTAAAACACCATTTTTGATGAACTTCATACTGTACCTAGTCTTTTTTTAAATAGTTCTCTAGTTAGAAGAAATCGGTTTAAGCAATAGGACTGCCCATTTTCATTGTGCATTTCTTTTGCTTTTTGTTTTATTATGTTTCTGTGTTTGTACTGTAAATTGGTGTTATGTACAATAAAGAGTTTATCTATCTATCTAGTCACTTGGGCAAAACCTCAGTAGGGAGATCATTATATAACCTGAGTGATTATGGCACTTAATACACTAGCTTCTGCCCATGGATTCACTGATGTAGTACCCAGATAAAAAGTAGCTTATGTATTATTCTAGATCATGAATGATATTGATTCCAAATTTCAGACAAATTGGTTCAGTCATTACAAAGATTATTAGCCACAAAATCCATACTTTTGCCAATATAATATTGGTAGGATTTTGTAATGATCTTACATGTGGAGTGATAACTACAGTGAAAACGGTGGTCATGTGCCAAATATAATGCTTTGATGTGCATTGACTATGCCTTACTTGGTATTCTCAAGGTTCAACCAGCTAAGTTCAGATTTGGACGTAAACTATGTCTTTGCTTGCCACATCAGAAAAACAGTGACAATCAACCATTTTGTATAGCTTCAAGAAAGGTTCTGATATCAAAGAAAAAATTTAAGACTTAGTAAAAAAATATTTAGTAACAGATTAATTATTTACTTAGTTAGAGATTTAGTCAAATTTGGTGTTAAAACCTATAGGTTTAAACACTAAACTAACACTCAAAAGACATTTTAATATATGATGGAAACACAAGGAGAGTTTTTTTTATTTTGAAAAATTGTGTAACCAATTGATAATTAATTTGGCATAATTTGGCAGCTTCTGGCGGCTGGCCAGAGAGGAGTAACCCATTCACGGCTCGCATGAATCAGCTTCTGGAATACTACAAAGCCATCGGACTGCAGGAGAAACAAGAGAAACTGGAGAAGGAACGGAAGAAGTTTTCCATTCGAGGGAAATACATCACTCTCACGGTACGACAGTCACAACAAACACACTCATACAAATACATTTATTTACCGAAAATATAGTTACAATAGAGTTACTATTGGTCCCCGCACTATGTTTTGCATATACATAGTAGTTACCATTCCATGTGACAGGATGCAAACCTATTGCCGCATGGTGGAACACTAACTGATGAAACATACCTTTGAATATTCAGGGCATGTTGGTTTCCTCATGATGTATGTAGTTGCCATTTGAGAACATTTAAATCAATTGTTGAGTCTGCAACTGGAACTCAAAATCAGAGTATTGAGGCTTTGATGAACAATCATGGGAATTCCTTTGCAATATACAAGTGAATTTATTTTTTTATCTCTGTTTCACTTCATTGCACACTTTGTAAAACACAACAATCATTGCTCCCAAACTGTCTAAACTGTTTTAAAAGTGACTATTTTGCGTAAGGTCTAAATTAGGCCGCATTTTTTGACATGGCCTACATCTCGATATTTGTATGGGTTACTGCTTTGCCCGCTCAGTACCCAGATAAAAAGTTGCCCATGAAAAGTATTCGTAAGAAACGCATCAGCTCGAACTTTTTTCGTCAACTTACGTTGCAAAAATTGGTCTCGACAGAGAGCCCTTTTATCTTAATGGGATAATAATCTTATAAGGATATTATTACGATTATACCATGTACTTTACTATTTTGCTGCTGATGTTTCGTTGACCGTTTAGAGTTCCTTCCTCATGAGCATCGGCCGCAAACACGCTCGACGGTCGTGAGATGGGAACTCAGTACCCGGACAAGCTCTAATTCTTATTCTAAGTGCGGGAACTAAGGTCTGCACTGACTTGCCGCATTCTATCGCATCTAACCTGATCCTTGCCAGCCCAACTCCGGAGAAGGACTCTGGGTTGATGTCAGCAGTGTTCCAGTATCCCTCACCTCCTGTCAGTTAATGAAGACGGAGAGCACGAGTTGATAAGTTCTTGCAGTCCCGTCTTCGACTTGACTTCATTTGTGGCGGTGCAGTGTATCACCACATGCTCCACAGTCTCTTCAACCTGGAGACAACCTCGACAGAGTCCACTGTCTGTGGCCCCTGTCTTAAAGAGATGGTGCTTCAGATCCTGTGATGACAAGCTCTTTCAGAATAAGCTCTTACTTTTAAACTGAGTGAGGTTAATGTGTTATTCCAGGATAAGACGGGTGTGACGGGAGCGATGGCGCGCAGCATCGCGGGGCTGCCGTCCGGAGACGCCGCTTCCTCGTCCGCCATCGCCGGCTTCGTGCCGAGCCAGCCCTGCGACCAGCTGGAAGGGCTGCCCGACGACTTCTTCACGGAGAAAGTCAACTTGAACCAGAGTCAGTGTTCTGTGAATAGTGCTAATTAGTCACATCCGATCCGAGTGTTATCGATATTCGTAGTTCGTTTACTTGGAACTTTGATGGTTGCAAAAAACTTGAACAGGGTGTGCCGCAAGGTAATATTCCTCATCTGTTTAGGAAGAAATTTTTTTTTTTTTTAGTAACGAGCATGGAGCAACGGCTGGCCTCCCCGGAATGGCAGCCGCAGTCCGTCTCCCGCCTGCACCCGCTAGCGAAGCTGCTCTCGGTGAAGCGCAGTCAGCGCTGTCGAACCTGCGACCACAACCTCACCAAGCCGGAGTACAACCCCGGCTCCATCAAGTTCAAGATAGAGCTACTTGCCTAGTAAGTTCTAATTAATATAATATAATAAAAAATAAATAATATAAACGGACTTCAAGTAACGGGAAGTTGAAAGAAAGTCCAATATGTAATTTCTTTTCTAGGGATATTTCATAAAACTTATGGTTCCGTATTAGTTTTATGAATCTTGAAATAACTCTACCCAGTTAAAAAGTTTAGTATTACAGAGTTTGATATTCATTTCCTTTCAGCAATGCGTAATTTGTAAAGAAAATTCGAAATTGTTGATAAGTTTGGTTGGACGAAATTTTAATAATTAATTTCTGTAAAGAATTCGATAAAAAATTGAGACTCTTTGACCTTCAATATCTCCAGAACCAGTGGATTCCCAGCAATACTCTGATTAAAAAAACCCAATGGTTATAGGATATATATGAATATATACAATTATGTATAGGCTTTCAGCTCGGTGATGGGTCTTGGTTATTCTGTGTGACCATTACATTTAAATTTAAAATATTATTCTTTTATTTAATTTTTTTGGGTACCTACCTCATTCTGTCTTGTCATCCTTTTCTTCTCAGATAGGTAGGTACTTACTACTAATGCCTACTTATTTAAATTGCTTGTAAGTCAATTCTGTCAAATTAGATTTAGCTTTGAGGGATGTTGAACGGAATAGCTACCAGGATATTATAACATAATTGTCCTCTAAACTTACCTTAGTTCCTTAGAATCCTACTTCTAAGTACATCACCAAACAATATTGTATTCTCCTAATCTGGTGGCAATGTACCTACATACTTAATTGTAACTCACTATTACCACTACATAATTTATAAAATTGGGGTAATCTATTTAGCCTTATGCTTGATACAAATGTTTTTGTCTAGATTATAAGTAAACGCTGTTGATTACCAATAAAGAAACAATATTTACAATGCTACACATTTTTTCGTCGTCGTCGGTCATCTACACTTCGTTCAATTTTTTTTTTTTTGAAGTGCTGGTAAGAATCGGACTAAGGTTCTTTTTTCTGGCATCAACTTCGGGGGTAACTGCTCCTGAGTCTATGGGTGTTGCCGCTTTGGATGCCGTCCTGACTATCAGAGTATTCCAGCAGCGGCGATACGTTGGCCAGTTTTTCGGCTACGGTGGTCAATCCTTTATTGATGCTCTTTCCCTTCTGGCTTCTTAGATTTTAAATTTTTGATTAGGCCCTATTGCTTTTAAGTCAAACCGGTCGAGTTTGAAATCGGCGTAAATACACGTAGGTACCTAATTTAAAAGTATGTTTCTATATGATCCAGATCTCTTCCAGACAACCATATACATATAACCTAACCTAATTGATCACAGGGGACTGCATAGCTCGCCACCGGTCAGTAGCGTAGCTTTATGTCCGCGCATTCAAAGTCATACTTACTAGTAAAAAGTATTAAAGTGAGATTTTTATTGTAAAAAAGTTTTTTTTTATTTCCAGTTTCCACGTCCCTGAAGTGAAGATAATATCACACGAATCAGTCAGACCGGGAGAGAAGACGGCCTTGCTTATCAAGCTTACCAACCCTACGGGACATGAGATGCAGGTACTTATAAGAGTGTTTTTTTTTAAAGCGGCAAACAATGTTTTTGGTCCATGTTGGTAAACAGTTGGACTTTTGCGCGATAAAGTTACAGAAAATTGCCATTCCGAGAAGAATGGCAATTTTCAAAATCACTACCAAATATATTCATGTGAACAAAAAAAAACTAAATCAAGTAAATTTAGTAGCTATTTTTGATATATACTGGCCAAAGTGAGAGGTTCAACTAATGCAGCCCATTATTTTCCCCCAGGTTCAACTAATGCAGCCCTCGGAGATTCCCCCGGCGGAGGAGCGGGAAGAACCCAAGAGTATCGAGAAATCCCTGGAGAAATCACTCAACATTGAGAAGGTATTCCACTAAAATATCTATAACAACACTATTGTGCACAACACTATTTTACAGTACAACTTTCGATCAACCGTTATACTAGATAGAGGATCAGGAACAAAAATAAGTTGCTCAAGTGGCCACATTTGCACACACTTATACATTTGTATTACTTACTAAGAAAATTTTAAAAAAGTTTATTAATATCAATAACATCATTTTATTATTAACCAAACATTCAGTTTAATTACCTATGCAAACCATACTTTGTCCAATTAAATATTTTGACATTATCCTCTATGTACATATATGAGATGGCCTTATTTGTAAGAAACAACATGTATTTATTTAGAAAGTTTGAAAGTAAACGACAGAACACGAATATATGTTGTCCTGCAAGACAGCAATGTTTAACAATAACGTTTTCTGCATGGCGCCTCGTATTTTCAATCATTTGCCTACTGACATTCTCGAAATTAATACATTAAGCTTATCTACAGCTTGTACCTATGTTTCGCAAATAAATGAATTGAATTGAAGTTATAAGCAATAAATCTGTTTTTTTTTGTTTCTAAACCGAATTTCTTTTTATTTTTCGAATTATTTTTTAATGGGTAGGGTAAGTGTGAAAAATGGGGGTTGAAATATCATATTGGATTTTATATCAACTTCTCATAATGTGCGGTTTTTTCCTGTTTTTTTTTATTATCTTTTATGATGATAATTCCTGGAGCCGTCGTACAAGTCGCTGGAGCGTCCGGCTGAGTACTCCGCGAGCTCCGTGCTGGCGACGCAGTGCGCCGCGCTCTCTCTCCCGCAGAGGGACGACGCCGCCGAGTACGACGAGGACGCAACACACGACACCAACGAGTCAGTTACCATTTCTGGATAACATTACGACTATACCACGTACTTTATTATTCTCTTGCTGAAGTTTATCTTGTCCTTCCTCATGAGCACCGTCCGCGACCACGCAACTGAGACGGTAACGGTCAACGAAACGTCAGTAGGAGAATAGTAAAGTATGTGGGATAGCAGTAATATATCAAACCATGATAGTTTCAACACTATTATGTAAACAATGCATGGGACAATGGGACTAATTATCACAAAAATCTTCCTCTTTATCTCTTGTGTTTTTTGTCTATTTATTTTGTACCTGTCCTTTCTGTGCTCGGTTTTTGTGTCAAATAATCCACTCAATATTATACTCTATTCTATAGAGAATGGAAAATCTCATGGGCTCCTTACGTTGCGGGTAAAAATGTGAAATGTTATTTTCCAGTGTGATAATGTGGCGGAAATCCAACAAGCTGGGCTTGCGGCTGGAGGTGTCGACGCCGAGCGAAGCGCAGGGCGGAGCCCAGGCTTCCGTGGCACTCGCCCTGCGGTACTCCTACCGCAACGCCGTGCCACCGCCCAGCGCCACCACCACCAGGAGCCACCACACACTCTATACCACTGTGCTGCTCTCTCTCGGCACTGTGCAGGCTTGATTACGCTTATAAACTGCCTCTTTAATATCATAGTTAAAGTAAGGTCATCCGCTGCGTTAATATGTCTGTACCTAAGCCTTGTACATAGAATGAAGGACGCACAGTGGCTATGCAAAGAGATTTATTGATAGATATTATTAGTTATAAGCCTAACAAATACTGTCTATATTCGAATAGATATTCGCAAAATCACGCCTCATCATTATCATGAATTCTATTGAAAACTTATTTTCATCATCTTTTTAAGTAGCGAGCTACATAAGATACACACAGTAAATTCTGTGCGCCGTCGCATTTGCAACTTATTTATACCACATGTAAGTTTTATTTGAAATGTATTTTATTAAAAAAGATTTTCATTATAATGTTTTATTGGCACAATCTTATACTAGTAGCTCGCCACGAACTGAGATCTCGCAATGTGCCGATTATCGAAAGGAGGTTGAGCATGAGTTTAGTTATCGCAAATATTTGTAACATAAAGTAACCTTGCCTCAGCGCGATTACCAGAAGGTAACTTTTACTAGCGACATCTAGTATTGTTTTTTTTGTACTAAAAAAAAGGTGAATTTGTTTTTGATACAAAAGCAATAGGGCCTCAAGCAATATTAAAAAATGTGTTGCATTTTTAATATTTTTTTCCTTTCAATTCATACCGTGCATGACCATATAATCTATCTTTTTCTCTTGTTATTTCATAAAGCCCCATAGTTCGGAAACCGACTTTTATACCAATATCGAAATGCATGTACCAAGCAGCTAGTCGTGTGATATATAGTTGAGAGTATTAGATGCAGATGAAGTTATTCATGAAATTCCAATTATGTGATTGTGTGTTAAGAGATTTTATTTATTTGTATAGCCTTTATTTAGTTCTAAGAGATAATAATTAATTGTAAGCTCATATTTAATCGTAAACAAGCTTAAATTGATTTTGCACATTTTGTACTGTACTAAAACTAGTATAAGACTGCTTAAAATAAATATTCTCACAGTAAAATGTTTTTTATCAATATTGAGATGTATCCAGCTCAATAGGGAATTCATTTTGAAATGTATGTACATACATTTTTAAAAATTCAAACATTTACTTCCATCACATATCACAGCGCCTATTGAATTTAAAGTTACTTTCACAAAAATTGCAAAAAAACGGTTTGACAATCAGCCCTTTTGGGTAATGGTAAAATTAATGAGCCAAGCCTTTTACCCCAAACGCATATATCTCAATTACCACACGCGCGACTGCCTCGAATACGCAACTCTCGTATCGCAGGCGGCTGCATGCACGCCTTTGTTGAACTATCTAATTTGTCTTTGAAACGAAATTGTGACGAGCGAGCGGTATCCGAATTGAGATAGGAGACTCTTTTTTTCTCTGTCAGAGACAGAGGTTGCAAAAATATGAGCTGACAGGCACATCATCCTATTTGGTTGTCCATAAGCCCCTCGCACAAATTAAAGTTGTTCTGCTTGTAGGTAGTTACTGCAGAGTGTTTCTATTTAATTTTAGAGCTATTTTTTAGTATTCCAATATCTTAATTGAATCAGGGATTGAAAAAAAAAAGGTAAAAAAACATTCAGGTATAATATTCACAGCAACAAAGATAAACATTTTTTCATAAAAATATCTAAACCTTGTGTTAAAAAGGTTATCATTATCAAAAACTATTTTAAACTGTACTCTTCTGTAATCAGATACAGAATAGTAGTCAGGTGCAGTCTTCTTCAACTTGTGTCTTTGCTGAATAAATAACATCATTTATCCCTACTCCATCATAACTACAGCCAATGAGAGAAATAGGCAGATTATTGTCTTGAATGTACTGTCGGATTTTACCAACTTTCTCATAATGACCTACCACATACTGAGGTATGCAATCATGCAATATATTAACATTACTTGCTGAAGGCTCTTCAGTTATTTGTAAAATTGTTTTTATTTCATGCAAAGCAATCCTAAGTAAGTTTTCCTTAGTTGTATTATCCCCAAACCTTTCTTTATACCACTTTCCCCCAAGCATTACAGTCAAAACTGTCCCATTCTGATCAGGAATACAGCAAGAATCAAAAACTACTCCGAGAATTGGAGAGTTCTCAATAGGTGGGACTAAGAACCCGAAAGCAGGGTTGATGAGAGGTTTCTGGCTTGAGAAGTATAAGTTTACAATGCCAACAGTCACAAAGGGTATTTCAGTTAGATTTTTGGCTAGTTCTGGATGCTGTCTTGCAACTAGTCTAGCAAGGGAGTATGCTGGTATTGAGGAGTACACATGGTTAGCATGGAGCTTATCTCCGGAGGTACTTTTAAGAGTTACTGAGCTGGAGTCTACAAACTCTATTTCATCTACTTTGTTGTTCATATTCACTTGAACATCATTCTCTTTCAAGTAGTCATTTAGAGTCCTCGGAAATGTGTCTAATCCCCCCTTAATTGTGTACACATTCCACTTCTCCTCCTGGGCTTTCTTAGCTAAATCGCTCAACTCCAAGTCATCCTCATTCTTAGATTTTAACATGGACCTCAACATCCCTTTAACAACACCCCCGTGGCTCTGCTCCCACTCAAACAATGTTTTCATGAGGAATTTCACAGAGATCTCTTTAGCATCCCCCGCACATATACCACAGATCATAGGTGATATTGCATAATCTGCAATCTCTTTCCCGAATCTCCGCTCCACAAAGTTGTAAATAGAGTCGTCTTGTAACTCCTTGTGGGGTGACTTGAGATCGTTTAAGAGGGCGTAGATTAGAGGCTTCGAGAAAGGCTTGTTAGTCTGGAAAATTCCTTTGAGACTGGAAGGAAGAAGGTGTAGATTGTTTTTGACGTAAATCATTCGGTTTTTAGCGGCCGGGTGGTCGGGCGTGATGGGCGAAATGTGCTCACTCAGGCCTAGATCTTGGATCATGTTTAGTGTGTTGAGTCCGACGACACCTTTTGGACGAATGGTTCGTGGCCCTTGTTCGAACGTGTAATCCTTAGTGCGGATGCTTTTGATCCAGCCGCCGCAGTAGTCGGTGGCTTCGAGGAGGAACAGCTTCAGGTTGTTGTTGCTATTCACATTGTTCTTCAGTAAATAGTAGCCCGTGGATAGGCCGCCAAGTCCACCGCCAAGAATCGCTGCCATTGCTTACAAAAACTGCAGTTGTAAGCTGTATTAAGTGCTTTGTAATAAAATAAATCACTCGGGCAGGACTAGATTGTGTTTTATTTTTCAAAAACACTGTTTAAGTTGTTGTCGTGTCGGCTTGGCTTTTTTATTTTGATTTTGTTCGATTGATATCTAATTTAGATTGATTTGACATTTCTTTTGTAACTCATTTATGACATTGATGTTGACAAATTTGTCAATCGCGACTAGTAGAATGCTAAAGCTGCGTGATGCGGTTTAACATAACGCATAATGGCACTTAGGTTAGGCAGTGGACTAGCGAATAGAAAAGTTTTTATAAAGTATCTAGCAGTTTTGCCAAGCCACAAATTTATCTATATCAACCTCTCTAACACGCCACTTATTCCGGTTCTGCTGGCAATCGAACCCTATAAAGGCGATCAAACTGACGATGACATGGTGGCGGCCGGCGCGGCGGCGGCCGCCAACAATTTGGTGGGCGATCATTACATTGATGCGAATTATTAATTTCAACAAACACACAGCTCCAAAAGTTTATGATACGGACATTGTCAGAATTTTGTGACAAATAGTTATACAAGCCATAATCAAGAAGTGAAGTGACTAGATACTAGGATGCTACGCATACCGGGCTTTTAATATACCGCCTTTATAATAATAATAATAATAATAATGCTGGACATTTTCACACAGCATCATCTAGCCCCAAAGTAAGCAGAGCTTGTGTTATGGGAACTACATGACTGATATACTACTTGTATACTTTTTTTTTTTGTAAATACATACATATTATACATAGAAAACACCCAGACCCGAGACAAAAATATTTGTAGATAATACAAACATTTGTCCCGCGGCGGGAATTGAACCCACAACCTTCTGCGTCTCAGGCGGACCTTCGCCCACTGCGCCACAGAGGTCGTCAACAATAATATCGTCCGATCACCTGGCTGGTAGCCAGTTTGACCCTCGTGTGGAACCATTTATCTATCTATCGTAGCCATCCTAACGTTAGTTTATTTTATGTCGAACTTTACAAACAATATTCGAACTTATTTACACTTATCTTCTACATTATGTATTTTTTTTAATATACATCCAGTATATACAACAAAATATGAATCACCATCATCATCATCGATAGTTTGAGAAGTCTACCTACTGTGTCGAATGAGTAGGCACTTAATATGAGATAGGAAGGGTCTTGCTTTGCTTCTTGGGAACAATAAAATCTCGTGTAGAGTTCAATCAAATGAGGGCCATTACTGCTCAGGAAGGCGTGTGGGCACAGTTGCGGTGTCGTCGCGCGATAATGAATTCCAATTTCATACTCATTGCACTTCGCCCGCCCCTAGTTTCAATAGTGACTAGCTAGTACTAGAAGTGGCATGTATACCTACTATAAGTACACCTTCTAGGTATTATTTTAAGGTAACAATAATATATATTCTAAGCATAGATATAATACTAAGTATATATAATAGACTCGGGCACACATCATAATATGAGTATGTATCTACACTCAGGTGAGTAGATGCCTACCTATGCGTACCTACTACATACATAATTTGTGTACAGAGAAAGACTAATACACTCATTGATTAGAATTGACAAGGACTTTTCGCACCGATTTTTCTGGTTTTCCTTGTATTCAAAATTTAATTTTACTGTTGTACCAACCAACTTTTTTTGCACAGCATAATAATGATACTCGTCAGTAAAGTTCTAGAAACTTTTACCGTTCCCTCTAAAACTTCCTAGCTCTATGCTTATACGAGCCCATAAAAACCTCTTGTACAAGACGCAACTCTTCCATTTCCCCCTGAAAAGCTCACAGAAAAGTTACCGTATCTTCTTACTTATTCGGTGGGCAGGATGAAACAACAGCAGCCTAAATGTTGTGAAAAAAAGCTCAAACTGGCCGAGTGTAAAGTCCAGAAAATTCTGAATAAAGTAAAACTTTTGAGATTGAATAATTCGTTTACGTCTCAGCTGGAAGTTTCGAAACCGCGTAAAAGTTTATTTTTCAAAGATAAGTTTAAATTCGTGTACGTGATTGCTGTTGTGTTGGTGGTTTTAGGAGCGAGGTGGATTTATATAGAGTGGCCTTCGAGTAAGGTAAGATGACTAATAGTAATTTAAAAAAAAAAAAAAAAAAAAAAGATGTGGGTTCCCAGCTCGGAGAGATGTGTACCAATAACTCGGTATTAGTCGGTAGGTAGGTCATACTGACAAGAAATTTAATCAATTAAGTGAAAAATATAAAATAAATAAATAATGCTGGACATTTTCACACAACATCATCTAGCCCCGAAGTAAGCAGAACTTGTGTTATAGAAACTACATACCTATAAACAATTGTTTTTTTTAAATACTTACATTAATTTACTTAGAAAATACCCAGATACCGAGACAAATATTTGTAGATACAAACATTTGTCCCGCGGCGGGAATCGACCTTCTGCGTCTGAGGCGGGCCTTCGCCCACTGCGCCACAAATGTCGTTTCTGACCAAATTGGAGAAGTTTAGGAGAAAGGCAAGAGAGTAGGTAGGTAGCCTAAACCGATGAGCTTTTATGAAGAATGTGATGAGGAGGAATGAAGCGAAAGGTATTCCAGGATCGTAGCAAGTGGAAATTCGTGGTTCCTTCCACCGCCTTGCCTCCGGAAAACGGGATATAGGTGCCTTTATAAGAGTGAACTCTTTGTTCAAAATAATACAAAATTCATTTGAACGATAAAGCTTAATAACTACTTACTTAAATGGCTTAAATTTAACAGGCTGCAGTGAGCTACAATGTGAAAGCAGTTTTAATTTATTATGGTTTACTTGTTTTTTTTTAGTAGTTAGGTATTGGCGAGAAAATGTACTTTGGTGTTCAATTCCAGTCTTCTTTTATTTGAATGAAATACATTACAAAATATGACAAAATATGCTCATCTATTGTTCTAAACAAAAGCGGGACGTGTCAGGCATTAATTACATTTTTCATTCGTAATTGAATTAATATCATTTTCACTCGTCGTCGCATTCGATGAGTAAAAATTAAATTATCTAAATAATATTAAACTAATATTTATTCTGTGCCGCGGTGTTGACTCGATGAATAATTTGTGCTAATCAAATTACAGAACTGCATTTTTAAAGTACCCTCATCGACAACAGCACTGTTCCGTCCCCCGGAAGACTGTTCCATGTGCGCTCAAGTGTCGGGCGTAACTCGGCTCGCTAACACTTCAGCTGAGGAGTTTGAGCTGCGGGCTTATAGCGCTGAGCCTGTTATAGTTACTGACGCTACGGCTGACTGGAAGGCTGTACAGGTAGGTAGCAAATAGCAATACCACTAGTCTTTATACACCTCCAGAAGACTATTATTTAGATACCGACTCAGTTACATACCTTAGAACTCGTCAGAAAGTCAGAATTAGACCCCCCATAACATTCCTAGGTCTTACTCCGCTGTTCTGTGGTAGGATCAGAGCGAGAGCTTAGCACATATTTTTATTTATTTATTTATTAACACTTTATTGCACATTTTAAAAAGTGAACAATAGGCGGACTTAATGCTAAAGCATTTTCTACCAGCCAACCCAATTTGTAGTGATTGGCGGTAAGCGTGCTACAAATTTTTAACTACAATATTATATTATACTTATACTCTAATTACATAATATACTTACTTAATACATATAATTATATATTTATAGGCACTTATACATAAAAATAATAGTCAGAAAGGTAGGGTAAATAAACTATGAATACAACTCACCCAGGAAGTGTTTGCGAGTTAATCTTTTGAAGCATTCTTTAGCACTTATTCCACTTCAAGAAACTTAGACCATTGAGAAAAACTGCTAAACGCCTATAGCGGAAAAACTAGAACTTTTTCAAAAAGATAAAATGTTTTACGTGCTCACATTTCCCTGGTATTTTCATGCAATCATTGAAATTTGGTGTACGATTCTCTCATTGGTCGCTGAGCGTAGGCAAGATTTTCGATCAGAAACTGGCCACCACAAGTTTCATAAAACCCGTGCTATGGACTCAGCAACCCATTTTTTCTGTTACGTTGATAGATGGCAGTGTAAAGCAAATTGTAGTTATTCAATTGAAAATGGTTTTTTTTATAACTATTAGGTATATAGCGACTACTAGTTATCGATAAATGACAGTATAACCACTGTATAAAGCAATTTAATTTTGTTCATCTTGTTTTTCAGTTGGCCATTTAAAATTACTCTTTTGTAAAAATAATAATAATAATAAGCCTGAGATTAAAAATAAAGAAAAGAGGAATAATAATAATAATGACTTTTTATTTCAGACAAATTCTTCCATTATTTTTGTTTGTATGTGCGTATGTGGTACAGTTAAAGACTTAAAGCTAATTTTAGTGATTCACATAAAACACAATTAATAAAAATAATTTATTTGATGCTTATGTAAGTGCATCCAACGGCACCTTGTTGGACAATCCCACCTGTCTGATAACTTGTTCAGGATGCTGTTAGGGCTGCCATGTAGGTAGGTACCTACTCGTTTGCGCAACTTTTATGGTTATGTGTAACTACTTGATAACAGTATTTGTCTATGTCATTTACACATTATAATATATGCAAATGACGTAGAAAACATTAATTTCTTTTTGTAGCACACCGTCACTGTTTGTTAACACCCAGCGGCCGCGGAAGTGGTGGGCAGAGGGGGCCAAATGCCACACCTAAAATCACATAGTTACCCGCCTACCAAGCCAGGGCTGGAGATTGAAGAGGTGGCAAAAGAAATTTGCCCCCCCTCCGTCACGGAGTACTTCCGCGCGTCCCTGCCACCATTTTGACTAATAGATGGCGCAGGTTTCCATTTGCTACTTTACAGGAATTCAACTTCAATTTCTTCAGTAACTTCTACCGCCACGGGAAGATGGGTAAACAAGTAAACGATTGCTTCTTCTTCGCCTACAAATCCGGGTTGCGCTCGTTGCAAGAGGTGTTCAATATGGATGAGGCCCGCGCAAACTTATCCGCTGCCCCGTGGTATGTCGGCTGGAGTACCTGCTATGACGATGAGACGCGGCGACTCAGAGAATATTACGATAGACCGTATTTCCTGCCGAAGTCAGCTGAGAGTGACATGGTGGACTGGATCTTCATGGGCGGGCCGGGAGAGGGCGCTCATATGCACGTAAGTCACGAATAGAACTATTTAAGTAGGTAGTACATGTACTTATCCACGGGTGCTTCCATTTGGGGGGTTTCCAGGTGTGTCAGGTTTCTCAAACTATTCGCTAGAGGTAACTCAAGGGGTACTTGTTCTATGTGCGTGCGAGCGAGAAGGTGCCGCTCGAGAGCACAGGTGCGTGCGAGCGAGTGATGTGATAAGTCGTGTCGTTCGGACACTCTCCTAACTGACTAGCCTAATGGATCCGTAACGCATCTAATTCGCAGGTGGACTCTGTGAAGCACATGTCGTGGCAGGCGCAGATTCGCGGTCACAAGCAGTGGGAGCTCGCACCGCCTCCGGAGTGTCTCTACTATTGCAAGTGGATCACCTTCACCGTGGCTCCGGGCGAGATACGTAAGTTCTTGTGTCTTTCATCACCTTAATCATCGTAATCTTCTTCAAACGTACTAATGCCCTACTCTTCTTTACAAAAGGTTAGATGGAAGAAAATGATAATTAACATTAAGTTCGTCTATGTATTTCTTTTATCGTGTGCAATAAAGCATTTTCTTTATTTCTTTAATAGGTATTTCCGCACAAACAATGTAGTGCTAGGAGGACTTAATGCTAAAGCATTCTCTACCAGTTATCCTAGGCGTGCAATGAGATGGTGTGGCCTGTCCAGTAAAATATATAGACAGATATAGATAGTTTCTACCTATCTATCTATAATCTTGACTTCACTGTCCCACTGCTGGGTATGCTCAATCTATACTAATAATAAAGATGAGCTTTTTTGTTTGAACGCGCTAATCTCTGGAACTATCAGTCGGATTTGAAAAAATATTTTGTCATTTGATAGCCCAATTCTTGAGGAAAGTTATATAGGCTATTAAACATCATGCTACTAAAGAACACCAAAAGAAAACGAAGTAAAAGCGCGGCGGGCAACGCCATGCGGTGGGTTGGAGATATTACTAGAATTAATATATCTTAGATTTTTTTAAATCATTCTTTTTATTGAATTATTTTATGCTATTTTGAAAATAAAATATACAAAATAAATTTGGAATGTAACGAATGCATCTTAGTCATTAAGAAATATACAATTTTTAGAGACGATTCGTGGAGATGAGTTCCGCCCGATTTATTGTAAAACTAGTGATAAGCCCTCGACTAACTGTTTACAGCATATTTTAGGTAAATACATATTTACACTTTGTAACTTAGAGTATCTTTTGCAGTTGTGGTGGACACGAACCGGTGGTACCATAAGACGACCGTTCTTCCTGGCGACATAAGCATCACTATCGGTGCAGAATACGACTAAAGTGGACTTTTCAACTTATACGCATCTTCCAGAACGATCACATACAGAATCTAGTTTATGGAAATGTATCAAAGAATCCCTTTCTTTAAGCACTTCCGCTTGGCACTACTAGTAGAGTGAAGGGAAATTTTACTTTCCCGTGACACTACTAAACTAACCGGTTGGTTTTATTTATTTTGAACCCAAGTTTTTTGGGTAAAGTTTGGATAGCAATCCTCTTTTTCTGAGTGGTCATAAAAAAACCTAATAACCTAACCTATCCAAGACGGATTTGCCTAGGAAGGATTTTTCAAGCCAATATTAACTTAATTTTTGAAACAATTAAATATTTTGTTTATCTTGCTTTGTCAAAGTCAAAGTCAAAATACATTTATTCAATAAAATCACAAGGACCACTTTGAAACGTCGTTTTTTATCTAGGTGCCTGTTCCTCCGCGACCAAACCAGGAAAGAAAGGCAAGAAAACAAGGCTGGTTATTCTTTTTAATGATCCTTTTACAAAACAATAGGTTCGAGTTGGAGCATTTTCAATCCCAAGAGTTTTTGTCATCTAAATAATCAGATATTTTTTGTATGCTTTTTTATAAAGCTTTTGTTTAATTACGTTTTTAAATTTGTTAATTGATAATTTTTGTATATCTCTATTACTTAGTGCCATTAGTAATGAGGTAATCCACGGGAGATTTTATAATATGCATATAATCAGCCAATAAGATTAGTGGTATCACGAGAAAGTAAAATTTCCCTTCACTCTACTTGCAGTGCCAAGCGGAAATGCCTAAGAAAAGAAAGCAAAGAATCTTATTGTGTAAGAGAGTAATTACAAAAAAACGTGCATACCTTTCCACAGTCAAATAAAAACAACATTATATCATGCTACGAAAAAACCTTTATTCAACACCTATTTCACACACTCAGTCAGCCGAGTGAATTCAACATTATACTGGAATGACATCTACAAGGCTACAGAACAAGATTAAATATACTCTCGAAATACATAGAGCAAACAGTAATTATTGAACAAGATTAATACGAATTTCTAAACATACAGAACAAATTTCAAATAAGTTAACCTTTCAACATTTGTCACCGAGCTCTTTTTTAGAGGGATTGATATAAAATATTAGCAAGATTTCAAAAGTTATAATTTTTTTTCTAAGAATACATGCATTAACTTTCTACAGAAGCAATTATGATATGCTAATGTTCTATGTAGCCTTATTATTAAACATTTTAATAATATTACAGAGAGCCTTGGAAAAAAAAAACAATAAATAATCGTTATTAGGTTGATATAAAAATTAAGTACACAATTTAAAAGGTTTTCAAGAATAAAGGGTTGTTTCACATATTGATCTTTACAAAAAAGTTTTGCACAAACACAAATTTGGACTAAAAAAATACAAAATAATGTAATGTACCCTATTACGTTGGAAGTAAAATATTTATTTATAGTTATTTTTAAGAATATTAAATACATTATAGTTAGAACTTACAGGAAAGGATAGAAGAATCAAATCTCTTTGGAATAAGTATGAAAATAAATTAGTGTATTGCTAAATTGAACTTATACTTTATTTAAAGGAGTCTATAAGCCATTTTGCTGCCGATATAACATTTTTAGAACATCATAAACTATGTAGACATAGCGAATTACAGGATACGAGAATTACATTCCACAGTAAAACACATATTACTAACAAACAATAATATAATCTATGACAAAGAACGAAGATATAAAAGCTATACAACACTTTGGCCAGTGAAAGTAAATTTAGTTAACTTTGAAATATCGATTGATGAAATTTGCATATTTTAGTAGTACGGCGGTAGATAAAGGCCTGGATTCTGTAGTACACTGACTAAACTAAATTTAAACTGTCGCTCTCTTTTACTGATAGTGCAAGCAAGAAAGAGATAGCTACAATTTAAGTGCCGTGTGCTGCTGTCAAATCAGTTTACGTGCCGCTTTTCTTCGTGTTTATAGTCAGCATGTTTTGATATCACGGCTAAATTTGTATGGAAAACTTAAATCTGACTAATTTGACAGCACTAAAATTGTAGCTATCTCTTTCTTGCTTGCACTATCAGTAAAAGAGAGCGACAGTTTAAATTTAGTTTAGTCAGTGTACTACAGAATCGAGGCCATCCTCTATTTCGTTGAACGTTTTAGTTCCATGAGTAAACTAATGAACTAATTGTCATTAAAGTTTACTCTTTACGTTTCAAATTCACAAGTTAGTATCATTTTTTACTTCAACTCGCCAATTGCAAATCTAATACAGCTTCTATACAGAATTTCGGACACTTTGTAGGACATTTCAATTTATTTTTAATACAAATCCAACATTTTCAAGGTTGAAATCAATTAGTAAATTTTCTATTGTGATTTTATTTTTATCGTCATCTGTTTGCAGTCCTCAGTGCACCCTCGACAGGGCTGTTTTAAGTTGCCTGTCTTTATTCTACGTTTTTTTACCTTAAGGTTTTATCAGCAACTCTCAGATTCAGATAAGAAAGATACATAAATTAATTATCAACGTTAAAAATAGCATTAGGAAAGTCCTGATCTCATTTGGTTCATTGCCATAGATACGAGTATATGTTTGTATGGGGTGTGATGTGTTTACTCGTCTCCCTGACCGGCCGCGTCCAGGATGACCTCGAAGGAGAAGGGCTGGAACAGGTAGCCCTCACCCGAGTAGAACTTACTCTGGAACTCGACCCTGGGAGGGACAAAATTACAATGTTAACATACAGATAACATACTAGTGGTTAGGACGAGAAAAACTAAAACAAAATATAATCAGGCTTTGAAACCCGACTGAAAGACGGACTACCTCGGCAGCGCGGCGGGTAGAAGCCGGCTGACACAACAGAGGTGCGCGCTCAATTCCTGCAGTGGATGAAAATGTTTGCATACTCTGCAGATATTTAAATATTCGTTATTTATGTAGATAGTTCTTTATTATTTTTTCTGTTTTTAAATTAGCTCTTGTAATTTATTTTCTGTGTGTACAATTTGCTATTACTTTTTTTGAAACTATCATGGTTTTGAACATAATTCTTACTAAAAAACGGGATATTTACCATGATTTGTAAGTTTGAAAGTTTCCCGATATTTCGGCACAGTTTCATGTACCAGTTCAGTTCCTCCATCACGGGAGGAACTGAAGTCTTTGCAGGTTTCGAATGTTAGTGGCAGACAAATCTATCTACCCTCTTTCTCACTCTTTTATTGTGAAAAATACCACTAGTTCTAGGTCAGGATACTGTTAGTGTTGTGTGTCGGAGCAGAGATATACTCGAATGTGACATTGGAACCGGTGGTAGTGGTATTTTTTCGCAATAAAAGAGTGAGAAAGAGGGTTTTATTTTTAATAAAACACTTTAGTTTTAATCTGCAATTATATGGACAGTACTTTTTTGTGGTGCAATTATTTTCTATCTATATCTTTATCGGGGTCTGGTTGTTATCCTCCTACTCGTAGTTCCTGATACCCGCGCCACAGGGAATCTTAGTGTGAGGTCAGGACTATGTAAGTGTTGAGTAAATAGTTTTTTTTTTACATAGTTGGAAAACAGCTTTAATGAGCTACAAATTGTAAGAATGGGATTAGCCTACGAAAGTTTTCACTAATAGTCAGTTAAGTTTAATTATAAATATCTGTTAAAAATAAATAGGAGTTTCCTCGTATACTGCTGTTATTAGTTAGCCATTCATACGTCCATGGTAGCTGTATTTACCAGTACTCGGATATTCTTGACAGTCCATGGTAAGTAGAGCTACCAGTAAAAAATAGCTCTAAATTGGCGCGTTGTGTACCACGTTTTACGTCTGTAGAGCATATTGTAGGCATTCTTGGATCTTTCAGTGTTCATAGACTATTATCATGTTGAAATTCTCTATACCGGTATTAGAACAAAACCTGGTCTCGGTGAACAATGTCTTACGAAAAAATGCAATTGAATTTCACTCTGCGGTCGCGCGCAATTAATCTTAATTTTTTTTATGAGTGAGGTTTTATGGAAGTTAGTATTAAATGGGTAAAAGTATATATTTTATCTAATATTATGTATCAAAATGATCATAACACTACAGGCTTTAGAATTGATTGAAAATATGTATGTTTCCTCATAAATAAAACTAGTTGCAAAATTTATGTGTAAAATCATTATTTTAATGGAATTAACCCACATTAACCCACTATACAAAAAAAGTTTCGTATTTTGTGATTTACTGTTTCTATAATAAGATTTCTTAATAAATTAGCTTTACGTTCATGAAATTAGTTTTGACAATAGATATCGAGATAGAAGCGATTCTTTAATCGCCGGCCGTCCGTAATTTTCTACGATAACATGGGGTACGAGGGGTCATTTTCGCGGCCGCTTGGACGTTTGAAAAGGTAAGTAATATAAATTCAACAAAAGTAATATAAGGTACTAGTAAAATAGTCCTATGATCCTAAATTAATAATATACTTACAATAATAGGTAAAGACAAAAAGCCATATCAGCTAAGAATCACTGAAAGAAACAAGAAGCCGTTGACTTCTTAAAGAAATCTCGCCCTGCCACAAGAGTTGGTTACCAGTGCAGACGCAGCGTGTGCAGGAACGCGGAGAGTCCCTCCATCAGCACGAGGATCGACACGGAGATGGCGGCCCAGCCCGCGAACACAATGTACAGGAAGATGCCGCCTTGGAAGTCGTTCGACATCAGACCTGACGATGATACATAACACTTATACGACGAGAAACTACCTCTGTGGCGCAGTGGGCGAAGGTCCGCCTGAGACGCAGATCACGGGACAAATGTTTGTAAGATCTGCAAATATTTGTCTTGGGTCTGGGTGTTTTTCTATGTATGATATGTATGTATTTAGAAGAAAAAAAAACTATATAAGTTGTATATCAGTCATGTAGTTCCCATAATACAAGCTTTGCTTAGTTTGGGGCTAGATGATGCTGTGTGAAAAATGTCCAGCATTATTTATTTATTATTTATTAAAACAAACACTCCCACAACTAGTAGTGCCCATAATGAACATATGCAGATCTATGCTCAGTAGTCAGATGCGGGACTGCTAGAGCTCATCAACTCATGCTCTCCGTCATCATTAACTGATAACTGGTCAGGGATACTGGAACACTGCTTTCATCAACCCAGAGTCCTTCTCCGTTACTTCAAGGAGTTGGGCTGGTTGGGGTCAGGTTAGAAGGGGGATAATGCACAATACACCCCAATGCGGGACATCAGTGCAGACCTTGGTTCCCCCACTTAGAATTAGAATCAGAATTAGTCAGATGCAAGTACGACATATTTGACTCATGCGCACGTTTTGCATAGTAGTTATCAAAAATCAAAAAAACAAAATGAAAATACTTTATCGTACACCTTAAGCAACAAAACATAACAAAATATTATACTAGAGAAAGTACAATGGGCGGTCTTATCGCTTAGAAGCGATC
This sequence comes from Perizoma flavofasciatum, assembly GCA_958496245.1. Lineage (NCBI taxonomy): Eukaryota > Metazoa > Arthropoda > Insecta > Lepidoptera > Geometridae > Perizoma > Perizoma flavofasciatum. The sequence continues at coordinate 19,688,285 of OY292419.1, read as the reverse complement.
TCTTCCAGACAACCTTTGGATGGAGAGGATAGTAAGAGATTGTGAGAGTGGAGTGATGTTATTTATATACATTTTTTAAGAATTCGCAAATGCAAATATTCAGTTTTTAAATCTGGGACCGTTCGATTCGATCTATGGATCGATTTTGACATTTGACTCACCGAGCGAGTCGCACATTTGTCTACGTTTGCATCTCATTCGATGCAAGCTGATACGAAAAATACCGACGGTTATTTGGTTTAACTTTCGACAGACATATATAACTGATACGAATTAAGTTTTTAAATCTGGGACCATTAATCTGGGTTCGATTTTGATTACAGCGCCAGTCGAACATTTGTCGTCGGTTGCATCTCATCTAAGCATTACCGAGCTGATAAAAAAATACCGACGGTTGTTTGATTTAACTTTCGATAGACTGATTACATATATACCTAACTGCAAGGCTAGGTTTGCAAGGAAAAAGTTTTCTAAAATAATGATGAGAAATTTATATTTTTTCTTTCATTTACCTATTTATTTCTTGTGACGTTAGTATTCGCATGAATTGCGAATACTAACACAGAACCCAGACACTTCTGTGAAGACACAGAACCCAGCACGTACTCGATCGTGTGGATCCAGTAATGTTACCTTTCCTGAGCAGCATGTTCCAGGCGACCTCAGCGAGCTGCGCGTGCGCGAGCGACAGCGCCCACAGCCGCAGGTAGGACGCCGTGTGCGACACAGAACCCAGCACGTACTCGATCGTGTGGATCCAGTAATGTTACCTTTCCTGAGCAGCATGTTCCAGGCGACCTCAGCGAGCTGCGCGTGCGCGAGCGACAGCGCCCACAGCCGCAGGTAGGACGCCGTGTGCGACACAGAACCCAGCACGTACTCGATCGTGTGGATACAGTAATGTTACCTTTCCTGAGCAGCATGTTCCAGGCGACCTCAGCGAGCTGCGCGTGCGCGAGCGACAGCGCCCACAGCCGCAGGTAGGACGCCGTGTGCGACACAGAACCCAGCACGTACTCGATCGTGTGGATCCAGTAATGTTACCTTTCCTGAGCAGCATGTTCCAGGCGACCTCAGCGAGCTGCGCGTGCGCGAGCGACAGCGCCCACAGCCGCAGGTAGGACGCCGTGTGCGACACAGAACCCAGCACGTACTCGATCGTGTGGATACAGTAATGTTACCTTTCCTGAGCAGCATGTTCCAGGCGACCTCAGCGAGCTGCGCGTGCGCGAGCGACAGCGCCCACAGCCGCAGGTAGGACGCCGTGTGCGACACAGAACCCAGCACGTACTCGATCGTGTGGATCCAGTAATGTTACCTTTCCTGAGCAGCATGTTCCAGGCGACCTCAGCGAGCTGCGCGTGCGCGAGCGACAGCGCCCACAGCCGCAGGTAGGACGCCGTGTGCGACACAGAACCCAGCACGTACTCGATCGTGTGGATCCAGTAATGTTACCTTTCCTGAGCAGCATGTTCCAGGCGACCTCAGCGAGCTGCGCGTGCGCGAGCGACAGCGCCCACAGCCGCAGGTAGGACGCCGTGTGCGACACAGAACCCAGCACGTACTCGATCGTGTGGATACAGTAATGTTACCTTTCCTGAGCAGCATGTTCCAGGCGACCTCAGCGAGCTGCGCGTGCGCGAGCGACAGCGCCCACAGCCGCAGGTAGGACGCCGTGTGCGACACAGAACCCAGCACGTACTCGATCGTGTGGATCCAGTAATGTTACCTTTCCTGAGCAGCATGTTCCAGGCGACCTCAGCGAGCTGCGCGTGCGCGAGCGACAGCGCCCACAGCCGCAGGTAGGACGCCGTGTGCGACACAGAACCCAGCACGTACTCGATCGTGTGGATCCAGTAATGTTACCTTTCCTGAGCAGCATGTTCCAGGCGACCTCAGCGAGCTGCGCGTGCGCGAGCGACAGCGCCCACAGCCGCAGGTAGGACGCCGTGTGCGACACAGAACCCAGCACGTACTCGATCGTGTGGATCCAGTAATGTTACCTTTCCTGAGCAGCATGTTCCAGGCGACCTCAGCGAGCTGCGCGTGCGCGAGCGACAGCGCCCACAGCCGCAGGTAGGACGCCGTGTGCGACACAGAACCCAGCACGTACTCGATCGTGTGGATCCAGTAATGTTACCTTTCCTGAGCAGCATGTTCCAGGCGACCTCAGCGAGCTGCGCGTGCGCGAGCGACAGCGCCCACAGCCGCAGGTAGGACGCCGTGTGCGACACAGAACCCAGCACGTACTCGATCGTGTGGATCCAGTAATGTTACCTTTCCTGAGCAGCATGTTCCAGGCGACCTCAGCGAGCTGCGCGTGCGCGAGCGACAGCGCCCACAGCCGCAGGTAGGACGCCGTGTGCGACACAGAACCCAGCACGTACTCGATCGTGTGGATCCAGTAATGTTACCTTTCCTGAGCAGCATGTTCCAGGCGACCTCAGCGAGCTGCGCGTGCGCGAGCGACAGCGCCCACAGCCGCAGGTAGGACGCCGTGTGCGACACAGAACCCAGCACGTACTCGATCGTGTGGATCCAGTAATGTTACCTTTCCTGAGCAGCATGTTCCAGGCGACCTCAGCGAGCTGCGCGTGCGCGAGCGACAGCGCCCACAGCCGCAGGTAGGACGCCGTGTGCGACACAGAACCCAGCACGTACTCGATCGTGTGGATCCAGTAATGTTACCTTTCCTGAGCAGCATGTTCCAGGCGACCTCAGCGAGCTGCGCGTGCGCGAGCGACAGCGCCCACAGCCGCAGGTAGGACGCCGTGTGCGACACAGAACCCAGCACGTACTCGATCGTGTGGATCCAGTAATGTTACCTTTCCTGAGCAGCATGTTCCAGGCGACCTCAGCGAGCTGCGCGTGCGCGAGCGACAGCGCCCACAGCCGCAGGTAGGACGCCGTGTGCGACACAGAACCCAGCACGTACTCGATCGTGTGGATCCAGTAATGTTACCTTTCCTGAGCAGCATGTTCCAGGCGACCTCAGCGAGCTGCGCGTGCGCGAGCGACAGCGCCCACAGCCGCAGGTAGGACGCCGTGTGCGACACAGAACCCAGCACGTACTCGATCGTGTGGATCCAGTAATGTTACCTTTCCTGAGCAGCATGTTCCAGGCGACCTCAGCGAGCTGCGCGTGCGCGAGCGACAGCGCCCACAGCCGCAGGTAGGACGCCGTGTGCGACACAGAACCCAGCACGTACTCGATCGTGTGGATCCAGTAATGTTACCTTTCCTGAGCAGCATGTTCCAGGCGACCTCAGCGAGCTGCGCGTGCGCGAGCGACAGCGCCCACAGCCGCAGGTAGGACGCCGTGTGCGACACAGAACCCAGCACGTACTCGATCGTGTGGATCCAGTAATGTTACCTTTCCTGAGCAGCATGTTCCAGGCGACCTCAGCGAGCTGCGCGTGCGCGAGCGACAGCGCCCACAGCCGCAGGTAGGACGCCGTGTGCGACACAGAACCCAGCACGTACTCGATCGTGTGGATCCAGTAATGTTACCTTTCCTGAGCAGCATGTTCCAGGCGACCTCAGCGAGCTGCGCGTGCGCGAGCGACAGCGCCCACAGCCGCAGGTAGGACGCCGTGTGCGACACAGAACCCAGCACGTACTCGATCGTGTGGATCCAGTAATGTTACCTTTCCTGAGCAGCATGTTCCAGGCGACCTCAGCGAGCTGCGCGTGCGCGAGCGACAGCGCCCACAGCCGCAGGTAGGACGCCGTGTGCGACACAGAACCCAGCACGTACTCGATCGTGTGGATACCCTACAATATCACAACATATCTTTACTGTTTCATCTGTCTTTAATTAATTATTTTAATTCAACACGGAAAACAAATTTTTTTTAATGTTATGACGAGGAAAACTCGCGGTTAACGTCATCTATACACATCCGCAACACAAGGGGCATTGCTGATATGTTGCATGCTCTTGAGGACTGCCTATACAGAGTGTCCCGGAATGTGTATATAATTCCGGAAGGAGGTCATTAACACCGTGGTGGGGAACATTGTTTGTTCTACGACTTTTTGGATTTTCATTCAATAACACAGCTTTAGTTGACTTTTAAGTGTGACGTGACAATGATCTCTTGTGACGTCACACTCAAAAGTCAACTAAACAGCTGTTTAGTTGATTTTAGGGATGTGCTAAGAGCAGGTAGTATGGAAACTTTGATGGTCATTTCATGAATGAAAAACATGGAAATCCAAAAAGTCGTAGAACAAACATTGCTCCTTACCACGGTGTCAATGACCTACTTCCGGCATTATATACACATTCTGGGACACCCTGTATATTTACTTTCCTAACATGATTATGAACATGATTTTAACGTACGTAAAAACTCCCAAAATTATTACTTTAATGAGCGATTTTAGATAAACGCTTGTCTATTATTCATTTAAAAAGGAATTAGGTAAGAGTATTTTTTCGTTAGTTAAAGTCTATGGCATGTATGTGTGTGGCGGATCAAAAGTGTTTTGATCTAAGTTATTCCCTAGAGCGGATATCTCGTAACGTTAGACTCATCGAAAGTCATTTATCTATGGAAAAAAGGAACACAACAGAGACGTCGTTCCATCTCTCCACACTCATTGATTATATTCAAATCCCTCGCTTTCCATTATAAAATAATTAACCGACCATCTCAGTGGCGGACGAATGGCCGGTTGAGACGGTACTTACCCCGATACCCACGATATAGGGAATTCTAGTGTGGACTCAGGACTGTGAATATTAACTATAGGTGTAAAAAAAAAAAAAAAAATCCACCCTCGCGGAAATAACCACTCTTTCCCCTTAGACAACAACCACTATTTTATATTCTATTGGCGTTAACGCCTGCGGTTGAATTGTATAGAAATGACATTAAATTATAAGTCATGTAACTTCTGCCAAGTATTTCCTTGACAAATTAGCGTTCGCGTCGAAGGAAAGCTAAGTGCTTAATTACTGCTTAGTTTAATACAGGTTTTAAATAAATAAATAAATAAATTTATTTATAGAGTGTGTGAGGCCTGTGTGCAAGTGAAAATTATTGAATCAGTGAAACGTACGTCACCAAGTGATCTACAGATACAGTATAGGGGAGCTTGTGATGATTGGTAGTTCACCTGGTGAATGAAGACCTCGGTGATATCCTCATCATGATGCGCGGCGGGCACGGGCGCTCCGCCCGCGGTACCGTTCTCGGCGGCGCCCTCCGCCGGCGGGTGAGCCTGACGCTGAAAATCCACATACATAGATAGATAGATAGAAAATACGTCATTGCACACCAAATATTTCAGCTTAAATAAATAGTACATACTTTAGCATTGTTCTGCAATGGGCGGTCTTATCGCTACTGAGCGATCTCTACCAGACAACCTTTGGATGGAACGGACTGTATGAAAGATTACAAGGGGTTGGAAGTGGTGTACCACATACTAAGAAAACTATATTATTATTAAATCCATACATCATCACATCATACATACATTAGTATTCATAAAAACATTTTAAATACATTTATGCATTTACTTGACCATGGTGTCTAGACAAATACCACTTTCTGTTGGCGTTAATGTGTGCAGAGAGATTGGATTGTATGGAAATGACATTAGCTTTGGAAATGTTACATGTCTGCCTGCCGAGTACCTTGACAAATTTGCGTTAGCGTGAAAGGAAAACTAAGTTTGAGGTATTTGTCTATTTGAGGTGTTTGTCTAAGCACCCTGTTTAGAAGGACGGAATCATCCCTTGAATTTTTACCAAATTGGAGACATTTTAGAGAGAGCTCAAGTCAAGAGTGGGTACAGTAAACCGACGAGCTTGTGTGAAGAACGTGATGAGGATGATGAAGCGAAAGAGGTATGCCAGGATCGTATGGAGGATGATGAAGCGAAAGAGGTATGCCAGGACCAGCCAAATGGAAATGTGTGGTCTCTGTCTACCACTCCAGGAAAAGGCGTGACTAAATTTATGTATGTGTGAATGAAAACTTGTTCAAATGATAATCCGTCGTTTTTGAGTATAAATGATGATAATTAGTTGTTTTTTTATGCTGATAATGTCCTTCGATGTCGAGCCTAACTGATTTAATATAATTGAATACTGCTTATTTTGTATGAAAAGTCCTATTACAAGATGGGCAGTGCAGTTGAACGGAATCAAATCGCAATAATTTAAATTCTACTATCATTCAGCCCGGAACCATCCACTGCTGGATATAGGCCTCCTTTTGCTTATGCCAGTCTGCCCTGCCCCGTGCGTCTTGCATCCAGGCATGCCCTGCGACTATGACGCTGTCCCTCCCATCCCCCCTATCAGATGACCTGGATTTCGTCGGCCTGTTCTCGGCCACCACACTATCATGGAGTTGGGCGGGATACCTGAGACCATCACCACGTCTGATGTCAGGTATCCTGACCAACTCCATTTGAGATCCAACCTTATTTACATAGCCATAATGGTCATACTAATGATAAAGTCGTACTCGTAGAAGACATTTAGTAAGAACTTTAAGGTACAAATGTTTGTATGATTAGCTAATGTTTGTCTCGGGTCTGAGTGTTTTCTATGTATGTACAAAAAAAGTATATATAAGTAGTACATCAGACATGTAGTTCCCATAATGCAAGCTCTGTTTGGGGCTAAATGGTGCCACATATATTATAATACAAGATGGTGCTGTGTAAAATATGTCCAGCATTATTTATTGAACTTACCTCCAGCTGTCCAAACGATTGCAAAACAGTGTAAACGATTAGTTTGATTCACAGAATGTACATGTTCTGTACATGTACATTCACAGAATGTACATGCACAGAATTGTATTACATATATATTTTTATTAACTGACTGATAGTGGAATGATTGATAAATATCGTTGATAATTATGCGATAATTGAATGATTGGAATGTGATTAAACGAAGATCGGCGAACAATCGGGTGCTGATATAAAAATGACATACATAATGTATACACAAGTAACTTCATAATTCTAGTCAACAAGCTTCTGCCCACGGCTTCGCCCGCGTGGTACCCGGATAAAAAGTAGCCTATGTGTCATTCTGATGTATAAGCTATATAACTGTAGAGTTTCATTAAAATCCGTTCTGTAGTTTTTGCGTGAAAGAGTTATAAACATCCATCCATAACAAAATTTCGCGTTTATAATATTACTAGTTTCTACCCGCGGCTTCACCCGCGTGGTATGTTGATCAAATTAGCATATGACCGTCTCCAGGCTTCAAACTATGTCCACTAACTTTTAAATTAATCGAACCAAGGATTACAATTTTCCATACAAAGTTCAGAAATCAATTGCACACACCCAAAGGGTAGTTTTGAAAAAAAAAAAAAAAACATGTTTCATAATTTACTTTAAAGTTTATTTATACAGAGTTTTGAGCGAATCAAACAATAAAAAATTTCATACAAACTTTACCACCTTGTTTAACCCCCTTAGGAGTTGATTTTCGAAAATTAGATTAGCCTATGTTTTATTCCAGAACCCAAACTATCTACATTCCAAATTTCATCAAAACCGGTTTAGTAGTTGTGGAGATACGCGGTAACAAACATTCACACACACAGACTTTCGCATTTATTATATTAGTAGGATAGGACATAATACTCACCGCACGTTGTTTCTGCTCCTTCATGATGAAGTAAGGCTTTCCGAACAACATCACGGGTACGCACATCAGCGCCACTATCACGAACATCTACAACGAACATACATAAAAAACCTCTAAAAACCTCATACATAAAAAAATTAAATTAAATGTTTATTGCTATCTCAAACAGATGTCGTACTGTAAAAACGGGAATTTTCACGTACCGCACTATCGGTGAAGGCACCGACTAAGTTTCGACTCATTCCGAGAGCCTCACTTGCTCCCTCCGCGTCGCACGGCGACGTTGGCAGTGCACGACGCGACGCGGAGGGAGCAAGTCGCGATCACTCACCCTGATGAAGACTCTCGGAATGAGTCGAAACTTAGCCTCTCGCTCTGCTGAAGTGTGTAGATCTATAAGTGAACTTACACAATGAACCAACTAAAGAGTTTAAATGCGGAAAAGGGAGTCCACACACATACATAAATACATCCATGGAGGTTCAGAAAATCCCATATAAACCATTTATAATATTAGCATAGATAGGTTGTTCGTTCCAAGAACAAGGTATTGGTGTGTTACCTTCTGTATGGTCTTCTGTCCTGCGAACATGACCTGGTCGCAGACTAGGCGCGGGTTCTCGTCCTCCTTGAACAGCACCATGTTGATGAAGGTGATGAGGATGGAGGGTGCGCAGTACGCACTCGTCTTCACTATATCTGTTACAACACACAACTTTACATTAATACTGCGTATATACACTCACACAAACATATCATTAAAAAAAAGTATTTTATCAGTAGTATATCAGTCAGAAGTTCCCATAACACAAGCTTTCCTTACTTTAGGGTTAGATGATGCTGTGTGAAAAATGTCCAGCATTATTTTTTATCGTTTCATCTATTTATACATCCTTGATGTCACAATCCTTGAAATGCATTTTTATTTGACTGACACCTGTCTTTGATTCCTAACTCTATGGACAGAGAACTACCTACTGTAAGATCGACCAATCAGAGACAGCCTTTTTGACGACCGATGTGCCGCGGTGGGCGAAGGTCCGCCTGCGACACAGGAGGTTGCGGGTTCGATTCCCGCCCTGGGACAAATGTTTGTACGAGCTGTAAATATTTGTTCCGGGTGTTCTGGGTATTTTCTATGTATAATAAAAAAAATATCTATGTAATGTATTGCATTAAGTATATCAGTCATCTAGTACCCATAACACAAGCTCTGCTTAGCTTGGGGCTAGATGATGCTGTGTGGATTGTCCAGCATTATTTATTTATTATTATTTATTAAACAGTTGACAATTTAATGCGCGACAGATTGTCATTTAACAGTTTCACTTCGATAGATTTATAATCTACTGAAAAATAATGCGTTAAATTGTATCAGTATGTTACGGTCCACAATCTTTCGACAGTTAACAATCTCGCGAGATAGATTGTAATCTAACGGTATTTACAATTTTACGGCGACATGTCCAAATTATATTCCCACTAATCCCACTAATTTCTCAGGAAAACTTGCTTACTTTCATTGTCGGGATCACCGGCTTAAAATACAAGTTCCGTTACACCCTGTATATAATACCAGCATTATTTACTATTATTTCATTAACTTAAATCTAAATTATTCCCGGAAGAGTAACAGACGACCGATGTGGCGCGGTGGGCGAAGGTCCGCCTGCGACACAGGAGGTTGCGGGTTCGATTCCCGCCCTGGGACAAATGTTTGTACGATCTGCAAATATTTGTTCCGGGTGTTCTGGGTATTTTCTATGTATAATAAAAAAATATCTTTCTATGTAATGTATTGTATTAAGTATATCAGTCATCTAGTACCCATAACACAAGCTCTGCTTAGCTTGGGGCTAGATGATGCTGTGTGGATTGTCCAGCATTATTTATTTATTTATTTATTTATTTATTTTGAAAATCCAACTAATTTCTCAGAAAAACTTGCTTACTTTCATTGTCGGGATCACCAGCTAAAAATACAAGTTCCGTTACACCCTGTATATAATATCAGCATTATATATTATTATTTCATTTACATTTATTCAATATTTATATCCAAATTATTTTCGTATGAGTAAAAATTTTGGAAAATTCCACTTTTTTCTCAGGAAACTTGCTCACTTTCACCGTTGGGATCATCCTGTTCCGGCTTAATATACAGTTTCCGTTAGACCATGTATATAAAAATAAATAAATAATGCTGGACATTTTCACACAGTATCATCTAGCCCCAAACTAAGCAGAGCTTGTATTATGGGAACTACATAACTGATATACTACTTAAATACATTTTTTTGTAAATACCTACATATTATACATAGAAAAAAACCCAGACCCGAGACAAATATTTGCAGATACAAACATTTGTCCCGCGGCGGGAATCGAACCCGCAACCTTCTGCGTGTCGGGCGGGTCTTCGCCCACTGCGCCACAGAGGTCGTCATATAAGTAAGGTACATACCGGGATCCTGGCTGCCGAAGTGTCCGACCGTGGGCCCGTAGCTGGTCCACTTGATGAACATGAGCAGTACCATGTAGAAGAACAGAAGCAGCAGGAACACGATCTGAGGTATGAACTCCACGTAGATGCTGATGCGACGCTTGAAGTACCTACAGAATTCACAACAAACACTTTGTATCTTAAGTTTTGTTTATTTTAGTGTATATATGTAGCAATAGATATGTTATATCTATTGCTACATATATCTATTTGACGACCTCTGTGGCGCAGTGGGCGAAAGTCCGCCTGAGACGCAGAAGGTTGCGGGTTCCTGTCACGAGACAAATGTTTGTAAGATCTGCAAATATTTGTCTCAGGTCTGGGTGTTTTTCTATGTATAATATGTATGTATTTACAAAAAAAAGTATATATGTAGTATATCAGTCATGTAGTTCCCATAATACAAGCTCTGCTTAGTTTGGGGCTAGATGATGCTGTGTAAAAAATGTCCAGCATTATTTATTTATTTATCTACTTCTTATCGTGTACAATAAAGTATTTCCATTCATTCATTCATTCATTCATACAAACACGGTCACTTTAGAATATTATCACGACTATACCACGTACTTTACTATTCTCCTGCTGAGATTTCGTTGACCGTTTCGAGGTCCTTCCTCATGAGCACCGTCCGCGACCACGCGACCACGCAGCCACGCGAGTGAGACGGGAACAGTTCCCGTCTCATAGACTTTTAGAGAATAGTAAAGTACGTGGTACAGTCTTAATAAAATTCTTAAATGCCAAACCACGATAATTTCAATTCCATAAACACAGTCACTGCTGTAATACCCATGATGGACATCCTAGGATGCATAAAAAATTAAAAAAAAAAAAAAAAAACAAGCCACAGAGCCTTTTGTCATTAAAATTTGTAATTTGATATTATAATAAAATTACAATAAACACACACAGAGACAACAAAGATAATATGCAAGCCCGTACATGGACAGTTGGGACCGTCCGTGACAGAGGCAGCAACGCTTGCCCAATAAATGGAGAGTCCCACCGCTTTTATAACAAACTCCCAAGAGATATACAAAAATTATCAGTTAACAAATTTAAAAACGTAATTAAACAAAAGCTTTATGAAAAGGCATACTATAAAATATCTGATTATTTAGATGACAAAAACTCTTGGGATTGAAAATGCTCCAACTCGAACCTATTGTTTTGTAAATGGATCATTAAAAAGAATAACCAGCCTTGTTTTCTTGCCTTTCTTTCCTGGCTTGGTCGCGGAGGAACAGGCACCTAGATAAAAACCGACGTTTCAAAGTGGTCCTTGTGATTTTATTGAATAAATGAATTTTGACTTTTGACTTTTTTTGTTGTGCGTTGCTTTTGCGACGCACAACGCTTTCTCATGATGGCGTGGAAGCCGTCAGTCACCTCGCAGGACATACCTGACGCGCTGAAGAAACGCGACAACCCCATCACCACTCTAAAGACTGAATTCATAGTCGGGGGTTGAACAGTCCCCCAAAATCCATCATTCAGCATTCGCCTTATGGGAGCATAAAGGTTGATTTCGCGCTTAAATTTTCACATAGCCCCTGAATAGTCCCCTAGGGGAGCCCCTATTCGACTATGAATTCGGGCCTAAAACTATGAGTGATCATAGATCCAAAGATCTACTCAATGAGTAGATCTTTGAGGATACCAGGTAGGGGATAGTCAGCTACTTGTATTCCACGTGACAGGTAGCAAAACCATCGCCGCTTATTGGAACACTAATCCAATAAAGAATAAAGAAGAGTGCTATTAAATAAATAAATAATGCTGGACATTTTTCACACAGCATCATCTAGCCCCAAACCAAGCAGAGCTTGTATTATGGGAACTACATGACTGATATACTACTTATATACTTTTTTGTAAGTACATACATATTATACATAGAAAAACCCGAGAAAGTGTTTGGTTCCAATGAAAGATCAGCTTTGTGTTGCCAGTTGATACAACAAATGCTGAGTTGGACGCCAATTTGCGTCGTTGCATATTTATTTATTTATATTGGTAGGTATTGGGAGGCACATAGTTTTATTGTTTATATTTAGGTATAGTTTGTGTAAATCCCATGTGTATTGTCTGTTTATTTTATAATGTACAACGTTAGAATTTTTTTGCAAACTTTCTTTCAAACATTATGCAGTCACAAACATTTGTCCCGCGGCGGGAATCGAACCCGCAACTTTCTGCGTCGCAGGCGAGGCTCCGCCCACCGCGCCTCAGGGGTGCCGTATAGATACAGCAGTCGCCGCAGAGTACTGCATGATGTGCAGTCTTATCGATTAAAAATGATTCCTTCCAGAGAGGCTGAGGGCTAGGTCACTCACACATGGTTCCAGAGGGACAGCGACACTCCGAACAGCATGTGGAACACACCAATGATGATGGAAATCTTCATCTTGTAGGCATTCATGAAGATTATCTTATTGGCCTCCGCGAGCTGATGAACAAAATACATTTACATTGATTATATGAATCTATTGAGAACTAAACTAGCCTCTGCCCACGGATTCGCCCACGTGGTACCCGGATGAAAAATAGCCTATGTGTTATTCTGATGTATAAGCGATATATCTGTAAAGTTTCATAAAAATCCGTTCAGTAGTTTTTGCGTGAAAGAGTAACAAACATCCATCCTCACAAACTTTCGCGTTTATAATATTAGTAGGATATTGTATAATTAATAATAGTATAATATGATAGAAAGATGAACTCAAAATTGTGCTTAACACCATATACGGTGAACACACAAACACATAATTAAAACATCTGAAACCGTTCTCTTCCAGACAACCATAGCATCGAGAAAACTATGTGGAATGGTGGTGTTATTGCCGCAAGGTATGTAATAAAAGTTATTTTTTTTTAAATAAAGTATTTTAAAATATAAACAAAAACTACTAATATTATGAATTATCTGAAAGTTCAGATGTTTGGAGGGTAGTTTTCTATCTACTTCATCCGGCACCATCGCGCTAAGCTCAGCTTATGTTATCTGTTCCAAGATTCTTATAGTATAACTATGTGGAATGGTAGTGTTATTGCTGCAAGGTATGTAATAAAAGTTGTTTTTTCTTAAAGTATTTTAGAATATAAAAAAAAAAAAAAAAAGAATTATATGAAAGTTCAGATGTTTGGAGGGTAGTTTTCTATCTACCATCGCGCTAAGCTCAGCTTATGTTGTCTGTTCCAAGATTCTTATAGTATCCCAAACATTGAAGATTTATCGCTAGAAAAATCTTGCAACTTAGCATCAGTGTGGGGTTTATTATATTAAAAACTGTTCCTGTTATTCAGCATACATATTTTAGCTAATCCGCTCACATGCCCAACCTTTGTCTACCAAACATCAAATATTTCCCCCAAGAAAAACCTTGCGATCTCCCTACAGTGTGGGTTACACAAAAAAACTGCTTCCTGTTATTTGTGTAAGACAAAATGTCAATGTTTTTTGTGTGTTTGTGTAGGTAAGTTAGTTTATAGACATTTTTAATCCAAGCGTTAGGGCATAATTTCTGACATTTTATAATTGTTCTTGTATTTAAATTTATTCTCAATCTTCCATAGACATTTTGCACACCATTTTGATGGTAGAATATATAATGACCTATAGAAATTTTAACATCATGTATTAGCTGATCTAATGCAAATAAATGTCATCACCATCATCATCATCAGCCTATATTAGTCCACTGCTGGACATAGGCCTCCCCTAATGAGCGCCATAGCGCAGTCTTTAGCTTGTCTGAAAAAAAAAATGTTCTGATTTTTAACAATGGCGGGACATGGGGACATTTATTTATTAATTCTTTTCAAATTACAACCAATCTTTTAGGAGTTTCCCTAATACAATAGTGTAGCCATACTTATACAAATTTCTTTAAATAACTTAAAAAATAATGTGTAATATTTACAAGTTCATTCAGCGAACAGTGGACATTGGAGGAAATCAGATCTCCGGATCATCGTGGAGTCCCTAACACAGTCAGCCACAATCAGCCCACTCTACAGTGGGTGTCTAACCGAAGAATCAGCTGCCCACGTAATCCTGGAATACGTGGGCGTAGCAACGCACCGCGCACAAATCCTTGGCAACCCAAGGTCATTCCACGAAGCGAGAGCCCAGGAAACTTCTGTGCTTCTGGACGGAGTTGGGCTGGCTAACTCACTAGCCAGAAACTAAAAAATTAAGAGTATGAACGCGGAAAAGGGAGTCCACACACATACACATGACCTTTTTTGCACCTTACATTGCCTTACATGCTCGGGGTTTCTCTGAAGGATAAAATCCGTAACGAGATTATCCGACAGAGAACGAGAGTCATCGACATAGTCATCGGGCTGGTCATATATGCCGAAGAACCGACAACCGTTGGGGTAAACGAGTTCTTGAGTGGAGACCGTGTCTGGGTAAACGTAGTGTGGGGCGCCCCCCGGCTAGGTGGAGCGATGACTTAAGGAAGGCAGCGGGCAGTAAGTGGATGATAAGAGCCGAACACCGGGCTCAGTGGCGCGTACTGGGAGAGACCTATGTCCAGCAGTGGACTGATGTGGGCTGACGATGTTGATGATGATTGCCATTATTTGTAATGTGTTTTTGCAAAATAAACTAAATCCTATTTTATTCTATTGGACTGACCTGCCAGACGGGATCGATACCGAACGCGTACGGCGTCTGCATGTAGTCATCCGAGTCCGGGTTCAGCTGCAGCAGCTTGTTGGACATCAGCGTGGACTCGTTGTAGTTCCCGCGCCAAGACGAACCGAATATGTTCAGCGATTTCGAGAATATGTCGTTGTAGATGAAACCGGTGTACATCGAGAACAGGCCCATCAGCAGGATTATGTAGCGCCCGCCGAAGAATATCGTCCAGATCTGCGGGGGAATTATCGTAAATTCAATATTATGCTGACTTAGGACCATTTTTGCAACAACTGTCTACCAAAGATCAACGGGGTAATGATCGTAAATTCAGTAAACCGATATTATGCTGAGTTAGTATCTTTTTTGCAACTACTGTCTATAAAAGATCTGCGGGGGTAATGATCGTAAATTCAGTAAACCAGTATTATGCTGAGTTAGGACCTTTTTTGCGACTACTGTACTACCGAAGAACTGTGTGGAAATGATTGTAAATTCAGTAAACCGATATTATGCCGAGTTAGTATCTTTTTTGCAACTACTGTCTATAAAAGATCTGCGGGGGTAATGATCGTAAATTCAGTAAACCAGTATTATGCTGAGTTAGGACCTTTTTTGCGACTACTGTACTACCGAAGAACTGTGTGGAAATGATTGTAAATTCAGTAAACCGATATTATGCCGAGTTAGTATCTTTTTTGCAACTACTGTCTATAAAAGATCTGCGGGGGTAATGATCGTAAATTCAGTAAACCAGTATTATGCTGAGTTAGGACCTTCATTGCGACTACTGTACTACCGAAGAACTGTGTGGAAATGATTGTAAATTCAGTAAAATGATATTATGCTGAGTTAGTATCTTTTTTGCAACTACTGTCTACCACAGGTTTGCGGGGGAATGATCGTAAATTCAGTAAACCAGTGTTATACTGAGTTAGGACCTTTTTTGCAACTACAGTCTACCAAAGATCTGCGGGGGGAATGATCGTAAATTCAGTAAATCAGTATTATGCTGAGTTAGGACCATTTTTGCAACTACTGTCTACCAAAGGTTTGCGGGGGAATGATCGTAAATTCAGTAAACCAGTATTATGCTGAGTTAGGACCTTTTTTGCAACTACAGTCTACCAAAGATCTGCGGGGGGAATGATCGTAAATTCAGTAAACCAGAATTACGTCTAGTTAGGACCTTTTTTTTTAGAGTATGAATCTTTCTTGCAACTACCGTCTACCTATGTGTAATTTATTTATGTAATATATGTATTAGGGACCTGCTTAGTTAGCGAGTGATTTTGAATGAGAGGATATGCCTTTAAATCAGTTAGTATCTATGTATCGTGGAGTAGTGTTGTTGGAAAATATACCATATTCTGTTCTATCATAGTAAAGTTTTTGCTATTTTTTGTAATTTTCTTGTGGTGTACAATATTTTCACAATACATAATGCTTGTCATTTTTCACACAGCATCATCTAGCCCCAAACTAAGCAGATCTAGTATTATGGGAACTACATGACTGATATACCACTTATATGATTCACTAGCTTCGGCCCACGGCTTAGCCCGCGTGGTACCCGGATAAAAAGTATAAGCTATATTACTGTAAAGTTTCATTAAAATCCGTTCAGCAGTTTTTACGTGAAAGAGTAACAAACATCATCACAAAGTATCAAGTTAAAAAAAATGCAGGACATTTTCACACAGCATCATCTAGCCCCAAACTAAGCAGAGCTTGTATTATAGGACACATGACTGATATACTACTTGTATATTTTTTTTTGTAAATACATACATTATTATACATAGAAAAAAAACCCAGTTTATAATATTAGTAGGACTAATTCATTGTAAACGCACCTCACTGTCGATTTTTTTGGCCTGCAGCGGTTTCTCCTTGTAGCACATCCAGAATCCGAAGGCAGCCATCAGAGCGCCGTGGCCCAGGTCTCCGAACATCACCGCGAACAGGAACGGGAACGTGATTATGGTGTACGGACCTGCAAACAATAGCACATCATTGCAGAGGCCGCCAAATAGAATTTTATCCCACACTATATCACCACATTAAAGCTGAATGAAGCATCATCAAAAAAATAACCAAGCAGAGTTTGTTGCCTGATTCTTCTAGGCTTGGTCGCGAGGAATCGCCGTAAATTCACATTCAAATTTTTAATCCACGTAGTTTTTAAGTTGACGTTTCTATATGATCCTTGTGATTTCAATGAATAAAAACCTATTTACTTTGACTATGACTTTGAATTATTCCACTTTGCCCCACCAAGACGTCTAACTGATGGGGCAAAGTGGAATGGCTTAAATTTTCCAGTGTAATCTGCCCCACTTATTCTCTTTAGTGGAGCAGGTTACACTAGCCTGAAATTTTGGTGGATCCTGCCCCACTAGGGTTGGCACTTAATAGGCGATTGCAGGTCGAGTATCAATTTGAAGGTCGAGCCGTACAACATTGCCGGCGTGGTTTTTGTTACAAATTCAAAACGGACTGTGTACGTAAATACGATAAATCACGTGTACTTTTCTTGAGAGTAATGACGGTATTTTTATGCATGTTTAAGAAATATAATAAAAAAAAATATGCAGGATATTATCAATCACACAACATCATCTATCCCCAAACTAAGCAGAGCTTGTATTATGGGAACTACATGACTGACATACTACTTATATACATTTTTTTTTGTAAATACATACATATTATACATAGAAAATACATTTACAGATACAGATACAAACATTTTTCCAGCGGCGGGATTCGAACCCGCAACCTTCTGCGTCTTAGGGGAGCCTTCGCCCACTGGGCCATTGAGGTCGTCAATATATTTGATCAATAAATATATACATAAGTCTGGTCAGCAGCGGCATTCAATAAAGATTTAAGAGTAGTAGAGCTTTTGTGAAAGGTCTCGTCCGGGGAAATGCTACCGCCATTTTCTACCACCAAGCAGTAATGTTCTCATTGCTGTGTTCCAGTTTGAAGAGTATGGTTGCGGGTGAAATTACAGGCATATGGTGATCTTTCATCTTGATATGTGAGGGAGGCAACGTGTGAGAGCAACCTTTGGTACGGTAACCGCTTACCAACAGATGGGCCATTAGTTTGTTTGCATCTGCTATCTATACTATAATAAGAATGTAACAGGTCAAATTCTGTACATTGAAGTTATATTGAAAAAAAAATTGGGCGGCTCTCTATAATCGATACTGAAGCCAACATTTCTTTTTTCATTTTTGTCTGTCTGTCTGTCTTTCTGTCTGAACCTTAATTACGCATGGCGCCGAAACTACTGGATGAATTCAAATGAAACTTGGCATGATTTGAGTTCATACTATAGGGTAGGACTTAGGATACTTTTTATCCCGAAATTCAGCAGGGTTCCCTTGGGAGAGGGGATGAAAGTCAAAATGTGTACTTAGTTGTAATTCATTAACGCGAAGTCCGATTTCATTCATTCTTTTTTGTTAGAAAGGAAGCACTTTCAAGATTGTCCTATAAATATTTCAAGGTCATCAGGTTTGTAGTTCAGAAGTTACAGACATCACAGGCCTCAGTAATAGGTCCAAATAACTTGAAACCCGAAATGTACAGGAACCTTTGAACGTACGGCTCATCTTAAGCTGGTGAGCGCATTTTATCGTATAGGCATAATGGATAAGGCATATGTCAAGTCAGACCACTCCAAAGGAATCAGATATTGCTAAACGATCATTCATTATACACAGCCTAGAATATATAGGAACCTTCGAGTTCACGTCTCAGTTTAAGCTGGCGTAAGATTTATAGCGCACTTTGAAGTGTACGCTGAGTAGGTAGCTGGGACTGGGACTATCGGGACTACCGGGACTACCGGGACTGGGACCTGGACTGGGGAAAAAACAGGATAGAAACCGTAAAATAGAGACTGCAAGCGTAGGTAACTATCGCTAATAATATCACAATTTAATTATTATCAACCGACTTCAAAAAAGGAGTTTCTCAATTTGTCTGTATGCTTTCTGTGTAGGTTACAGGTGTGTAGGTATGTTACGTGATATCTTCGACAATGTTAACCGATTTTATTCCGATATTCTTTTTTTTTTAATCTCGATAGTTTGAGAAACACTTTCTTGATATGAGTGCTTCACCGCGGACTACAGCGTTGCTTTATATGAGACAAACTGAGGTCAGGTGCGAATAATTAGTCTGCAGGGATCGCAATCGCGAACGAAGTCGCGGGTACAGCTAGTAGTAGTATAAAAAAGATGACTTTGACCTGCAGTGGAATACTGAGAGACTATAGGCTAAAAAAAAAAAATATTAAGTACCTATATTCTTAAAAAAAAAACTCGTGTACAAGTAGTTTATTTTTAAAAACAACCGGCGAAGTGTGAGCCGAACTTCCGCAGTAAGGGTTGCATATTCATATTGTAAAAACGGGAATTTTCACGTACCGTACTATCGGTAAAGGCACCGACTAAGTTTCGACTCATTCCGAGAGTCTTCATCAGGGTGAATGATCGCGACGTTCTCCCTCCGCGTCGCACGAAGAGCGACGATGGTTTCATCTATAAGCGCTATTTCTTGGTAAATAACAAGATAGGTGTTACGCACCTGGATTGACTTCCCGGTAGGTGGCGACTCCGTACGCGTAGATCAGGTTCTGGAAGGCGGAGGTGAACTTGTTCGTCCGGTTGTAGGTGGGCGGGTCCTCAGCTGTCTCCATCCGGTTCAGGATAGGAGGCACAGAGCTGCCACTTCTCTCCTATCATTTAATCAAATAAGGAAGTTAAAAAAATAGGTGAATTATTTATAAGACACTAGCTTCTGCCCACGGCTTCGCCCGCGTGGTACCCGAATAAAAAGTAGCCTATGTGTTATTCTGATGTATAAGCTATATTCCTGTAAAGTTTCATCAAAATCCGTTCAGTTGTTTTTGCGTAAAAGAGGAACAAACATCCTCACAAACTTTCGCGTTTATAATAGAAGTAGGATTGCACCCTTTACCAAAATAAACACCGGGTGTAATAAGACTACTCTCGAAAACTTCGGGGAGTGAAAGTACCCATCATTATGAACAACTTTTTCTATGGAACCAACACTGTTAACGCGAAAAAAAAATCAGCTGTTCCATAATAAAGTTCAACACCTACTTGGCTGAAATGTATGGAACAGCTGTTTTTTTTTCGCATTCACAGTGTTGGTTCCATAGAAAAAGTTGTTCATAATGATGTGTACTTTCACCTCCCGAAGTTTTCGGGAGTAGTCTTATTACACCCTGTATATTTCTATTTCTACATTTTGAAACACCTAAATGTTCTATGTCAGCAATGTGTTGTTTGACGTGTTCGTTAGTATTTTATGTTTTTAAAACTAGATGTCGCTAAAAAATGTGACCAAAAGCTAAACCGCGCTATCGATGCGTTCTAACTTCTGCATAAGTTACTTTTGAGTTTTAAAAAATTCGTCTTCCGTCTAACTGAATATAGCAATATATACTCTTCATTTTAGAAGCAAGTAGATAGACATGGGCGTTTTCGTTTTTTCCCGCAAACGGTTATGTAACCGATATACAGTTTGCATATCGATATCAGTTGTAGGGGTTTCAAACGTTAACTTGATTTTTATTTATGCAAAGTAACTACAAAACGACAAACGCAAACATATCGATGTACTAAATAACGCAAACAGTTATTTAGTACATCGATACAGATAGTTATTAAAAGTTATTTATCAGTTTAGCAACTTTTAACTACGTCGATTTCCCTTCATGCTTTACTAGGCTTAGAAATAGTTATATATTAGAAAAATATTAAATAAATAAATAATGCTTGACATTTTTCACACAGCTGATGCTGTAAAACATCAGCAGCTAGCCCCAAACTAAGCAGAGCTTGTATTATGGGAACTACATGACTGATATACTACTTATATACATTTTTTTTGTAAATACTTACACATTATACATAGAAAAATAAAAAGTAAACCATATTGCCAGCTAGCTATGATATATTTTTACGCACGCCATTGTCATGCAATTATGGCTAATGTTACGTCATATTCGCTCCATATGTCGTTTCGTTTGGTTTGTGAAGTTTTCATTTTGTTCGTGTCTTTAGTAACAGTTGAGGTTTTATTCGTTTTCATGATATCCGTTATGTGGATTTACATATCAATATGATATCGATATCTAACCCATATCCGATATAAGTTACGTTTCGATATATCGAACTCATGTCTAGCAAGCCCCGGGATCAGTCTGCGAGATTGTTCAATGTGACTCACCGTCCCCCTCCTGAGCGCGAGCTGGATGGTCTCCATGTCGAGGGCGGGCACCCAGCACTCCGCGATGAGGCACTTCTGCGTGACGTCCAGGTTGAACAGGTTCAGCGTGTGGTAGATCGCCTTGATCTTGCGCACCTTCACGAACCAGTTCTTGATGTTCTTGGCGGCGGCGACCAGCACGCGGTGCCGGTGGTCCTGCGTCTGACCCAGGACCTGATAGAGAAAATCATTATATTAATCACTCGCTTCTGCCCACGGCTTCGCCCGCGTGGTACCCGGATAAAAAGTAGCCGCCTATGTGTTATTCTAATGTAATAAGGTATATTACTGTAAAGTTGCATAAAAATCCGTTCAGTAGTTTTTGTGTGAAAGAGTAACAAACGTCCTCACAAACTTTCACGATTATAATATTAGTAGGATTAATAAAGGACGACCTCTGTGGCGCAGTGGGCGAATTCCCGCCTAAGACGCAGAAGGTTGCGGGTTCGATTCCCGCTGCGGGACAAATTTTTGTATCTGCAAATATCTGTCTCGGGTCTGGGTTTTTTTCTATGTATATGTATGTATTTACAAAAAGAAAATGTATATAAGTAGTATATCAGTCATGTAGTTCTCGTAATACAAGCTCTGCTTAGTTTGTGGCTAGATGATGCTGTGTGAAAATGTCCTGCATTATTTATTTATTTAGCCCCAGCCATCTAGCCCCAAAGTAAGCAGAGCTTGTATTATGGAAACTACATGACCGATATACTACTTGTATACGTTTTTTTTGTAAATACATACATATTATACATAGAAAACACTCAGACCCGAGACAAACATTTGCAGATACAAACACTTGTCCCGCGACGGGAATCAAACCCGCAACCTTCTGCGTCGCAGGCGGGCCATCGCTCATTGCGCCACAGATATCGTCATAATAACGAAGTAAAAATGCAACCATCTTGCAGTAGCATTCTTTTGCACGGCACCCCAAAAACAGACTTGCTGATTTATCGATAAGTACATCCTATGTACCTACATCATTCATTTATAAGTATATCACATTGGCGGCGCAACTTGATCCATTCATCACGGACATTCAACATGTACCTCATTTCATTCCTGAAACGTGTACTCGGGCAAAAACTGCGATCAAGACCAATTTTCGTGCTAGCATATGACTTCGTGGTATCTGGGGGTCTAATCCCCTCTGGGGGTCTAAGTCTGGGGGGGGGACAAATTCCATTTTCAATTGACGTTAACGCCTGCGGAGAGATAAAATTGTATGGAAATGACATTTGCTGCGGAAATGTCACGTGACATTTCCATATAATTTTATCTTTCCGCAGGCGTTAACGTCAACAGAAAGTGGTATTTGTCCAGCCCCCCTGGTTAGACAGTTGTCAGTTGTCGCAGATGCAGCTGCAAGTCAATCGCATATTTCCTTCGTAACTCATGACTAATGACATTAAAGAATTTTTTAATCATTAAATTACCTAGTTATATAAGTTAAATATTGTATGTCCATGATTGATAGATAAACTGTTGTTTCGCCTAGCCTTTAAGATCTTTTTTGTACACAGTTTGCACGATAAATACATTTCATATCATTTCAAAAAATGGGTTTAAGAATACGTTCAGTTCTCAACAACGCCGGATTCATGGACAAAATGCGTATCAAATCAATTGCAGCTCGTCGCGCTAAACATTTTATTTGCGATCTTCTATTGACGGCGATTTGTTCACGGAATGGTTATTAGACGATTCGTTCTGTGCATGCTGCTACACTAAAGCCTGAATTCATAGTCGGAGGTTGAACAGTCCCCCAAAATCTATCATTCAGCATTCGCCTTATGAACGATTGAATGAAAATACTTTATTGTACACCTTAAGATACAAACGAAATAAACAGTAACACATATGATAAAGGTACAATGGGCGGTCTTATCGCTTAAAAGCGATCTCTTCCAGACAACCTTGGGACAGAGAGGATTATATAAGATTTTGAAGTGGCCGGGGGTATACTTTATACTTTGTCTAAACTACCTTAAATAATATTATCCATAAAACATACTACAGCAGAATATAATAAATAATAACATATATACCTATGACCTATTATATATATATATATATATATATATATATATATATATATATATATATATATATATATATATATATATATATATATATATATATATTGTCTATATACATACGAACAGCAACTCAGCAATAACAGGATCAAACGAAAACTATAACTTCTGGGATTGATAGAAAATTTTAACGCGAGTTTTAAATATGGCTAGAGACGAGGCCTTCCTTACCGATATTGGTAATGCGTTCCAAAGGCGTACTTATGGCTGGGAGCATAAAGGTTAAATTCGTACTTGAATTTTTACTTAGCGCCTGAACAGTCCCCTAGGGGAGCCCCTATTTGACTATGAATTTGGGCCTAATACCTTTAAAAACTGAGATATACCTTAGTTTTTTTTTTTAACATCCGACGCTAACAGTGCTGTTATAAGTTAAACGTGTGCATCTGTGTGTCTGTCTGTGGCATCGGAGCTTCTAAACGGACGAAGCGATTTAGATTTAGCGTTTTTGTTTGAAAGGTGACTTCATCGAGTATTCTTAGATGTGTTTCGAGAAAATCTTATCAAATTTACTTGGAATTTACATTCTCATCATACCATTCGATTGGCTGTTTATTTACGAACAAATTATATATTAATCTTAAACCAGTGTGCTGAGAGGATCATGTGCGTCTCGAAGAGCCTTTTTTAAGGTTGTGTCTTCGAATTTTTGTTTTTGTTTGCAAATTTCGGTTTCCACGCGATTTTTTCCTTTACCGCTTGAGAGCCCTAGCACTGCGCACATTATTTTTTGGCGTGGAAGCATCC
Source organism: Perizoma flavofasciatum (assembly GCA_958496245.1). Classification (NCBI taxonomy): domain Eukaryota; kingdom Metazoa; phylum Arthropoda; class Insecta; order Lepidoptera; family Geometridae; genus Perizoma; species Perizoma flavofasciatum. Next base: position 19,664,334 of record OY292419.1, on the reverse strand, counting down.
ATTGATGCACTGCGGAATTCACCCACAAACCCTCCAAATCATAAGTCGGGGAAGGGACTTAGTCGCCACACCACTAGTACTTGTCTTTATTCTATAAGATGTTTAAATGAAGTTTCCATAAACGATTCGTAGAATCGATAACCACTGGGGAATAAATGTCCTCATAACGACTGGTTCCACAAAATAACCTGTTCCACCACACTAGTTCTTTCATCGTTCACATCGCCCTTTTCAGTACACACACATCTAAAGGTTTTAGATCGATGATGTCGAAAGAACCGATGTAAAAGAACCACTCTGATATTTTTACCACAATAGTTCTTTCATCGTTCACTAGATCCTTTTCACTATACATACCTGAAACTGTTTTACGAGACATGATGTTAGTGGTCTCAGATAGATAACACTTTATTGTATATTACAGACTTTATTTAATTCTTTGACTAGTACTTTTTTCTATAAATAAGTTCACCTTGTTCGATTGGCATCACATTAAAGCTGAATGAAGGATCATCAAAAAAATAACCAAGCAGAGTTTGTTGCCTGATTCTTCTATGCTTGGTCGCGCACAAGGAATCGCCGTAAATTTGCTTTAAAATTTTAAATTCACGTAGTTTTTAAGTTGACGTTTCTATATAATCCTTATGATTTCAATGAATAAAAACCTATCGACTTTGACTAACATATTATGTTGTTTACAAATTCACAAAACAAAAAAAAAAAAAATAGACTGAAATGGATTGTGGCAAGGCCATACAAGGCCACGCTAACAGAGTGTAGACAGTCGCACAACAAAATGCAACACAGACTAATGACATACTGAATGCTGTATGGAGGACGAGGTTAGACAAAATTTACAAATTTATCGAAACTGGGGAACAGGAGGCTTTTATTCTGGTAATTGGTAATCGGCGTTTAAGAGTCACCAACAAGTAAATTTACGCAAAATTTAAAAACGTGTTTTATGATCTTCAAACGGCTGAACAGATGTTCTTGAATTATAGCCAAGAACATTTTCGATCAAATCACCTTTTAAACAAAGAAAACTAAATCAAAATTCATCTGTTATCAGACACACATATACACACGTTAAACTTATAACACCCTCTCTTTTTGCGTCGGGGGTTAAAAAAAGGAAGGCAACATTCCACGTCAACGTCGTCATTTTATTCCAAAAACTATCGTGAATCAGATTATTCATATTGTAAAAACGGGAAATTTCATGTACCGTACTATCGGTGAAGGCATCGACTAAGTTTCGACTCATTCAGAGAGTTTCATCAGGGTGAGTGATCGCGACGCTCTCCCTCCTCCGAAGGGTGCATTCACCGATAGTACGGTACGAAAATTCTAATACAATATGAATGTCGTCATTGTTGTCAATAGCCCTTGATTTTCGACGGCCGATGACGGTGTGAAAAAGGTACCGGCCGATATTTATTTGCGCCCCGGCCCGGACACAGTACGATGTGTATAGACGACGACAAAATGATATGATTTTACTGATAGTAATTTCAATAATGGTATAATGTTTGAGGACATTTCTAAGGCTCTTTGTTCAACGCCGTTAATGATAACACTAAACTTATAATCTCATAATCTGTGTTGTAACTGGTCCAAATCCCGATTGTAAAACTCAATATACAGCGAAGTACCTAAATGACGGACAGTAATGGTTTTATATATTTTCGGTACTTCAGCAAAGGATAGATGATTTTTGCGATACACTTTTTCACAAAACTCGTGTCATTGGTCCTGTTTTTGGTTTTGGTAGTGATCTGGTCGAGTTGAAACCTTGAAAAAGACCAGCAAAGATCAGCTTTAGAAGACCAGCCAGTCCTCACAAGCTCGTGGTATCCTCTTACCGTGTTGAGGTCTTCGATCCTGGTCATTACTCCCATGGCCATCTCGCGCCGGTCAGCGGCCGACTCGGGGCAAGGGTACAGAGTAGCACGGAATCCCTCGCAGATCTTCTTAACGCGAGTCTTGAGCTGGTCTCCTTGGAAGAAGATGATGAAGACTGACTTGTAGACTTGGTCCGACTGTAAAAAGAAACACTTTCAGACTTGACAAAAAGAGGTGGGCAAAAATGGTGTAGTGAAGATTCTGTTCTGAGTAGTTTTCTTTGCCAGAGAGGAAGACCATTACTTTAAAAATGAAATGCCAAGGAGGTTTCATCCATGCACTGTCAGTAATTTAGAGGTGTTTAGGAGTGTATATTACGATGCCTACCTCACTTGGCTACTACCTCAGAGGAAGGAATGTATCAGCTGTGGCAGGACTTTCAGCACTAATAATGTAAGGACGAGTATACTTACTGAAGAAGGGTCTTCTAGAGGCGTGTCGATCTCAGATTGTCGCAGGAACACGTTGCCGCGGCATGCGCGCCACAGCATTCTCTCGAAAGCCGGGATTCGCTCTCGAAGAATCACGCCGGCCACGAAACTATGGAACAGCTCATTAGCGGAGGCGGTGGAGTGGTTGCGTACCGTGAAGTGGAAGAAAATGGGGCTATACGAGTTAAAGTTGAGTCTGGCAAAGTGCGATACAGCGAATACGCAAGATTGATGAATGGACTCAATTTATGGCCAGCATTGGATCGACATTGGACTGGTTTGAATCCAGTGTTTTAATGTTCATCAAAATTAAAAAACCAAATAATGCCATCAACAGTGAAATAAGCGTCTCTAACTCTAACTGTTTTCTATGTATTTTTTATAGTGAATTCATCGACTCGTCCAACCCCTTTTATGGAGATTAACATTCAATGTTAATCTCCTTCCACTTTACGATAAAAAAGACTATTTCTTAGTCTAAAATCTGTTAGCTGACATGCAAAAGTATAGCAGTCACCGTTATTGACAGTCTTCTCACAGAATGTGAGTTGTATCATGTCAGTCTTTCCGGTTGATAATCATTGTCTTACTTCTGTGAACCAGAACATGATAGGAATAACATTTGCGATTTTGATATAATACACTGAACAAAGCAAAAGTACAGAAAAACAAAACATTGTAAAAGAAATGCAGAGTTGCTTCAAAATTGCTTCTGAAACTGGAGACAGTGATATACACCCCTGTTTTGGAATACTTCCGCAAGAATGTAATCATTATGAGGCGTTTAAACTTTCAACAAAACGCATAGAATCGTATTCTCTTTAGATTACAATAGGAAATCAGCTGATTTCATTGTGTGCTATATTACGTATACTGTAGTTAGAATAGAGTATTAATGCACTTACTGGCTTGAATATAGCTGTAACGTTGAATGCAAACATAGAGTCATAACAGTTTTACAACATAACACTTCTGTAATTCAGAGACAAAGGACACGCATTGTCAATACAAATCGTTAAACTCAAGGTTTTCAGATCAGCTTATGAAATACAGGTACTAAGTTAAGGAAGGATTGCGATTGTTTAGACTATCATTGAATGAAGCAAAAGATATGAGCATCTTTTATATACCAAATGAGATGCACACATATTGTGTTTATCATTATTTACAAGAATACATGAATGATCCTGTAAGAAGTACCTAATCGAAATAAAAACTTCGTACGCCAATTATTATTGAGGCAATATATATCAACTATTCATACCGATACTTACAACTAGTTTAAAACTAGTTTCTGCCCGCGGCTTCGCCCGCGTGGTATGTTGATAAAAGTAGTGTATGACCGTCTCCAGGCTTCAAACTATGCCCACTAATTTTAGAATGAATCGAACCAAGGATTAAAATTTTCCATACAAAGTTTAGAACTCAATTGGACACCCCCCACCCCCCAAAGGGTAGTTTTGAAAAAATAAAAAAACCGTGTTTCACTATTTACTTTTAAGTTTATTTGTACAGAGTTTTGAGCGAATCAAACAATTATTTTTTTCATAGAAACTTTACCACCCTGTTTAACCCCGTTAGGGGTTGATTTTTGAAAATAAGATATACCTATGTGTTATTCCAGAACCTAAACTATCTACATTCCAAATTTCATCAAAACCGGTTTAGTAGTTACGGAGATACCTGGCAACAAACATTCATACACACATACAGACTTTCGCATTTATTATATTAGTAGGATACTATTCTCCTGCTGACGTTTCGTTGTATATTAGAGGTCTAAAATCATCATGATACTACATGATATACTTATACTTGTAATCATACATACAGATATCATGTTCCGCTGTTTTAATGCTCGAAACAAGTTACATGAAAGGTCCAAGAGGCATTCACCTCCCAAAGTCGAGAAGTGCATTTGACGTCACGATTACGTAGAAGGCAATATAGCACATGACAACGGCACATGATTGTAATGTCAGAACACTTTAGACAAAAGTTAATGGAAAATCAAACTGATAAGATTAACTCTGTTTTCATCACAATTATTACATATCTGAATGTTTGCACAGCTTTATGAAGACATGACATAAATATAAAATCACCAGTCATTTTTACATTTCCGCTTCTGATAGTACAAAATGGTTTGCAATATTTAAAAAACGGTCTATAGCCGAAGCCGTATAAACCAAAATTGAATCGTGTGAGGTTGAGATAGTATTCATTAATGAGTTTTTTTTTGCATTATTGTGGTCAGTTATTGTGGCTTAGTAGATAGCTAGCTTAGTTACTAGCTATTACTAGAGTATGCGGAATTTCCTCCAAATAAGGAAAATAAGGGGACTTACGTTGTTACGATGCCCGGGGATTACCCGAGCTTAAAAACTGATACCTACTTAGTAAGATTTTGAAAACCATGTTTTGATTTCAACATTGAGTTTTGATACTCTTAACAAGTTAACCTTCATTGCGTTGTTGTTGAAGTGCAGTTTTTTGTTTAGAAACGGGTTTAATGGAAATCACGCTGTGCGGTCAATTCTTTTAAATGTCAATATGCATTTTTATTTCTATTTTATTCTTTCGACTACCTATGCCATCTATTTGCTATTGTTCAAGTAATGCCCAACTAAAGCTTACTGTCCGTACAAAGTAGTAATGTTTAAAGGTTAAACTTGATGCAATTTTGTATGTTATATTATAGATTTAAATTAAGTATGTAGTTTTATAAGTTTTTAATAAGTTTCTGTAACTTAATTAACGTTTATTTAAGTATTATGATTGTGCGTCCTAGGATTACATTTACACTGGAATTGTACATAATTAGAATATATTACCTCGTAAATAAATAAAAAAAAAATAGCTAAGAGAAACATTGGAGGAGTTAGGAAGAAACTTATATCTTGACATGTAAAATGAAGACGCGACGCATACTCGTAACACTCTTGAGACGTTTAAATAAGAACCCGTCAAGGTTGTTCCCAAATTGGCAATCATTCAATGACAGTTTCCACGATTTTCAGAAGACCAAACTTATCTGAATGCCATAAAAATCTACAGATACAGTACTTTTGCTGTCCTTTATTTGGACATTCCACTTAGAACGTTCTCGCAAAGTGTTTTGTCGTATATTGGATGGTCAAATGATCAATCTATTATGGCCAATTAACACCCTGATTTACAAATATTCTGAGGCTTTGTGAGTCATCTTATTTTACATACAAATTCCCGGTTTAGTGCAAATGTTACTGTTTCTTTATCTGAACAGATTTCATTGTGCTGTTTGAATTTCATGGAATCTATCTTGCGTCATTAGATGAATCAGGAAAGCGAAATATTTACATTACAGAATTCAAACTCGGGATTTTCTCGACGTGCCACTTATTATTTCCATGACTTGATCTTTGAGAAATACCTCCCTCATCTTTACCTATACGAAGTTTTTTTTTTTAAGGTCTGTGTCGGCGCGAAAGCTATCCTTAACAAAGGATATAATTTAGTATTCAGACCAAAATTGAAATAGGAAACACTGTTAATGTGTAACGTATTCTTGTCACCTGAAGCTGATTTTATTCGTAAGAACTTCATCTCTTCAAAGTTATTTATCAATCTGTGAGTTCAAACTAGTTCTACCGAAACGGTACCAGCTGTCGCCATGGTACCGCTGCTCACAAGCAAATTATAACATTTATATGTATACTCATGCCATCACGTGAAATTAATGACTAACGTCACAATGATTACATGAAAATTGGCTTGCCTCAATGCGAATTCAACGTAAAATACATTACGGTCGAGACTGCAAAAAATCCAAATTGTAGTTTGATTTGTTTTTGATTACGAATGATCTCCACCAGGTAAATTACCGGATCAGAGATATCCGAAACTGTTTTTTGTAGCTTTAGCATCAAGGTTTAATCTCGCATGTTTAAGACCACGATGTAAGACGTAGGCGCCTCGACTCATTGGCAGAATACCAAGGCGACTGTCTGGGGGACTGTAGCTATTTAGATTATGTTCTGGAGTCTGTCTGGACGCTGTAATAGAGGCATATGCGAGTGCTCACGTGACTATAAAATCTATTTCTATGGAACGCCAACTGTATGTATACTTTAAAGTAGGTACATGACAGTCTACCAATCTACATTAATTTAAAGAAGAAGCTGACAGTATAAAATACCCTAATGTAATCCTATTACTATTATAAACACGAACGTTTGTGAGCATTAATGTTTGTTACTCTTTCACGCAAAAACTACTGAACGGATTTTGATGAAACTTCACAGTAATACAGCTTTTACATCAGAATAACACACAGGCTACTTTTTATCCGGGTACCACGCGGGCGAAGCCGTGGGCAGAGGCTAGTTACTTATATTCTTGTAAAGAAATATGATTCGTTCATTTTAAACTCTGTTATATAAGCTCATTAAGATTTCATTCCATTTCAGTTTTAATATCTGATGGGTACAAATGTCTCCAAATTTGTAAAAATACCAAAAAAATATTGAGCTCACAAATATTTCGTTTCAATTTCAGTAATATAACTACGATAAATCAACAGTTTATAGCAAGAGGTCATAACACTGTCTCCTTTGTAAAAATATAACATCTTAGAATTCAATAATACTGGAAGTACAAAACATTTTCTTCTCAAACATGCTTTACTCTCATAAATATCCATATACTTATATACCGAATAATATCAATGTACTTTCGTCATTATATGCCGGAATACGTCTATACGTACGAACATTGCTTGGCCATAATTTTATTATGCAGACATATTCCACTACCAACCTCCCACATAAAACATTCAGTTTTCTGCTTCCAGTATCACACAACACAGCCTCATGTCATTCATTTGAATACCATAAAATGAAAATACATAATAATTAATGGCAAGACATGAACCGACCATAATAATGTTCGACATAATGATATTTACATAAATTATATTCAATCTTGCTCGAAGCGAAACTCTGTCAAGGCTTCTGATAGATTAGAACGCCTAGCTTCTAAAAGGCACCGTTATCATATGTTGCATGTATGGTATTTAATAACTTTACCTATTAATGAATATGGGCCGTAATTCTCGATAAGAAACCGTAGTTCAAGTAACTGACGGTTAAACTAATTGAATTTAAATACAGATAATCAACTATTGGCAATCTAGTCAGGGCATGTATTTTTTGTGCTATTTGGAGACAAAAGCTATTGCCATCTATAACACCGAAGGCATAGCTGATGTGTTGGCTCTCGTAGAATCAGAATAGTATCTTAAGTGACATAAAATATCTAGACTGTTGATATTACACAATCAGTAAATATAGAGGCTGCAACAGATTCATCAACAAATATAACATTTTAATTTACAGAATCAACGGAAGAAAGAAATAAAGGACATCGCTAAGTATCATCGAGTAATCATTCACAATTATCTGATAATAGTGCCACAGATGATAATTAGATACTCTACGTCACTATACGCATTGCATATTTTATCCATATATTTTAAAAAGATAAACTCATAAAGTAAAAAACTCATACAGTTTGAAAAGTTGCAGTCAGTGTAATCTACACTAAAGAAGTTTCTAATTGATATCTAATGTACCAAGAACATTATTATAATAGGCACAGAATACGATGAAAAAGTCCGCAATACGGATAACAAGCCGAACATGTTAATCAACTAATTCATTCACATATTTGCTTGCATAAGTGTCATGTGACCATTTGGCTAAAATTTGCCATGAACTTGGACCGTCCGGTATTTTTGACGCGACAAACTATCAGTCACGAGTAAAGAAAGGTCGACGGTCTCGTAGTTAACGGTACCGATAGCTTGTACTATTTATAATCAGAACTTTATCGATCTATTCAATAGAAGACAGAAAATACTTTACAAGTACCAAATTATATTGAATAGACGGAGATCATAGACAATAGAAATCTGGTGATTGAACTCGATAAGATCTGAGCGAGCACTAAAGCCTAAAGGAGTAAAAGTACACTTAGAACAAAGTAATTTTTGGTGTTATTTAGCCTGTAAAAAGAAAAGTTTAAACTATTCAGATGGGAAGACTCAATTAGGAGAAATAGCTTGGTCTATGTACTTTTAGAAGGTCGGATGTTTTATTGGGGCGGTAGGTAAGCAGCATGGTGTGGTAATGAATACTGAATGATATACATAAGTCAGACGAGTGGAATTGACAATAGACGGATGCGGGTAACCAACAAGATTAAAAGGTCATCATTATGGTACCAGAAACCAAAGTGACTTACTGAGTCACTTTGGTGACGGGGCGAGCACTGGACAATGCTTTGATAAAGTGTTTATTCATTTGATACCTACGCTCAGATAAATGGTATGACATGTGACCATTACTTCAAAGAGCACTTTACTGCTGGACCTCACTCTAAGAGTGCCGTGACGAATGTCTGGGCTGCCTCTATGCATCGATCTCCCGAAATCTTTAATTAGGTCCCCACCTCGGCACTGATGGACGGATGGCAGGTCACTTTTCTTTCTAAACAGAGACCTTTCTTCTAATTTAATGAGCAAATAATAGGTTGTCAAAAAACTTCCATATTGAACTTGCGGTAACAGTCAAGGTAAAGATTTATACAGTATGGATTAAAATATCAGCTCGAGGATGACACAAAGACTATGATCTCTAGACGGAGACACCTTATCAGCCATCTGAATAACATTCCATAGCAAAATCAATAGCTATTACATTGGTTTTTATCGCATTTGTTTCCTAAACCGTCCGCAAAGATAAATATTATGATTCGATGAAAAGCGTGAGATGTATATCGCATGCACGTTTTCTCAGCAATAACATCGGTCAAGTTACATATTGAAGTAAGGAATTCCGCAAGGCATGTTTTTGAAAACAGTAATGTAAGTTCACTTCTGTTTCTACAAGATTTAAAACTATGTAACGCGAATGAGAAATGACACCACACAGAAATGGCACCTGACATGGCGCAGACGTCTTGCCGTTCTATTGCAGTATAACAAAATTTGTTGAAATATTATTTCAATAAATTTTGTTTGAAATTTGGATGGAACGGCAGCATTCTCAGCGCAAATTTGAAATTTCAAACTAAGGCGCAAGACACTGAACCTCGGCAATCGGGTGCGGACATTGAAATTGTGTGGCTCAGGCTGTGTTTTGTATTGCGTCTTATTTCCATACATTTAGTTTGGAATTTGAATGGAACGGCAGCCATGTCAGGCGCCAGACGCCATATCTATGAAGCTTGCGCAAATCAATCTACGAATGACGCACAACAATAATAAGGTTTCTAAAAGACTTATCAACTTGTTACTAATTGGTTTAATATCAAAAGCCTTTTGAGAACATCATTGTTAAACTATAACATCAGGAAATACCTATCAAAAATACTCAACCGATACAAGGTTGAATATTCGCATCAAAATTGAACATAATTGCTTCCTAGGAAAGCGTTTGATTGTATGAATGACACGAGTTGTGTAACTGAAAAGGTAATGGAATAAAATAAAACTAATAATCTAAACACTCGTACCAAGACGCTGTTAGAGACTACAGAATCGTTTTGGTAAGTCAATTACACTGTCCTCAACACTTCTTATATCTTAGCGTATACAAATATCTATTCCTGGTTCATTATTTAATGAATTATATAAACCTTGAAAAAACAATGACAGGAAAAAATAGAAAAAGTGCTAAGTACTTATAACGAATAGAGTAAATTTCAGCATTTACAGTTTTCGCCCCTATGTTCCATCTATTCTTGAAGTCCAAGTTACATATAAAATAATTAAAACAAAATACTGAGGTATTGAGGTGAGATGTTAGTAAGCTTGTGAAATGTGTTAAACTGTGAACCAATTATTATCTAGACCCAATACCAACGATAAAATGGAAAAAGGAGGCGTGCTTTTCCAACTTTATCGTCTTCACCCAAACATAGTTCAACAATACATAGGTACACAAATCCGACACCAGCAATACTAAATCTAACTACTAGATATATGTAATTACATTGTACTCAACTAACCAAGGCAGGAATTCCAAGGATTCTTGCTTATCCCGTAAACTAGAGAATAAATCAAGCATAATTTTAGCATCTTTGTATTGTGTATATTCGACAGTCAGATGAATAAATTTTTGCAATGGGATCAAAGTCCTGTTACATCGCATCGGGAATAGGAATAAAGTCTGATAATGTTGTTTGTTAACCTACAAATTAGGTATAAATTCTCGCATGCATTTCAAATTTATTGAGCTGTACTCTTCAGACAAGCTTTCTCATTATTTACAACGTTAGATGATATTACTATCTATAGCAAGCGTTATAGGGGCTGTTACTTTCTCATGTTTGATGAATGCTCACTTAGGTGAAACGTTATCTGTATCGTTTACTCGTTACGGTATTTAAGTTTACGACAAAGAACCTACACTATAAATTAGCGTGAAGGTTGCTTTGAAGGTGTCCACAAAAACTAATGAAATTTAGGACATGTATAAACTTCAGAAGGTCGCTTATGGACCATAAATTGTATGTTTAAGGACTTGTACCATCGCAACGGTAATTTGCCAGTTTACAATACATTGTAAACATGTGCAGCGATGTATGTCAAATAATAAACCTGTCAGTTTATGTGTGCACCTTGATAGATCGCAATGTCTCTTGTGCTGAGAAGATGATGTCTTTAGGAATAAAATGTGATTTACATAACACATTTTACATACAAAATTTGACATGTTAAGTTCAACCGTGAACATTTTGTAATCATTGAAGTTGAGAGAACGAAATATTTTTATCTGCAAAATTAAAATGAATTGCTTCTACTCTTTTGGAAATTTTCAGGAAACTACTCATTCTTTTACAAAATATCCAAGTAAGATCTGCTGTGAAAAGATAGTAGTTAGATTGAGATGTATGTAGCCGAAGCAGCTCAGTTGGGCTGATTTAAGGTGAACGGTTCAGTGGAACGGCGAAATTCAAACATTTTGCCGTTTATAGATACAATTATCTGCGTTCGACGAATAATATATGATTAGCGGAAAAGTAGTTTTAAGAATATTTTGAATTATTCGTTTTTGTTGGTAGAATATCAAATCAAAACACCAGACTGATCATAGAAATCGAATTTTGTTAAAAGTGAGGTCATATAAAATGGTTTAAGATCTTTGCGAAACTATTTCTCCGCTAATCATATTACTGGAAGAACGCAGAAAATATAAAAAATCGTCAAAAAATTGAATTTCACGACACAACTCCATAAGTTGAGTGGGATCAGTCAGTGTGTGATGTCACACAACTCCAAAGTTGAGTGGGATCAGTTAGTGTGTGATGTCACACAACTCCATAAGTTGAGTGGGATCAGTCAGTGTGTGATGTCACACAACTCCATAAGTTGAGTGGGACCAGTCAGTGTGTGATGTCACACAACTCCATAAGTTGAGTGGGATCAGTCAGTGTGTGATGTCACACAACTCCATAAGTTGAGTGGGACCAGTCAGTGTGTGATGTCACACAACTCCATAAGTTGAGTGGGATCAGTCAGTGTGTGATGTCACACAACTCCATAAGTTGAGTGGGATCAGTCAGTGTGTGATGTCACACCGGTGCCGTAGGTAACACGCATACATACCCTAACTGCACGTGCCCCATATGGCGGCTCGGGTCGTCTGATATCAGCGCACGCGTCATCGACTCAGTGGTACTGGCACCACCCTCGTGCTACATCAAAGACAAACAAACATGTACACAAACACTGCCCAAAGCGACACAGTTCAGACGAGACCGACAAAACGCACCCAATGCCTGTTGTAGTAAAAAAGTAGCGCCAGAGTTTCACTGAAAAAAATCCTTTCACTACGCGATTTTGTGCTAACCTTAGCTACTGTCTAAAGCGTTGTTAGTTCGTGTCTAATTTGTATAGTTTGTGGTCAAATTACAGTGTCGTTTAAGCTAAACTGTATACTAAAAATATGTATTGTTTCGCGTCGTGATAGACTAGACTACATAATAATAACATAAACATAAAAATAATGACATGCATAAAATGACAGTACAAAGAAAGCATGACGATATGGTAAATCAAAATAAACATAAACATAGAATAACCTCATGTTTTGAGTGTCTGAATGTCTTCACAGATGGACTTCAAAAATAAATCGTTGGGGTAACTTGTTAGTTTCAATTACAGAAAAAAAAACTCACTCAGGCAGCAATTGGTTAGCACGCTCAACAAAGGGCTGAATCTAGACCGCGAGTTGTATTAGAGCTTAAAATCTGCAAGAAATATCGTTGCGGTGCTACGGTAAGCTGGCATGGCATCACACGGGAAGTCAAAGAGTTTCGATGGAGTTATACTTTAGACCGGCCGACTCCAATGCTTGCCTGAGTGGTGATCGGTAGACTCCGGAATCAGCGTCCCAGTACAAGCACTGTAAAAATAATTACGCTCTATGACATGCTTCGACTTCTGGAGGGGAAGTCGAAACGGGTCGCGAGCGGTCGTGGAGACCAGAGCATACCCTAGTTTGAGCGCTTGCCCGCCGGCCATGAGTCCCTCCTCCCCCAGGAGCGTCACCTGTTCCTCCTCGCGCGACGGGTCCGCCATCTTGTGTACACACACGCCAAAATGGCGTCAAGGTCAGTGCTAATGCCTCACAGACAATGTCACAATCGTATCGAGCCGACAAATGTTCTCATTTAAAATTGTATAGAATACGATTTAATCAAGCACATAAAATTAGTCTTTCGAATTCTTCCTGACAAGCCATAACGCGTGAGATCAATCAAGTGCCGACCATAGCCCGACCGAGTGTGACATTGAAGGCGACGTCATTATTTCATAACGATTCTGAACAATTCAAAAAGCAATTTGTAGTTTTTGAAGCCCACGTTTGTGTTTAGAACCCTCACATTACATACATAAAGCCCACGACCTTAAAGGAAATGTTATCTTTTGTATTAATCAAGAGAGTCAAAGTGTTTAACATAAATTAGTATTCAATTGTATTCTTGTTATTGTGCTCGAAATAAATATAACACATAAAATAAAAATAATTTATGAGACACTGACAAAAATAAATTAAACAATAAAAGTGATGATTTGAATGTATTGAATTCGTGGAGCTAGTTTTTTTCTACAACAGCCTCGCTTGACCTCGGCATTATTGCGTGATTTGCCATTCTCTGATTAGCTTTTTTAACTCTTCCCTGTGATACAATCAGCGAATTTTACAGTCAAATTGATTAAGAAAGAAACGAATTGCCGTATATACTAGTTACTGTCAATATGATGTAATGTATGTTGACTGAAAAGTGTATGACGTGGATCATCAAACATTATTAGTTAGGTAGTAGATACATATTACAATAACGTTCGTTATTAATTGCCATACAAATTACGTGAACGTGTTATCTAATCTGCAGACAAATTACTAGGTTTGGGCGATTATTTATCGCAAAGCTGATAAATTTGTAATTGATCGAGAATCATGTGACTCCATGGTTGGTACTAGCCCAGAACTAAACGTATACCTACCATCCGTTGACTTTTCAATCCAATATGACAATAGCACACAAAAAGATCCACTTTCAAGTTTTACTGGGTATACATTTTAGTTGTGGCGTACAAAGCAATTTGCTGAGCTTGTGCTCACGAGGTCGGCATACGATTGTGGTAGTATGAAGACTCACCTCATCAAAGAACACTTGAGTTTTTCTTAGGATGTGCTTGAGTTCTGTCAGCTCTAGGAAGTTTCTCTTGAGTGCTTCAGCATTTTGGTTCACCTCACGGAGCTCATTCTCGAGCTTTTCGAAAGTTGCCTGCATATAAAGATCATCAAGGTCAATCATCAGGACGAGATTTAAGCTTGATGTTGGGGTAACTCTCACTAAGTTCGTTTTTATGAGGGTGATATGAAGTAGGAAAATATTGAGACACCATTTTCCCCATCCTTCCCCATCATTTTTCCCTTTTCCAAATATTATAAATGCTCCTACTTCTATTCTATGTAAAATACATAACCCGCGACATAGCTATCAGCGAACGAAAAATATACGCTTTTAATTGCTCACTAATCTTGATACATATGCAGTGAGTAATAGAATAGAATTAAATAAAATATGCTAATAATGCCTTCAGGCATAAAAGTCTGGTATGGTTTTGTCAGTCAAGTTCAAGATTACTATTAGACTGGTTTTACTGACATTGCTATCAACGGCATTCAGAATTTTAAGAACACATCGCGCTAGACAGGAAACTTTGCATCAAACGAGTGCTGTTACGAACGAAAGTCGGAATAGAAAGTAGCGTTACGAGAATGGCAAAGACAGTTTGGAAGTTGTAAACACCCTGAAAAAACTTTACACTGGCACGCGGACTGCGGACATGGCGGACTTGGGTCTTCCTTTATAACACCTCTGGCAAGCAAAGCGAACTTCAGATCTTTTCATCACATAGATCAGAAGATCAAGACGAAACCCAGCAAGGGCACAGACCAGCAGATTTAATTTCCTGTCCTGCGAGCGAAACGAGTCAACTAAAAGATCGTGATGGACGCAAACATGTTTCGACGACGTAAAACGTAACAGGAGAAAGAGAAACACAAGAGTACAAAGCCACGAAAGACGTACTGGTGAGAATCTTCCATGCATGTACCCTGGAAACAACTGCATAGAACTTTTAAAGCCAGCTTCAACTTCTCAAAACCAAAAAAAGATGTTAGATACTGGATATTTACAGGGAATTCTAGTGTGGAGTATCAAGATGAAGAAACCACTTTAGGCTGTATCTGCTGCATGTCTAAAATCATGATCCTCACTTCAAGATCGATCATCTCCCTGGGCTGCGGCGCTTCCGGGCATTCCCCGGGAATCTCCAGCATGGGGATTCCATCGCGGCGAATCTCCTTCTCCAGGTACCGCAGTTTCCGCTCCATTTCATCGCAGCGGCGGACTTCATTGACGAATTTGCGCTGGAACGCGTTCACATCTGGATTCAACTGTGAAGGAAAGCGATGATTAGATAAGTGATCAAGAATGTGCTTGCTTATTGTATTTTAGTTTTTATTATTAGTACCTACAAAGATATCTACATATCCACCAGTAATGGGCAAAACTATGTTTTTGAGAATGTTATACTCTGGTGGTTTAGTGTATGATTGCAGGTGTGAATTACGGTATAGGAACCCAGTAGGAAATTGAATTGAGACTTAACTTTATTTACTGTAGATATTAATAACTAGTTTGTTTACGTAAAACCTCGGCCTGCCTACCTATCTGTTGTTATACCCTTAGACAGGGATCATGCGAGATACCTACCTATAAACACCATTTATGTACCTACCATGTGAAAGCAATAAATGTATTGAATATTGAGTATATAGTATAACCATACGAATATTGATTGATATTTCATTAAAAATATCAATCAATATTCTTATCAGAAATACCTACAACACAATCAGAGTTAGTCACACCTAATTTTGTCATGTGATTTTAACAAATTGTTGTCATGTGACACAGTTCTAATGACAATATATTGGAAAACCAAACTGCAAACTTAATTATTAAATCCTTTAATGCATCAAAACCCATATAGTTTCCTAGCAACAAATACTTTTAGAACTATCAAGATTTTATTTGCAATCTTGATATTTCCCATAAGTTTCAAGGTAACAAATAAATAAAATAAATAATGCTGGACATTTTCACACAGCATCATCTAGCCCCAAACTAAGCAGAGCTTGTATTATGGGAACTACATGACTGATATACAAATTATATATATATTTTTTGTAAATACATACATAATATACATAGAAAACACCCAGACCCAAGACAAATATTTGCAGATACAAACATTTGTCCCGTGGCGGAAATTGAACCCGCAACCAGTGTCCCAGGCGGACCTTCACCCACTGTGCCACAGAGGTCGTCAAATAAATCACTTTGGAATATTTTAGCTTTTGAAACAGTCCTGAAGTATTATTGTTCAAATGTCAATATTAATACAGCTATCTATTATTAACATTTCAATGAAAGTGATGTTCCGACAATCACTTGAAGCCTGCATTAATAAATTGAAACTACATACCTATTAAATAAAGTGGTCATGAGTATGTACTTTATTATGAATCATAAGTGTGAGATATTTTTATGTTAAGACACATTTAATGGAATGGCCATTTTTTTTTTATCGAAATAAAAATTCTTAACAAAAAAATTTTCTGATCAATAATAGCACCTAAATAACCACTAAGGTTTATACAGTTGATGCTATTTGTGAGCCTGCATTGTTATGCACAATAGTAGGTAGTAAAAAAAATAACATAGGTAGCCCATCTACTTAAATTTGGAAAGAACTAGGTAAGTGCATTCATTGGTAGGTACTTTTCTAGATTAGCTATAAAATAGGATTTGAGTTTAAATTTAATATATATATTTTTTTGTTAAATGTGTACTTAACATAAAAATAGTGTGTGATTTAAAGTTTTGAATTTCGAGCTTATGAAACCGGAACCTAGGAATAATACCATTGGATGGTGCAAACATACTTTAAGTCACACCTATTTTCCGGAGGGATAGGCAGAGACCTATATTGCTACAATCCTGGAACATCTCTTCTGCTTCAATTACTCTCATTTCATTCTCATGATCAGGCTCATTGGTTTATGGTACTCTTGACCTGGCCATTCTATAGAAAATCTTCTCAGAATATGTTTACCAAAAAAGGTCAAAAAAGACGCTGATTTTGGGGGAGTAACCCCTTAATCACAATAGAAAAATGACTATAACAAAACATATGGTACTAGTTTTGGCATGCTTAGCAAAGTTGAGAAGTTTCTGAAGCTTTTTGCCTGTCAAAATTAGTTATGTCATTGCTTTTGCAATAGCCATTTTGATAGTGTTGTTAGGGGGCAGTTTGAGGCAAGGTTGCTAAATTATGGCTTACCAATTGATTAATAAATTGTATGTAGTAAAACAGATTATTTCCTCTTCGTGCTGGGTATTTTCTTTCAATGAATAGGCAAGTAATATAATAGAGCTTATGCCACAAATCCCAAAAGGTTTTCTGGACTTTACGCCTACTTTCTAAATAGATACCTACTAAAATAAAAGCTCAAGGAAGAAGACTTCCCTTTATAAAATTTCCAATATAAAAATACTACGCGAGATGATTCTATGATTTTCATAGAGCATTAAAACACTAATTTCAGAAAGAAACGTCCGTGGTATTACGAAATAGTGATAGTGATAGTATAGGATGATCAATACAGCAAGTAATACCTAACTGATAACCGGCACTAGCAATTGGGGCAAGATTTTCCACCAAACGGGGTCAAATTTCTCGGCAGATATTCGTTAGGCTAAACGTAGGTTAGCATTGAAACTTCAGAAAGACTACGCAATGGGGCGTATAATACCTGGTGGCAAAGTACTTACGTCTCGGAACTGCACGAGCCCTAGTTCTCCAAGTTCAGACACGCAAGCATACGCAGCTTCACTTTGTAGGAAAAGCTGGCATAATGTCATTTCTTCACTCCTAAACAACGACCCCATTTTGCACGGGTTTCTAACACTTCACACGGTAATTTTATATCTTTACTAAAAGGGTCCGTCGCGAGTCTGCGAGCAGGCAGACTTCGGTGGCGACGACAACGAATTGCGGTTGCGTTGCGACAAATCAATCGATAAAACCCGTATTATCTAAATTCGTCACTGCGCAGGACGATACGACAAACGCACGCATCGGCATCATCAGCCATATGTTTTGGGTTACCAGCTACAGCTACTGATACTGAACTGAAAATAAATAAACGTATTGAAACTTGAAAAAAAAACACCCACAAAGCGGTAGTAGAGGTGATAGAGGAGGTGTAATATAATATAGTATAGATGGTAGAGGCAAACATCCTGAAACTAGCAAACCGAACAGGTGCGGATGGAATAAGGTGTATATGAGTTAATATTACGCAGCCTTTAATTAGTAAAAATATTGTATGATTTTTGAAAACTATAGTTATAAAATATGTCATGTTTTTCTAGAAAAGTCACTTATGTATACAACAAAAACCCTGTGTGACTTAACAAAGGTATACTCCTCCATTATAAATCATTACCTATATCTATCTTTAACCCAATAGTTCACCAAATCCTGAATAAGTTCATATAATATAAACTTTAATATTTTATTATTATAGCCTATCTACCAACGTTTTTTTAAGTTTTGATAAAACAAAATTAATAAAAGGTTCAGCAGTTATCGTTAGACAGACATACCATGGATGCATACATTTGACTTTAAAAGGGCATTGGCTTTCCGAAGTAATAATGTTGGCACACAGCTTTTCTCGTTGCAATACACAAGTGAAGGTCAGACTTTTAGACGCTACTGCCAATCTACACGAGCAGCCTGTTTGTGAGCTATACAAAAGTTTGCATAATACACTACGTGCCCATTAGAATTATGAATTTCGGATGTTTAAAGGGATGCCTCGCTTTTGCAATGAATCCGCCATATTTATGGAGGCGCGAGTCGATTGGGTTTATGTCATCGTCCACAAATGGACAGCCTCCCTGCTCTGCAGAGACGGAACAACACCAACATCATCCTGCAGGTCACATTATATATCTATTAAGAATATTGTATGATAAGCTCCGCATACCTACAGACCCTACGTATCTTTTTTGAGCTCTGGATGCTCTAACGTTCTTGTAAAAGTTGTCAAAGTTTGTAGTACTTAGCTAAGCTGATGTGTTATTTGGTTTGCAATAAAGTATTTTCTATCTATCTAACTCAGCATAATCAGAACCACTAGATTATTTCTTAGCACCCCGTAAACTGTCTGCTCATCGTAGATGTATTTTTTTTTTGATGAACATTTTCAATTATTTAAATTCTCGACACTTATCTAAACTAACCCTTGCTGGCAGCACTGTTTTCCAGTCCCGTTTCATCTCGCTCCTTTGACGTAAAGTTTACGAAGTTGGGTATTTTAAATAAGGTTAAACAGGCAGAACATTAATTTAACGTTACTGCAAAATAATAAAAAAATATAATAAACTCGCAAGTTTACCAAATGATACATATTTTTATGCAAGTAATTGTATAATTTTATAAAGTCACTGTGTTATACCGTGTTTTTATATAAAAAATATTTTGCTTATTAAGTGCCAAAAAACAAAAGTTACATTTTAAACTGTCTTTGAAAACGGTTATAAATATTACACTGAAAATGAGAGTAGCGTTACATTCTCTTTGGTTGCTCCTGTAGGAACAAAAAAAATTTAATCTGTAGTTGCTCCATATTGTCGTTATCTTTCATTCATCCAATCCGAACCAAACTACCATATTTTGAAGGGTTATTTTTGTGTGGGAGACTGGGAGTAGGTTAGTTAGATCAAATTTGAGGTTATAAATTTCCGCTGCGAATAAAAATAATTGAACAAGAACTATGAATAGACTTAAAATGTGAATGAAAACCCAGACAAAATGGTATGTATATAAATTATATGTGATTTACATTGCTTCCAGTTCAATTAGATCTCAGTTAAATAGTGTTTTTTTGCTGATTTCAGGCGCTTCTTGGTACACAAGCGGTAATTACCCTGGTGATGATTTCTCTCATGCAGAAATTGAAAAGTTACTCATTTGCGCGATGGTTATTGTGCTCGCAAGGGTTATACCGGTATTTATACCCTACAGACAGTGAGCTGAGGGCTCTAACTGGCAAAGATAAGACAAAGAGTAGAAAAGGGGGTAAACAGGAGAGCAATGGAAAAAAGGATACTTTTCAAGTTCCTCGAAGTCTTGAATTCAATTTGGAGAAGGCTCCAGTGACTGCATTGGATGTGGTACATCTGAGGTTTTACACAGAGTACTATTGGATAGTAGATTTCTCTCTGTACACAGCCATAGTTTATGTTTTATCAGAGGTGAGAATATGTTTCATATTAGCATCTTTAGAATACTAGGTCAAGAGTAGGTACATGATAAACAAGTGACAGACTACTAATGTCAGACTTAGTAGAGCTCCTTGTGAAAGAACTTGTCTGGAACAACTACAACCATGTCCATTTCTTCCACCAAGAGTGTTTGCAATGCTTTTTCTGTTTAAAAATGTTATGGGCGTCTGTTAAATTAAAGACACATGAGACTTTCCACTATTATGCCTTAGGGTTGTTGGAGTAGCCGTATAAGACAGAAATAGGATAATAGGATTTGATTCCCACTGTAAGACAAATGTTTGCATGTACTGCAAATACTTGGTGCTATGTGGTACTACTAGTAATATAATATCTGGTGGTACTATGATATAATGATACTCTTAATTAAATAAATAAATAAATAAATAATGCTGGACAATCCACACAGCATCATCTAGCCCCAAGCTAAGCAGAGCTTGTGTTATGGGTACTAGATGACTGATATACTTAATACAACATAGATAGATATTTTTTTATTATACATAGAAAATACCCAGAACACCTGGAACAAATATTTGCAGATCGTACAAACATTTGTCCCAGGGCGGAAATCGAACCCGCAACTTCCTGTGTCACAGGCGGACCTTCGCCCACCGCGCCACATCGGTCGTCTTAATTAAAAAGTTGAAGTTAGTTTCCAATACCCACAACACAGGAAATGTAGGGTTATGTTAAAATCTAATCCTAATACTGGGTTTATGACTATATATGTGACTGTTGTTATTTATATACTATTATTTTTACTTATAAAAATAAATCATTAAATTGTCTTTGCATAAATGCATATAACATTCCAATGGCACATAAATACCTCATACTTATGTTACCTAACCAAGAAAAAACCTTATCAGTTATGTTTATGTAGTTTTTCAATTTATCTTTGTTTGATTATTCTATATAGGGTGGTGACTTTCATGTGTTATTTATTTATTTATTTAATGTTTGCCATTGTTAACATTTCAGATTTACACAGGATTCTTTCCACTGAAAGACGAGTTCAACTTGAGTATGGTTTGGTGCTTTCTGGTTGTCATATTTTCTTTGTATCCTTTTATAACTTGGATTAAATGTGTAACTGGCTTTAGTTCTGTCTATGTTGACATAAATTATTACTAGCAGAAAGAAGATAGATAGAGGATAGAATATCATAGCTAAGTCCTCTGTGTGTGTGTGTGTGAAGTATGACGACCTCTGTGGCGCAGTGGACGAAAGCCCTCCTGAGACACAGAAGGTTCGATTCCCGCCGCGGGACAAATGTTTGTATGATCTACAAATATTTGTCTCAGGTCTGGGTGTTTTCTATGTATAATATTATTATATATGTATTTACAACAAAAAAAAGTATATAATTAATATATCAGTCATTTAGTTCCCATAATACAAGCTCTGCTTAGTTTGGGGCTAGATGATGCTGTGTAGAAAATGTCCAGCATTATAAAAAAAAAGTACTACAAACTTTGACAATGTTGTACAGTGGGCGGTCTTATCGCTAATTAGTAATGCGCGATCTCTACCAGACATCCTAGGAGGATACAGATAGGAGGATTCTAAAGGGACCAGATTAATGGATTTCATCTGGTCACATACAGTGTGTGTTAGAATAACAAGTTTTTTTTTGTACCACAACCTGTAATTCCACCAGTCTTCTAGTATTGTATGGTGTTGAAAACTACCTATGAACCTTTTTTGAAGTCATACAAAAAAATTACAAAAAACTGCATGATGATCGCTTACATCAGTCATTTCATCATCTATAGCAGTGCTCCCTAGGGATAAGTGGTGAAAAACCTATCTAAGAAACATCCTTTTTCTCATACAAATCAATTGCAAAAAACCGCATTTCAATCAAGTATTTAATTTATTTATTTAATTAGTGTAACTAAGTCTTAAGTTCACCAACAAAATAAACGGATGACCAACTGACAGTATCGTTATTTAAGTGTGCAGTCGCTTCATTATAATTATGTACCTACAGTAAAGTTTAATGTTAGTTTCAATGCTTACCTATGAGCGCTCACTAACTAAAGGGATCTGGTACAAGACTATTCAATGTCGACCTCCTCTTTACCCATGGTTTGATAAACAAGAAATAAATAGGAGGAATGTAGTAGCACTGTTACGGCTTCGTTCCGGACACATTCCGAGCAACAAGTTTATATATTTGATGGGTATTTCAGATTCCCCTAACTGCTCAGAGTGTGATGTTGTTGAAGATGTTCATCATGTGTTGTCGGAGTGTGTTCGAAACGAGGCGGAGCGACAACATATGAGATATATGTATGATTACAATGTTGGTATTTGCAATGGTATTTTGGCTTCTCCGCTATCTGAGGAGGCCAAAATGCTGGTTAAGTTGTATTTACGGGTACTTTAAGTGGCATGGTAGGTATGCATATTTAGGTAGGAGTTTGTGAGTAGGTAGGTTTTTTATTTTTCTCAACCTCGTTGTGTATTAATTTTCAATCTGTTGCTATACTGTGTATTATTCTGTAGGGCGGTGGCATAGTCACTGTGTGACAAAACTCCTTTAAATATAATAAAGAAAAAAAAATGCTTACCTACTTATTACCTACTCATGTTTTTGTTGTGCACTTTTGTCTCAAATACAGTAACACCTCGAGAACCCGGTGTCTAGACAAACCTAACATAGGTTTAAAAATACTAATAACTAACTATTGTACCTACTTCATTTGTTAAATAAATCTATCCTATCTATCTATCTAAATATAACCATTGATTCTGATAGATAAGATACTTACTAACTATTGTACCTACTTCATTTGTTAAATAAATCTATCCTATCTATCTATCTAAATATAACCATTGATTCTGATAGATAAGATACTTACTAACTATTGTACCTACTTCATTTGTTAAATAAATCTATCCTATCTATCTATCTAAATATAACCATTGATTCTGATAGATAAGATACTTACTAACTATTGTACCTACTTCATTTGTTAAATAAATCTATCCTATCTATCTATCTAAATATAACCATTGATTCTGATAGATAAGATACTTACTAACTATTGTACCTACTTCATTTGTTAAATAAATCTATCCTATCTATCTAAATATAACCATTGATTCTGATAGATAAGATACTTACTAACTATTGTACCTACTTCATTTGTTAAATAAATCTATCCTATCTATCTAAATATAACCATTGATTCTGATAGATAAGATACTTACTAACTATTGTACCTACTTCATTTGTTAAATAAATCTATCCTATCTATCTATCTAAATATAACCATTGATTCTGATAGATAAGATACTTACTAACTATTGTACCTACTTCATTTGTTAAATAAATCTATCCTATCTATCTATCTAAATATAACCATTGATTCTATCAATAGTTATATCTAAATATAACCATTGAGAGATTCCTATGAAAACATGTGTTCCTATGAAACAATAGCTTTGATTACCATCCTATTATTCCCGCCTCGGGACAAATGTTTGTATCTGCAAATATTTGTCTCAGGTCTGGGTGTTTTCTATGTATAATATTATTATATATGTATTTACAACAAAAAAAAGTATATAATTAATATATCAGTCATTTAGTTCCCATAATACAAGCTCTGCTTAGTTTGGGGATAGATGATGCTGCGTGAAAAATGTCCAGAATTATTTATTATTATTGTGATGGTAACTCGGGCCTAAATGGGTTTGCAGAATAATGTCCTTCACTCCTCACAGTAAGATCCTGTTAACCCTCACAAAGCAGTACTTCACGTCTGAAGAGTCCATCGGGGAGCGTTCCACGTGCATCGTCGCTTTCTCCGTCTTCCTGTTGATTGCCATGATGGTGCTGATTGTAGATGAATCTAACTTGGAGGTCGGCGTCGATCCCGCTTATGACAGCTTCTACGAGAACGCCCAGAAGTTTTTGGAGAACCAGGGATTGTCTTCAGTGTGAGTTATATTCAAACGACTTCAAAAGAGAGAGGTTCTCAATTTGCCTTTTTTTTGTTTTTATGTTACGCGATATCTTTGAAAATTGTGAACTGATTTTAATGATTCTTTCTTTAATGGATAGGGTATAAGGGTATTCATATTGTAAAAACGGAAATTTTCACGCACTGCATTATCGGTGAAGGCACCGACTAAGTTTCGACTCATTCCGAGTCTTCATCAGCGTGAGTGATCGCGACTTGTTCTCTCCGCGTCGCGCCGTGCACTACTACACGTAGTAATACTACCTGATAAAGAGTCTCGGAATGAGTCGAAACTTAGTCGGTGCCTTCAACGATAATGCAGTGCGTGATAATTCCCGTTTTTACAATATGAATAGTCAAGTTCACGATAGTTTTTGGGTATAAAGGTGATTATTAATAATAATTTAATTTAATGAAAAAAATAAGGAATGAAATTATATATTGGACTTTTATCAGCTTATCTTTATGTACCTGTGGACGATATAGTTCGTGCATTCTTCATATAAAAACGCCTCCCTACAGCTATGGCAACGTCATTATGACCAAACAAATAAACAATCCCACGACTGTATTCCCCATGATGGACATACTCAGGCTTGCAATTGTTAGAACAAACGGAACGAAACTGGCAGAAAATACTGAAATATAGTAAACTAGCCTCTGCCCACGGCTTCGCCCGCGTGGTACCCGGATATAAAGTAGCCTATGTATTATTCTGATGTATAAGCTATATTATTGTAATGTTTCATCAAAATCCGTTCAGTAGTTTTTGCGTGAAAGAGTAACAAACATCCATCTTCACAAACTTTCTCGTTTATAATATTACTAGGTTCTGCCCACGGCTTCGTTCGCGTGGTACTAGGATGTAAAGTATCCTGTGTTATTCTGATGTATAAGCTATATTACTGTAAAGTTTCATGAAAATCCGTTCAGTAGTTTTTGCGTGAAAGAGTAACAAACATCCATCCTCACTTTCGCGTTTATAATATTAGTAGGATAGTAGGATCTATAAAAGAAGTCAAACAATATTGATTCCAGAGGGCCTGCTTCGAAGCTGATATTAAAACTGTGCTTCGCTGTATGGGCGGCCATCATCGGGACGCTGTTTACCTTCCCTGGTCTCAGGGTAGCTCGGATGCATTGGGACTCCCTAAAGTAAGTTCCTATTGTATGTTGAAACTGCTAAGATGCTGGTCCGGTTAGAAATATGAAATACCCCCCTACAAGGAAATACAAATATGAAAACGACTACAAACCTCCCTTTACGTATGAGTATAAAAAATCAATCTATATATAATAATATACATATAATATAGATAGAATTTTTATACATATACAAGGATATAGCACAGACAAGCACAAATGTTAAGGGGAAAAAACTGTTACCTACAATAAAATACAAAAGATAATAAGATAAAAAACGAAGGTAAAAGAAAACGATGAAACGGTTAATAGGTATGTATTAATTATTACATACACATCACAATACTCATACTCATACTCATTTATTAACCGTAGGAACTAAATTGTACACTTGGTTTTGTCAAATTACATAATATATGTCTATTGTATAAAAGAAAAAATCTGGTCCAATACCTAGGTACATAATAAAACTGGATAGTTCCAAGCCATTAAAAGCATAGTGATCTATGAAGTGTTAGGTCAAAGAAATTCCTGTAATTCATAAAAGTATCATAACATTCTAACATGCAATTCAATTCAATAAAATATAATTTCAAATATATATTATATATATATATATTATATTTTTTTATAACTAATACAAATATTTATGTCTGTTACTTATAGGTTAGTGCTTATATTACTAACTAAAACTAAAATACTTAATGTAAAATAAATTATTTCATGTCAGATCACAATAAAAAAAAGCTGCATAGGCGCATTGTCAAATAAAAACAGTAGGTATAATTATAAGCTGTTGTAAAGGGGCATTGTTAGTTTAAAATACACAGTATGGGCACATGCCATGGGTATTTGACGACCGAGGTGGCGCGGTGGGCGAAGGTCCGCCTGCTACACAGGAGGTTGCGGGATGGATTCCCGCCCTGGGACAAATATTTGTACGATCTGCAAATATTTGTTCCGGGTGTTCTGGGTATTTTCTATGTATAATAAAAAAATATCTATCTATGTAATGTATTGTATTAAGTATATCAGTCATCTAGTACCCATAACACAAGCTCTGCTTAGCTTGGGGCTAGATGATGCTGTGTGGATTGTCCAGCATTATTTATTTATTTATTTATTAACTGCTGCTGACGAGGACAATCAATGCTGCGGTGGCATGGGTCAAGAAGGTCCTATCTCAGCTTATTGAGATAAGCTGGTTTATCACAGATCAATACTATACAAAAAAATAGTGTTTTGCTGTTGTTTAATAAAACATGTTTTTGCTTCTATGTTGTATCTTATAGTTAGTAATTTAGTATATTTCGCCAACATCTGTTTCAATGATGAGGGTGACTAGTAGAAGCATGATTAAATGTTATTTATCGACCACTAAGCATATTAATCTCTGACTACATGAATGTTATTGAATTTAATTTGAGCTCATGTAACCTACCTGCCTATTTAATGTATTAATATATATTTTTTTATTTAAATTTTTACACAGCAGTATCTAGTCCCAAACTTTTTTTTTTGTAAATACATACATTTTTATGTATGATACATAGAAATCACCCAGACCCGAGGCAAATATTTGAAGATCATACAAACATATTTCCCGTGGCGGGAATCGAACTCGCAACAAGGTATCAACAGAGGTCGTCAATGTATGTGCATGAGAACAATTACTAAATAAAATGAAATTATATTTCACTATAATAAAATATGTAATCATGTTTTGCAGGTACTACGAAGATAGCAAGATAAAAGGCCTCCTTCTGAACCTGAACTTCGCATTCCCGTTCATCCTGGTGCTGCTCTGGATCCGACCCATCACGCGCAACTACCTCACCGTGCGCGTCTTCAGCGGAATGGACAAACCGATGTGAGATTCACACTATATTATAAAACAAAAAAAAACAGCCAACAGATAGTCCAGAGGTCTAGACCAATACCTCACGCTTAGTTTTAATTCGACCAATCGGTTCGTCATCAGCTACGTTTTTTTTTTCTTCGAGCTGCGGGTAAGGGCTTCTAGCTGACACTATTTGCCCTAGCTTCAAAACTGGAGGCAAAAACTTCCAGATCACGGGGAGTTGCTCAGATGCCTGGCTTCAGGTGGTCCATCTGTGTGCGGCTGTTGTGTTGGACTCACAGTGGCAGTTTTCCTTTCACGCTAACACAAATTTGTCAAGGAAAAACTTGGCAGCTGTCACGTGACATTTCCACAGCTAATGTCATTTCCATATGACAATCTTTCCGCAGGCGTTAACGCTAACAGAAATTGGTATTTGTCTAGCACCCTGACCCCACACTAGGATTCCCCTGTTTCGTGGGAGCCAGGAGAACTGCGAGTACCGTGGTAACACAGCACGGAGATCCGGTACAAATATCTGCAGAACATGCAAATATTGTCCCGCTGCGGGAATCGAACCCCCACCTCCTGCGCTATCGAGGTCGTCAACTAAGCTAATTTAGCAAAATTGTTAAAACCACAAGTGACTTCGACCTGGCATCGCCCCTTAGTGGATTGTGTTAGTAAAACCTATCAAATAAACTAACCTTGAGAACAAAAAACTTATTTATTATTAAATATAAAACTAGCTGCGCCACGCGGTTTCACCCGTGTAAGTTTCGATTTTATACTCGTGATAACTACGTAATTAAATGTCCGATTCGAATGAATTAAAAATGTTTCACTGCTACATAAATACCCTTGATGATAAAACTATTTATTTGGATAAGAATTATTACTACGATACGAATGTAACCCACTTTTGTTTCTACAATTTTTTTTTAAACACAAAAGCTGCTATTGTGACTGAACTATGATAGTTAGATATATTCCCTCGCGGACTTTTTTGTAGGTAATAATGAGTACTTTAATCATGTAGTACATCATTTTTATGTATCGTCAATAGTTCTCTCAGCGCACGTCAAATAATGAATTTTATAGCCGAAATTTTGCTACTATGGGTTACATTTTTGCAATTTTCTTAAGGATCTCAATTTTTTTTGAAAATAAATTATAGACTATATTACTTCTTGATAATTTTGCTTTCTATTAGTGAAAAAATGCTTAAAATCGGTCCAGTAGTTTCGGAGCCTATTCGGTACAAACAAACAAACAAAACATTCTTTCTTTTTTATAATATTAGTATAGCTATTTTCACCGGATACTTTTTATCCGGGTACCACGCAGGCGAAGCCGTGGGCAGTAGGACCCCTAGTGAAAGTGCAAGAGCGGTGACAGGTGATGTCGTGTAAATCGACAGCGGTGCCGGGTGATGTCGTGTAAATCGACAGCGGTGCCGGGTGATGTCATGTAAATCGACAGCGGTGCCGGGTGATGTCGTGTAAATCGACAGCGGTGCCGGGTGATGTCGTGGAAATCGACAGCAGGGCCGGGTGATGTCGTGGAGGTGTGAGTGATAAATTGAGCGAGTGTTTTGTTTCAGTAGCTGGTGATAAATAATGAGGTGTTTGTTTCCAGCATGAGTTCGGAAGCGTTCGACAGCTTGCGGCTGTGGCTGGTGGTGGCGGCGGCGCTGGCGCGGTTCGCGCTGATGCCGACGCAGCTGCAGCACTACCTGCACATGGCGCAGCGGAGACTGAGCGCGCTCAGGACCGAGGCCGGGAACATCACTAACGTAGAGCTGCAGAAAAACGTAAATAAACAAACACTATTGTACATTGTACCATAGGGGAGCTAAATAATATTTTTACTGTGAGGGCGCTATTTTGAATACGAATTTTGAGGGTTTTTTTGTTAACGGCCTGGATCCAAGTCCTTTTGCTCAATTTTGATTTTTATATGAAACTGTTTTTATATTTTGAGGAAAAAAAAATTGCGTCGCAAGTGTAAACTCTACTTTTCATCTACATATATGAGAAAATTAAATAAGAAGTCGCTCTTGATTATATTCAATTGATTATTTTCCGGGATTTAGTATGTAATAGATCGTTTATTAAATTTTTACCGTCCATTTTAACAGTTTCAGATGTTAATATTATGCTTTCATTACATTATTTAGACAAACACATTTTTTTTTAAATAATTGCGATACCAATCCGTGAACAGAGTATTTTGCCGCATTTTTCATTTTTTTGTATAGATTGGATGAAAAAAAAACTTCCCGCTTCTTCTTCTTCTTATAATCAAAGAATGAAATTTTTAGAATTTTAGGTCTCTAAGACGGTTACAGAGCTGTTCATAGATTGACAGTCAGTCAGTTTATCACGCAACGATTTTATACATATTTATGTAATTTAATAAATCCATGAAAGTTATTTAATTAAAGGAATCATAGATTACCTACCTATTCTATAATATTGTCATTTTGTCTCATTCATAATCACTCACTAACTTTATCAGTTTTATAAAATATGTCCGCCCTCTATCTTTTGTTTAGTGTTAGAAAAGGATGGTTAGAGTTATCGACCTGCTAACGTTATTGAATGATTATGAATAAGTGGGATTGTTTTAAGAAAAATATACTAACATTTTTATCAACTTTTTAAACATGTATTTCAAGCAATAAATTAATTTGATTTGATTAGATTTGAACATTAATGCAACTAAGTGTAATAAAAATACATTTTATTTTTATTTAAAAAATATTTCTAATATTTCAGATATCGTCGGTATTCTACTACCTATGTGTAGTTGCCCTACAATACGTCTGCCCGATCGTGATGCTGCTTTACCTAGCGCTTATGTACAAGACATTAGGTACGCAAGTTCAACTATATATTGTCGTATGAAATATACCATGCATATGCGGAGAAGCCAGGAATAGGTAGTTTCTGCCGGCAGTAATGCTGGCTGTGTTTCAGTACTTTGACTTTGACTTTGACAGGGTGTGGGTGCCGGTGAAATTACAGGCGCATGAGATTTTTCACCGTTATGTCTCAGGGTCGGTTACGCTCGTGTGTTGTCTCTGGTGTCACAAGCGTCTGTTATTAGGTTACGGTAACTGCTTACCAACAGATTGGTCCATACCTTGTTTGCCACTGTAGTTGTTTAAAAAAAGAGATAAAACTTTAATGATGAACTGCTTTATCATATTTTTTTATAAAATCTATATATTTTTGAGCTATCTGTGTATGAGCGTTCTTTAGATAGCTGTTTCATCTGTATTTTTTGTATATACCTACTTGTACATAGTTGTATGAATAAATATATTCGTTTTATTGTAAATCAGTTTACGTGCCGCTTTTCTTTGTGTTTATAGTCAGCATGTTTTGAAATGACGACTAAATTTGTGTGGAAAACTTAAATCTGACTAATTTGACAGCACTAAAATTGTAGCTATCTCTTTCTTGCTTGCATTGTATTGTTTAAACACCTATACTAAACTGTGTACATGACAGCAATAAAATAAATATGAAAAAAATACTATTAGTAAAAGAGAGCGACAGTTTAAATTTAGTTTAGTTAGTGAACTACAGAATCGAGGCCATTATGTACTAACCTATTTTATAGAGAAATAAAATAGGTTTAGTTTTTTTTGTTTTAAATAGTTAATCCACACTCAAATCAATATTGTATATTGTATTGTATTGCAGGCGGGTACACGTGGACGGGGCTGTTTTACGAGTCCCCGCAGATGTGTGGGTTAGACCTGCTCCCCACCACGCCCGTGCCTAAAGAGGGGGAAGAGGAGTTTGCACTGGCCTGGGAGAACCTCAAAATGGTATTATACTTTTCTTTTAATTATCACGTGACAATCAGACATACAGCCCACCTGGGGGGCTAGACAAATACCTCCTCAAATTTGTCAAGGTAAAACTTGACAGCTGTCACGTGACAGCTAATGTCATTCCCATACAATTCAATCTTTCCGCAGGCGTTGTGGTATTTGTCTAGACACCCTGACCTACAGTTGCATGTTCTGAACGACATTTAATACACACAGTTTTAGTGTTCTGGGGCCTAACCATCAAGTCTTATTGCGATTTAATTCAGGCATAAATGTTTAGCGTCCTCAGCTGCAAAAAATAAATGTTTTGCAGCTGAGGACGCTAAAGCGTTGTCATATAATCGTCAATCGCAAAGCGAGATTTGCCATCTTTGCCTGAATTGTATTGGAATAAGTCTTCATGGTTAGGCTCCTGAAGTCTGACAGGTCAACTTTCTTTATTATAGTAAATTCAACTTTAAAATTTAAATTCACGTATTTTAAAAGTTAACGTTTCTATATGATCCTTGTGATTTCAATGAATAAAAACCTATTGACTTGGTCCCTCTGTTCACCTGTGGTTAATTATAAGTTTTATTTATCACGTTAATTTTTTTATAATTTTCTCGACGTTAACTTATAAAGTTTGAAATATACTAGATAGAGAAAGTTAATCGATTGTTTGATGTCAAATGATCAAACAAAATGCCGACATCAAAAATCGAATGTATTTCGAATATATTTAATTAATTTTAGGTGCGACACTCAATTACAAATTATAAAAAATAAATAAATAATGCTGGACATTTTTCATACAGCATCTAATCCCAAACTAAGCAGAGCTTGTGTTATGGGAACTACATGATTGATATACTAATCAGATACTTTTTTTTTGTAAATATATACATATTATACATAGCAAATATTTCCGTGGCAAATATTTGCAGATACAAACATTAGTCCCGCAGCGGTTATCAAATCCGCAATCCTTGTCTTAATACAAGTTTTATACTCAGTTAGAGCAAGGTACCCAAGTATTTCACTATATGTACATCATACAAGATTTTAAGTACACTACTGTCTCATTTAACAATAAGATCACAAAAATATAATTAATTACGTTGTAAGTGTACCAATGTAAACTTTTTTTTAAATATTTTTTTTTATTATTCTTCTGCGTCTCAGGCGAGCCTTTCCCACTGCGGCACAGAGGTCGTCAACATTGTATCTAATAGATAATAATAATAATAATAATGCTGGACAATCCACACAGCATCATCTAGCCCCAAGCTAAGCAGAGCTTGTGTTATGGGTACTAGATGACTGATATACTCAATACAATACATTACATAGATAGATATTTTTTTATTATACATAGAAAATACCCAGAACACCCGGAACAAATATTTGCAGATCGTACAAACATTTGTCCCAGGGCGGGAATCGAACCCGCAACCTCCTGTGTCGCAGGCGGATATGATACTAGTATTTTTAATAGTTGTTGTGTTGTAGGTGTTCACGCAGGATGTGTACCGCGGCGTGGTCGGGTTCGCGAGCTGGTGGTGCGCCGCCGCCTGGTTCGTCACGACGGCCCTCGGCGCCGCCTACCAAACATACTTCCGGATCTCATGATCTGACTATACTACTTCTGATTAGGATCTTAAAAGTGTCACAACCTACTTTTAAGATCTGTAAAGTGTTTTTATCCTGGTGTATGCAATATAGAGTTATCTATCTATCTATCTACTATAGCCTTAGGCTCAATTTACACCGCAGCATGGAATGGAAGCTACTTTTTGCAACGAAAATGTACATAGAATAATGAACTTTATGTTAAAAAAAACGGAGAATGCGCGAGGATTTCCCGCGACCTTTTTTTGGCTCGCATTTAGTTTGTATCTTATACAATTGACATGTATAAGATACAAATCGGTGTAAATCGAGCCTTACCTAGCATTAACTAGTGTTCTACCCAAAGACGTCAGGGACCCGTGAATGCGTTCGCAGTAAGAACTTGTTTGTATACCTGTCCGTTAGCATTCCGTTATGCGATTGATAAAAAAAAAACACTAACAGTCTAATAAGATCCAATAGGATCTAAAGAGATCAAACTTGTTGTAATCAAAAGGTTCTTATTACCCGCGACGGCAGGAGCCGGTTATGTGTTTGGTATGAAAGGTTTGTAATGATTATGTGAGGTTTTTTTTTTGCAATTTTGTAATACATTAAGGAAGCTTCGTAGATCTAATGAATGGTGGAATAAAAACACGCCGAAAGCTGACAGGTTTATAGATTTTCGAATAATAAAAAAGGTTGCGAGATAGACTAGATAGACTTCTTTTTTTTACTAAATCATTTGTATAAAATAAGCTTTAAACAGTGTTTCGTAGTTTTGTAGATTGATCGGAGCTTTTAACCTTGCTTAAAACTTCGCCGATGTGAACGTTTAATTTAGTGAGTGGCTACTCGCCCAACCCAATGCGTATTATATCTGTGCCAATGCCAAAACTCAACCAAAACTCGACTTTATGTGAGTAGCCAACGCCTACATTTTATTTGATAGTGGTCGTTTCGCCCAGTAGATGTGATTTATGAAATAACAGATTGTGGTTGTTTTTTTTTTGAAGTTAAAAACTTTGATGAAAACGTGGGCAAAAGATTGACGCGAAAAAGTTACATGCAGAATATAATATCGTATGTATGTCATTATGTTGCCAGGTTTAGGTACCTTTCATAATTCTTATTATATTTATTGCGAAACACAGATAATAGGATGATAAAGTATATGTTATAAAAATATCCACTGTATTTCATAGTTTGGTGTTCAAAAAATAAAATAAAATTAGCACAGTGCAAATAAAGTTATATGAGTAAGTACTAGTACTAGACTATACACTGTGTAGATCTCACAATTAATTTTTTGAATGATGATATAAATCAGGATAGTTTTTATGCAAAAAATATTTGTTTCCCTGAATATATTTTATAGATTCCTAATTTCAAAATTGATTTACTGCGTGACAAATGTTTGTATGATCTGCATTCATTTGTCTCGGGGTCTGGGTGTTTTCTATGTATAATAAGTATGTATTTACAAAAAAAATGTATATAAGTAGTGTATCAGTCATGTAGTTCCCATAACACAAGCTCTGCTTACTTTGGGGCTAGATGATGCTGTGTGAAATATGTCCATTATTTATTTACTTTCATGTATATTTTCTGAAACTATTTTGCCCACTTTTCCATCAAAGTTTTTTTAGTTGATTGCACATAGATGTGTTCGTTTTCTATTTATTTACCTATTTGTATTGAATGGACTGTTTGTTATTAAACTTTTATAGATTAAACGAGTTGTTATTTATTGCGGACAAAACTTTGTCCGGATCTATAACCCACATTAGACATAAGAAAGCTCAGCTCCTTAGCACAATTTGAGTGTAATAACCTTAGGACCTATATAACAAAAGGGAGCCAAAAGTGGAAGCAGAGGTTAGTTTTCTACGCGCTTGCTGCTGCGGCGCTAGATAACGCTTCGAATGATTCAAAGCGCCATCTAGCGGACTCGCCGTGCTCTTGAAACTGTTGCAGAGCAAACCTTAATTTCAGGCCGTACCAAACTACGTGCTACTTGTCAATAGATGGCGTAAGAAAACAAAACAATGTTGCTTCAAAAGTATGCCTTGATTAGTGATGTGCATTGAAATAAAGGCTAATATCGATAAACTTGGTAAAGTCCGTTTCAGAAGACGAGTCCCGCGGCTGTTTGAGAAACTATCAGTTGGTATAAAATGAAGTTCAAATAAATGTTTTGCATAAAAACTGTGTCTGCGGTACTCATTGGGTAAAATGCATACCCTGCTTTGTTAAGTAGGTAGTTTGTTTGTAGTTATTTCATTTAAGTTGTATGGTACATACGTACCTACTTTGTAGCGAGAGTTTTTGTCATTTATTTTATTTAATACAACTTATAATGTTGAGATGAGGCAGTTTTGAACAAAACTTCTGTATTTTGCGAGTACCAAACACATTTAACCTATAAGTGCTATCTTGTGCTATAAGTACATGTTCATATTTTTGAGATGGATGTGCTATCTATCTCAAAAATATCGATCGTACACTACATTATGTAACTACAGCTAAAGACAAAAACGTACGTACTAAATTCCTACTGTAAGCTAAAGACAAAACGTACGTAATATATACTTACTTACTTCGTCATTAGATTCGTATTATTGGCTGTCCATTATCGACACGTGTCAATAATGTACGCATTGAACACCAAATTTGGATCAAATATTATATTTGAATAGGTACCACAAAATAAAATAACGATAAAACATTAAAAATTAATGTCGTTTATTTATAAAAGTGACCATTTGAAATAGATTAATTCGATTCTTAAGGATCAAATAATATTGTCCCCTTATCGAAGCAGGGTATGTATCTTTGTTTGGTTGGACTAGCCTAGAACAACCTAGAACAAGTAAGTATCGAATCTTACAAAAAAATGCCCCATCACTAACTCATTACGGTCTGTCATGTTCCACCAATGGCAGCTCTCGTGGTTGGGAAGCGAACATGCTATTGGTCGTAAGCTGGAATATTCCAGAAAGTCCTAGTGACGTCATATCACGCAGCGCGCGCACTATAAACTCTATGGTCAGATTCCCCAACGTCAATTTATTTCGAGAAAAGAAGCCGTCAATCGCGCACGTTTGCCGAGTTTGTTCATTGAGCAAGCTGATAATATACGACTGAATTTATAGTATTATCATACAAGAAACACAATGTAAGTAACGCTTTTCATTTGTATCGTCTTATGCATTGATTTTTGTTTGGTTTAACAGACTTTTTCCCTTTTGTTCGCCCAAGCTTGTGAGGTTCAGTTCCCGTCTATTGATTAGTCATTCTCAAGGATTTCTTCGCGCTATATGATTTAAACGCTAACGATCAATATCGAAGCATTCCAAGCCATCCTAGCCCGATAAATTGTGAGGTCTTTGTTCTACCCATGTGAATTTCACCACGTGGTCACACCACACTTAGCGTTCCAAGGAAAAACTCCGACAATATAGTAGCAAAGTTAGGTAACCTATAATATTTCCGCATAACCTACCACATTCAAGGTAATAACTCTACTGTAGACTCGAGAAGGTTCGTCGATCGATAATCTCCTTGTAATGGCAGACTCTTACTGCGCATGGAAACATTGTCTTTTATTTCCTCTTCGTTTCCTTCTCAAAAGGTAACATTATTGTTTCATGCCGATAGTACCTACCTACTACTATTTTGCCTATTATCGACTATTCTGCCCACGTTTGTACTTCGCCCGCCGATAACACTTGCGTCAAAATGGCCGACCTTCCTAACCTTGCAATTTCTAGCATGATGGCAAAGTTAAGCTAGGTACTTAGCGACTTCATCTACCTACTTATCTACCTATAGTTCGAGTCTCCCCAAAGTATTTATATGACTACGAAACAGATTGCTGATGGGTGGTAATTTGTACCTAATGGCCGATCTTGACTCATTATCAAAGCTCAATTTAATGCCAAGCTTGTTTGTTCTAGATGGCTGCCAAAGCACCCGCCGTAGGTATCGATTTGGGGACCACTTACTCCTGTGTTGGAGTCTTCCAGCATGGGAAGGTGGAGATCATCGCTAACGACCAGGGCAACAGGACCACGCCCTCGTATGTCGCCTTCACAGATTCTGAGAGGCTCATCGGTGATGCAGCCAAGAATCAGGTTGCGATGAACCCCAATAACACTATTTTCGGTGAGTTTTATCTAGCTGATGTAAACTTTTCATTTCCAGTTACCAATTTAAGTACATTTATTTGGCTTGTACCTACTTATAGTCAAGTCCACTGTTCCACCAAGTTCACATAGTTATATTGCTTCGATTTCATTCGGAAACTGGAGTTTGTGAGTTGTAAATTAATATTACATAAAAGGTAAAGTTTGAGTTATAGCTGTTAAATCAAACAATTGTTATTCAACTTGAGAATCTCATTGTGAAAATCACATTCAGCAGTTACCATTCATTCAATGGCTTCATGATTTATTGATAACATAATCATTGCACTTACCTACTCGTTACTTTGTTCCAACAAGCTGAGTTGGTACCTAACAGTTGTCAAAGAAAGGTCATTTCATGTTTCCATGATCTCAAAACTAAAGAACAAAATATCCTTTGTTTAAATTTTATATTTTACGATAGCTTGTTGACTGCATATTACCTATTTTTTTTATGTACTGCTAAAAAGATTTTGTTAAGGTTATAACACGCTGTCTGCGGTGTCCTAGTTTAAGGTCAATGACATCGCTAAGTGGAGCACTTGCCTACCAATACAATATGATAGCCTATACCCTACATATAATAGCGGCATAATGTAGTATCCTTTGTAGTAAACAGGATAATTTACTGTTGCATTTTATTTTACATTTTATTACATTTCTCAGCTTGTTCAGTACCATGAAACATACCGACATACATACTGATGTGCATTATATTATTACTCAAAGAACCAGGAAATGGCTAGCTAGGGCGTGACTCAATTAAAGTCAAACAGTTGTCATAATTTTACCATTTTATGACTCAAAATCATAAACTGATAAATTTCCAGATTCCTAAAATATAGCTGAGTCATACAAGCAGTAATTTATCAAATCTGAATGAGAAATCAAGGTGAACCAGTGGTGTTGGTTTTGTGTTTATGATGATACCTAATATACTAGACTAGAGTCTCTGAACATATTGAATGATACCAGTATTCTGAGGAACTACTTACAATTTTAAAACTGCTATGAACAAGTACAGTTTCTACAACTGAGTTTTTATTGTTACAGATGCTAAACGTCTTATCGGCCGCAAGTTCGAAGATGCGACAGTCCAAGCCGACATGAAACACTGGCCTTTTGAGGTAGTCAGTGATGGAGGCAAGCCAAAGATCCAGGTCGCATACAAAGGTGAGAACAAAACCTTCTTCCCTGAAGAGGTTAGTTCCATGGTGCTCACCAAGATGAAGGAAACAGCAGAGGCCTACCTCGGCAAAACGGTGCAAAACGCGGTCATCACGGTTCCGGCGTACTTCAACGACTCTCAGAGACAGGCCACCAAAGATGCGGGTACCATCTCCGGCCTGAATGTACTCCGAATCATCAACGAACCGACCGCCGCCGCGATAGCGTATGGTTTAGACAAGAAGGGACAGGGAGAACGTAATGTCCTTATTTTCGATCTTGGTGGTGGTACCTTCGACGTGTCGATCCTGACCATCGAGGACGGCATCTTCGAGGTGAAGTCCACTGCTGGAGACACTCACTTGGGAGGAGAGGACTTCGACAACCGCATGGTGAACCACTTTGTGCAGGAGTTCAAGCGCAAGTACAAGAAGGAGCTCACTACCAACAAGCGTGCGCTGCGTCGTCTGCGCACCGCATGCGAGCGCGCGAAGAGAACCCTCTCCTCCTCCACCCAGGCTAGTATCGAGATCGACTCTCTCTTTGAGGGCATTGACTTCTACACGTCCATTACCCGCGCGCGCTTCGAGGAACTGAACGCCGACCTGTTCCGCTCCACCATGGAGCCGGTCGAGAAGTCCCTGCGCGACGCCAAGATGGACAAGTCCCAGGTCCACGACATCGTCCTCGTAGGAGGCTCCACCCGCATCCCCAAGGTGCAGAAGCTGCTGCAAGACTTCTTCAATGGCAAGGAGCTGAACAAGTCCATCAACCCCGACGAGGCTGTGGCTTACGGCGCGGCTGTCCAGGCAGCCATCCTCCACGGAGACAAGTCTGAGGAAGTCCAGGACCTGCTGCTGCTTGACGTTACCCCCCTGTCCCTTGGTATCGAGACCGCCGGAGGAGTGATGACCACACTCATCAAGCGTAACACCACCATCCCCACCAAGCAGACCCAGACTTTCACCACCTACTCCGACAACCAACCTGGAGTGCTCATCCAGGTGTTTGAAGGAGAGCGCGCCATGACCAAGGACAACAACCTACTCGGAAAGTTTGAGCTGACCGGAATCCCACCCGCGCCCCGCGGCGTTCCCCAAATCGAGGTCACCTTCGATATCGACGCCAACGGCATCCTCAACGTGTCTGCTGTTGAGAAGTCTACCAACAAGGAGAACAAGATCACAATCACCAACGACAAGGGCCGTCTCTCTAAGGAAGACATCGAGCGCATGGTCAACGAAGCTGAGAAGTACAAGAATGAGGATGAGAAACAGAAGGAGACCATCCAGGCTAAGAACGCTCTTGAGTCCTACTGCTTCAACATGAAGTCTACAATGGAGGATGAGAAACTCAAGGACAAGATCACCGACTCTGATAAGACCATCATCCTTGACAAATGCAATGATACTATCAAGTGGCTGGACTCCAACCAGCTCGCTGACAAGGAAGAGTACGAGCACAAGCAGAAGGAACTTGAGGGTATCTGCAACCCAATAATCACCAAGTTGTACCAGGGAGCCGGTGGTGTTCCCGGAGGCATGCCTGGCGGTATGCCCGGATTCCCCGGCGGAGCTCCGGGCGCTGGAGGCGCTGCCCCGGGCGCCGGCGGTGCCGGACCCACCATTGAGGAGGTCGACTAAACATTCCACCCCATTTCACGGTAACATCCCGGTAGTTAATGCCTATTGAAAAATGTATTAAACGATTTATCTCATTTGTTGTCTTTCTTTCATACTTTTTGACACGATTAGGCAGGCTATTTCTATTCGCTAGACACAAATAGAACGCAATCCACTGACTGAATTAAATGTTCTCAAATAACGACTAAAATAGATTCCAGATAGCTAAATAGCGCACGTTACCATTAATATAAATAGATATTCTGTGGGTTGCGCTAAAAGAAATTGCGGGTTTTCGGATCTGTAGGCGGGAGAGTAGTTTTCAGGTAACGACCTCAAGGTCATCGACCTGCACAGTCCATGCTGTGATTGGCCTCTTCAATTTATTCGTTTGTCTTGGTCACCTTTGCTTTTTACCGTTTTACCTACTACTAAAATTATAATTTTCTCTAGTACCATAGGCTCTAATCTCTGCATAAATACACACCACGTTTTTATTACAGTAGGTAGGTAACGTAGGTACGTGCCTAGATTTCTACAATGGTGATATGCTCGATGATATCGATTGATGTTGAAGGAATTGGGTACCTACCCTCGAGTAGGTCGGTATTAATTACAGCGCCGGCTGCCGGGTGGGAGGGTGGCTAAGTTTTCCTACCACAACGATAAATAATGCATATCTATCTACCTAGGTACTTATCAACTAGTATAGTTGTACTCTGAACAAATTCTAGTGTATCATTAACACTAACTTGCGCAGTGAATCTATGCTCTGATAAACGCAGACTTTACGCAGTCGGGTAATAATAGCGCAGACGAAAAAACACCTGCCCACATACATCAAGGTGACCCCGGCAACGTTATCTACATACCTACAACGTGGTGGGTCGGAGTTGGTCGGACAGAGACAGATGATGGTTGGTTGAAGGGTGAATAGGTAAGGTAGTTACATATCGATTTTTCATTCACCCTATGTACCTAGTTTGCGTACGATGCGACACCACACGATCGAACGTCGCGATAGTTTCATGTTTCGTACTAAAAACGTCTAAATAGAACCTTCTTCCTGAGGCATGTGAAATGGTCTCTATTTGGCATGCCTACAAGGTGCACTTTGCCAGTTCTACAGTTTTTAAGCTTGCCCTAATAAATACCTATTTGATCATAAATAAGTACCTACTTTTATCTTATCAGTGTGAAAACGGTGGCTTTGGCATGTGCGATTCGTACCTGCCTAGGTATTTTGAAGCAGTTAGCAACTAACCTCAAACTAAACTATGAAGGTAGGTACCTACCTACATTACCTATAAAACATAGGCCGACAAGGCTGGTAAGTACCTTATTGGCAATATGAAGGTATTAGGTACCCTATACCTTCATACCTATTGCTTTTATGGTCTAGATACAATTTATGTCTACTTGTCCAAGGTGTTTCTTTGAACCTGATATGGGCATTGACTTGAAACTTAGATGGGTAGGCACCTTGGTACTACTTAGTAGGAACTTAGTCGCGTTAAGTGGAACTAAACTACCTACCTACTTACCACAGAAGAGTACCTACATTACCTAAGTTAATGTAGGTAAAACTACTTACCTAGTGTACCCAGGTTTTGTAGGTAAATTATCTAGGTATATCGCGTTTATTATTTAACGGACGGTTGACCGTTTATGGAACGGTCAACCGTCGAAACACAGTGGGATCGTTGTGATATAATAATAAACTTAAACGCGATAC
This sequence comes from Perizoma flavofasciatum, assembly GCA_958496245.1. NCBI lineage: Eukaryota > Metazoa > Arthropoda > Insecta > Lepidoptera > Geometridae > Perizoma > Perizoma flavofasciatum. The sequence goes on along the minus strand of OY292419.1, from coordinate 19,622,908 downwards.
CTATAGACCCGTATAAAACTTAGGTAGGTATAATTTTGTTAACTGATTGCGAAAGATTTAAAATACTAGCTATCTAGGTAGGATATCTTTGTAACGTTGGGAAGGAGGGAATTGCCGCACCTATTCTCTTTCAGGGTAAAGAAAAGTTACAGATTCCGGTTGACATTTTTATTTTGGCAATATGCAAACAGCAATACCAACATAACAATAATTTAACAAATCAATAACATTTTTTAACTACTTAATAATACAGTGTCTAATACGTTGTTTTCGTGCTTTGCAAAATAATATGGGCCTTTAGAGAATAATAAAAAATGGTAGGTAGATTGTATTGTCTTTCACCATGAATAGCTTTTAGGCCATAGAGTACAACTCAAGTTAAGATAAAACTATTGATAAATAGCGTTAGGCTGTGGTATAGCTTGCACGTTACCTACCTACTGATTTTCAACTTCAGACATTCTTTCCTGCTACTGGATCTTTCTTGGTAGTACCCTTCTCTAGGTTAGAACACAAACTGGTTCTTTCACTATAGGCCCAGATAGGCCTATAGTGAAAGAACCAGTGTGTTGTATATATTTCACGCTTGAAAAGCATACCTACTATCTACCGCCGTGAAAACAATAAACAAACTTAGCTGCAATATGTTATACATAGCTTCAATACTTAGGTAGTTTCAGTTTTAGGCAATCTCACCTGTGTATTTACTCATCAAATTCATAAAAACAAGGTTACATTTAAAAAAACATACTGCGAAAGACGACCAGCAAGCAGATACTAGATTCGCTACATACGTTCAATTATATTTACATAGTACAAAATGTTTTGCCTAACTACAGTACGACCTTTCCTGTTCCAATCCTGAACTGTAAGGTTTGGCAAAAGCCACATTGCATTCAATCCCTATTAAATATTACTATCATGTTATAGTTCCTTTTGAAAATATAATTAATACAATATCTATCCACTCAGAGCAGTTCGAAATAATTATCTTATTACTCTGAATACCTATTTTTTTAGGGTTTCATATTCGAATGGGGTCAAATGAGACCCATTACTTAGCCTACGCGTCTGGCTTCTGTATGTAAGGGCTTGGTTTTTAACCGTATCTATTGAAGTTTACACAGAATATATTTTACTATATTCTGAATACCTATTTTTTAGGGTTCCGTATTCGGATGGGGTCATATGAGACCCATTACTAAGCCTACGCCTGGGCCCGTCTGACTTCTGTATGTAAGGGCTTGATTTTTAACCGTATCTATTGAAGTTTACACAGAATATATTTTACTATATTCTGAATACCTATTTTATAGGGTTCCGTATTCGGATGGGGTCATATGAGACCCATTACTAAGCCTACGCCTGGGCCAGTCTGGCTTCTGTATGTAAGGGCTTAATTTTTAACCGTATCTATTGAAATTTACACAGAATATATTTTACTATGGCCCTGTTTGTATCAAGTCCAAGGCACGTAATAGAAAGCTTGATAGTCAAAAGTCAAAAAGAGAAAAAATAAAAATTTAACGCGTCAAAACGTTGAAAACATTTATCAAAGAAAGACAAAAATATTACCAATAGTGTAGACATACGGAACCCTTTGTACACTAGTCTGACTAGCACTTGGCCGGTTATTATTTTAAATTTACATAAATCTATTTTTTACTTGTGTGCTGAAAGCTCAAAGAGGGTTGATACGGTTAATCTTTTTTCATTACACACAGTCGCGGTTTTTATTTGTGGACCACATCGATGACATTTTGTTTCAAAAATAAAAATCTATAAGCTCAAAGTTATCTAATACTTAGCTAAGTATTAGTTAGATGACATCGGCAGCGGGGTGGGGTACCTAGCTGGCTGATACTCAAGAGGTGCGGGTACGATTCCCGCTGACAAATGTCGCTATGATCAGCAAATAATCGTTGCAGGTCAAGTGGTACCTAGTACTCTTATTTCTGTTACCGACCACTTTAGGGCAACTGAGTAAACCCTAAAGAAACTGTTAGGCAAGTATTGATTTATCAAAGTGTATATTATTTTGTTCTCACGATCAAACTTATCCTAAGTCCGTACAGTCTTTGCATTAACATCTACTCATATCATAACATACATTCGTGAACTTTGCACGGGACCAAAACAATATCGAATACAAATTCGACGATCACAAAACCAATATACATAGATACACGCACTTTCTTATAAATAACAATGGTTTTTGAACGATTACACAGTTTACTTAAAACTATTTTACTAACTAGTTTTTTTTAAGGATTTCAGAAGTCGTCAAAATTATTTTACATTTAAGCACTTATTAAGATCTACGAAGACAACATACTCTATGAGCTACGAAGATTTAAATACTTTCTATTCACTGCAATTAACTTTTTTAGTATGAGTTTTACTAAGTATAGCGAACGGGCTTTGTACATCGGTAACATTTCGATGGGTGACCGTCAGTGGCATGCTAGCTGGCCACAAGACGGCTCATTCCCACCATATCCAAAAAAGATTCCCACTCACATCCAGCAGCATTTATTAAATTAAAAAAATAATCCCACTCACATCCACGAAATATTTTAGTACAGTCATCATCATCAGCCTATATTAATCCACTGCTGGACATAGGCCTCCTTAATGAGCGCCATAGCGCCCTGTCTTCAGCTTGCCGCATCCAGCATCTGCCTACAGTCTTTCGCAGATCGTCATCCCACCTGGCCGGAGGACGTCCTACACTACGTTTGAGTCGCGTTTTATTTATTTATTTCGACGCAAAAAAATAAAAAACCGATAGTCGCTAAGTAGTTACTATTCATAGTTTACTAGTCAAGCTTACAAGCAGAACAGACATTTTTTTTTATCCAATCAGGGAGCAACTTAACCGGCTCTCTCTCTCTTTATTATATATTTATACTGTATATTTTGGAGCCCTATACTATATTATATATTTTGTATATTTTATATCTGTGTATTATTTATATTTACGTACATTTTATAAAGTAGGAAAGTAAAATTAAGCATAGGTACTTTTACACATTGTCAATTTATTTTTTCCATTTGAAAAATTCGACTGCTTGTTATTTTTTTATTGTATAAAATGTAAATCCGTTTTTGGCTGTAAAATATGTTTTGTAAAAATTATTTGTTTTATAATAATAAGGGCTGTGGATTTTGTTTCATAATTAAAAAAAATATATATATATATTGCATTGAAACAAAAATTCAGCTTTTTATCAGTAAAGTTGGCCAGTAAACTTTGATCTATTGTGACGCTCACTGCCAATTTGCGGTGTGTTTTGGTACAATTCCAAACAGGAGACAAAACTATCAGAAGATTCTCGTGCTGACTCTACCTTAACTTATGGATGTGAGTGGGAACTAATGTATGAACGAAAATATTTAAAATAATATTAATAAAATGCTCGTGGATGTACTAGGTATAAACTTTTACACCTTCGAGTATGTTTAACGCGAAGTCTAGTGTAAAATAGCAACTGAAAATTCAGCCGAACATAATATTTATAGATGCCCCCTTATGAGGTTCTTACTCATAAGGGGGCATCTATAAATTACGTCACACGTTAAGGGGGAGGGAGGGGGTCAATAAAGTGTGACTTCATCTTCAACTCTAGCGAAAAACTTTAGTGGGGGGTCACACAGATGTGACAAGGACGGGGGGAGGGCTTCAAAAATCATGATATTCTTGTGACGTAATTTATGGATAGGCCCTAGGGGCAGTGTTGAACGATATAACAGTTTTACATAGATATGTCTAAGGTTTTGACGACTTCTTAAATTCTGCTGTCCAAGCCCTTAAGCACTTATCTTATACTAATATCAACATTCGGAGTTTCAATGGGTATAGTACTATTATTTTAAACTGGTGTTTATCGTAAGGGGTCGTTAAGTTTGCGCTTGATTTAAGTCTAATTTTATTTTATTAAGGTAAAATCGAAAATGCTGGCAACATTTTTCATGACACCCAAAATTCAATATGGGGGTCACCACTTAAGACACCTTTATGAATGACGAAAATTAACGAAACTTTGGTATAATCTACAAAAACAGTACCTTGTAATTACGCTGGATTTTAATTTTTACATAATTATTATTATGATCTGCAGTCACTATATTTTCAATACTAATTAAGTTTTATTCCAAAAACTATCGTGAACTTGACTATTCATATTGTAAAAACGGGAATTTTCACGTACTGCACTATCGGTGAAGGCACCGACTAAGTTTCGACTCATTCCGAGAGTCTTCATCAGGGTGAGTGGTTGCGACTTTCTCGCGCGGAAGGAGCCTTCACCGATAGTGCAGTACGTGAAAATTCCCGTTTATACAATATGAATAGTCAAGTAGTAGTGCACGGCGCGACGCGGAAGGAGAAAGTCGCAACCACTCACCCTGATGAAGACTCTCGGAATGAGTTGAAACTTAGTCGGTGCCTTCACCGATAGTGCAGTACGTGAAAATTCCCGTTTTTACAATATGAATAGTCAAGTAGTAGTGCACGGCGCAACGCGGAAGGAGAAAGTCGCAACCACTCACCCTGATGAAGACTCTCGGAATGAGTTGAAACTTAGTCGGTGCCTTCACCGATAGTGCAGTACGTGAAAATTCCAGTTTTTACAATATGAACTAATTAAGTTCTTGGTAATTCTTTGGAGAAAGCCAAAAGTATCAGTAATTTCTGCCTGGTACTAAAATATCTACGACTAAAGAGTTTTTTTTTTATAAAATATGATCTGCATCCACTATATCTTCAATGCTATTATAGATCTTGATAATTCTTTGGAGAAAGCCAAATGTATCGAATAGAATAAACGTTTATCGGTATCGGTATACGTGTATCGATAATCTCTTTTGCCGGATTCTAAAATATCTGCGACCAAATAGAAAATGTTTCCACAATATCGATTTAACCTTCCACCTTTTAGGTATCTAAGTACAGTAAACACCACTTATAACTAAAACTATGTACAGATTAGGTACATTTAAATTCGGAGATCCATATCGAGTGCTCACAGTCCAGTTAAGTCACTGTATGTACCTACGTACCTATATCGGCTGTAAACTGTAGGTATAGATAATATAATCATTGGCAAGCAATCTCGCGTTCTCTAGCGACAAGTATAGCCACGAACTAAAGCCTGTGCTAGCTTTTTACACTATCCTGCATCTAGCACACTTCAGAGTCAGTCTCAAGCACACGTCCTTAGCTATTCTGTTCTTTCTTAGCCGATCCTACTACCGATACTTCGGTTAGTATCGAGCACATTCTTTAACTATATTCCTTGGCGAAACTAGCAATATCCAATTCTTATTTTATCAGCACTGACGACTTTTTGTCTACCACCAGCTAATCAGTAACGTCTAGCTTATATATTCACAAACGAGTTTCAAGATTCGTTCTCGTACTCGGCCACTTTCGAGGCATTCCTTCCTTCAAATCATATAATTTTCGAGCTGACGATCTCTTTCATGAGCTAATCCAAATAAGTACTTTGTACAGCTATCTTAGCTAAGCTACTCTCGAACATGTCCAGCTAGATTCAGGGTATAGCTGCCTTTTTGGACTTCCTAAGCTAGGGATCCGTCGGAAGACACGGAGTTTAACGGACGAGTCTCGAGCTGTCCCTGAGCTAAGTCCTGAGCTAGATCCAGGCGATGGCAGGGGAGCCCTGGGAAGACATGGAGTCCAAGGAGCACGTCTTCGAGCTCACTGGCTGTCAGTAAAGCGACGAGCTGGTGCAAGGCCCGTCTACTCCTTGCAGCTGGCGGCTAGAGGCATCTGGGTTCGATAGTAACTGAAACAAAACGATGATAAATCATTTTAGGATATAAAAAATAAACTGACGCACTTGTGCACGTTCTTTAGTTCATAAACTATACTTATAGAGTTATTTAGAGGAACGCTTCATCATTGTTGGAAGAAAAATCAAACAGCGAGATCCAGCACCAGCAAACGTAAGAGATAACAAAAGTGCACTGGGAGAAGAGTGGAATCAAATGCCATAAAATTTTATTGATGGCTTGATGGCTGGGTAAAAGACGAGTTAACAATAGCAAACTCTGTATGCCTAGTTGCAAAACTGCACTGTTACAAAAAAGCATAGTCTGTATGGCACCTAAAATTTATAATAAGATACCGAAGTTCTTTTTAAATCTTAGTGAGATTATGTTTAAAGCTAAATTAAAACAATTATTAGTAATATTTTTCAAACTTTCGCGATTAGATAACATAATTATTATAAGTTTAACGGGTTTAACGGGTTAGTGTAGTGTGCCGCATGTGAACATGGACTTTTCTGATTCTGAAGATGAAATGAGGGTAGTTGCGGCTACTGCCTTTATTTCTCGACGGTAGCTCCGTATACTCCAGTCATCCCGTGACCACGGCTGTTGCAATACAGTTGAAACGTCGGGAAAATAATAAAAAAGGTAAACGCGATAAAGACCCGTTAAACTTATAATAATTAAATTATTAGTAAGTAAGTGCTACTAAAATATTAATGACTTTATAGTTTTCGATCTGAAACTTTGACAATTTAATTTTATGAACAATTTCCGAGTACTTCGTACAAATATAATTTTTAATATTTGCATGCCTAATTTTAAGATAGAACAAAATTGAAACATTTAATACATTTAAGACCTACAACTGTAACCTACATTATGTTGAACAAAATTGAAACATTTAATATATTTAAGACCTACAACTGTAACCTACATTATGTTGAAGCAAATTAATCTTTATCTTTATTTTTGGTAAAAAGCATGCCGAGAAGAATGCTGGCAACTGCAAGTACTGATTGTGCTCAAACATACCGCTAAAAGATCCCGTACTGTCAGAACACTTCTATACTTTCAATGTTAGTGTTAAAGAAAAAAGGTTAATTCCTCAAAACATCATTTCTATTAATATTTCTTTCTATCGAAGTACGTTTTTTTTTGTAAAAAATGGTGACAATATTAATAAAATACTAAATAATCGCAATAAATGTAAATAAAATAGTTTTAATCCTGATTTATACTCTTTTATCCTGATTGTTACGATCCTCTAAATATATCCATGAGTAAAGTTATCTACTTTTAGACACTTAGCAATTAAGCTCAAAAGCTTAATCGTGGGAGAGGCACTGTTGTCTATAGGACAGTTTTTCTTACACTAAAACAGACGGACAGAACTTAATAAAAATCACAGCTGTCTGTGATTTTGTCATCTGTCTGTATATGTATGTACTTGTCTGAAATAAATTAATCTATAATTTGACTAGCTTCTGCCCACGGCTTCGCCCGCGTGGTACCCGGATAAAAAGTAGCCTATGTGTTATTCTGATGTATAAGCTATTTTACTGTTTCATCAAAATCCGTTAAGTAGTTTATGCGTGAAAGAGTAACAAACATCTATCCTCACAAACTTTTGCGTTTATAATATTACTAGGAAGTAGGATTGTATCCGCGAAAAGAACCGCGTCACTAACGAAACGTCACCAGGCTAATTGTAAAGTACGTGGTATAGTTGATCAGTTTGTTATAATAATAACAAACTGATCAACTCCATTCAATTATCAATTACAAAATTTGATTGAACAATACAAAACTAAAGGTAAGCTTCTAAGGAACAGTAGGATGGCATCTACATTTTATATAGATACTTTTATGAAACTTAGTAAGGAGTTTTTAACGATCTTAACTTGGTCAAGTATGTGTGATATTTATAATATGACAGTGAGGAATTGCTTGTAGGTAAAGGAGCAGTGCAGTATAAGGAAATATACCTACACCTCTAATAGAACACAACAAGGAAACTGTCTGAAAAAGGCTTCTACATGTACAATTTTGTTATGTTTATGGGTGATGAAGTTATTGTTTGCAGTACTTTTAAAGGAAGTTGACCTAGAAATTAGAGTTCTATTGAGTCACATTAGTCACATTGTTACAGAGACATGTTGGGCAACCTGCCAATAAAAAGTATTTGCAGCTCATAAGTTTTGGTGTTCAAACCGGACACCATTAAGACTCTGAAGTTCGAAATCTTTGTCTATAATCCAATTCAAAGGCCTTGTGACTCGGTGACCGAGTTTTTGGACCGGTGGAGTCCGGGAGACTGTATTCTGGTGCCGGCTGCAAATATTTGATGAATGCAAAATGTAATCGTCATGTATAAGTTTAGGCTCAGGACAAAGCTGTTACCAAAGCTCTCTGGTGCTGTGAAAATGTGATAAAGAGGGTACAAGAGATATATTTTGTTAGAAATACAGAATTACCGGTGTTACAGAAGCTCTGTCTACAAAGGAAAGGAATGATCTTACTTCTCTAATTTCACATACAGATGGCAGCAGCCCATCGGTGGAATTATTCGGCGAGCGTGGTGACGGAGTGGGAGCATGTTTGGGCATCTCCCTCCCGGCCGCCATTTTGTCATGCAGCTGAGCGAGACGCATGCTCATCTGTCGCCTCTCCTTCTGCTCTCTCTCTCGCTCCCACATCTTCGCACTGTAACTCCTGATTGACGATGAGCTGCTCTGCATTGAAGTTAGACTTGGACGTCTCGAACCTGAGGAATCAAGGAGGATTTGAGGTTCTGGGTTGATGGGGGCAAGACGAACATGCGTGAGGCAAAGCTACTGTGCTATGAGAAGCGAATCTTTTGAAATGCTTTCTTTTTCAGATCGATTTTTGTAAATGTTATGCCAGTGTAGGTTAGCCGATACGAAAGTTTGCATATTTGGATGTTTTTTACTAATAATCTTCGTTATAGGTAAACCGATTCGGATGAAATTTGGAATAGTTGGAGACCTAGAAAAACACATAGACTACTTCTTATCCAGATAACACGCAGGCGACGCCGTGGGCAGAAGCAATTATTATAATACTTTATTAGCAAAAGACTAGATGGGACATTTCAAATGATGCAGTCGCTTTTGCCATCTGTTGTAAACGACATGATAACTGGTTATAGCATTTTCCGAGCTACGGGTACCTACTTTACTACAATGTTGATAGGTTCTTAATATAAGTTATAGAAGTTAGATATATTTTAACATGCTCAGCCCGAAGGATTATAGACATGAAAAGCGTGACACAACGTGCTAGGCTGATGAAACTGAAGCCGTACTATTTAATTGGTGGAGTGTTTTGTGCTTGTGTGGAGTCACATGACCTTTTAAATTTCGATATCTCTAATAATATTTAATAATTGGCTTCAATAGATAAACGTCGACCTAATAATCAATTGCACGCAGAACCGATAACCGCTGACGAAGAAAGGTACTCGAATTGTGACCACGAACCAGACGACGCGGTATCAGATACGATGAGCCGTTGATATCATGATGAGATTGCTGAAAGTTGGTGGATGAAGGTGGCAAACTTTTGGGAGGTCTAGGTATATCCAGCAGTGGACTTCACGGGCTGATGATTATGGCAATACCTACCTTATTCAAATTATTATCGTAGATATATATATTATAGATATATATTATTATAGTAGCATGATCACATTACCTACGCGTATAGCGAAGACTTGTAAATATATGTTTTCTAAACTATGAAGTCCATGAAGTAGGTATTGCAATTTCTATAAGGTCTATTGATATTGTAAAACGTTGAATTTTGACGTAACTACCGTACATAGTAAAGGCAGTTTCGACTCTGAGAGTCAATTTTTCATCTGGGTGTCACTACGCGCTCGTTCCATACTCATCCTGATGAAGACTCTCGGAATAAGCCGAAACTTAACCTGTACGCCGATAGTACGTGATTATTCAACGTCTTATTTCACAAGTATTTTGTGCTCAATAAGATCATGTGACGTGATGTATTGATGTGATGTGTAAAAACTGGATTGTACGTACAAATCTTCAAAACTCCCGATGTGTTATTTGGTTTCAAACCTTCAGTTTCGTTAGCACTTGACCACACACAATAGAAAAGGCATGTGAAAAACATAGACCACAGAAGGCCAAGCCATCTTGCTCGCGCCGCCGAGGCAAACTTCTGCGACAGTCACCCGATCCCAGCCCTCGCCAATACCACGAAAGCTTTGCACAAAGCTATACTTACGGAATTTCGTTCGATGTTTCCCAAATATGCCTTAGAAGAAGCCAAGATTATCTCATGGCACCGTGAAAATAATAAGCTGTTCAGATGGTAACAGCCATAATTGTTGATTCTACACTTCGTTGATCGAAGATTCTAGAAGATATTTTAGAGAAGAAACTGTAGTGGTTGAAGATCACGAAGAGCCTCGAATCGACGAAAAACAGTAGAAATAAGTCGTACTTTGCATTTTACATTATATTTTTGGGACTTTTTTTCATGTTAAGACTTCCATAATTATAAAAACCAATTTGTTCCTTCCATAATGGAGAATATCCTTTAGCAGTCTGCCTATAAGAAAATGTCGATGAATACAAATGGCTGTATTACTTGGAAGGGAAGAACCGCATCATGCATGAAATGACACGTACATAATAATTGTACGTACAAGGGAGCAAAACGTGGGGGAACATAATATTTACTATGGATATCGGAGAGCCGGTCCACGCTAGTCAGACTTATGACAAAAACTGCGCAAGCAGCAAGGCACATCATAAGTCAGCGTTGTGAACCTAGCTTTTGCTCTGAAACCTTCTTTGAAGAGATGAATCTTAATTTTATGACACTGAGTGCAGGTTTAGCTAGAGGGGATATTGGGAGTTGGAGAGAAGGCATATTTGGCTCAACATCGTGAGGCTTTCAGTCGCTCGAGCGTCCGTGGCCGCTAACACCGAAACGAACATCTAAGTGACACGGGCGGCTTTCATGCGTTGGACACCTCCCGAATGCCCCCTGCCTTCAATTTGCAACTCTATGGTATCTTTCAAACTCTTTCAAAATGAAAGACGGCGAAAGGTCCATTCAAATACTTAACTTATAGTTATAACTTACTCGCTGAGAAAAAATGTTCCAAAGGAATTGAATTATAAGAAGTTAACTAAGCCAGGTTTAGGGGGTTTGAATCATCATCTATTGATACCTTGGTTCTTACGATGAATTATAAACCTGGCTTCTTTAGTTCAAGGACAGACAGACCACACGAAATTGAAACTCGATTATCGTCAGACGTTTTCTCAGGCATTATTAGAATTCTCTTTGAATCTATGGCTAAGTTTCAGAGGTTATCACAGGCTTTAAATCAAATTATTCAAACGAAAACGATATGTTTATAGTCATCACAATAGATAATGTAACGGTCACGTTTATAGTATCAAGTGTCACTGACAACTATTGTTTCGTGCTCGATCAGCGATATTTAGTTAGTCTAGGTCGACCACACGGTGCGTACGGTCATGTTTATGTGTTGGTGCTACGTTACAGGGGTGGTTGTTTACAGGCTTGGTTGGAATTTAGAAAGCCTTCGCACGAAATTAGATAAAAAGGACAAGGGATGGAAAGGTGGAATCGCCCATTCCAACAGTGCTTAACGTTAGGTTTTTTTTAACTAAATTCGTGTGGCTTTCTAAATCCCAACCCAAGGCTGTTATCAGATTCCATGAAACGAATGGAGCCTATGCAAGGCTCACTGAATCCTCTCACTACCGGTCACTATAGGACCTTTCCATGGTCACCATACCTCAACCTAGACACTTCATTGACTTAAGACTAAGAAAGAACCGGCGACACAACGAATTAATACGTTTATTGTCGTTTTACGTTCGGACCATTTGTTGTCAAACCTGTAATACCTCTGTACTTACTAGCGTGAGCACCAAAGACGAAGGTTTTGTCGACGGAAGAGCAAACATAAATTATTTCTGTTTCTTTTATGTGTGACGAAAAAGACAAATAAATACTTGATCACCCAAAAGTCACATGTTCACTAAGATTCCCTGTAATGTGGACATCAGGAAGTACCAGTACCGCAACACTAAATGTCTAACAAAAATACCATTTGTCCCAAATACCAGTTGGGATTGAAATCGGAGCTTTTACGTCTCAGACGGCTAATCGCCCACCGCGCCACTGAGGTTGTTTAAAGAATAGAAGGAGAAGATAAAATTTATTTTATCTTCTCCTCCGTAGACAAAACGGATGCCCATGATTAGTCTGGTGGAAGAGCAGAGGGCGCAAAGGCAGGGCCTGGCATTCGGGAGGTTCCGGCCGCAGAGCACAGTCCACAGTAGACACGACGTGCAGATGAGGTTCGGCGCGCATACATTATCCAGTTCACCTTTGGCGGCGCACTTGAGCGGGTGCGCGCCGCCGAGCTGCGCGGAGCCCGAGCGCAGGTGGCGCGAGATTAACAAGATGGCGGCCGCGCGCGCCGCACCTGCGCGCGACGCCGACACCGCCACGCCGCCCGTGCCGCGTCGCGTCCCCTCCCCGTCCCCCAGCGTGCCCAGCGTGCCCAGCGTCGCGCCGCTGCGTGACGACGCGCGCGACGACGCCCGCGTGCCGCTTACTGTCCCACCTGTAACTAACAATGTGCACTGCGATGTAGGCACTCAGCTGCGGACTTAGACCTACCCTCATAATAACATTACGTTTTCGGCCGCGAGTAGTCAATTAATACGTGGGATACTCAGAAAGTTTTGAGAAACTAAAAAACTAACTTCTATGGATAAAATATTTTAATTAAATCTTTTCAAAGAACTCTCCACCAGCCTCTATACAAAGTTTCATGCGTCTGAACCAATTTTCGAAACATTTTTTCCAGTCCGCCGCAGACACCTCTTCCACGGTCTTCTCGAACGCTGCTAGCGCGTCTTCCGGCGATGAAAACTGTATCCCTTTCAGCTGATTTTTTATTTTAGGGAATAAAAAGAAGTCACACGGTGCCAGATCAGGACTGTAAGGAAGGTGACCCAAGACTCTGGTGTAGTATCCAGGAAGTCCTTCGTTTTGAACCCCGCGGAGCCCGGTGTTCGGTCGCTTGTTGCTCATTGCAGACAAAACTTGTCTGCAATGAGTGGTATACCATTCGGCGTTGATGCTGCTTTGGTCTCGTAATGGAATTGAAACCAGATACCCCGTCAAAGTGAAGAAACTAGCGATCAAAATTTTCGCTTCTCGATCGCTTCACTTTCGTAGGCGTTGGTTCATTTTGAAACATCCAAACTGTCGACTGACGCTTTGTTTCTGGATCGTATTGATAAATCCAGGATTCGTCACTTGTCACAATGTCGGAAACGCGCCGAGACGAGCCTGCTTCAAATTTTTGAATCATATCACGGCACTACTCCACACGGGCCTGCTTCTGAGCTTCGGTGAGGTTGTGCGGCACCCAGCGCGAAACTATCCTCCTCACGCGAAGGTGCTCGTTAAGAATCTTGTGAACGCTTCCCGAACCGATCTGCAGTGTATGTTGAATCTCTTCGTATGTAATTCGCCTGTTTTCTTGAATTATTTTTTTTACTGCCAGCACACTTTCTTCCGTGACAGCCGTCGTAGGACGACCACTCCTTTGTTCATCCCCCAAAGTAAGGCGACCGCGCGTGAACTCGCTATGCCAACGGTAGATGGTTGCTTTTCAAGGTCCTTCATCCATAAAAGCCATTTGAAGTCGATCAAATGACTCATCAGATTTTAGGCCACATTTAAAATCGTAGAAAATCATCGAACGAAAATGCTCTCGATGCAGATCCATTTTTAAATGGGACACGATAATTTAATTTGACTTTCGAAAAAATGTGGAGGGAAATTCATAATTCAAACAATGGTATTTTTACTTTTAAATAATCAAATTTTTCCAAATAATTACAAGTGGCCAGTGCCTTGTACATAAAAACTTTTTTCGCAAAACTTTCTGAGTGGCCTGGTACACATCCCATTTTGACACATCCAAAACGTGACGTTACGGAACGTAACCAAAAGCCGCTTATAGGTCTCGTTATATAATGAACCTTCACGAAGGAAAATATGTGGCTTAAAGGAATCATCTATCGACGTTTCCGGGGTCGGTTACTGAACCCAGCTACGCCCACGTCGCAGTCATTACGTGCTAGGTAAATAAGTTTTATACTTACCATACCAGTCCCATCATACCAGTCCTGATTGATTAAGATTCCATAATGTCGTGTGTGGAACTAAAAGTGGAAGGTCTATCATGGTACCACCAGTAACGAGAGATATTCGTTTTAATTTGTGATGAGTGTAACATAGTTGTTTTTACAAGTTCTAGTTTTAAGGTCACAAAGATCTTTGTGCCGATACGTAAAATACGAAAAGAAAAGATGGAAAGATAATGTTCCACAAGGTCTACTCTGTTACTAAAACGCGCCTCTTCAATGACTTTCCTAAAGGAGATTCAGATCTAGGTTCTACAACCATAATTATTAGCGGCTTTTTCACTGACTGGTTTCCTCTGATTAAGGAGAATTTCAGCTAACTCACCAGTGACCTGTGACGTTGAGCGAGTAGGCCCACTAGTACGAAGATGCCTGTCGATAGAATAAGACATTTCAGCTGACTCACCGGTGTCGTTGAGCGAGTACAAGGCTGGCGGGGTGAGACGCGCGTCTGCGAGGTGCGTGGGGTGATACCGCGCGCGCGTGTACAGATGCAGCACCATGCACAGCAGGCCCGCTAGTACGAAGATGCCGGACGCCACGCCTAGCAGCGTCGGCATGTCCGCTGTCAGCAGCACCAAGTCTGGAGCGTGACGAACAAACTCGTTTACAGGTTCGAATGTATACAGAAACATTGCGAGGAAACTACGAAACGTAGATATGTACATGGTGGGAGCCTCTACGAGGAACACTGACTCCTTTCACACCACTTTCTTTTACAATTATAGACGATACCTTAACCTCACAGATCAGTCAGATCATTAAACAAGAAAGAAACTGAGAAGCGACGAAAAAGAAGACCGAGAGATGTATGGTATTCTTTGAGGTTACCTTCAGTACAGAAGATTCTCTGCGTAGGCCTGGAGTGGCTGGTGCTGTGGTAGCCAGGCACGCACTGGCAGTACGCGTTGTGGTTGACCTGGACGCATGAGGCATGCGCGTCGAAAGCCTGACACGTCTGGCGATAGAAGCATTGCTCGCCGAGCTTCTTAGCTGGGGATCAAAATATCGATAATATTTTTTTAAGGAAACTGAGAAGGCTATTACGAAGAGTAGGAAACCCGGTGGACCGATGACATCGGAAAGTTTGCCGCAAGTCGGTGGATGGAGGTGGTCTTAGATCGTTCCTCATGCACCCCAAACAGTACTATTATGCTATACAGAATATTATAATCGTACTAATTGGGCAAGGCACATGCCCAGCAGTGGACTTCTGCAGGCGCTGTCATGATGCTACAGTGTTGGCAGTATTGAAGAATTCTTTAGTAGTTTTTCTTAACCTTTTTAGGTATTTTATTTATCCAACTTTTTTTATTCTAATAGGACCCAATGTCATGGAGTAAACGATGCAGCAAATGTAAAAGCAACCTGTTGACCATTTTTTATATAAAAAAACCTCTTATTATGTCTGTTAAAAATGTATATCCAAAAAAAAGTCTAAAACATGAGAGCTCGTTAAATATAAATGGGATTTTATGAAATCGTTTGTTTAGAAAAAGTCAAATCGATAATCTACCTACAGCATACACTGATACAAAAACTCATAACTCGTACTTAAAACTTAAATGGTTATTTGAATTTTAAATTGGTAACCCACACTTTAGGGAGTTCAGCAGATTTTGTAATATCTCCAAAATTCTGCTTAATTGAGACTTATTATTTTTATGCCTATTAATTTAAATGGACATAACAAAGTGATATACCGCCCATATTACAGGCAATACAAAAGATGAAAACTCAAATATTTGCATATATAAGGCAAATCACCTAAAAATAAAGTACAAAATAATCGGCTTTCGAAGATCCGCACTTGGCCCTTAGCTACTCGTATTTGCGATTGAAGGAGCCTTGAAGGGTTTCCTTGTGGAACCCAAAGTAAAAGAGCATCTAAAAATTCAAATGTTTAATCTTTTTATGTCAATGAGTAATTCATAATTAAAATGTTTACTCGCTTTTTTTTGTTTTAATTGTGTACAATAAACAAATAATTTTCTAGAGATATAATGACCTCGATTCTGTAATACACTAACTAAACTTAATTTAAACTGTCGCTCTCTTTTACTGATAGTGCAAGCAAGAAAGAGATGTAAAATTACTCAGATTTAAGTTTTCCATACAAATTTAGTCGTAATTTCTAAACATGCTGACTACAAACACGAAGAAAAGCGGCACGTAAACTGATTTGACAGGAGTAAAATTCTTGCTATCTCTTTCTTGCGTACACTAAAAGAAAAAGAGAGAGTCTTGCGTAGTAAAAGAGAGCGACAGTTTAAATTTAGTTTAGTTAGTGTACTACAGAATTGAGGCCATTGATAGGTTATCCTGTTGCTACGGCGAGCGGCGTTATAAGTAAACCCAAAACAATTATTTAGCTACTCCAATAAAAACACCAATATACACTTTAAGGTTCAACTTTTCAGTCATTGATCATTCTAAGGTTTCAGCAACGCTTTTGTTTAAAGAAAAAACAGAAGTTAAGAACTGTTTAATAATCTTCCAGATCAAAGGCCACTCGAACGAAGTTTTTTGTTGGCTTCATTTATATGAGTTACTAGCCTCTGCTCACGGTTTCGCCCGCGTGGTACTTGGATAAAAAGGAGCCTATGTGTTATTCTGATGTATAAGCTATATTACTGTAAAGTTTCATCAACATTTGTTCAGTAGTTTTTTCGTGAAAGAGTAACAAACATCTATCCTCAAAAACTTTCGCGTTTATAATAGGTAGGATTAGGTAGTAGGATTTCAACAAGTTATTTCTGCCATTGATTTTATAGATACACGACACAGAATCTAACTCATAAATATTTTTTTGTAAATTACAATATAATTCATAATGACGAACTCTGTGGCGCAGTGGGCGAAGGCCCGTCTGAGACGCAAAAGGTTGCGAGTTCGATTCCCGCCGCGTGATTAATGTTTGTATGATCTGCAAATATTTCTCTTGGGTCTGGGTGTTTTCTATGCATAATATGTATTTACAAAAAAAAACGTACATAAGAAGTATATCAGTCATGTAGTTCCCATAATCCAAGCTCTGCTTAGTTTGGGGCTAAATGAGGCTGTGTGAAAAATGTCCAGCATTATTTCATATTTCATATTTATTTTATTGCTGTCATGTACACAGTTTAGTATAGGTGTTTAAACAATACATAAGAAAGTAGGTAGGTACATGAACCCCGTTAGGGCGCTGCAACTTTGAGTTCGATTGTGTATGTTAATAAGTAACTGTTTTTTTTTAAATCTGTTATTAAGAATGAAATATAATTTAAAAGGTTGAAGAAATCATAAAAGTCACTTATAAAAACATAGGTAATCAAATTCAATCACAATCTAGTCAACAATGAAATACATAATTAGCAAATAAAATTTCAAATTATCTGTATTGGTTTATTTATTTTATTTATTTAATTCCCAACAGTCACAATCATAGTTATATCCCCACACTAGGCTTTCCTGTGTCGTGCGTATCAGTAACTACGAGTATTATGGTAAACACACCCAGATACGAAACAAATATCTGCATTTCATGCAGGCTTTTGTCCTGAAACGGGAATGGATTAATACAATGACGATAAGAATTTTCAGGTCTATTTTACTTAGATACCTATCCTGTTTATGGCTTCCTTTCCACTTTAAATTCTTGAAAAGTTCACGAAGGCAGCCCTCACGAACATGGAAAATTACTCCGTTAGATAACAGCGACTATCACGCGAGGTCAGAGATAACTCATACTCTTTCGTATTTATTTTTATGCCATCATGACACTCCGATAAAAATCCACAAAAAAAAATGCTGGACATTTTCACAGAGCATCATCTAGCCCCAAAGTAAGCAGAGCTTATGTTATGAGAACTACATGACTGATATACTACTTATATACATGTTTTTTTTTACACGAGACAATTTTTTGCAGGTCATACCAACATTTGTCCTGCGGCGGGAATTGAACCCGCAACCTTCTGCGTTTCAGGCGCCACAGGTCGTCAAAATACTGGTTGGAAACGAATTTGTCAATGGGTGTCCATGGATCGTTACTAAAACTTTAGTACCATTTTTATCCTGAAGGTCTAATATTTCGAAAAATCTCCCTGAACTATATTTATTTACAAACATCACAAAAATACACAAAAGACCCAAAGGCAAGAAGTTGGTTAAATGTACACAATTATTTTAGCAAAATAGATATTCTCGGTTTTATTATATACGAGTATGTCCCCAGACTAGGCTCTCGATTGGTATTGTGAGCACCGAAAAAAACCGATTTAGACCTTCTAAAAGTATTTGTCTTTCATCACACTGCTCGTACCCCAATCTCTTTAGCTTAGTTGATTTAAAGTGTTGTTCAAAAACTTGTGAAATGTTACGTCATAAAATTTCGATTCCTGCTTTCAGTTCCACTTATAGAGAATCTTGGCTGGATTTCGAGGAACAGGGGGCCTAACCATGAAGTCTTATGGCGATTCAATTCAGGCAAAGACGCCACTTTTCGCTTTGCGATTAAGCTATGGCGTAGTTAAAGCTTTGTCATTCGCAAAGCGGAATTTTACATCTTTGCCTGAATTGAATCGCAATCAGGCTTGATGTTTAGGCTCCTGGTATTGTTACTTACGTTTAGCACATCCCTTAGTGATCCCAAGTACGACGGTGTGCTTGGGGTCGCAGCGGCACGCACCGCTGGCGGGGTCGCAATGCACGTGGACCAGTTCAGGACGACACGACGACTCGCACGGTGATCCCAGATACATACCCTTCTCTGAAACAATACACAAAACTAATATAGTAAGATATATTTACATTTTCCGCACCATCGATATTTTGACAATGTCATCTAGCATCCATCAAGAGTTCTACTGTTAGCTATTGTTTTTTGGTTTCTCAAGTAATCTCCAAAATGAATTAAACAGTTTAATATATCTTTTAACTAATTGATCAACTTGAATAGCGATTTTTATCAATAAAATTATTGTTAATATAATTCCTGCATCAGCTGACATAGAATCAGGACCCGGAACCCATATTATATGGCGTGTGTAAGTATTCTTAGTAAATAAAAATCTCACTTTGTTTATGGAACTGAAAACCCATCACACGCAAAAAACAAGTCTACTCTCCCTAAAGGAAAGGCTCTTAGTGAATAGATTGATGATAAAATAAGGGTAAATATCGTTTATTATCTCCGAAAAGAGTAAGGTAAGAGCCTATTTTAATGTGAACTAGATACTTTACAAAGCTAACAAAGTTCCCTTATTAAAATATTGAAGAACATGATCTCATTGAGTGAAGGCGGGTATATTCATAAAGTTATCTGCCCAAGTTCAAGTTATAGGAAAGTACCTACACAAATTGTAACATACACTAGGAAGTTCCAAGAACCGCAGATTTGTACCTACATCAGAAAGTAGTAATACCATACCCACGCAAGTCTTCATGCGAAGAATGAAGGCTTGCGTGCCTTCTGAAAAAAGAATGGGATAGTTGGAAGAGGAAGGCCTCGGCGAACGTACTCTAACCAAATTGGAGACATTCTAGAAAAAGGCCAGGTCAGAAGTACACTAAACCGCCGAGCTTGTATGAAGAACATGATGAGGATGAATGAAGCCAGGATCGTAGCAAGTGGAAATCCTTGGTCTCTGCCTACCCCTCCGGGAAACAGGCGTTACTATATGTATGTATGTAAGTAGGTAACGGTTTGTATGTTGTATCAGTATAGAGTAAGGGTCTAATAAGGGTGCCGACAGACAGGTTAAAATGCTCTAAGAACAGGACACACGTGCTCGATGCTACACACATCCGTTTCGTTCCGGCGTGATTCATTGAGCGGGCCTGTGAACAACAAATAAAACTTTCTGTTGACGTTAACGTCTGCGTAAAGATTGAATTGTATGAAAATTATATTAGCTGTGGAAATGTCACGTGACTACTGCCAGGTTTTCCTTGACAAATTTGCGTGAATGGAAAACTAAGCGTGGGGTATTTGCTTCCACAGGTAAGAAAGAGAGAAGAGAAACAAACGGCAAGTCTATCACGATGTTCCAGTTTCCTATTCTTATATTTATATACCAGAATGGACCGGACCGGGTCTTATTCGTAGTATAGTCATTCCTACATTGGTATGTTTGTCGTAATAACAATGCGCCTCGTAGGAACCTTGAGGAAGAACTTTGAGATGAGAAGGATGAAAGAAACACCAGTGCAACAATTTTATTTTTAAAAAGTTGTTCCTGAAACATTTACCAAAATTATATTTGAAATAATTTACGAAACACCAATTTCATTAGTAGGTAACTGGCGAAAGTGTTTTGATGTAATAAATGCCAAACGACATTGTATCTGAGCTGAGCAGAGCGGAAGTATGCTGGGAGGGAATGGGGTGACCAAGAATCAGTTAATTAAAATAAATGCTGTCGTAGAAGGTAGTTATAGGCTAGGCTTGCCAGAGGCGACCGATGGTAAAAGAAACAGTATAAATAGAATAATAAATAGATTCAGTGCAACTCACAGAGGCTAATTTCTTGGGAAAAAAACTTGAGAGCACGAGGACAGACAGACAAGACAAAACTATCATTTTCACCATTTTTCGATTGGCTTAAGAGGAGGGGGAAATACCTTCAAACGTGTATTGGTATTAATAGACAATCATTTTTTAGTTATCAAAATTTTTAGTCTTTCGAACCTGAGTGGTCAGCAATAAGAGAGAATAAAGTTTTAAGTCAAAATTTTATGATATTCCTAAAAATTCGTTGGGTATCGAACCCATTTCTCTCTTAGTACGAGCGTGCCATTACCAATTAATCATTTAAACCAAGCCAAAAGGTACAGTCACATTAAGCTAAAGCATCTCTAGAATTTCGGCAAGCTGTGATTTCCCAAAGTGTCGGCTAACACTCTTAAAACTGAATAACCAAAAGGTACGACGCTTAAAACTGAGTTTAAAAAGTCCCACCCATAAGGCTGAAAAAATGTGCTATGAAATTTCATTTAGGACTTTTCATCAACTTCCCGTTATCTGAAAACGGTTTTTTATTTTTTCCTGAAAAATATATGTATTTTATTCTTTCATTTTCGAGGTTCTCAATTTGTTTGTATGTTTTTTTGTGTGTAAAAAAGTCCCACCCATAAGGCTGAAAAAATGTAGTATGAAATTTCATTTAGGATTTTTCATCAACTTCCCGTTATCTGAAAACGGTTTTTATTTTTTCCTGAAAAAATATATGTATTTTATTCTTCTGTTATGGCCATCTTAGTTCCGGAAGTAGGCTCGACGGAAACAAACTCCCGCGTCCGATTGAGGACGTTACAATTTTTTGTTACAATCTCAACATTGAATCTCCGTAACTTGCTCTTATTTTATGTATTGTCAACTGTTTCCGAGGGTCACGAAGGAGTAAATTTATTTTAAAAATAAATTACAAAAATAAAATATTTAACTATTCAGGCAATTAAATTTTTCAGAGGTAAAGTAGTCACTGTTTTTCAGAGAAATAACTTTGCTACAAATTGTTTTTTTTTAGATATAAACAATCTGAAGTTGCTTATCGTGTTCTACAGAAGTTAATTTTACTAGTTACTAGTAACAAGAAAAAAACATCTCTTATTGCAAACGCATATACGAGCTCCTCACGTTGCGGGTAACACAAATACTGACCATGCGTTCCATGGTTCACAATTTGGGTGCCTAGCAATTTGGGTCTCTATTGTAAAAAATATTCTGAATATTATATGAAGATATTAAAATTCTTTTGCGCCTTGAAAATTACAATTGGCAAAATGTTCTGTCGCCTGCTATATAGAAAACTCTTATCTGTGATAAACTAGCAGAAAGAGCTTTTTCTATTCTGTTTGGCTATAAAAGGTCCCATGTGTTAGTTAGACTACAAAATGAAACACCTATCCCTGGGTAATTGGACCCATTATTATATACAGCATATTTCTTACCCCAATTATCCTTCATTATTTCAATCCTACAACCACAGAAATATTTTTTTTTGATAATAATTTTAAAACAAAACAGAATTGTTTTAAAGATTCTCTCATTTTTTACCTAATAACGTTCGTAACCTATCCATTAATTCTATTTTCTAAATTCTTCCTAATAATTGAAAAGTTTAAGTTTTTTACAAGTTATGTAGTATTTTGTTTGCTTGGGCTAGTCGACATGTCGGCATGCTATATATTTTATGTCTGCATCTAGGTCGGAGCTCCACGCGCAGATTGGTGCAGTGGTGGAGGTGGCAGCGATCAACTTGCGGGAGAAGGTTCAGGTTCATTTAATAATAACGAATTGTTACTTGTCAATAAACTAATAAAATTAAATTCTGGAAGACGTTAAAAGATAACGTCAACAGAAAGTGGTATTTGTCTAGCCCCACTGGATTCCCAAACGCATTTTTTTTCTTTATTCTATAGTGAATAAAATACCTTAATCTAAACCACATCTGAACTCGTTCCTACTAAACACTATCAAAAGTATATCGTCTATGATCGAGTCTCGATTCACTGCGGTTTGGAGTTTGAAGTACTCGTCGTTCCAAAGTGATCCTTGTGATTTTAATGAAGAAATGAATTTGACTTTGACTTTACAGAAATCCGTTTTAGAGAAGGCAAGACTCTCCCTCCTCATCGGCTGTCACCGATACCGGAAATTGTATTAGACGTTATTTGCGTTATATGTCCATGAATATGATTCACACACCCAGCCCAAATATAATAAAAGCTTGTAAAATATGCGTACCCACGAACAAAATCCCTTTATAATTAGACCCAATCCGATCGGTCAGATAAAGTTAAATGTCCTTCACAATCGTTGCTAAGTAACTTTTTGTTATCCAGGAAATATGCAACAATACGCAATTGACCCAGTGAGATGTTCTTAGAGCTTTTTGTGGGAACTGAGAGCCGTTTTAAATGAATGGTTTTGTCGAGCTGTTTTTAATCATTCCTTTGTTTCGCTTGCATTTTCTGGATTTTGTAAAAATGTTTTTTTGAAAAAAGGCATTCTAATCTTTGTTGAAAACTATATACTTACGTTGCTTCTTTTAAAAGTACTGTATAGTATAGTTATACGATAAATAACATAAAACAATGTAATGCTTAGAAATATTTTTTATAAGATTTTATTATGTATGGACCGGACCGCCTTCGGCTCCAAGAATTACCAATCTCTAGATTTTCTTGGCCATATATTTCCAGCCACTTAAATCATCGTATACCTTTTTAATGGCTTTCCAGCTGGTAACAATGTGGTGCTATTTATTTGGCTTCATTCTTTGTATGTGTACTATGCTTTCCTATTTCATAAAGGACAAATAAAAAATTAAATACGAGATTAAGGCCGTCTTAAGTGTGATATATTGCACTCTTTTTGTAAAAAAACCTTTATGCAAAAATCCACTTTTGAAATATAAACTAATAGTAGATTTATCACATAAAACATCCTATCCTATCCTACTAATATTATAAACGCGAAAGTTTGTGAGGATGGATGTTTGTTACTCTTTCACGCAAAAACTACTGAACGGATTTGGATGAAACTTTACAGTAATATAGCTTATACATCAGAATAACACATAAGCTACTTTTTATCCGGGTACCACGCGGGCGAAGCCGTGGGCAAAAAAAAGCATAATGTAGTTAAAGTATAATGTAGTTCTATAAAATGAGTATAATGAAATCTCCCAAAACTTTTAAACTCTACATCGTCGTAATATTATATAGCTTATCTGATTTTTCTCGTGCAGTAGTCAGTACATAAAAACGAAGTTTGTATGTAAAACACACGTTAATGTTTTCTTCATCAAGCCTTTTTCAGTCACTGTAACAAAAGACTATTCACGAGCCGAAACGAAATTGTATTTAACTTTCAAGTCGGTGAAATTTCTCCTGTTTTCTGATATCTCAAAGTTCATTTTACGCTGGCAATGAAGAGTGACATGAGTCGTTTATGCAACTGTCAGTTAATTTTCTTGTGAAACAAGAATTTTCGTAATATCGCAGGGCGGAGTATTTGCTGGGAGTGAGGCCGGCGGCGAATTCCCGGTATTTTTCCTTTTAAAATTACACGTACTAAGGTGTATTTGCTCATTTTGATGGTGTTGATGATTCTAACTAGAAATATTAAAATAATGAATGCTATATGCAGGTATACGTATACGTTTTACGACATGTAAATTGGGGGTGTTATATAGTAAGCCAGCTCAAGAGCATGCGCTTACGATTAAATTTATTAACTCAGATACTTGTATGGTGTTATAATGGCATCGATTCTGCAGTACACTGACTAAACTAAATTTAAACTGTCGCTCACTTTTACTGTTAGTGCAAGCAAGAAAGAGATAGCTACAATTTTAGTGCTGTCAAATTAGTCAGATTTAATTTTTCCATACAAATTTTGTCGTGATATCACAACATGCTGACTATAAACACGAAGAAAAGCGGCACGTAAACTGATTTGACAGCAGCACACGGCACTAAAATTGTAGCTATCTCTTTCTTGCGTACACTATCAGTAAAAGAGAGCGATAGTTTAAATTTAGTTTAGTCAGTGTACTACAGAATTGTGGCCATTGACTCGGAGAATAATATATGTACCGTTTGTGTTAGTGTGCCTTAAAAACGATGTTATTGTTTTAATTATGTAAGTAGGTAGGTAAATAAGGCAGTCAAAAATTCATCCATTTTATACATGCTTTGCGTACTATAATTTCTATCAAACTATCCAACTAAGTGGGTCAACATTTCGCTTATTTTTCCGCAACATGATTCATAAATGAAGCTTTTGGTTAGTTAAAGCGAATAACTTTCGAGTAAACACATATAATGGTCGCGACAACACAGAGCCATCTGGCATAGTTGGCATGGCGCCGAGGTCTTTTGCCAGAACCAGCCTGTACATGGCAGTTACTCATTTTATAATTCAATTTTAGACCTCACTGGCCTTCAAAGATAGGTCAGAGACAGCTTAATTGAAAAAAAAAACAGTTATTCTTGTTGAAAATGAGAGGTTAATATCTCTTTTCGACATTATAGAATGAATAAATGAATGAAAGAAAATACTTTATTGTATGCCATAAGAAAAATAGATATAACTTAGTAAAAAGAAAACTTAAAGTACAATGGGCAGTTTTATCGCTTAGAAGCGATGGATTTTTCACAAAATGTCAAGATGAAATGGTATATTGTATAAAAAAAAAACAATTTGTAGCTTATTTTGACGACCTCTGTGGCGCAATGGGCGAAGGTTCGCCTGAGACGCAGAAGGTTGCGGGTTCGATTCCTGTACAACTGTTTGTAAGATCTGCAAATATTTGTCTCAGGTCTGGGTGTTTTTCTATGTATAATATGTATGTATTTAAAAAAAAACGTATAAGTAGTATATCAGTCATGTAGTTCCCATAATACAAGCTCTGCTTAGTTTGGGGCTAGATGATGCTGTGTGAAAAATGTCCAGCATTATTTATTTATTTATTATTATTAGTGTTATTAAAGATAACTGTTTTCCAACTATGTAATAATACAAATAAAATAAAATAAATAAATAACTCCGGATATTTTTTTATAAAATAATAATCGGTCATATCTCGCGAAGAACCGATAACTGCTGGGGTATACGTGTTCTTAAGTCCGCGACTCGGCAAACGTAGTGTAGGACGCCCTCCGAACAGGTGGGATGACGATCTGCGAAACACTGCAGGCAGATGCTTGATGCGGCAAGCTGAAGACAGGGCGGTATGGCGCTCATTAGGGGAGTCCTATGTCCAGCAGTGGACTAATATAGGCTGATGATGGTGATGATGAATATTTTTTTAGAGAATTCGAAGGCATTAAATATCGGTTAGGGTTCTTAAAAGCAGTGATGAGCTTATAAGTGCTACTTACCTATCTGTAGCTCAAATTTATCAAGAGAAAACAAAGCTTTGTTTGATTAAGTGAACTTTTAGATATATACTACATTGCTAATTTGGTAACTAGCTCAGATCGGAATTGTAAAGATACCCTTTGATCCCTTTATGCTGGACTTTGGCTTTGATCTTGAACTAATCAGCGAATGTTATTCAGATATTCAAAATCTTATTAAAAACCCTGATATGGGTTCGTTCGAGTCGTCAAAACGAATCATAATATGTGCCTAAACTCGAGGGGTTTACTAGTAGCCAATGAAGAGTTGTACTATATACCTGGCTCCATCATCAGATCAGCTCCAATATACCAAATGATAGTATTGTCATCCGAACCACATATACCAATTTAAAAAAGTTTAATTGCTTTACTAGGACTAATCATATAAATTTTGTATTAAATGGGATATTTTTTTCTTCAATGGACACATACATTAACCAAATACATTGTCCTGGCCTCACAGTAAGATTCCCTGTATCGTGGGTATCAGAAACTACGAATACCGTGGTACCATAATACCCTGACGCGAAACAAATATATCAGAACATGAAAAATATTTGTCCCACAGCGGGAATCGAATGTTTACTCGGAACGGATGCCATCAATAACAATAGGTATTTTAATATATTTTGTTTATTTAATGTGTTTTTGCAGAGACCATGAGAGCCAAAACTTAATTACTTAGTAACACGTAGTTTACACGTATAAAAGTACTGGAGTACATGAGATTTCAATTAAAAGTATTTTACCTCCTAGTCTTTACATGTTACAATAAGGCTCTACATTACGCCATTTCTCATTACGGCCATAAAATAACCAAGCAGTGTTTGTTGCCTGATTCTTCTATGCTTGGTCGCGCACGAGGAACCGGCGTTAATTCACTTTAACATTTTAAATTCACGTATAGTTTTTAAGTTGACGTTTCTATATGATGCTTGTGATTTCAATGAATAAAAACCTATTACTTTGACTTTGACTTACATTCTCAAAAAAATGTCAAGAGCTTTCGCACTGAACTCAACGAAAGAGCGAGTGGTTGACTCTAGTTGCTTTTTTTTTATTATTCTGTTAATATTTTTTTTTGTTGCGCTATTAACTGGGACCAAGCAAGATTGTCTCGTCACAAAAACTCTTTAGCCATTTTAGAGAGATGTGTAATCCTACAGATATTGTAAACTAAGATGTTTGTTGCTAATAATCTTTGTAGGGATAGCAATTTGAAGAGGATAGCTACTTTAGAAGCTTTTTTTATCCAGGTATCACGCGAATTTATAGGCAGAAGCTAGACAGAAGTCTACTATAATATATGTAAATTATTAATGAAATTTCAATAATTTGAAAAAAGTATAATGAGACATTGTGCAACACTTATTTTTGAAGCCAGGGCTTCTCGTTTGAGAGCGTGGAGCACAAAGAGCCCTTTGTATTGATGGCTCTTGTTTCGAGGAACTCAATATTGACACTTTATTCCAACTCAATTTTCAACATGATAATGGTTTTGTTTCTTAGATGAGACGGTTCTTTTTTACAGACGCCTGATAATGTAGAATTTCAAGTAAGAAAGTTCATATGACCTGTAAATTCGCTTAAAAATTATAATCAACAAATTCAAAAGATTTGGTGGCAACAAAGTGAGTTAAATTAAACTTTTCATACCAACTCAGGTTACACAAAAGTAGGTATAAAAGGATGAAAATATGTAAGTATTGTAGGTTTGGCATCAAATCTATGTGTCAAATCATGGCATAAGGAGAGATAATTGCCATGCAACAATAGTGTTGAATATGATAGGTAGAGGTAGACCAAAGATTCAAGATGTTTATTTGCATTAATAAGTGTATAATTTAGTCTTATTGAGATGTTGTAGAAAAGATGAATGGATAGACGGTGATATGTACTAAGTTAAATAAATAAATAAATAATGCTGGACATTTTTCACACAGCATCATCTAGTCCCAAACTAAGCAGAGCTTGTGTTATGGAAACTAAATGACTGATATACTATTTTATACTTTTTTTGTAAATACATACATATTATATATAGAAAATACTCGAAACAAATATTTGCAAATCATACAAACATTTGTCCCGCAGCGGGAATCGAAGGCCTGCAACCTTCTGCATCTCAGGCGGGCCTTCGCCCACTGCGCTACAGAGGTCGTCAAAAGTCGTCGTCGAGTTGACGGCTAATGGACGGGGATATGGGAGAATGGACGCAGAAAACATATTGTACCGACCCAACGTAACGTGGGATCTGATCAAGAAGATGATTGAAAGTTTATCTTTGGCAGGTAGCCACGTTGTACGTTGTTTCGAAGAGATTCTTAAATCTTCATATGTATCTGGAAAAGTCTACAATGCAATTAAGAACTATGTAATCAAGATTACTCGTGAAGAGTTGATTCACTAAACACTGCTTTGTCTTTTTCTTATATGTGTCATTTCAAATTCAACAGAAGAAAACAAAACACTGTTTAGCTAAACGTTAAAAATCTTTGTAATTTAGTTAGTAAATGGTTACCTGGCAAATGGCCAACTCACTCAACCCCCATGAAATCATATCAACCTTCATAAAATGCAGCACAATGGTGGCTAAAGAAAAATAATTTCCCTGCTTTTAAAACGGAATTCTGCGCAATCCACGCTCAAGCCGTTAACCCACTTGCATACATTGATGTATATACGAGACACAGAGCCATAAAGCTGCAAACATGAGAGTTTATTATTTATATAAGCTTTCATAGAACCGGAAAACTCTCTCAGGAATCCTCGTGACTTTTAGTAGGCTTCGACATCGAAGAGAAAAACTATGAAGAAGATCTGTTGCAGCTGTAGCCGATTATGAAATCGGACAGCAGATAATGAAAAGTCTCCGTAATCGAAAAATAGAAACCCGTCATTTACTGTAATTTGATAAAAAAAGAGAATACGTGCCAAAGGGATCCGCAGTTAAACACTGAAACTGTCGTTCGAACTACTGCGTACGATCGATGATTTCTTTTATCTGATGTGAGTTTATAATCAATATATAAGCAATAATCCGAGTTCATGCCCTTAATTGTGATCATACATAAACTATGCTACTAGTTTCTGGTTACTCTGATGTTTGTCGTAGTGCGACAAAAACACCCATACAGATGTCGATTTTTTACCATCTTCAAAAAAAGAGGTGGTTCTTACTTCGAAAGTAATAGTTTTTGTAGGTACGTTCGTCAATTATTTCGTCTTACTTGGTCTTACTTGAATTATTTATTTTTAATATGCAAATTTAGGTAAGCTGATGGTGATTTTTCCAAAAACCTTAAAGTTACTTGCGAATATCCCGGACACAATATAAATCGGCTTTTAAACTTGACAAAATAATATCCTATGCTAATTCGTTGCACAAAAGTCTCCAATATATCCCGCTACCTAAAAGTAAGCTTGTTTCTCTGTTTTGTAAAATGAGGAGCCTCAGCGTATTTTAATTGCTTACTGTACGTCTCGCTCGTTTAAGCTTTCAACTCTCTCGGAATACTAATGCGCGATCGATTTGGGAACATGGCTTTGAGACGTGTTGACAAGTCTACCAGACGTGCCGGCTATTGTATCCGGGATCGTATCCACCGCAGTTGGGCATGGCGGATCATTCACGAATTAAAGGCACATGAGACTTTCACCCGTTATGTTTCAGGATCGGCTACGCACGAAAAATACCTCAGGTGTTTCAAGCGTCCATAAGTTACGGTAACCGCTTGCCAACAGGTTTGCTGGTTTGCTAATAAACCCAAATTGTCACCACTAGTCATGGGTAGCACACTGTTTGAAAACGAGGATCGTGCGAGGGGCTCAGTTTTACAACTAAGCCAGCACACTGTGGTACCACAATCGAGGCGAGGCAGTTTCTGAACGTAGTTGAGTGAGGCAGTCTTGGGAACACAGTGTGCACTGTGCGTGTTGTGTGGTGTGGTAATGAAGTGGAGTGCTATGTGCAAGGCGCATTGTGCGAGCTAACACGATCTTTCCTCGCGGCTCGGCTCGCGCCTCGCGCCTCGCGCTTAGCACGATTGTGCATCTGTGTTGGTGTGCAGGTGTTCTAGCTCGTCCAAACGAAAAGAGTGAGGCCTCGTTTTGAGAAAGTGTGCAGCTACAAAAGTGGTGCCCCACGTGCTGAGGACCCACCACTAGTCACCACAACTATTATGGTAAAGACGAAGTAGGTTCTGGTTTTTTATGCTAGGCTGAAAATCCTCGAAAGTGCTGTATTTCGTCATTGGTAAGAAGCCAGTCATAGATATTGTTGGTTATTGGGCTTATAGCATGACTAGCCTCTGCTCATGTCTTTACCAGCGTGGTACACGAAATGAAGGTACCCCATGAGTTTTGTGTGAACAATATTGATCCTAGATTTCATCCAAATCGGTTCGGGCGTTACGAATATTATTATCAACATAAATCCAAACTTTTACATTAATTAGCAGAATAATACCAACATGAAATCGTTACAAATTATTTCAATAAAGCTGTAGTTAGGCTTTAAATTACATTTCAAGCTTAAATACAGCTTAGAAAAGAGTAACATACATCAATTGAAGTCAAAATTGCATATTATTTTAACATTTATAAAATACTAAACTGTGTACATGGGAGCAATAAATATGAATGAATGAATAATATCGTATTTTCCTAAAAACTCAAGATTAGAGTTTCCTTACAAAAGCTAAAAACATAATAAAGTTTTTAATTTGCCTTCCGATTTAGATTTTAGCTTTCGAGGAGGCTAAGCGAAATGTCTTAAAGTGGCTTATGCACTGCAATGCGACATTGAACGAAATAATTTCAGCTCAAATTCAAAATGCAATTTACTCTCGCTATAAATAAACACGGAACAAAGGAATCTAGCTATGACTCTATATAGTTACTCGTTTTATGCATAGTTCGTCGTAGTTTGCTTACAACACGACATTTTCTGTGCAAATGTAACGATCCAGAATTTCAGTTTTTGCTGAATTTTTTAGATCGTGAAAACTGTGAACGTAACCTATACAGATAATTAATTTTTATAATGTTATGTCGAGGTAAGCCGGCATAAGTTTCACCTTATGGAATCGTCGCCCATTCACATCTGCAACACTTATTCATATTCCTAATCATATTGCTGATGCCTAGCAAGCAAAGGAAGGGAATGCCCAACTCTCGGAAGGACTCTTTATTTTTTTTCTGAACGGGTCATATTTTAATAATCCAGCGGAAACACCTCAGAGGGCAGCTCGATCCACAGTTGACATTTACGGGGAAAAAGGATCACTTCAAGCGGGTACGAGAGAGCCATGTATCAATCATGTGTGGTTGAATTCTGATTGATATGTTCAATCAGAGTTCATCTCTGATTGACAAGTCAGTGGCTCTCTCTGTGTCGCGAGGTGCGATGGTAAAACCTCGATGCGGTGAATGCGAAATTGTTTAAGCTTAGATTGAATATGAATTGATAATGTAAATAACGGTCGCTAGAATATCGTAGATAAAAAAAAGTTCTTGGGGATGTTTATGGTCAAAGCGGAAAGAAGTATTTTCCGCTATTTAAGGTGGTGATAATAAAAACAAAATCGGGGTAATATATGTTTACGCCAGATATTCATGATTACAATGTCTCCATCTCTTTCGGAGTCTAGATTCAGTCACCTGCCCATTTTAATTTAATATTTGCTGGCATTTTTCCTGCGTCTGTTTGTTTAGTTTTGGACTGATCCTATCGCGCTTCTGATGCGATCGCGGAGTTTTATGCCCATCATGCTTCGCTATTTCACCCTTTGGAAGGATCTTGGCTTTATTTTATTGTCTATTGTCATAGCCCATGTTTGACATCCATAGAGTAGGGTTGGTAGAATAGTAGAGTCTGCGAGTTTTTTCTTTAGGCTGGTTTACACGCGACGTAATGATCCCGTAAATGCATTTTCCGTAAAAGATTGTTTGTTTGTCTGTTTGTATATTTATCTGTTACAAATTTTTTTTAGACGTTACTGTTTTGTCCACCCTGTATACAGAAACAACGTAAATTTAATATTTTTAAGTGAATTTATTTGTATTATTCACGCCGATTCTTCAAGACTAGAGCCTAGAATTTATTTAGAATCAAACGATTATCCATCTGTTATTAACGTGTTAATCTCACACGTGAAGAACAGAACTAATTAGTGAAAACTTTATTGGATTATGTATTATCTTTTGTAAGTTAATTAAAAAGTGTCATTGTTCTGTTTGTTTTCCAAATAAATGAATAAAAATCCTATTAATATTATAAACGCGTAAGTTTGTGATAAAGATGTTTGTTCCTCATTCACGCAAAAACTACTGAACGAATTTTGATGAAACTTTACAGTAATATAGCTTATAAATCAGAATATCACATAGGCTACTTTTTATCCGTGTACCTCGCAGGCGAAGCCGTGGGCAGAAGCTAATTGTTTATAGTACAATTAAAAACAAATTATATAGCAGCATTCCCTACCAGCTAACCTAGCTTGTGGTATAGATTGGTATCTAGCAAACAAAGTTTCTCTGAACGAAACACTTTTACAGTACCGATTATCGATGCTATCGTAGTAACTATCCTGTGGTACTATTGGGGTCGCAGATAGGGTATCGCGGCTGCAAAGCTGGGTCGCCGTTTCCCGCGCTACTGCGACCATCATTCAAAACTTAATCCCAGTTCTGAACGAAGGCACGAAAGGCTCTTGTTACGTCGATAGTTCGATTCGGATAGTTATGTTATTGCGAGTCTTTGTTTAGGTTTGATTAATGGATTTGGAGAGAAAAAGATCTTTGTAACCTCCTAAAAAGCAAAGACGGGGCAAAGAAAGTAAGAAATAAAATATATTAATTGCCGCCATAGACACAACACAATAAAAATATTTGTTCAACGAGCAAGGATCAAAATATGCAATGAGAGCGGAAAGCCTGACAATTAATGTTGTTTGCTGTGTTGTGTGGGGTCATATGGTCACCTATCTCAGCATAAGCTGAGAAGGATTATAAGTTAAGAGTAACAGTTACCACTGATTTTAAACTGACTTTTTTTACGTTTCCAATGGGTGCTTTTTAACCTGTTCTTACGAGTACAACTACTTATCCTACTTTCTATCCTATCCAACTAATATTTTAGATGCGAAAGTAGCATATTCGTTATCGATAAACTCTGTAAATCCTTAAAATGAAAATCACATAAAATGAGAAATGGGTATGATAGCAACTTGAGTAATACAATAGGCATTTTTTATCTATGGGACATACGGGCAAAGCCTGGAGACGCAGCTAGTCTATTTGTAAGATAAATAGAACTCACATTATATAGTACTATGCCACCTCACTGCATGCATGCTTAGAACATTTTTACATTTTTGCAGATCTTTCAGATGATTTAAGTAAGTAATAAAACTTCTTTAAAGTCACGCAATTTTTTTAAGTTTGTCTAAATCTTGGTCACCCTTAAACCCTGTCACGTTACAAAAACCTATTTATAGCCCGATTGGATTTGTGGACTATCACATTTATCACCATTTTGAAATGTTGAATTCCGAGCTCCAATAGGTTCCAGAAATACTTCTAATGAAATTGGAGTGTCTAGACACAGCTTCATATTTGCACAAACAGAGACCATGAAATTATTGGTGTCAGGAATGAGTCAATGTCGAAATTGGTTCGCTGAATCTTATTTTTATGAAATGGAATTGATTGTGGAAGATATTGTTCTAGATAACCACAGTAAAATATATGTTTTTGGGAGGTTCTACAGGGTGCCCCAGAACATGTTGCAAACACACCTCAGGTTACAGTAACAGTCGTATAACGACGCCACTCGTTTCTATATGAAAAACAGTTAAAACTTTCACATTATTTCAAGGCAAAAGGAGACGTGATCCGCTTACTGCTATAATTGGAACCCGGGGAACCTTAAAAGAAGTGACTCTTACTATGAAAGTGAACTAGTTTTCCTGAAAAACAGGTTTGGATACAGACTTATTTTCAACCAAAATAAAATCCTGTTTGGTACAGCTTGGTTTTTACCGATTATGACGTGTATAATGATACTCTTGGATTGGTATTACATACGTAGTCTGAGATACCCAGCTTTGTATAGAATACAGCAGGCTCTGTTGGCTCTGTTTTAAACCGCTGTAAATGCCAGTCATTCTTTAATAAGAAACTTCAATGTCCGATCGTATTAATTCAGTCCAATTCTTTTCAAAAGCTCCAAGATATTGAACATATCGAGACTGAGATTTCATTACTGGTTGTTTGTCGGCTGCTGGACGCGAGCCAAGAGGTAGATTGCATAATACCTTATTATGGCAGCATTCTGGCCAATAATCGCCCGCGACACCGCTTATTATGGCAATATTTCTAAGCTATTGATTCGGATAGGCTACATTGCTCGAGAAACAAGCAAGCGCTGGGGAAGAAGGCAAATATTAACTGGATAACGCAGGGTAGGAAACTCCCCGATGGACCGATTACATCTTAAAAGGTGCGGATGTCGGTGGATGGAGGTTGCCCAAGAAGATTTGTGGTAGCATTCTTTGGGAGAGGTCTATGGTCAGCAGTCACTTATATGTGTGTGTTTTTGATGATGATGACTCAGAGGAGTGTTGGTCTAGTGCACAGATTCTCAAACTTATTTAGCCCACCGCCCACTGAAAGAGCCAAAAAAATCATCAAAGGCCCATTTTTAATCATTTAATGCCCCTCTAGACAGCCTCAGAGCTCCCCAATTTGTTCTAGGCCTTCTACCGCCCCCCCTGAAGGCCTTCAGCGTCCACAAGGAGGCGCTATCACCCACTTTGAGAAACATTGGTCTAGTGTACAATACACCAACTTCGGTTCGAGGTAGTGGTTGCACCTATCGATTTTTTCACAAAAAGTTATGTGCGCATATGCGGAAAAATCAAAACTTCAAAGCTTGAGTCATCGGTTAGGGCCCGGTCAGTCTGATGCAGTAACAATGCATTTAACATGAACTTTGTCAACTCTTGACAATCCTTTTAGTGCCACCGCCAAGTGTCTATTTGACCGGGCTCTTAGTGTTTCTATAAACTAGCATATCCTTGCAATCTAACACGTTGAATACACGCAAGAAGTGTTAGTATAGTTGACTGCTAACTATTTGGACTACTAACCAAATAGTTAGTAGTCAAGTCCATACCAAATAGTTAGTAGTTAATACCATGTATTACTTATGAACATTTTGTTGGAACGTAGGTGCCCTACTCTAACCTCATACAATATGTCACTGTCAGTGAGAGGTGTTTTTCGGTTCGCTCTCTCTGTCGATGGCTTCCGTGGGGTGGCTTTGCAATAAAGAAAAACAAGTACATAATAAATTACTTTTATTATCTAAATTGACCCTAGAAACCCTTCAGGTTATGGGCCCAGGGATACGCTGTGCTCCACGAATAATCATAGCATTTCAGTTGATTTGAAGAACCTTTCCAAAGTACAAAAAGCAAGTATAACCTAAAAATTGGCAGGCGCCGGCGGCGAAGTGAAGCGTGGCAAACTACAATGGCTACAACCATGCCGATCGGAATACCTGTCGAGAAACTAAAGGGCTTAGAGGATTACAACCAATGGAAATTCATGCTGAAAATGATCCTGATGCACGAAGATCTCTACGATTGCGTTTTGGAGGATACAGACAAAGGCTGCTGCAAAGATGAAAAGAAAAGACAAAAGGCTTTGGCGAAAATTTGTTTGTCAGTTGGTCCATCTGCACTGCCACATGTTCGCAATGCAAAGACGCCGTACGAGGCCTGGACCAATCTTCAGCGCGCATACGAAGACAAGGGATTGTGCAGGAGACTAGGATTACTGAGATCGCTGTTTGGTGTGAAGCTGTGTGAGACAGAGAATATGCAGAGCTATTTATCTAAAATTACAGAGCTTGGGCAACAGTTATCAGATATTGGATCCGCTCTTGATGATGAATTCTTGGCAGTTATTATGCTCAGTGGATTAACCTTGGATTTTGACCCCTTGATCATGGCATTGGAAAATTCTAATCAGAAACTGACAAGTGATATGGTCAAATCTAAGTTACTTCAGGAGCAGCAAAGGCGAGATGACAAGGATCAGAGTGGGGTCAATGCGTTATTGGCCAGAAATTATTCAAAAGTGGTTTGCTTCAAATGCAAAAAAACTGGTCATTTGAAAAAGGATTGTACTAGTAATGTGAAGACTACACTCAAGAAAAACTCAACACAAGTACACTCTGAAAAGGGAACTCAAGAAAAGTCATTATTGACTGCGTTGTGTGTGAACTTGCGGAACAATGTGTGGTACATAGACTCTGGTGCGACCCACCACATGTGCAACAACAAGGAACTAATGACTGACTTTCAGTGTTCAAAATCTCTTGAGGTAAACGTTGCAAATGGTGACAAGGTGACAACCGAGGGACATGGCAAGGTTCAGGTACTTTTGAAAAATGGTTTAAAGACTATAAGTGATGTGTACTATATTCCTAAGCTTTCTGTAAACTTATTATCAGTCAGTGAATTGAATAGGAAAGGTTATAGTGTCATTTTTAGTACTTCAGGTTGTAAAATCATAGATAATAATGAAATTATAGCAACTGGAACATGTAATAATGGTGTATATGAGCTAGATATGCTTCAGACTGTAAACAGTAAGTGTAGTAGTAAGCAGAAGTCAGTATTGGTCATGAACTCAGTCTGTGAGGAGAGTAGTGTTAGTGAGGTACCAGGCGTAACCCAGGATACTGCATTAGTGTCTGCGCAGAACCCTAATTCACAGGAGCTGTGGCATAAGCGACTTGGCCATCTGAACGCACGAAGCATGAATCTCATGAAAAACGGCCTAGTAACAGGTATGGATTATAAAAATACTAATTTTAATCCTTGTACAGCTTGTGTGAAAGGTAAACAAACAAGATTACCATTTCCAAAGAAAAGTTTTAGTAGGTCTACTGAAATTTTAGGGCTGGTACACACAGATGTGTGTGGTCCTATGCAGTCATATTCATTTAGTGGGGCACGATATTTTGTCACATTTATAGATGACTTCACTAGAAAAACTTTTATTTATTTTATGCAAAGAAAGAGTGAAGTATTTGATAAATTTAAATTATTCAAAACTTTTGCAGAAAATGAGACCAACAGGAAAATAAAAGTTTTGAGAAGTGATAATGGAGGAGAATATATTTCTGTCATGTTTCAGGACTACTTGAAAAAGTATGGAATCAAAAATCAGACTACGATTCCACATTGTAGTGCCCAAAATGGTGTAGCAGAAAGGGCAAATAGAACCATCATGGAGAAGGCCCGCTGTATGCTCCAAGAGGCTGGATTGGAGAATCGGTATTGGGCTGAAGCTGCTAACACAGCTATTTACCTAAAGAACCGATCCCCTACAAAGGCTGTAATGGGAGCAACACCAGAAGAACTATGGACTTCACAAAAGGTGAATGTAGATAACTTACGTGTTTTTGGTTGTGTAGTATATGCCATTAATGAGAATTCTAAGAAATTGGATACAAGGAGCAAAATGTATATTTTTGTAGGATATTGTGAAGATAGCAAAGGCTATAGGCTCATAGATCCGTGTGATCCAAAGAAATGCATTAAAGCACGGCATGTTTTTTTCATGGAAAAACAATTTATGAATAAAATTGTGTCAAATGATCATAAAAATGAAGACACAAAAGTAATCTTTGATTCATCTTGTACAACAGATGTTGTGGATACTATTGTACAGCATGATTTAGTACAATCACCTACAGACATTGCTTCATCCCCACAGTCTGTTATCTCAATAGATGATGATTCACTATCTGATGACACAATAAATGCTCGCAGACAAACCATTTTTAGTCTGAATGAAACTGAGGATTTAGATATCACAGATGATCCTGCTGATTCTACTTACATTCCAGATAGATCAAGCTTGGACTCCGAGAACTCCTGCTTATTTTTTGAAGATGCTCAAGCACCTGAATTTGCTGGGCTAGCAGATATTGGTGATGAGGATTTGCCAAGAACAGTGGAGGAGGCACTGAGAAGCAGTGAATCAGGACAATGGAAAGAAGCAATACATGATGAGTATGATTCATTCATAACCAACAAATGTTGGACTCTAGTAGATTTGCCTAACGGACATAGGCCAGTTAAATGTAAATGGGTTTTTAGTAAAAAGAGAGGCCTAAATGGTGAATTATTAAAATACAAGGCTCGATTAGTAGCTAAAGGCTTTACCCAAAGATATGGCATAGACTATCATGAAACATTTTCACCAGTAGTCCGATACTCAACAATAAGAATATTGTTAGCCTTAGCTGCTCAGAATGATATGATGATTGAGCATCTTGATGTTAAAACAGCATTTCTGAATGGCATTCTGACAGAAAATGTTTACATGGAACAACCGGAAGGTTTTATAATGGACAAAAACAAAAATAAAGTTTATAAGCTACAAAAAGCAATTTATGGCTTGAAACAATCAGCTAAAGCATGGTATCAGAGAATAAATGATGTATTAACCAATAAATTGCATTTTAAGAGGCTATCTTCAGAACCATGTGTATATATTTATAACAAAGATGATGAAATTATGTTCATAGCATTGTATGTAGATGACATAATACTATTTTCTTCAAAATCATCTCAGCAAAGGAAAATTATCAAAGAAAAGTTGATGAATCAATTTGAAATGAAGGATTTGGGACCAGCATATCAAATTTTGGGAATGAAAATTAATAGATTGCCTGATGGAAGCTACATTTTGGACCAAACTAGCTACATAAAGAAAATATTGAATAAATTTAAAATGACAGATTGTAAAGAAGCAAAAACTCCTATGGAAGTTGGATTAAAGTTACAAAGGGAAGAAAATGTGAATTGTAACTTTGATTACAGGAGTCTCATAGGGTGTATAATGTATTTAGCAGTGTGTTCCAGACCTGATATTGCTCATAGCGTCAGCTATTTAAGCCAATTCAATAACTGCTACGGTGAAAGCCATTGGAAAGCTGCAAAAAGGGTATTGAGGTACCTTAAAGGAACTTCAGAGTACTGTCTAATTTTTCAAAAAGGTAATTTGGAAATTACAGGTTTTACTGATGCTGACTGGGGTGGAGACCAGATAGATCGTAGATCCTACACGGGGTATGTCTTTTGTCTTGGTAATTCAGTAGTATCCTGGGAAAGTCGCAAGCAACGTACTGTAGCGCTCTCCAGCACTGAGGCTGAGTACATGGCCATATCTGACTCTTGCAAAGAAGCTATGTTTCTTCAAACATTTCTAGAAGAATGTATTGGTGTAATATGTAAAATTAAACTGTTTAATGATAATCAGTCTGCACAAAAACTGTGTGCAAATTGTATATCACATTCAAGAACAAAACATATTGATATCAGACATCATTATGTTAGAGAACTAATAAATAAGAAGCTCATTAATTTATGTTATCTCTGTACTGAAGAAATGTTGGCTGATGTGCTTACAAAGCCATTATCGTGTGAAAAACACTATAAGTTTGTATCTAAGATAATGAAAATAGCTAATTAGCTGGTTATTGAAACAAATAGGTATCCAATATTGTGCATTTGTCTAATTCAACAAGTACCTAGATACAAATAGATGAATAGGTATTTATCAATGTATCTTAGTTTAAGGCCTAGTAGGTAGCATAGGTTAAATACTATTGTATTAGTTTAAGGCCTAGTGTTGGAACGTAGGTGCCCTACTCTAACCTCATACAATATGTCACTGTCAGTGAGAGGTGTTTTTCGGTTCGCTCTCTCTGTCGATGGCTTCCGTGGGTGGCTTTGCAATAAAGAAAAACAAGTACATAATAAATTACTTTTATTATCTAAATTGACCCTAGAAACCCTTCACATTTTACAATAATTTTGACATCTATTTCCGTGAGCTAATTTTTATTTTGTTACTTTTATTATTATGTTGCTATATTAATAATTAATTGATAATTTTATGTATGTGTGTAGGCAGTTTATTATCCTTGTTGGTTTTAAAATGTTTAAATTGGCAAGATAGATAGGATAATAACGACATTATTGTACACTCGAAAGAGTAAATTGTGCTTTTTGATACAAGCAAACAATTTTATGAGAAATCTGTATCGTACCACATTTACAATAAATAAATGGTTTCAATGATTTCAATGAATTTGAGAATGTTCATCTTGGGGATTAGCGAAGCGAGTGTTTTTTTTTTATCCCAGATTATTGGACATATCTTCTTCAAATG
Organism: Perizoma flavofasciatum; assembly: GCA_958496245.1. Taxonomy (NCBI): domain Eukaryota; kingdom Metazoa; phylum Arthropoda; class Insecta; order Lepidoptera; family Geometridae; genus Perizoma; species Perizoma flavofasciatum. The sequence continues at coordinate 19,582,697 of OY292419.1, read as the reverse complement.
CCATTCTAAAATTACCAGGGTCCTTCTCAGTTGTTTGCATGATAATATTCTCCGAATACCTCCATCATAGAACCTCCTAAAATTGCTGTGTTTCATTATCCTACCCTGATTGCTTCCGCCAATAGCGACTTTTCACCAATTGGTAGAATTCGTGACCAAAGCTCCCAACTCGATTACCATCGTCAATTTATCACTGCTGCGGGCATAGTCACGACTTTTATTGTAAAAAGAGCTTTAGCACCTCAAAATACAGCTGTTCTGATTACCAAGCTGATTTTATATTTAGTAGTTAATTGACTTAGGCGTGACTTTACGGTATCCATTTTAGAGTATTCGAAAAATAGAAATAGTTAGATACTCGTAGGAAACATTACTGTGCAAATGGACAACACAGTGCGTTGGACTCAAAAGAGAGAGAGAGAGAGAGATTTAGTGGAATGTCTTATTAAATATAGTCTTTTTTAACCTACTTCAAAAAGGAGAAGGTTCTATGTTCGTCTGTTTTTTTTATGTATAATATTCACCGATATGTTCGTCAATTATGGACCAGTTTTAAAAAAATGTTTGAAAGGGTTCTAAGGTGGTCCTATTTTTACCAAGTCCAAAAACCAGCATCGATCTTAAACAGATCAGTAGGTAGCCCATATAATAATAATATGTGACATAATTATTAAGTGTCCTTTTGTTGTTATTTTAGAAGTAGTTTTTTAAGTTTGTTTATTTAATTTTATTTGTCTAATTATAATTTTATCTTATCTATCTTGGCATTTTCTAAAAAAGTCTACTTATGTGAAAAGAAACTTAGCTTCTACAACAGGAAACCATCAAGTCAAGAAATCGTTCAATTTGAAAAAAGGATATGATTATATTGTATTTCTTTTCGGTGTATGTGTATTTATAAGTAGTTTAAGTAGGTGTGTGTAATATCTCTATCTCTCCTCAAATGTTTGCTGGAAGAAAACTCTTTTTAGGGTTAAGCTCGCCTTTATGCCTTACTTTATATTTTGTTTTATACTTCTGTATACAATAAAGAGTTATAAGGAATGACAAGGTCCAGTCGAAATCTAGCTTCACATTGGCAGATGAATAAGTACCTACTCGAGGTCAATAAAAGCGTTGTGCTGAATTTTGCAATAGCCTTGTATTCGACGACCTTCCAGTTGTATTGCTTTTTCATGTCTAACTCTTGCACTAAACTAGAGAAGTCAACTTCCTTTTTCTCAGAAACGTACTGGTAAACCTTTTTTTTCGTATCGACGTTACCTGCGTAGATAATGTATAGTGAAGGGGCGAGCTAAGTTGTTGTAGAAGATCTCTACTTCAATAGTGTTCTATAGTTTGCTCTTATCTCGGACAAAGCAAACATTGCCACTCAGTGTAGCAATGCAGCCCGTATTTCAAGGACGCATCTGGTTTTGTTTGAATGTATTGAACTATTATTCATTAAGTTTATATATGTACCTGGATAAGAAACTGTTAGTTTTATATCGAAGCTATCTGCTACTGATATTGGGACAGGACGGAAGATCAGCGCGCTACTTACCTTCACCAGGTCTACTGCGCTTTATGCTGAGTCCCATCCCAATTTGTGGCTATTTATCTCATTAGCAGTCCAATAATCTTAATTATATACTTAATTAATAAGTAGTTGCAAATAAATGATTTATCTATCTATCTATCTTCTGGATCGGTTGAGCTTCCTACAGATGGTACTGTTTTATTTGTAAATCCTATCTATCTAACTACCTATCTAACTACTCTGATGTCCCAGAATTGTCTTAGTCAATGGTCAGATACTTCAGTGTATATGAAGTTGCATTATTCCTAATATAAATAAATGTTTTAATATCTTTGCTAGTGTTCTATTCTATCTATCTCCATTAATTCTAGCTGCCTATAGCTGCGTTACAGGGGTATCGACCGACCCACCTCGCACCTTATTTTACCGAGGGGTATGGGTGCGAAAACTCTGTAAATAGGAGCATTACCTGCCCATTTCTAGTCAGAGCAAAGTAGAGCAACACTCTTCTCTTAGCTATCGTCCAACGAAGTACGTGGATACCTATAGTTCAATATCGTGTGGGAAACTGCTGATTGTACTGTTCTCATGCAGTTATAATTGGCGCACAATATTATCAATTGACATGTCACTGACGAGCAAGAGTCAAAGACATTGATAACGGCTTCAGGATTGTGGAGCTGGGATTGGATACAACACGCTGAAAGACGTGGTGTTGACAGATGGAAAGCGACTAGTGCCAGAGCAGTGGTTATAGAAACGTAAGAAGTCCGGCAGCGAGATAGGTAGGAGGTAGAGAACAATCTATCAAGATCGCGGGTCTAACATGGTTTAGACAAGCTCAGATCGAGGTGGATGAAAGAAAGAAAGATAGAGCATTTATCTATTTGTATCATTACAAAAAAGTTGTAAATTATAATAACACACAAAAACATGTAACGTTAAACGAAACGAAGAACGAAAAAAGTACCTAAATATATTTGTTGTTTTTTATTCCAAAAACTATCGTGCACTTGACTATTCATATTGTAAAAACAGGAATTTTCACCACGCCTTGATGAAGACTCTCGGAATGAGTCGAAACTTAGTCGGTGCCTTCACCGATAGTGAAGTACGTGAAAATTCCCGTTTTTACAATATGAATATATTTGTTGTGTTGAGTCTTAGCATGTGCCGTAAAGTAAGATGCGGTGCTGGTGAACAACCTGCTGTGATGATAAGTCTTCGTCACGAAGATCGGTAAACAACCGGGTGCAGAAATAATATGAAGAGACAGTAATTATTTTTAGACACAGAAGTAGTTATATTTAATTACTTTGATCTATGAATAACTAGCCTCTGCCCAATGTGTTATTCTGATGTTTAAGCTATATTACTGGAAAGTTTCATCAAAATCTGTTCAGTAGTTTTTGCGTGAAAGAGTAACAAATATCCATCCTCATAAACTTTCGCGTTTATAATAGCAGTAGGATTACTTTTATCTTGGATAGATAGATAGATAGATAGGTAAAAAATGCTTTATTGCACAAGATAAAACATGTACATAGGCGAACTTAATGCTAATTAGCATTTTCTTCCAGCTAACCATTGTGTTATGAAGAGTGAAGCGGTAATGCGTTTGGCTGATTACCAAAATAATTATCTTGGATGGTACAAGCTAAGACAGACCTGTCCAGCAGTGGTTGAAATCGGGCTGTAGATGATGATACAAACTAGTTTAGTTTGATTTTTTTTATTGTTAAGCAGGCCATATTTAGGAAGCGTAGAAGGTAATATTATAGAATTGATTTTCTCAATGATTTGCTGGAGTGTCGTAAGATGGCCATGACCCTCCATTTGCTTGTTGCGGTCTTCACAAACTTATCAATCATTCGGTAAATGGAGCTGTCTACCTACTAAGCACTACTTCAGGCATAACGTAGAGGCAATTTTCAGAAGCGATGCCAAGTTTTTTGTATAATGTAATTGTTAACTCAAAAAAGTTGACTACAGCCATTTGGTATTTGTGAACTACAAGAATTTATTCAAAAGCGTATCGACGAATTTTCTAGGTTATATTAAAATCCAAAATTCATTTATTCATTAAAATCACAAGGATCACTTTGAAATGTTGGTTTTTATCCACTGCCTGTTCTTCCGCGACCAAGGAAAGAAAGGCACGAAGGCTGTTTATTCTTCTAAGACATCAAAGAAGGTTTTCATATCTGTTGTAGATACTGAATACACATTTTTAAAACGTTTAACCTCTGCCCGGCTGTAAATAATCAAATTGGCTAATTTAGAACGAAGGGAGGCGAGCATACATCCTACATCCTTTGTCCATTCCGTTTTTATCACTCTGTATCCGTTTTTTCCGTAGGTATATCTGTATTAGGTATTTCGGACCTTTCCGTCGGATATACAACTTGATTATTATTTGAAGTGAGTAGCATTTATCTTATATCTTTCTCGATTTCACTTAGTGTTTGGGTCCAACGGAAGATCAGCGTTGTGTTGCCAGTTGACACAACGAATGCTGAGTTGGACGCCATTTTGCGTCGTTGCATATTGCTAGGTATCGGGAGGCATATACTTTTATTATTAGTATTTAGATTTTGTTTGTGTGAATCCCGTGTGTATTTTGTCTGTCTGTTTTATATTGTGCAACGTTAGCAAATAAATGTATTTTCTTTCTTTTCTTTCTTTCTTTCTTTCTTTCTTTCTTTCTTTCTTACTTCTTGGTCAAGGTCAAAATCTCAGGATGGTTTTACGAGATTTTGAAAAATGAGACTCTGTACCCAGCTAGGTTACAATCTTGATCTACAAATGCCCTCCAAAGTTCCACGAGTACTTTTGTTTCTGATTTAATATACGGCTGAATTGCTACATGCTTTTTGTGTTGGTTAAAAGAGTCAGATCTATAACGACTTTTCCGTTCTGTAAAGTTTAAAAGTTTGTGTGAGTATAGTGGCCAATATCTCTGGTGTAATTTGATTTACATGGATTTCCCTGCCAATTACATCCAGCAAAAACTTCAGTTCCTTTAGTAACCATGGCACATGCAACTGTGACATATCGTGAAATAAAGTGTATATCATGGAATCCCGTTTCTAGAGAAAATTTTACTCTATTGTGGGAGATTTTAGACCACCCAAAGGCCTAAGAATTAGCCAGTTGGTTGGGGCCAACAACACGGTATTCGAAGCCCGGAAGCGCTTGGTTCAAATGGTTACCTACCCAAGATAACCTGTCGGACATTTGAGCGCTTTATGAGATATATGTTGGATACCATTGCCTGGTAAAAATCCCCATTGAATATTAAATAAGAAAAAAGAGTTGTAAGTTGAAAAGAATAATCTATTGAGAGCTGCCTCATAAAAGAAACAATGAACACGCAAGTTAGATAAAATAAGAGATATAGATAGCTTTGTAAGATTATTGCCCATCTGCACTAACCATAAGCAACCATCAAGCCGACGATTTTTCATAAAAAATCGTTCCTATAATATGCCTTAGTCTCTGCTTGAGATAAGTGCCTACATAGGCCCTATAAACCTATAGATCAGTGGTATCGCATACTGCAGTGGACATCATTCTTCTTGTGCGTGCTTGTTAGACGTTGGCAGTTGCAGAGTATCCATAAGACGATTTATCATGTCTAGTCCATACATCAGGCTCTACAAACAATAGGACGTGTCCAGAGAACGTGCCGTTACATACTGCCCGTACATACATATGATGATGACGTCATACATGTCAGCAACACACGTGTTTCATTTTGGTTATCAAATTCCCGTGTAATTATTATTCATGATATGATTAAGCGGTGGATGGAGCTAGCGCTTGAAAATTCTGATGTAGTTTGTTTGAAATTGTTATTGCACCGTGTGGTGGTGTAAAAGGGTGAGTGTTAATATTTTAGCAACGCAGCTCTTTCTTCTTTAGAAAAAAACGCTGGAAATTTCAAACAGCATCATCTAGCCCCAAAGTAAGCAGAGCTTGTGTTATGGTAACTACATAACTGATATAATATTTATATCTTTTTTTGTAAATACGCAAATATTATAGATAGAAACCCTCTATACCTGAGACAAATATTTGCAGATCATAGAAATATGTCCCGTGGCGGGCCAAAGTGTAACTTTCAAATCTTTTACGAGGGAAAATCAAAACAAATATCAGTGGTCGTTGGTGGAATGAAATCAACTTTACAATACCTACAATAAGAGCCCATAATAGAGTCTGTCTGTAGAGTGTCAAAATTTCAATATAAAATGACAATATCTGTAATGTAATGTAATAATAACCTGTTATGATGTCATAATGTATTCTGAATAAATAAATATTGAAATAATAAATATTACAAGAACACCCTTTCATTAAATAATATCAGAATAATCAATTTATTGGTAAACACAATTTACACGTCAGTCAAATAACAATATTAATAATATGAACAATATTAATAAAAAACTATATTTTTTTTGCATAAGTATGTAAACTTTCTTATAAATGTAAAAATAATTAAAATAGATTATGTATGTATGTAGGTGGGCTCCCTTTTCCGCATTTAGAATCCAAGTTGGTCCATTATGCGTGAAGTTTCGGCCCCAAAGGTAATACGTTGAGGACATGGAAGTCCAAATCGCGACCGAATGGGGTCATTTCGTTATAGGCCTTGTTTTGACTATCATACTCAATGTAAAAATACGTAGCTTCGATAAAGGCCTGAAATAGATTATTTATTAACTATTTTTTAATAGTCACGCAATAGAAGGTAGGTATTGACAGCGAGGTTTTGTTACGAAGGTGTGCTAGCTAAGTGGTTTGGCGAAACGAGGTTCATAGATAGATAGAAAATACTAATAAGATTGCACAAGATACTGAATAATATGCGAACTTCATGCTTATTCACATTTCCTTCCAGTTCACCTTTGTGTAATAAAGGGTGGGGCTGTAGTGAGATAAAGAGTTGGCAAGAAAAAGCAAGAGATCTGCTCCACATATTAAGCACAACAAGTATTGAGTTAGTTCTGTCCATTTTATACGTCCATGACACATGTTCATATAATTGAGTATCGCGAGAAAACTGAGTTGCCTCAGTTTTTCGTACGCTGTAAAAATGCTGGTTTGCGAAGCAAGCTCCTTGCAAATTAACGAAGGTTCTTTACAGCTTTTGCTAATTCTAATTCTAAGTCCCCTATCAGGTCTGGACTGATGCCCCGCATTGTGGTGTATTATGATTTATTCCAGAGCCCAATCAGCCCAACTCCTTGAACCAGCTGAGAAGGACTCTAGGTTAAAGACAGCACAGCTTATGATTTTGATAAGCAATTATTTGCTGTACCTATTTCTTTTCGGATGGAAAGGCTTTCTATGGAAACAAGACAGTGGCAGTCTTTTGGCAGGCTAAATTTTACCAATAAATTACAATAAAAAAACACGCTGAAGACTGTATTCCCCATGATGGACATTCTCAGATACATACTCAGTGAGTAGATCGTTGAGAATACAAAGTAGGGGGGTAGCCAGTGGCACGCCCAAACATTTGGTACATTTGGTACATGCTCGCGTTTTTCAAGTAGTTAGCACGTGACAGGTGGCAAGCCTATCGCCGCTTACACACTAACAATAAATTATCTGAATCATCAATATATATGAGATGACGACAGGTCTTCAACTGACTACAGAAACGTCAGTCATCCAGCCGTAAGATACGTGACGGCATCGCAAGTGTCGCGTGGCGAACCTGGCTGAGGCTAGCGCAGACCAAATCGTGCAAACGGATACCAGACGCTTACTGAATGCCATCCATGCCATGACTACAGAAACGTCGGTCATCTAGCCGTGAGATGGGCAGACGACATAACAAGCATCGCGGGATGATCCGAGGCTAGCATGTGACTGGATCTAAAGCTTATCTCACCTGATATATTGACCCTTTCATCGTCATCGTAGAGCAGGGTATGTTTGTCCTCGTCGTCGTCGAGCGTGACGTCATGGAGACGGCGGCTGGTGCCATTGGGCGCGCCGCTCACGCACAGGACCCACACCAGCGCCAGCGGGACCACGCACTCCATGCCGACATCACCGCGAGACGCCGCACGAGAGGCTCTGTAACAGGTAATACATCATCAATAACATAGCCACGCTTTACATAGCCTTTGATTTACTTTACGAGTGTCCAAATATAAGCCATAAATGGCTGTATATTTTGATTACGTTGATTTAGAAGCTTTATATTTTTACAGCTTCAAGAGACTGCAGATCGACGTATTTGATATTAATTTCAACTTGATACCTCTACGCGCTCCTGAGATAAAGTATCTTGACAGACAGACAGACGGACAACCAAGTGATTCTATAAGGGTTCATTTTTTCTATTTGAAATACAGTACCCTAAAAACTAATGAAATGGTCGAATTCAAAGATTTTGGAAAACCTTGTAGGTTACATTTAATGTCACTTGACAACAGTCTCTGAAAATGAAGAAAACGAAATCAATAATGAGCTGTAAACAAAAAATACTTAAATACAAATAAAAAAACATGAACATATTAAGAACATATTAAGAAGAAATGATCGATTTAAATTGATCATTAATAAGGGAAAAGAATATTATTAATTAATACATAAATGGAAGAAATAAATGTTTATATATGAGAATTAGATTTTTTAATGCAAAATAAAGGCATTTTTCATTTAAAAAAAATATAATTTGAGGCCTGAGTGTTCCACGAAATGTAAGAAAAGACCAAGTGAAAATCTGTGTCAACCTAATAGGTATTGATTACAAAAGGCAGCCTAGCAGAAGAAAATAATAAGCCAAGTAGATACTAGTTTTAGTTGAAAGGTCTCTCCTGCCAATTACGTAGTACGCAAAAAAAAACTACGTAAAAGCGTTCACCTTTCGGTCCGCAGATAAAAATATCTGCGAACCTTGAAAATAATTGACAATCATATTCCTCGATTCTTAACATTATTTACTGCACGACTAGTCGTGCATAAAGAAGTGTTAGTGCCGACACTAATGTATGGGAGTGAAAGTTGGGTATGGCAGAAGAAACATCAAAGTCGAGTGAATGCAGTGGAGATGAGAGCTTTGAGAAGTATGTGTGGTGTAACTTTGAGTGATAGAGTGAGGAACCGCGTGCTAAGAGAGCAGTGTGGAGTGAATGAAGATGTAGTAACGAGAGTTGAGAAAGGTATGTTGAGATGATTTGGGCATATAGAAAGGATGGACGAAAGTAGATACAAAACAAGTATACAAGGCGAGCGTGAATGGGATAGTTGGTAGAGGAAGGCCTCGGCGAACGTACTCTGACCAAATTGGAGACATTTTAGAAAAAGGCCAGGTCATAAGTACACTAAACCGCCGAACCTGTATGAAGAATGTGATGAGGATGAATGAAGCGAAAGAGGTATGCCAGAATCGTAGCAAGTGGAAATCCTTGGTCTCTGCCTACCCCTCCGGGAAACAGGCGTGGCTATATGTATGTATGTAAGTATTTACTGAACGACGAAATTATACCATTCAAACTTTATTATAAACAAAGTAAACATGTAGAAGTAAGTATCAAAGTAAATCCAGCTTTGCCAATAACTGTTTACGCTTTTTAGTTAGTTAGCGGTATTTTTATACATTTTTAGGGTTCCGTTCCCAAAGAGTGACATCCTGATATTAACTATTTTTTAAATATAATTGTTAAACCCATCAAACATACATAGTCCTACCATCACACTAGGATTACCTGTGTCTTGGGTACCAGGAATTACGAGTACTGTGGTACCACAATACTGGAACAAATATCTATGCAAACGTTTTACTGAAGTGGAAATCAAACCCAAGCAAGAGGTGCGTCACAGCTGGCTACCCATTCACCGCACCATCGAGGTCGTCACTCACGATCTTTTATAGAGGCTATACAACCTTAAATGACCTCCGTGTAACCCTGCGGTTTTAATAACACTGCGGCATTCAATTTGTAATAAATATATTTTATAATTTGCCAATACGGGTAAGGTACAAACCTTACCCGTATATCCCCCCTGGTCTGGATTATAAAACGTTTGTGTGAGTAAAATGTCCGGATACTTTTCGTATCCAATAACATTTTTCAGGATGCTGGTACGCCTGCCTCGCCTTTGCAGTGCATCTAGGATGTTTGCGCACGAACTGCTTTCATGCTATAATTTGCAAGAAAGCCGCTTTCCTACTTTAGCGTGCGCGAGCCAGCAGCACAGTATAAATAAATGAATTCAGCGTGAATAACAACTGAGGATTAATATTAGTAAACATGTTTGGAACAAACACGAATCCATAAAATTTTCCGTAACCGCGCACCATCAGTTAGGCCGTATGCATGTTTGCCACGACATAACATAAAAAAATATGTAGCTAGTTGAAATGTTTATAGATTACCTACGTCTACTGTGGTCTATAACATGGCAAATAATAAAAAACAACATCAAATCAAAACTCAAATAAAACCAAAATACAAAAACGTAGAAAAAAAGCAGTGTCTGTATTATATATGATTGTATCTCTTTAACCATGAAAAAAAATGTCATAGAAAATAATAAATATTAAACAAGTCAAACGCCAACCGGAGGGCTATTAATTCTTTTTGCATATTATTATTATTTTTTTCATCAATTATTATCTTGCCATTTACCATAAAATATGTTTGTGTTTTTAATATTGTTTGATTGTACGGAACCCTTAGTGCGCGAGTTTGACTCGCACTTGACCGGTTTTATTTTAGTACATTTAATGTAACTAATGTACCATAATAAAAACAAATGTAAACAACACGTTAATTAATTTGATAAACTTTATCAAATGAATACCTTGTTATAGAGGTAATGGCCAAGAATGTTCACGCGATACTAAATTTTCGTGTAGAATTATTGTTGATTTTTATAGATGTTTTGTATGAAATTATTTAGTTATTATGAAATAGTAGGTAAAACCTTGATAGTGGTAACCATAACTTTGCGGTAAACAATAATAATGATTGTTTGTGTAAATAATATATTTCACGGTATGGTATATACCTAATACGAGAATTGTTCCAAGCGATGTATATTTGTAGAACTTTGAAAGGTCAACGAAAAACTATCCATGTAAGTGCTTGATCATCTAGGAGTACCTAAATTCGGATATAACGATCCTATTACTATTTTTTTTTCATTAGTTACGTGACTAGTTAAAATGACCACCCTGTAAGCGAATCACTACGCTACGTGAGATGCTAGGCGCCCAGCGTGCAGTACTGCATCAACCATCAATTTACATGGTTTTCTCAAGGTGAAGCTGCAAGAAGCGAGAGCCACGGCCTAATTAAAACAAAAATCGTGCAGCATTTCATGAAACTTTCAGAATTCACGATATTTTTTGACTTTGGTAACTAAAAAAAACAATTTTGTTTGAACTTACAATATGTATATGACTGATATGGTCCGACGATAGAGTGGGATGGTCAAGGGAGGAATATGGTTATCTTTTCAACGGATTACAGTAGATCAGTGGTGTTAGGATTCTTTTGAATAGTTTTGTGAGCTTTGACAAATACCTATACTGGGAGGACAGAATAAAAAATAACATAAAAATAACTTTTAATAAAAATAGAAATGAAAAATAATTTATTTCAGGCGACAAAGTAAAGTACACGTACAAATACATATTATTATGATAAATACCTTAAACTAAAATGTATATAATTATGTACATAAAACTTATTTATCTAGCACGTAGTGACTGCGACGTGGGCGCGGCTGGGGTCAGTAACCGACCCCGGAAACATCGATAGATTCCTTTAGGCTTCAGATTTTCTTTCATGTTGACAGGTGGTCGGTCGGCATTCTCACCACGAAAAAGTTGAAGCTGAATTGGCTTTACGTGCAAATACTGCTCTACATTCTTAGCTTTGATGGAGTAATGCACGAGAGATACGTGGTTCGGCGTCACGGGAACTGCCAGACACAGCATGGAGCTCCAGTCCAGTCGGTGTGATACCACACTTATTCTGACAAACATGCTTTTTCAGCTCTGCTTGTCACCTCGCTGTGTTGGTGCCGGCTTAGAATTTGCACCACCCCAACTCTTCCCGTGGGTGTCGTAAGAGGCGACTAAGGGACATACACCGGGGGATGGGCAGCAGCGCCCCCTGCAGAACAATCTTTTTAACCCAACTGCGATCCCCAACCCGCATGCCCAGCGTGGGGATTATGGGCATTACCCCCCCCTATTGATGTTTAAAGCCACAAGAAAATGGGCCCTAGTTCCCGGCCACCTCTAACCGCCGTAACGAATACATCCGTCAGAGAACCAAAGTTATCGACATAGCTCAACGAATTAGCAAGCTGAAGTGGCAGTGGGCCGGTCATATCTCGCGAAGAACCGACAATCGCTGGGGTAAACGTGTTCTTGAGTGGAGACCGCGACTCGGCAAACGTAGTGTAGGACGCCCTCCGGCCAGGTGGGATGACGATCTGCGAAACACTGCAGGCAGATGCTGGATGCGGCAAGCTGAAGACAGGGCGCTATGGCGCTCATTAGGGGAGGCCTATGTCCAGCATGGACTAATATAGGCTGATGATGAATGAATGATGTCACCTTGCTCATTGTCAGAAGGTGCACTCCTGCAAATTGGTTCGCATAATCCTTCTTTAGCCAGTTTTGGGACGGCAGCTGCTTATACGGCTAGGGCGTAGCTTGGCAGGTTTTTTTCAAAACTTGCAGCAAAACTTAGTGCCGATGCAGTAAAATATATTTTATGAAAATTATCAACGGGAACAATGTTTTGGGCGTTTCGCTTGTATGTTCTATTAGTCCTACGAATATTAAAAAACGTGAAAGTTTGTGAGGATGGATGTTTGTTACTGTTTCACGCAAAAACTACTGAACGGACTTTGATGAAACTGTATAGCGTATATATCAGAATAACGCATAGGCTACTTTTTAATCAGGTACCACGCGGGCGAAGCCGTGGGCAGAAGCTAGTAATACATATAGTGAACACAAACAAGAAAAATGTATCTAGCTGATATACGTGTAAAGTTCATTTTGATGTAACCAAATACTGTGTCTAGTAGAACCTTTTATTGGCAGAATCATAAAAGCATCAATCGTATGCACGCCAGGTGGTATACTTAAGTCTCGTCCATCGAAATGAAAACAGTTTCCACTAGGCTAAGAAACCATTTGCACTGTCCTAGTATTCACCTTCACATTCATCCAAACAGTGTCTGTTGTCTCACTAATTGGAGTGTAAAGAAAACTCGCTAAGCCTCCAGGGATTAAAGGCGATACCTCGTGGCAGTGATGCAAAACTGGGATAGTTCAATATTTCACGTTAGTTCAAGACTGATATGAAGTTGGTGTAGATATTAGTAAGGGCCCGATCAAACTGATGCGGGGGCGATCAATATATTCACGTGAACTTTGACAACCACTTGACAACCATCCCCCTATGACCCACCACAACCACCGCCACCGCCACCGCCACCGCGTCAATTTGAGTGGGCTTTTACTTGCTCGTGGCAAAGTTTGCCCACAATCATATGCACTGCTCAAGTCGCGGAAACGCTTTATTAGTTCTTGGACCAACCCAAATTAAATGTTTTCTTTCAGGAAAATGGCAAGCTACCCACCCACACCTTCAAGTTAATTAGAATAATGGAATTGAAGCGTAAATTAGGAGCGCCGACCTACTCATAATAAAGTTTCAAAGGGCAACTTCCAATCTGTGTTGCTGAGCTCAGCTCGCAATAAATTCGACATTATTTTGATCAAATTTCGGCAAGAGATATCTACGTGGGCGATTCACTAACATCCAAGTACTTAGATTATTTGTTGTTATTATATCTTGTAATGTTGTGTGTGTGTGTGTGTGTGCGCGTGTGTGTGTGTGTCAAATAAATAATTTCTTATTCATATCTACCTGACAGCCACAAGTTTCTGCGAAGCGCGTAGAATCTTGCACCGCACTAGTAACACTTTAGCACCGGTCGGAAAGTGGCAAAAAAATAGTTTAACTTTTTTTTTTCGCGAACACAAACAGAAGTGATGCTCAAAATCATCATATAATAATGTGTTTTTTTTTATCGAACCCTAATTAGGGTTTTTGGTACCTTTATGTTTTTCAAACAGTTCACAATTTTTTTATTTTTTTATTTTTATAAAACGTTACTTTGATTCTATGAAAAAATACTTTGGTAAATGCGAGATACGACGGAGATTTTAACACTATAATATTATAAACGCGTAAGTTTGTGAGGACTGGTGTTTGCTACTCTTTCACGCAAAAACTACTGAACGGATTTTAATGAAACTTTACAGTAATATAGATTATACATCAGAATAACACATAGGCAGAATAACATTTCATCCAGGTACCACGCGGGCGAAGCCGTGGACAGAATCTAGTAAATAAATAAACACCCAAATGATACATACATAGTCATGACCCACACTAGGATTTCCTGTATCGTTGGTTTCAGGAATTACGAGTCCCATGGTAGCACAACATCTTGGACAAATATTTGCACCATATATTTAATATTTGCCCTGCAGCGAGATTCGCCGCTTTAATCAGGTATATCCTACTAATATTATAAATGTGAAAGTTTGTGAGGATGTTTGTTACTCTTTCACGCAAAAACTAATGAACGGATTTTGATGAAACTTTACAGTAATATAGCTTATACATCAGAATAACACATAGGGTACTTTTTATCCGGGTACAACACGGGCGAAGCCGTGGGCAGAAGCTAGTATGCAATAAGGCGTTCTTATGAAAACATTCTAAAATCTGAAAATACGTTAGTAATGCAAGGTCTATAAATGTATTATGTATTCCGTCCTCTAACTAAGGCACGGGTTCCAAATAAAAGTTAATATTTGGTTGCCTATTTTCAGCAAAATACCGGTAATTTACTTTTGCCTGCCAACCATTTGGTAATAAGCCCTAATACTATTTGCACAAGGTATGAAATCCAGCTATTTGTATGTTCGTGCAGCCTGCAGTGCGGTACCTAAATAGTTTTATATGCACAAGAAGTTTTTGAATAGGCATTCATAAGTTAAATGTATATTTAACATTCGTCGTCACTCTAGAGGTATAATATATCATTATACTGTAACTGTTAAAAGCTCTGCACTTAGTTTCACTTGGTAGGTAGTTATTACTGTGTTTCGTTTTCGTTTGAACTCAAAATATGAAGTGCATCTTGAAATAATACACTCCATTTACAACAGCTAATATTATTTATTATTATTATTTTGTGTTCCTATTTAACTTTCTCTTTTGTACCTATTAAATGTTTATTTATATTCTTGGACAAAAGCCTCGATTCTGTAGTACACTGACTAAACTAAATTTAAACTATCGCTCTCTTTTACTGATAGTGTACGCAAGAAAGAGATAGCTCCAATTTTAGTGCTGTGTGCCGCTGTCAAATCAGTTTACGCGCCGCTTTTCTTCGTGTTTATAGTCTGCGTTTTGATATCACAACTAAATTTGTATGGAAAACTTAAATCTGCCTATTTTGACAGCACTAAAATTGTAGCTATCTCTTTATTGCTTGCACTATCAGTAAAAGAGAGCGACAGTTTAAATTTAGTTTAGTCAGTGTACTACAGAATCGAGGCCAATGGCCTCTTTACAGCAGCAATTTAATCTATTCTTAATATAACCTTATTCTCGATGGGAACATTTATAGGTATGTATAGGTACGCCGGACACTTACCAGCGTCAACGTTCCAGCTGTTCTCGAAACAAATGGTCTACTTCGTGATGATGGTAAGCGGCCTGACGGCATGACCCTTGTCCTATAGGAGAGGGGAAGGCCTTTCGACGCCACATGCGTAGATACCCTAGCACCATCTCATCTGTCGGGGACATCAGTTAGAGCCGGTGCAGCGGCTGATTCGGCCGAGGATCTCAAGAGGCGCAAATATAGAAGTCTCGATAGAGCTTACTTGTTTGAGCCTTTTGGGGTTGAGACTCTGGATCCGTGGGGAGCCGGGGCCATTCGCGTTTTCAAAATTCTTTCAGGGTGACTGGTCAAAGCGACGCTTGACCAGAGAGCTGGCTCTTATCTAGGTCAATGCATTAGCATTGTCATTCAGCGTGGCAATGCAGCCATCATTTTGGGAACGCTTCCGTCTGGTAGTGATCTCGATCAGTTGAGCTATCTATAGATCGTTTGCAACGGTCTTTAGATGGCTAGCTGTTTTATCTGTATTTTTTGTATATACCTACTTGTAAATAGTTGGATGAATTAATACAATGTCAGTTGTAAACTATTATCGACGACCTATTTGGCGCAGTGGACGTAGCCCGCCTGAGACGCAGAATGTTGCGGTTTCGATTCCCGCTGCGGCACGAATGTTTATATATGTAAATATTTGTCTCAGGTTTGGGTGTTTTGTATGTAGAATGTATGTATATTTCAAAAAATATATATAAGTTGTATATCAGTAGTTTCCATAACAAGCTCTGTCTAGTTTGGGGTTAGATGATGCTGTGTGAAAAATGTCCAATATTATTTTTATTATTTTTATTGACGTAACCAAGTTCCCAAGGTTTAAATAAATAAGTATTAGTAATACTACCTAATACTTTTTTAGGTTAATTCTAGAGATATATCATTTGACGCAATTAGCTCAACTATTTAATTTGTATATATCGCACTAGCTTCTGCCCACGGATTCGCCGGCAAGGTACCAGGATAAAAAGTGTCCTATGTGGTATTCTGATGTATAAGTTATATTACTGTAAAGTTTCATTAAAATCCGTTCAGTAGTTTTTGCGCGAAAGCGTAATAAACATCCATCCTCACAAACTTTCGCGTTTATAATATTAGTAGGATAGGATATACCTGCTTGTATTATCTTCTGTAAATAAATAAAGGATTACCGCAAGTAAAATTTATTTACACATTATTTACCAACCTTCTTTTAATACAATTTCGCTTAACGATGAGTAACGGTGTGGCCGAAGACAGAGCACTCTGAAGGATCTAAGAGCCCTGACCGGAGTTTATTTGAGAATTTTTGAAGCTAAGGAAAATGTATTGTGCTGATTGTCGCATCCCTGAACACAGATTAGATACAATCTTTACCTACTCAAATTTTCACGATATAACTTTTGAAACTATCATTGTTTTAGACATAATTTTTACTATATTACCATGGTAATTATGTAGTATGGGATTTTGGTAATTGTGTGACTGACTGACTGATCTATCAAAGCACAGCCAAAACTATTGAGACTACAAAGCTGAAATCTGAAACATTGGTTTATATTATAACGTAAGCATTCGCTAAGAAAGGATTTTTGGAACTTTGAGGGGTGGGGGGGATGGTGTCCCCCCCCTTTCAAAGGTGTCAACTTTGTATGAAAAGCTCTGTTCTTTGAAGTTAGAAACATGAAAATTTAAATACCAGCCACTGAGCATAGATAAATAATGATGTGTTATACAGTCTGTTTGGATTTTGTCATTTTAAGGGTAGATGGTGATTTTTTTTGAGACTAGGTATCGGTTTCTTTTTAAGGAGGAACTTTAAAATAAGAATTGTAGCTACTCATCATAAATAAATAATGACGTGTTTCAGAGTTCATGTATATTTAAGAGTGGGGGAAATAGGGGTGAAATTTTGTATTGGAGTATGTTTTTTTCAAACACAACTCGTGCAAAACCGATGGCAACAGCTAGTTACTGATATCCTCAAATCCATACTTAGTACGCAGTTCCGTGAGGGCACCAAGTAGAGGGTTGCCAGAGACAAGTCAAAGCATTATTTTTGGCACATACCTACGTTTAACACGGTGAGCATTCCACATCATTATGTCCGTTCTTTGTCGATACCAAAAGCTTCTATGTTAATCCAATCATGATATTATTTTACACAATATTTCGTTGAAAATTGTTTCATTTAAAGTGTGATAATTGTGTTGGTATGCCAATGAATTTTTCCTAAAACCATTAATTATGAACTCATCCATTTAAATACATGGTTTACTTACTACTAATTTTAAAGTCACTTTCATAATCAGGCAAATTTTAAAATTAACTTCGAGGTGAAACGTAAGTAGAAATGCCAACAATATAATCGAGAGCAATGGTGGTTTCTGTTCATGAAAATCACAGTTAAAAGAAAGTCAAACTAAGTTACTTCTATGATACTGACAAGTTATTTCTGAACTTCAACTGAAGGACAATACTAGGTTACCGTGGCCACGCCTCAGTGTCCTCATTTAAGGCTTATCCTATCCATGTTTACGACTTATCACTGACAATACGCTATAAAATAAAGAGGACATTCCATTTCCTTAGCTAACTCATCATTCGTAAATTATATATTCATATTTAAAACTCGCGTTAAAATTTTCTATCAATCCCAGAAGTTATAGTTTGTTATGATCCTGTTATTGTTGAAGAGTTGCTGTTCGTATGTATAAGTATATATTTATAGGTAAGTATTGTATTCGTATGTATATAGACATAAATATATATATAGATATATGTATTATATTTATATATATATATAATAGGTAATTGGTATATATGTTATTATTTATTATATTCTTCTGTAGTATGTTTTATGAATAATATTATTTAAGGTAGTTTACACAAAGTACACCCCCGGCCGCTTCAAAATCATATATAATCCTCTCCACCCAAAGGTTGTCTGGAAGAGATCGCTTTTAAGCGATAAGACCGCACATTGTACCTTTATCATATGTGTTACTGTTTATTTCGTTTGTATCTTAAGGTGTACAATAAAGTATTTTCATTTATTCATTCATTCATTCATTCGATTGTTAATATTTTGCTTGTTTGTAGCTTTATAACAGAAAAGTGCGAGTCAGACTCACGCACCAAGGGTTCCTATTCAAACACCAAATTCTTAGATTAATTCTCAAAAGTATAAAATAAGATGGATCGTTTCGTTTAGGGGAATGACCTCCTTGAGTTCAGACTCGTTGATTTTTTAATTATTTGGCATGGAAGAGGCCTAGTGCAATCCTACTAATATTATGAACGCGAAAGTTTGTGAAGATGGATGCTTGTTACTCTTTCACGTAAAAACTACTGAACAGATTTTGATGAAACTTTACAGTAATATAGCATAAACATCAGAATAACACATAGGCTACTTTTTATCCGGGTACCACGCGGGCGAAGCCGTGTGCCGTATGTTATAAAGTTGTACCTATTCGATTGACAAAAATCTTTTTTTTACCAGATGTTCTGATTAAGCGATGTGAGCAGAACAACCGACTTAAATATGATAAATGCAACGGTTATGCAACGTTTTAATTAGTTATACGTAACGCATGTTCGCGGCCTGAATACAGCCATAACGGTTGAACCGATTTCGATGATATTTGGACCTAGTTCGTGACTTAGATTACACATAAATTACTTTATATTCAGGTACCATACGGGAAAAGCTGTGAGCAGAAGCTAGTCCTCAATATACGTACCACCTTATTACACAAACGAAATGGCTATGAGAACGAGAAAACGATTTTTTCCAGACTTAGTTATATCCGAAACTTCTAAAACTTCGTTTTTTTCGAGTTTTGGAGCTTTGGATATTGCTAACCACGTCAATATGTTTTTTATAGTGTTCAGGGGGCAGATCTCTGATCTTCTCTAGAGCCAGCAAGCGGCATTTCCTTTTCATGGTAGAAAATCCCTCCAAACGCCGGTTCTGAGCCAATACTGCGAATTTGCATTGTAATGAATTGAGGGCGAGCTTTATTCGGACTAGTATGAATATGTCCGACCAATTTGATGGTACGCACTTATATTTTGCTATCAAAGAGCAAACAAGATAGGTAAGAAAATTCTTTATAGACAGAATACATTTATCACAAGCCTGAAAAGTTTTCTTGTTTACAATCTTACTTGCGTGCATGCTTTCTATTTTTTTTTATCAATGGATTTAAGGAGAGGTACAAAATGTCTTAAGTTTTGATTATGTTTTAATATAAGGATAAGTAGTTATTATGGTTAAAAACAGCAGGATATTTAATTATTGATGTCCAGTTTTATGACTACAAAATGTCTAACTTGTAGGTTACTCAGATAACTTGTTATTAAGACATCAGAGAGCATAGAAAAGACAGTTTGGACGGAAAAATTATGTTAATTATTGGGACGGTGTTTTTTATGTATAACTTGCTTCTATCCACAGCTCATGTGCTGTACACGGATAAAAAATAGTCTTTGTGTTATTTTATGATACGAAATACACCAGTCCAGCCGTTTCAAAGATTGAAATGATTATTAATTTTAAATGTTTATTTAGTATCTGTTTGTAGATATAGTATTTGTAGATTATATATTTTAGTAAATGTTTACAGGCTTATAATTCATGATGGAAATAATCAATTGGTGTTCAAAATTTCAAAATGAAATATCCCATCCAGAATTCGGTCATGCACCAATTAATTTTACTAATGATGAAGGATATCGTGAGGAAACCGGCATGCTCCAGAAACAAAAAATCAAAAACATACGCCATCAGTCTGTTATCTAATAAGCGGCGATGGGCTTACAACTTGTCACGTGGAATGCTAACTATTTGGAAAACGAGGGCATGTACCAATTAATGTAATGTTTGGACGTGGTATTGGATTGAGAAATGTCTGTTTAAAACAAGCCATTTTCCATTGCCATTTTGTTAGTGTTATTAGGGAGCAGGGTAACAAATGAATGTAATATTCAAGATTTTTATTCTTCAATATGTAAGGTTCCTTTATTTTATATTAGCTTCTGCCCACGGCTTCGCCCGCGTGGTACCCGGATAAAAAGTAGCCTTTGTGTTATTCTGATGTATAAGCTATATTACTGTAAAGTTTCATCAAAATCTGTTTAGTAGTTTTTGCGTGAAAGAGTAACAAACATCCATCCTCACAAACTTTCGCGTTTATAATATTCTCTATAGTCATAAATGTTTGGACAATTCGTTCAATAAGTGTAAAAACATTGTAAAGCATACGCTTACCTCTGCTGGCCGAAGTTACGCAAGTTGTCTCATGCCACAGATTAATCACTCATTTTCACTTATCAAAATTACAATTTTACTTCAGGACCATGACAAAACAAGATATCTCTGTGTGAATATAATCCACCATAAAATATATCGACCTTCAAAAAATCACAGCACTAAGTCATTGTGCCATTGGCACAAAGTTGAGAATTCCAAATTCAAATCACTTGTAAAAATATTACTTTTTTTTTTGACCGATATTATTAGAGAAGTCGACGGTTTGCGTGCATACAGCCGTTGGGCTAGGGCGGTGAAGAGGGCGTAGCAAGGAAGGCGCATGCGCGAACGTTGCACCCCTAGTAACGTAGCACAGAGATGGACTGAGCGTTATCAGAGCTGTGTTATCAGAGATCAAGTGCGAAGCGCTTAAAAATTTACAGACGAGGTTTTTTAAACTTTCTTAGATAATGATTTTCCGTAAAAGATCTGTTTTGTGACAGAGTAAATCTTCGTTAAAAGAGCGCGCGAAATAAATTGACAAAGTAAATTATTGATTCATAAAAAAAAAACAATAATTTACTGGTTTCTTACAAGAGCGATAAGTTTAAGGTCCTTAAAGTGCTAGACGTCATGATGGCTTATTTTTTTTTTTCAAATACGATATGTTGAGATCTAGTACTCATACGCTAAGATTGAAAATCTTTCACAGTAAAGCGATTTTGTTTTCACCTAGGCCTTATCTAGGACCTATGTGTAGTAGCTGTGTAGTACTTGTCCTGCAGTTCTCAACAGTAGTCCTATTACACCCTATATATACTTATCCTTTTCAAATACTTACTGGATGGTAGGTAATATTTATGAACCACAAAAGCGAACTGAAGTCAAAGTTGACACGTGCTTAGAATAACGATGTGTCCCAGGGTCCGTTCTCTGTGGCTGATCGGCTGGATCCGAAGATATCCGATCTTACCCGAACCCCTCCGAAGGCTAACAAGTCTAGCCTGTAAAAAATAAAAAAAATCGACTGCATGGTATAAAAGGACTAAATCCTGACTACAAATATTTTGAAACCGTTTCACCAAGACCTTTGTTTTGATACCTATATCAGTTAAGTACAGAAAAAAGTAAAATTCTTCAAATGCTCCCAGGTATTTGAAGAATCTTACTTTATCATGTACTTAAAATAATATTGGGGCAGGTGAATGTCACTTTTGTAATTTTACCCACAAAAGTATATTATTTGAGCTCGTCTCATCAAGATTTTGATACTCATATTCATTGGACGGAGAAAGTTTTATTTAACATATCTACATTATTGTACCTGGTGGCCGCTCAATATTTTTTTTGACAGTTTATTTATATGTCTATTCTATTTTATTATATTTATCAAAATCCATCCAGCGGCTAGGGTTAAAAAGAATCCCACAGACATAAATATTTGCGCGAAAAATAAAGCATTCGGGTTAACTAGCTGATATGGTGGAAATAAGCTCTAATTACAAATGACTATAGTATTACGTTTGTATGGACAATTCATCCTACCTTGCTATATATTTTTTCAAAATACTCACCTAAAATGAAATGTAAACGAATCGCATTTTGTATATTTTTACGTCATACATGACATGTTTTCTTCTTATTTGTTTCGTATTAAAAACAACAATACCTTACGTATCGTTTGGTTAGGTACATAGATTATATTGTCTAGTTATAGAATAACAACACAATGTGAAAAATACAACAAGTTTTCATTCATCTTTTTTGGTATTACGGAACACCACCAAATTTATAACTAATTCTGAACGGCTAATATTGCTATCGCGCAAGCACGGGCGGGCCTGCGTCAGTCAAAAAGAGCTATATTTTGGACGCGCTTCGAATTTAAGTTATGAGCGCTGTACGCCGGATCCTTAACGTATAATTTTAATATGAGCTATAATAAATATTAGCTAAATATGGCAGGTTATCCTTATGATTCATAGCCATAAATACCGTATTGGTAGTTTATTTTTAATAAAAATCTGAATGCCAATTTCAAAGTCAATATCACAAGGATTACTTTGAAACGTTAGAGATGTTTTGAAAAATCAATAAAAAAAAAACAACTTTAAATCTGCATCGGCTATTACAGTATCTAATACTCATACTCATACTCATACTCATTTATTTTTAACCATGGGAACATAGAATACACTTTGTTACGTCGAAAACTTACTACTTAGAATGGTGCGTAGACCATGACACATTGATCAGGAAACTACACCATTATGGTATTAGGGGCGTTGCTCTAGACTTTCTCACTTCCTATTTAAGTGACAGAGTGCAAAGAGTTGATGTGAATGGAAAACGGTCTCCAGGGTCTCTGGTTACTATCGGTGTACCGCAGGGATCAATTCTTGGACCATTTTTGTTCTTAGTATACATTAATGATCTACCCCACCTTGTAAGGGACGATCATGAGGTTGTATTGTTTGCAGATGACACGTCACTTTTATTTAAATTAAAGCGACGACAAACCGATTTTGACAATGTAAACAATGCAATCTCTAAGGTTGTAAAATGGTTCAACGTTAACAATCTCCTACTTAATGAAAAGAAAACAAAGTGTATTAGATTTGTACTACCCAATGTTACACAAGTTAAAGCAAATATCAAAATCAAAGATGAACAGTTGGCTCTTGTGGACACCACCGTATTCTTAGGTATCACCCTAGATAATAAGCTTCAATGAGGTCCTCATATTGATGGGTTATCGAAGAGACTTAGTTCTGCGGCATATGCAGTCAAAAAGATCCGTCTTTATACAGACGTTGACACAGCTAGACTAGTTTACTTCAGGTACTTCCACAGCATTATGTCGTACGGTATACTGCTGTGGGGGAGTGCTGCTGATATCAATACCATTTTTGTGCTGCAGAAGAGGGCTGTTCGAGCAATTTATAATATGGGCCCCAGAGAATCACTTCGTGAAAAGTTTAAAGAAATAAATATAATGACATTCTCTTGTCAATACATTTATGAAAATCTGATGTATGTTCACAAAAATATTAATTTGTTTAAGAAAAAAAGCGATAATCACAATGTTAATACTAGAAATAAAGATAAACTCGCTGTTGCCACTTGTAGACTCCATAAAGTTAGTAAATCGTTTAAAGGGCACGGTGTACGCTTTTATAACAAACTCCCAAGAGATATACAAAAATTATCAATTAACAAATTTAAAAACGTAATTAAACAAAAGCTTTATAAAAAGGCATACTATAAAATATCTGATTATTTAGATGACAAAAACTCTTGGGATTGAAAATGTTCCAACTCGAACCTATTGTTTTGTAAAAGGATCATTAAAAACAATAACCAGCCTTGTTTTCTTGCCTTTCTTTCCTGGCTTGATCGCGGAGGAACAGGCACCTAGATAAAAACCGACGTTTCAAAGTGGTCCTTGTGATTTTATTAAATAAATAAATTTTGACTTTGACTTTGACTTTGGTGCTAGAATAGAATAATTTTATTAATATCGGTTTATTTAAGTACAATACTTTTGCTGCCTAATTCATATACCTAATTAAAACTAATTTAAATGTGTGTCTTTATGATAAGAATGTAAATTTCCTACACTATCCGAAGCAGTGATCCCTCGCGTCTACGATACAAGTATCTACTTAGTTAGAGCGAGGAACTCAAAGCATTGTCTGGTCACAGGTCTTTTAACACGCAATACATCTAGATCTAATTCTTCTACATAAATTAAACTCTGCTAGCTTATTGTATATTGTCGTGTAAGACCGTACTGAATAAACGTTTTTTATTTATTATTATTTATTAATAGTAACTACCTAATTACTTAATATTAGGTAGTTACTATTTACCGGATTATATATTACCGGATACGTTTGTCGTATGTCAAGTGACTTGTGGGCAAAAATAACTACAGAGTGGATGCCACCCAATGTTAGGCAACGACGTGGAAGGCCAAGGATGAGATGGAGGGATGAGCTCGACTCGCACCTAACAAAATGGTCTGAAAAGGCGTTAGATCGCGATGGTTGGAAGAAAGGAAGAGAGGCCTTTGCCCTGCAGTGGGACAGCTATGGCTAAATAATAATAAGCCTAAGGGCAGAATTTAGTGATGCAAAAAGTTTTAATTTACCACCCTGATGTAACACTTACCTAAATTCACAAACAATAAATGATTTGATTTGTACCTTATAGTGAGTTATGGCAAGAAAACCGCAATGTGATCAATGCCTTTCGTTAATAAATCCCAAAGTATGGATATTTAGATGCTTGTGTTCCAATAAGCAGTGATAGAGTTGCAACCAATGTCATGTATATACTACTTAAGAAAATGCGGGAATGTGCCAAATATAATGTTTGAAATTGCCTCTGACTATTCCCTACTTGCTATCCTTAACAATCTACACACTAAGTATGTATTTGAGAATAGAATTAAAAAAATTGACATTTTCACACAGCATCATCTAGCCCCAAAGTAGAGCTTGTGTTATGTTAACTACGTGACTGATGTACTCATATACTTTTTTTGTGAATACATACATTATAATATATACATTATAATACAGAAAATACCCAGACCCGAGATTAACATTTGCAGATCATATAACGAATGTTGTCCTGCGGCAGGGATCGTATCCGCAACCTTCTGCGTCTCAGGAGGGCCTTTGTCCACTATGTCACAGAGGTCTTGATAGATGACCAGCATGGGATATACAGTAGTGAGCGTTTTTGTTTTGTAGCTAAATATCTCCGTGACGATTCAAACAATTTGTATGTAGTTATATTTTATTGTTTTTTAGAGTACCATACCTCAAAAGGAAAAAACGGAACCCTTATAGGATCACTCCATTGTCCGTCCGTCCGTCTGTCTGTCTGTCAGTATGTCAAGACCCTTTTTCTCAGTAACGCATAAAGGTATCAAGTTTAAATTAATATCAAATACGTAATTCTACGGACCCTAGGAGCTCTAAAAAAATCAAGCTTCTAAGTCAACGTAATAAAAAAGACATATTTTCATACTGGCATATAAATCAAAACTTATAGGGTACTTCTCGTTGACCTAGAATCATGAAATTTGGCAAGAAGTAACAGCGAAGTCTCACAGTACAAGTAAAGCAAAAAGTCCGAAAATAGTTAATTTATTGTAAGATCACATGAAAAAATATGTTGTTGTGATTATAAACTTACATTGACTATGACGTATATAGATGTATGGGCGACTTCAACTACGAAGTTAAGCTTGTCTTTGAATCTGATTTATATTTTCGTTACAGCAATGTTTGGTGTTTTGCAAGCTTGTACGGAACCATCGATGCGCGAGTCAGACTCGCACTTGTCCGGCTTTTTTACTTGTTGCTGTTTCGTAGCTAATTCAGTAGATCTTCATCTATCTACTACTTTCAAGCTACGTAGGTGATTCAGTAGTAACCATTAGCTGTTCAAGTCCAACATACATGATGCTCAAACAAACACACATGCAGCAAAAATCAACGTTCATTAAACTCTTATCATAAAAAATATATTTAACCGAGTTATTTGTGAATGAATGTCCTTTATCAGGCCGGGTCATTCCCACAGTCTAGAGAAAATAGCTAGTGATTTTATATAAAAAAAACTAATAATATTAACGAGGAAGAAGAAAATAAATTCACAATGCATATAGAATATACAGCAAAAATCTACGTTAATTAAACTCTTATCATAAAAAATATATTTAACCGAGTTATTTGTGAATGAATGTCCTTTATCAGGCCGGTCATTCCCACAGTCTAGAGAGAATAGCTAGTGATTTTATATAAAAAAAACTAATTATATTAAGGAGGAAGAAAAAAATATATTCACAATGCATATAGATTATACAGATAGGATAGGTACTACGTACTATGTGAAGTTTCTAGCGAGACCCAAACTAAGTGTGAGCTTGTATCTTAGGAATCAAGAGGGTACTTAACAAAAATATGGAGGTTTTGATTTTACTGTTATATAAATAATACAAAAAAAAATGGACATATGTGACGCATTGGAAAGGATGACATATATATATGATTTTATAACGACTCAACTAGGGCTTAGATAAAATACATTGATGACATCATAGATGAAAGAGTTTAGACTTTAGAAGTGGCGAAAGTACCCACAATTAGTTGAAATGAAACCATTGATTAAGCTGTATAACATAAAGTTTAGCTCAGATCACTCTAGTTAAATAGGTATGTATATGTGAATGGGCAGCTAGATTATTTTGCCTACCTACTTATTCACATATATCGTAGATTTTTTTATCCATTAATTGATTAAAAGTAAGGAATGTGAAACTGTTGATTTACCAGAGCGACATAATCGCATCGTGATTAAGCTCTTAAAAAAAGGCGATGGCGTTAGAACTATTTTATTAAGGAGGAAGTCGCGGGTTCAACTCCTGTCTAGGTGGAATAATTGTAAGATGCTGTATTCTTTTAAAACATTGATTAATTTATGAAAGAAACAAAGAAAATAATATGTATTTGTACTTCACAAAAGTGAAGTTCATTATTTTCGTATGTTCAAATACAACGTGTGATAAAATCACGAGTGTGGACGGTATATGTTATGCGAACAAATTACGAACGCAGCGCCTATCGTAAAAACATCACGGGGTATTGTATGTTGAAAATTTACAAAATTTGCATTTAAAATTGAACGCTACAAAATTTCAATTAGCAATGTCAAGTAACTGTTCTCTATTAGCTGTCATTTTACCGGGAATAAGAGTCGTTGATCTCTGACGCTTCTCGCATTTTGTTCACTGTAAGTACGAGATTTATTTTAGATCTGGGATCAATTTTATCAAAACTACGTCATTATCTTAAAGTTTTCCGTTCATATTAGATCTTGTTCAATTAGAGAAACTTAGATTCACTTTTACAATAAATAAATTTGTACTATTTGAGAAATTAGGTGACGACACTTTCTTTTTCAATTTTACTGGTGGGGGTCAAATATTGGTTCTCTACTAGTGCAAGCAGCAATTTCGAAGTATTCGGGAGCTACACTGTACACTGTCGTTGCACCAAGGAAATTTTAAAATAGTTAAGACTGTGGCGAGCAATAGGTGGCAGGCATCTAGCTATACTGGCTGAGTGGCAGTATAAGTAAGTTACTAGGCTAGATGCTACGTGACTTTTTCAGCTCCTAGATCGGCGTTTTTCGAGAGAAAAACAAGTAAACAGCACATTCGATTGCTTACGTGGTAATTCGTGAACCGACCGTCCATTTCCATGCTTTGGTTTTCTCAAGACAGCCGCGAGATACGAAGCCACCCGTGCCTTCGCTTCGCTCAAAATCTACGTGACATTGAGTACCTGGAGTAGCACAGGGGGTAGTGAAGTTCTAGCTAATAATTTGCTATATCACAGACCCTCCAACGAATGGTACAAACGAGATGTGATCTCATTTTGTGAGCTTTAGTTCCTGGTGATAAGAGTCACATTTTCTGTTTTATCATTCTAAGTAGGTTAGCTTCCATGAATATCATCATTTTGCAAGTACTCGGAGATAATTTCTCATCACATCGTAGTGGACTCCACACCATATTGGTTGTGTCAAAACACTATTTTCTCTCTTTTTTTATCTAAAATTTCAGTGGAAGTAAACTTTTTCTCTGTTCTGTATTAACATCACCTATATCACCATTTATGCTTTTAAAGAAAATAGCAATATAGTCCAATATCAACAACAGTTGATATCAACAAGTTTTTATTATGATTTTGAAATCAGTGGTGTGCTGTATTGTGTTCATTTTAGTTGTGGATTTTTTTGGCGAGTCGCAAGCGTTAGATGCAAGTGACGATGGAGCATGTGTGGTTAAAATCAGGTATACTCCTTAATAATCATCAATAATCAGTTTACGTCGTCCAATATATTATTTTCGCGATGGCAGATTGGTTTAGTGATGTCCAAATTGTTTAAACCATTTCAAAACATGATATCCGTTGTCCAAAATATACGCTCCTAATACGAATTATCGATTAAATACTAGTAATTTTCGTTTGAGTAATATGAATTAAATAATAAATTTAATCTCTAGGGACTAAATAGTACATATTGCAGAGGCCGCGAGATATCCTTTTCTCAAAAAATGCAATGGCAAATATATTTTTTATTTTATTCCAAAAACTATCGTGAACTTGACTATTCATATTGTAAAAACGGTAATTTTCACGTACTGCACTATCGGTGAAGGCATCGACTAAGTTTCGTTTCGTTCCGGCGTGACGCGAAGGGAGCAAGTCGTGTTATCTCACCCTGATGAAGACTCTCGGAATGAGTCGAAACTTAGTCGGTGCCTTCACCGATAGTGCAGTAAGTGGAAATTCCCGTTTTTACAATATTAATATTTTTTATTTTTTACTGCAATGTGTCATAAGGTAAAAACGTCTGTGCTTGAGGCGTCTGCATACAGCTAATTGAATGCAACCTATTTGTACCAAGCTTGATGAAAGAGATCTAAATTCAAATTAGGCAATTAAAGAATTAATACTCTTTAGTCCGCCTACGCTTAGCTAAAATGACACACTTTTACAGTATTAGTTATTCTAGACAGACTGAGATTTTTCATAAGATCACTAATGTAACTTTTCGAGGGTCCATTTTGAAATATTTTTTTATAAAAAATATACAGAAAGACGATTTTTATTTTAATTTATTTTTTGAAAATGGAACATTGCTGCACTACGAGTAGCATTTCTTGGCGATCGTAGGATATATGCGTCAGTGCATTTGTCAAACAACATGAATTTATTCCATTGTTGAACAATCTACTACTTATTTCGTATTTGTAACTAATTTATTTTTTATTTTATAGTACAAACCAGGTCAGAAGAAAATCATATAGTGTTATTGTTTGGAGAAACGGAAGAAAGCGGGCTTTAAGAAAATTTAAAAACGAGGTAAATCACATGAAACTGAAAATGTCTTCTTCAACCTAATAACCATTTATTTCAATTATATTTCAAGCTTAATCTAGAATAGAGTTACTTTATGAGTATACCCACGGCTTCGTTTGCGTGGTACCTGGCAACGTTCGTAAGAAACGTATACGCTCAACCGTTTTTTCGTCGACTTACGATGCAAAATTGGTCTCCACGAAAAGCCCACTTATTTAACGGCATTTTAATTAAAATTTTAAACTGAGAGAAAAATCGGGAGGTTTACATAATATGCCGATAGATAGACAGTATTGTAATAAGAAAAAAAAAACACGCTCACAACACCCTATGATGAACATCCTCGCATAAATACTCGTGCGTAGATCTTTGATCATACCAAGTAGGGGATTAGAAAAGCATCCAAACATTTGGTACATGTCCGCGTTTTTGCTAGTAGTTAGCATTCCACGTGACAGAGTGATGACTTCGATTTTTTCTTCTACTATATTTAAATGAAACTAATATTTTTTTTATTACTTAACATAATTATACTGAGCGCCAGCATAATTATGCACAATGCTATTCGCATTGAAAAGTCTAGGAGTTAAAACTACCTTGTGGCCAAAGGACCATAAATAGGCCAGCGGCAGGCAACTAGCTATTGGGCTTGTGATACTGAGATTCATCGTACTAATTTATGTTCCGTAACTCTTATTTCAGTCGTACCTTACTTGGACGAACCACACCATCTGCTGTCAGGGTTGGCAGCACAACAGCGAGCTAAATACCTGCGCCCCCGTCTGCAGCACCGGATGCGAAAACGGAAAGTGCATCGCCCCTTCCACCTGCCACTGCGAGCCACCGCTCTACCTCGACCCTGAACGACTAAACGCATGCCTCACCCCGACCTGCGACCCTCAATGCGTCAATAGTATCTGCAGTATCAACAACGTCTGTGAATGCGAGAAAAATGCTAGAAGATATAATAAAACACACTGCGCATACTGTGATGAACGCTACGACATCAACGCAGACATGACCTGTCAGCCAACTTGCGAACCAATGTGCATCTACGGAGAATGCACAGCTCCGAATACCTGCTCATGCTTAGATGGATACGTCGCTGGCGAAGATGCATTCACCTGTTTCCCGGTCTGTGATAAGTGCGTTAATTCGACTTGCATCGCGCCCAATGAGTGCAGTTGCCTCGAAGGGTACTTTAATATAGATGAGACAACTTGCACCCCGAAATGTGAAGACTGCTCGAACGGGTTCTGCGTAGCTCCCGGTCAGTGTCAATGTTTGGACGGGTATAGTAACGTGAACGGAACGTGTGAAGCTGTGTGTGATATCGAATGTGTTAATGGATATTGTTCAGTGCCGAACGTGTGCGCTTGTAATGAAGGGTATGTGGCAGGGAACCGTGGGATTTGCTCGAAACCTTGCCGTCCAGAGTGCAATGGAACGTGTGATCTCGAAGGCCAGTGTGCCGCTGGTCTCTGCACTACGGTTATTGAGTGAGTATCCGTTTGCTTGATTCCGGCTTATATATGTTATGTATCATACAATATTTTTTAGAAGTTATGTAGGTATTATGTTGTGTATGGGTAAGTATGTAATCATGTATGTATATTTTGTATCTTTCGTATAGTCCGTTCCATCCAAAGGTTGTCCTTATCGCTAATTAGCGATAAGACCGCCCATTGTACAACTTTGTCAGAGTTTGTAGTACTTATCTGAGATGATGTATTATTTGGTATGCGATAAAGTATTTTCTATCTATCTATCCTTACAGTCACAATCTTCAACTTTTGCTGACCTGGGTGGTCGAGTAGCCGCCTGAGATGCAAGAGCGTGTTCGATTCCTACTTTGGGACAAATGTTTGCATGTTCTGCAGACATTTGTTCCTGTCTGGGTACTGTGCTTTGGTGCCACGGTGCTCGTAGTATCTGATGCCAACGATACAGGGAATCCTAGTATTCTTAAACTCTTGTAAGATTCATTACAATCGTTCGAGTTGTTCTCGACGCCTCGTACAGACAAACAAACAAATAAACCTGGTGTGTATCATATCCTACTACTATTAAAAACGCAGTTGTTTGTGAGGATGGATATATGTTTGTTACTCTTACACGCAAAAACTACCGAACGGATTTTGATAAAACTTTACAGTAATAGAACTGATATCAGAATAACAAATAGGCTACTTTTATCCGGATACCATGCGGGCGAAGCTGTGGGCAGAAGCTAGTATTTTAATAACTCTCGGAAACTTCCTACGCTGCGCTGCTATAAGAGACGGTTGGACTCTGTATGTCCTGGCAGGATGTCATGATATTGTATCCATAATGACATCAGTAACTTTCTGACGAAGCTATATTTTTATGTTATTGGCACAGAATGCGATTTTTCTATCGATAACAGTTGGTTTTTTTTTGAATTATCATTGTTTTCAGCGATAACATATTATGGGAGTTATAGTAACGCCCACAGTAACAAATAAATAATGCTGGACATTTTCCACACTGCATCATCTAGCCCCAAAGTAAGCAGAGCTTGTGTTATGGGAACTAAATGACTGATATAATACTTATATACATTTTTTTTTGTAATACATACATATTATGCATAGAAAATACCCAGTTGTTACTCTTTATTTTACACACATTACCAAAAATGGCTATGAGAAAGTGAGAATGGCACTCATTTTTTAAA
Source organism: Perizoma flavofasciatum (assembly GCA_958496245.1). Classification (NCBI taxonomy): domain Eukaryota; kingdom Metazoa; phylum Arthropoda; class Insecta; order Lepidoptera; family Geometridae; genus Perizoma; species Perizoma flavofasciatum. Next base: position 19,550,547 of record OY292419.1, on the reverse strand, counting down.
GATGGCAATGTCTAAATCTTATTTTATAAAAAGTAGTAAAACTTAGATCGCAAAGTGTCCCGGATACATCGTAGGTAATAATAATAATAAACCTTTTATTTCCTAGACTAAATATTCTTATGATCTAAATGAATAATAATTATTTTTTTAAAACTAGATTTAATTATGGCCCCTTTCGGCTATAAGAACGCTGGGCCGACGAAATCGTCAAAGTCGGCGGAAAAAGCTCAAAATAGAGTAACGTGGTAAAACTTGGACATAGTAGGTACTCAATGCGTAAATTTTTGGGGATACGAAGATAGGGGTAGATGAAGGCACGTCCAAACATTATATTTGGCGCATGCCCGTGTTTTGCATATAGTTAGCATTTCACATGACAGGATGCAAACCTATCGCCGCTTATTGGAAGTCTAATAACGTTGTTTGTTTGTTACAAGTGAAGCTGATATAAGCATGTTAAAAAAACGATTTATCGATGTTTTACTTTTGGGAGGAAAACATCGTCAGGAAGGCATGCACCATTATCGTTTTGAGAAGTTTACATAGTAAAAAAATATTTATAAGAACATTGTGGATGTACCCAGGATCATGTGGGCGGGGCATCGTGCATCCATCACGTGTTTCAGCATGGCACTTCCTTATCGCAAACCACCATTGTTACTTGTTTTGCCCACATTATCAAATAGGAAAATTCCTGCTCACCACATTATTATGCCTATTAATTTATAGTTTTCCTATTTATTTTATTGTATATGGCATAACGCGACGTTATTGCAATAGGAGTCCACAATAGTTCTAGATAATAATACATACATACATAAAATAACGTCTGTTTCCCGGAGAAGTAGGCAGAGATCACAGATTTCCACTAGCTACGATCCTGGCTTTCATTTCATTAATCCTCGTCACATACTTCATAAAAAGCTCGTCAGTTTAGTTGTACTCTCGACTATCTAGAATGTCTCCAATTTGATCAGAGTACGTTCGCCGTAGCATTCAACTTTGTTTTTTAATTATTGGTCCTCTGATTTCTCCTCTAACATAAATCCAAGACGTATTTAAAAAGTAACACTTTTCGAAACAGTTTTTTTTTCATTTAGGATTTTCATTTTCATCATCTATAAAGTTTAGACTTAATCTTATTTTTAATGCCTCTTTTTTGCGTATTTGGGTTTAAGTTAGTTCTTCACGAGTGAAGATTAATTCAAATTGACGCGTTGGCGGGACAATCTGTAGTAATTTACATAAGCTTTGACAACCTTCCCATTGATCGTTACCGCATCCGTTTGACCGGTATGTTTTGGGTAATTGATTAAAGGGAAGTTTTTTCCCGTTGTACACTCTTACCATCTAGTTTGAAATTAAAGAGGGCCTATCGAAGACGTAACGCGGTCGCGGAGGTAGCATGCTGAAATTATTCAAGACCTAAGATCTAATGAAGATCCTCGGAATGAGTCGAAACAACGTTATATAGTGTTTTACCGATAGTACGGTACCTGCATTAAACTTTCAGTTAAAATAGGCTAGTTAAAAAACTAGTTGTTTGTTAACAATGTTGTGTACAACGTATCGTAGAAAGGCCTTCGCCATGAAAATCAAATATTGTGGAAAGACGGTGAATTCAGGTGTCCCAAGAACGTCGTGGCACTCTTTGGGGAGGTCTATGTCCAGCAGTGAACTTTTACGAGCTGTTGATGATAATGATGATGTTCTTAAAAAATAAATTAGCATTTTCCCATGGATATTAGTGAGTTATTGTCATACCGTAATGTGTACTGAGATGGTCAATATCGATTATTCGGTAATTAGTAGTGATTATAGATATGACTATGTGGTGAGTAATAATTGTATTGTATTTAACTAATGACCAGGTTAACCTGAGAATTACGTATATTAATTGAGCTCGGGTGCTTCATATATGTATACCACTAGATATACAGGTTGTTCAAAATATGAACGTCAAATCGTCATTAGCAATACATTTTTGGACGTTGGGAGCTCACCTGAGTTTGGGGTAAGAGATTCTTTGTCTTTAACAACATTTCTTTAAAACAGCTAACAAATTGTGATGCGCTTTTTTTTTCAATCGATTTGTTTGACTTCAAGGATGGTTCTAAGATGGATTCTTCAAATCACTAAAGGGCGCTAAAATAAATGATGGAATGTGAAACGATGACGTAACCGATTCTCATGCAGTTTTTTTTAATTCAGAAAGATTTACTTCATTAGAGAGAGCTGCAATACGCGATGAAACCACATCGTGAGATTTAAAATTTAATTGAAAAAACGTTTTATGGTACCTAGTTTAGGTATAATAGATTATCGCATGAGGGAAGAATGTTACATTACGAGAAAAGAAAAGATGTTGGTCCGACCCACGTAATGTGGGACAAGGACAACATGATAATTAATTATTTTGGCTCTACTTTTTATTCTCAAAGATCTACGCAATGACTATGGATCTCAGTTTGTCTCAGTCTCAGTTTTGTAAGTGTTTATTTTAGTTATTTTAGTCACGTGGATCTTCTCGAAGTTTCACGATGTGCCGCGACCTAAGACAAAGGAGACATTGACTGATTTACAATGCAACTTAGTTCATATTGCGTTGTTAAATTATAATTATGTATTCCTATCCCGGCGTACGTCACAATAATATTTACGGCCACGCACCGGACGTCTATAAAACTGTTCATCGTATGCAAAAAGTCATTGTTCTCCCGACTCCCGAGCACCTCACGATTTAGAGTCTCATCAATGTAACATTCATTCACTCTAAAACGCTGCATTTTGCATCAACCTGTACGTTTACTAATTAGAGGGACGGTTATCAATTTTAAATATTAATTTCCGCGTTAAACAAAGTGGCATTTAACATTGTGAGCCTGGATTGTGGATTGCAATTGTACTCTAAGTACTGCCAGAGGAAGTTGATACGTTATCGTGCGGATGAACGAGCTTGTAGACCCAATCGTGAAGGAGTGTTGGTTAGCAGTGGTCCGTTTCATGTGATTTGTGACGATGGATAGTTTTAGAGGACTCTTTGTGTTAGGTGTGCTGATATTGGTGACGATAGAGAGTGATGGCCTGAGGAAGGACCAGGAAGGCGTCTGTATTGAAACAGTTCTGTAAGTGTTTGTCGTTATATTTAAAATCTGTCTCAACTTTTGCAAACAAAATCAAACACGATTGTCATTCCCATGATGTACTTCTTCAGATGCCTAGTGCGTAAATCTTTGAGGATCAGTAAGGAAAAGTCAGAGGAACGTCTAAACATGTTTATATTTGGTGACAGGACAGGCCCATCGCCGCTTATTGGAAGACTAACTACTTGGTTGGCACATGCCTTTGATTTTTTGCTTCTAGGCCATGCCGTTTTTCCTTCAACGTTCTGAGTACGTTATACGTTCTTAAATTTTGCGAGTAAAAGATCCATAGATGCACGAACGGGTTCGAGGCCATGATCTCCCGATAAGAAGTCGGAATACCGCCCACTACAACAGTTGTTAAAATCTATCTGAGGATTTCCCTTGAAGTCATACAAATCGATTACAAAAAACTAAACGACAATCGGTTACGCCATTTCATTTATTATATATATCCATGAAAGCGGAGAAAGGCCTAAAGCTTAGCTAAAGGTACTGAGAGGTTTTAAGTATAATATAAAGTTCTTACATACTGGTTAATCCATCTTATGTATAGATTTTTGTGTTTCCTGTATGATTCCTAGCAAGTTTATGAATTTTGATGTCTTGACTCATAATCATAATCCGTTGGCACTGATCTGCGAGACAGGAATTAGCTGATTTATATGTGATTTTGTGGAGTTAAATTTCCGCTACGTGACAAAAATGTTTGCTTGTTCTACATATACTTGTTCTGGGTCTGGATGCTGTGGTACAGTCTACGAGAAAAGTTAATGAAAATGTCCACACTTCCACACATTGTATTCAATTGGAACGTGAAGATACAAAAGCAATCGTTCTTCGTGTAACTACTTTTTTAACACGTTCCATTTTCAAACCATAGAGTATGGATTCTAAACTTTGCAAAGAGTATTTAAACCTCATTGACTCTATCAATTAATAGAACAAGTTAGTTAACTTATGACGATAAAACCATTCTTGGAGACACACAAATCGATTGCAGATAATCGCATTAAAATACGAGAAGCCGTTTCGAAGATAAATGGCAACAGATAAACTAACAAACAATTTTTATATTTAGGTTTGATTTAAGAAATGAATGACTTTAGCATATGACGTTTTCAAATTAGGAAATTGTGCTGCTATTGTCCATTTACCACAGTATTTTGCCTTTTGTAAGCCGTGTTTTTTTCATTCATTCATTCAACTGTTTTCTGTTGGCGTTAACGCCTGCGGAAAGATTAATTCAATCTGTATAATGACATAAGCTGTGGAAATATAACGTGACAGCTGCCAAGTTTTTTCTTGACAAATTTGCGTTAGCGTGAAAGGAAAAGTAAGTGTGAGGTATTTGTCTAGACCTTTCCACGCCATTTTAACAAATGTCCGTTAAGCTAGAAACTTAATTTTATAAATGTGTACTAATTTTTGTGGATTGAGCGTAGACAGATGGATAGAAAATACTTTATTGTAGTGTAGGAAGTCTCCGGTGTAGGAAGCCTGGACTGTAATTCTGAGGTACAGGAAAACTTAGTGTGGACTATATTTGTGACTTTTTGGTGTGTGTTTATTTATAGATAGATATCTCTTTGTTGCATACACAAGAATTAAAAAAAAACTTAAATCTAGAATTTTATTTATTTATTATATTAACACTAAAATCTTTTCAGGTGCACCCATTTATAAGTCGATGTAATTTTTTTCAGATCCCCACATCTTACTCATATTCCATGTAGAAGGAATCCGAAGGGTGTATGTACGAAGGTAATTATACTGTTTAATATATTCCATCCTTAAGGCAATCAATAGAAAATAAATTCTGAAAATCAACCTTTTATACATGGAGTTGTAAACTCCATATTTTTTTTGTAAATCGCCGTACATCCTCTTCTTCCGGATTTTAATTGACAACTTTTGGATTGAAGGCCTACTCCTAATTAATTGGATGATGTCAAATTCTACTACCGTATCAAAATGTGACTTGATCTGTAAAATAGGTGTACTTCATATTAGGTGTACATTTGCTGATTACATGCTTATTTTGCAGATGATATATAAAAAGATAACGCAACCCGTATGCTGCTACGGTTGGAATCACATAAAAAAAGATGACAAATGTGTGCCCCGTTGCAAGTTTGGATGCACGGACGGGAAGTGTGTAGCGCCAGACGTTTGCGAGTGTGAGCTGCCGCGCACGCTCGTCGGCCATGCTTGCGTCGCGCCCACCTGCGACCCGCCCTGTGTCAGCGGCAGCTGCGTCGGTACCAACTCCTGCCGCTGCATCCCCGGCTACCATTTTCACAATGCCACGCAATGCATACCCTCTTGCCTGCCCGGATACTTCAACAACCCTATCGAGTGCGCACCGCGCTGCTCCATGACGTGCAACAACGGAGCCTGCACTGCACCCGAAACCTGCTCCTGCCTGCCTGGATACGTTTACGAGAGCGACACGCAGTGCGTGCCGAAATGCGATCCCGGATGCCCTGAAAATGCACACTGTTCGGCGCCTGACACCTGCGAATGCCTAGACGGCTATCGAAGCTCTACCGCATTCCCGAAACACGGCGATGTCTGCGAGCCCATTTGCAACCCTGAATGCTCCAATGGAAAATGCACGGCGCCGAATACGTGCTCTTGCGATCCGGGCTACCGTCTCAACGCCACCGATCGATTTCATTGTTTCCCAATTTGCGAACCAGAATGCGTCAACGCTTCCTGCGATTTACCGAATACGTGTTCGTGCCATACCGGCTACGAGCCTAAAGATAATTTAACGAGTTTGACGTGTAAACCTATTTGCGATAGGTGCGAAAATGGAGAATGTGTGGCGCCGAATAACTGTCGGTGCCACGATGGATATGCGATGGTCAACGGTGAATGTTCGCCGGTCTGTGCGGAGCCGTGTCTGCACGGTGAGTGCACTGCACCGAATGTGTGTTCATGCCATGATGGTTATTTGCATCAATCTTCCGATCCGTTCATTTGCGAGCCAGTCTGTTCGCCTGATTGCGTGAATGCTACGTGCGTGTCACCAGACGAGTGTCAATGTTTAAGAGGTTATAAGGTGACTACTGAAAGTTTCGCTTGCAGACCGTTTTGTAGTCATTGTGAAAATGGAGAATGCGTGGCTCCTGGGGAATGCCGGTGTAACGCGGGCTTTTCTGAGGTTAAAGGCAAGTGTGTACCCGTTTGCACAGAGCCCTGTCAAAACGGAGATTGTACGGCACCGGATGTGTGTTCATGTCACAATGGGTATGTCAGCACTTTGAATAAGTTTAAGTGCCAGCCTGCATGTACGCCGCAGTGTGAGAACGCCACTTGTGTATCTCCCAACGTCTGCCAATGTCTAGCAGGATACGAGTCAACTAGCGACAGTTTCGTTTGCAAGCCGACTTGTGCCTCTTGCATCAATGAAGATTGCGTTGCTCCAAACGAATGCGAATGTCTCGCCGGCTACGCTAAGGATAGAGAAAGATGTAGTCCAGTTTGCACGAAATCTTGCGTGAATGGATTTTGTACCGTTCCGGACCATTGTGAGTGCTTCGTTGGGTACAAGCGAAACGATACGATGTCCCACGTGTGTTACAAACCTTGCGATGGTCCTTGCGAGAACGGGCACTGTACTGTGCACGGGGAATGCTCCTGTGAAAGTGGTTACCAGATTGATGGAAATGGAACTTCTTGCTTGGCTCTAGAACCGTAAGTTTGATAGGGGCTGGATAAAATGTAGCTAAAGCTAAAGTGAATATAAGCACCCAGCAATTGATTAACAGCAAATGTGGGCGCCGATAGTATAATTCATCAGGGTCCGGAATTTCAGACACTTTTAAATAATCAAAGGATTGGACATTTTCATTTCATTCATTTTCCTACCATATACGTAGGCACCAACAGGTACAACAAGTATCCAAAAAGTAACTTAATCGATTCTGATCAAATTATTTTCAGGTTTTGCGATATTTCATCAAATTAATAAATAAATTATACTGGCCATTTTTCACACAGCATCATCTAGCCCCAAATCTTAGCAGAACTTGTATTAAGGAACTACATAAATGATATTTTATATATTTTTTTGTAAATACATACATAGAAAACACCCAGACTCGAGACAAATATTTGCAGATCATACAATTTGTTCCGCGGCGAAATCATACCAGCAACCTTTTGAGTCTCAGGCGGGCCTTCATCCACTACGATACAGAGATTTTTATTATGAAACTGAAATGGTGAAATATCGATATAATCAAAAGCCGATAAATATGATGTTTTTATTTTTACTAATAACCTGAAAATCGTTCATCGTTCGTCATGGCACTCTTTGGTCTTTGTTCAGCAGTAGAATTCTACAGGCTGATGATGATGATTTAAAAGTGATATGTAAATTCCAGACCCTGGTGAATAGTCCTAGTCGGTTTATTTATACAATTGTTACAAAAACCCTGTCTAATCCAATAAAAACGTATTTCTAGTTCATTAGAAAATCAGAAAAAAAACTAAAAAAATAATAATTATAGATGTTTTTTCTTACGGTCATTAAACCGGATCAGACAGAGTTTTTGATACATATCGTCATCTCAGCTTCACTAGCGCTCTGTACCCAACTTGTTTAGCCTCCAAAGAATGAAAAATGCAATACAATTAATTTTTTTTAATGTGTTTCCAAATGATACTTAATTTTATCAATGAAAATAATCAATATTATTCATGGCTAAATTCTGTGTTACCATTTTTCAATTCGGTCAGTCAAAATTAATTATCAATTTCTCTCATGAACTATTCTATTAAATTTACTTCCCTTTAATACAATTCGAGCTAGAAATCCGTAAGATTTAGATATCTTTAAGCTGATGAATCAATTGTTCCTATCTATCTTCTCATTTTGTTTTATGTTAGGTATTCTCTGATTTTGATTTTATTAGAGGTATATTCCTTTTCAAGATCATGGATTCTAGCTTCTGCCCACGGTTCCCCCCACGTGGTACATAAAAAAAAGCCGATGTGCTATTATTTAGGTCACGAACTATATCTTTTCCAAATTTCATCCAAATTGCATTTCAGATTTCATTTATTTGACCATTCATATTGGTTATAATCGGTCGGTACAGCCGTTACAGAGATCTGTACCGGCTGCACCGGCAAAAAACTCGCATAACTACTTTTTATCCACGGCTTCGCCACGAGGTACCCGGATAAAAAGTAGCCTATGTGTTATTCTGATGTATAAGCTATATTAGAGTAAAGTTTCATCAAAATCCGTTCAGTAGTTTTTGCGTTAAACAAACATCCATCCTCACAAACTTTCACGTTTATAATATTAGTAGGATAGGATTAATGCGATTCTGTATTCATAAATATTGGTTCACTCACTCTGATTTAAAATTAAATAATATAAAATCTATAAATGTGTTTTTTTTCAGTGTACTCTGCGGTGATTGCAATGGCACCTGTTATAACCATACGTGTTGGTGTGCTGACAAAAAGCAAATGTGCTACCTCTTAAACACATCTGAAAAAATAACTACCACTGCTGGGTAAGTTGTACCTTCAAGAAGTACCTCAGTTAAGCAACTCATGCCCATTTGCACCGGACAAAACTTTAATGTTTTGCAATTTACAGAATTTTAATCGCTTAAAATGCTGTAAATTTTCTACGAAAAATTAGAAGTATTTTTTTATAAGAATCCTCGATTTAAGATTCTATCACTTTTGCATACCCCTAGTGATAAAAGTTACCTATGAACGTTCGTTGAAGCTTGTTAACAGGGTTATTCCAAAAATCCCTGGGGTTAATCCTGATAAACCCTACTGAGGAAAAAGAAAGTGAACTCATATGTTAAAAAATTTAGAGATCCTCTTTATCATTTTTCTTATTCCACTTCCCCTCCTAAAAGAATCGCTGTAGAGGGCAAACAGAACCCTAATGTAAAAAAATGTACAGGAATCCCCCTCGCCATTTTGGTTTATTCCACTTTTCCCCCTGAGAGAAAAAACCTGAACCCTAATAGTACATTATTGCAGAGGCCGCGAAATAGAAAATTGCAGGTCGAATATCTGTGTACGAGACAGGCAATTACAATTTCCACCAAGGCAAAGGTATATAGTGCATTTCTCAAAAAAAAAAAATGTAATTGAAATAATTTGAAAAATAAACAAATACGTACCTATTTTTTCTTTTGACTTCCCTTTAAGCTGGTTTTCAATCGCTAATTTAGCTTCCTACTTTAGATCTGGTGGAGTGTAAGCAATATCTATTAATTAATGTGTCCTGTTATGTATGTCCTATAATCAAAGAATAAAAAAAAATCTATTTCACTTTCGGAACTTTCGGGTGCATTTTTATTTATGTAGGTATTTATTATCAAATTAACAGATTCGTGTTCTTTTTTCGAAAGTTATTACAATATTTCCGCGCATGTTGAAAAAAAAAACCGATTTATATCTTAATAAAAAAAGCTAAAATTTTATTTCTCATTTTACATGTACTGGTTACAAGTAAAAGTAACTTTTTTTTGGTTTAAAACACATCTTGATGCGCTTTAAACTGAGCTAAAAATAGTACACGAACGGATAGACAGACAGACAGACATGACGAAACTATAAACGAAGGTTCCGTTTTCGCTATTTGGTTTAACCTAAAAATGGATGTAGATCAGTCATAAGATACGATATAGGCACATAAAAACCAAAAAAGTTTGCTATCATTTTTAAAAAACACTTAGACTTAAATAACAATCATATTTGTCTTTTTTTCCAAAAAAAAAAATGAAGTAAATAACTTTTAATAATATTTAAACATATCATAGCATTATTATTAGGTATATCAAAAAATTAGTTAAGTTTTCAAACTGATCGCAAACTTTCTTTGATGTGTGTACTTAATTACTGCGATGGAATTTTCCACATTGCTCGTTCGTGTTTCAGGTTAGCCGGCTTGGAGTTGTCGTGGATATTTGGAGGTGCAGTTGGGCTTCTGCTCATCATTCTACTGATAGTGACTATACAGCGGATGTGGACTCATAATAAACGCGCCAACAAAACGCCTGATGATGGTAAGAGTCTACAGTGTGTGATGCACTAACACTAGAAAATCCAAAACCCATCATTCAGCATACGCCTAGAGCACAGGTTCTCAAACTTATTTTTCCCACCGCCCACTTGGGGCGCTCCCCAAAGTTTTTAAACATAACAACTTATGGTTCCCCCTCTAGACCGCCTTAGCGCCCCCAATATCTTCTAGAGCCTTCTACCACCCCCCTGAAGGCCTCCAGCGCCCACAAGGGGACGTTTCGCCCACTTTGAGAAACAGTGGCCTAGAGGCTGAATGTTTAAATCAATATATTTTGTCTTTCATAAATAATCACATGCGAATCTCCTAGCTGAACAATGTTTCACAGTGTTACCATTTTCTTTATGAACATTCACTCACTTTGTGACACTTACGTGACAGTTGTGTCACTTACGTGACAATTGTGTCAATTACATGACACAAAGTACTAGCAGTACTAGTAAGTAGCAGTACTTGTTTACTAGCAAAGCTTTTGAGTGGAATTTTTAAAGAATACATATTTTAAAAATATTCCTTAAAAATCATTACTTGATTAATTTTAATTGAGTCGCTGACCAATTATTATATAATAATCTTGACTATGAATCTACTTACAGTGGTTATTTGTTTTTTAAAGTATTAACCCACATCTAAAAGATATCAAAAGACTCATAATATCCCAAAAAATTATCAACTTCCCGTCATTAAAGTCGTTTTTTAAATTATCCTAAAAAAAAAATTGTCCAACATTATTCCAGTTACTTGCGGCAGTGTGATACACTATACGGCCCCTGATACGCTCCTGCGCAAGGTGCCCGAAGCTACTCAGATCCAGGAAGACTACTACGAGGAAGTAGCTAATGAAGAAGACCAGAGAGCTGTCAACGAGAAACTACTCTGCGATGGCACGAGGATAGTGGTAGAAGACGAACGACTGTAGGTCACACACAAATTAGAGTGTTCAAACAACTTTTTATTCATTCATTCATTCATTTATTTATTCACAAACAACATAATAATTCAGCCGTCATAACGGCGCATCTAATTCCTGAACAAATATAAGCATATTTGCACATTTTTACACAACCTTAATGCACATTTTCTTTCTCATTTTTTTACTCGGTTATGTGTTTATGTTATATGCGCCCCTTTTTAAATAGAAGGGCAATATTGTGTCGAAACATTAAACATAATTATGTACAGTCATGTAGTTCCCATAATACAAGCTCTACTTAATTTGTGGCTAAATGATGCCGTGTGAAAAATGTCCAGCATTATTTATAATTTTTATCATTACACAGATTTACAAATTACTTAATATCTACAAACTAAAAGTTATGTCAAAAGAAAAATAATAATAATGCAAATAGTAGGTACCTAAAAATTTAATTTTTGTGATAAGCTGTAATTATATCAAAATATTAATTTCCCCAAAAAAAAAACTAAAAAAGTAGACATGTTAGTTTTAACATTGTATTATTGAGCACGCTCGACGGTCGTGAGATGGAACTGTGGGTCTATGCTGAGTTTATAACATGTCAAAACGGTATTCGTTTGACAAGTTTTGAACGTAGGTATTTGTAACTCAATGGACCTCGAACCCGTTCCCATCTCACTCGCGAGCTCGCGTGCTCGCTGACGGTGCTCATGAGGAAGGATCTCTAAACGGTCAATGAAACGTCAGAAGTTCTATAGTAAATAACTAGGTATAGTTGAAATGGTATCCTAAAATATGTACAAGTAAATTGTATACTCGATTTGTATGTCACGAAAAACGGGATGTTTACGATGATTTGTGAGTCCGAATGTTTCCCGATGTTTCGGCACAGTTGCAGAAGTCTCTGGTAGAATGTTATTGGCAAAATAATGGATCTAATCTATTTTATTACGAACGATACCACCAAAAAAATATGTTGATAAGCCTGATAGTTTCAAAAGTTAACTCGAGAAGTCTCTGGGTGGATATTATTAGCAAAAGAATCGATTTAATCTCTTTCTTCCTCTTTTAAAATGGCTCTCTAAAATGACTATTGAATAACATTTCGATAGCAGAAGCCGTTTTGGAGAAAAATAATAACAAAGAAACCCTGTTCCCAAACGCATATACGAGCTCCTTGCGTCGCGAGTAAAAATCATGTTTACTACCTACAAGTTGTAAGTACCCAGGAAACCGTAAACCTCCGCTTCTGTTGTCTACAGATTCTCAAACTTATTTTTCGCACCGCCCACTTTGAGGATAAAAAAAATCCTAGCGCCCCCAAAGTTAAAATACGTTCAATAATATAACCTATGCTTTCCCCGCCTTAGCGCCCCCAATATCTTCTAGAGCCTTCTACCGCCCCCCTGAAGGCCTCCAGCGCCCACAAGGGGGCGTTATCACCCACTTTGAGAAACAGTGTGATAAACGAACCACAAAAAAAACACCCTTATTATAGTTTAAAAAATAATTTCTGGTTCTTAACTATTAAGCTGCCTAACATACGGCCTTGAGCCGTGGCCGAGGGTCTACCTGGCAACATAAAAAAAGTATTTGTTCTGACACAATGGAATTAATCATACCTAATATTCATGACTTTATGAAAATAGTTGGTCGACATGTGAGATTACTAATACCTATAAAGTATAAAATAGTATAAGTATTTTATAAAGTATAAAATACTTACTAACAAAATACATTAAGAACTTTAATTACTGCCTCACCAGTACAATTTTGTTTTAAGTTAACAGATGTATTTAGCTGTAGGCTTGCTATTTTTAATGTTACTTAATGCTTATTATAAGAAACTTGACATATATTCCATTCTCAAATATTAATAATTATGTTTTCCTAACAATGTTATTTTGTTGATGTTACTAAAAGTAACATTAATAATAGTATAAGTACAGTGTATTAGAAAAAACAGTGCCTTGAATACGAATATATTTATTTACCATTAAGTATGTTACAATTTTACTCTGTACATTGTAATATATCTCAGAAATAATTTATAGCGATTAACGTAGCGTTTGTCTAAATTATTTTTAACTAAATATTTATTTCTAATGAATGAGGTAGGCACTCATTACAACTGTGATTAATTTTATTACGTTAGTTTTATTAAAAAAAAATGTATGGCAAACCAATCATTGTATTAAATTTGTATTCCTCTACCTTAAGTTATTTAAATAACATAAAAAGAGTCATAAAAACTAGTATTTTTTTATTGATACCTGTTTATTTTGGGCGATCAGCTTACTTAAGCCTACAGACGGCAAAGTCGTTACGTCTCCAAGTCCGTCGTCATCGTGGTCGATCACGTATCCAAGTTAATTATGCACATCCTATCTAATACCTACTTAAATTTAGATATTTTAGTTACTTAGTAGTACAAGGTGCCCCAAAATATCTGTGTTTTCCGAGGTATAGATTTTTACTTAGGATGATTCAAACAGGTGTTTAACTATACATTTTGTAAAAACGGGAATTTTCATGTTTCGTACTATCGGTGAAGGCACCGACTAAGTTCGACTCATTCCGAGAGTGCACGACGCGACGCGGAGGGAGAACGTCGCGATCACTCACCCTGATGAAGACTATATGAACTCTATATGATATGACTCTATATAGTACGGTATATGAAAATTCCCGTTTTTACAATACGTATAGTCAAGTTCACGATAGTTTTTGGAATAAAAAGGTGTTCAACTTTCTATAAATGACCAATTTCTACGAGAATCTTTCGAATTCAGTGCCTACTTGTCCGAAAAGTTTTACCAGCTAGCGCAATCAGGGTAAATCAGGGTAAACTTAGGTCAGCTGATAATCTTCTCCTTCACACCCCTTTACATGACACCTGTTTTAGGACTAATTCGTTTTCGGTCGTTGCAGTTCGCTTATGGAACGCTTTGCCGCTAAAAATCAAGCAGATCGACTCAAAGGAATCATTTAAAAAGTCGGTACGGGAGCACTTTCGGGAGCACGGAAGATGAACAATTAATTACTTTTTCTCTTCAACTTCCCCTCTCACTGATGCCACTATCAATTAATATTTATGTGTTTTATTTGTTTAAGTCTATTTTCAATATTTTATATATTATTATTAAGTATTTTAAATATATTATTCTTATACGTATCTTGTAATATATATATGTATATATATATATATATATATATATATATATTGTAGTGTATGTACATTGTACTAGACACGCCACACCATCTTTTTGCACGCCCAGGATGACTGGTAGAGAATGCTGTAGCATTAAGTCCTCCTAGCACTACATTGTTTTGTGTGAAAGTATTAAATAAATAAATAAATAAAAGTATGGATAGAAGTTTGACTCAAAAAAACTAAGCTCAATGATTTAAACATTAGTATTCGTACAATCTACTTTAAAGAGCAGATTTTTTTGATTTGGTTGATTTTATTTGTATTATCTCGTTCAGACGTCCAAGTTATTAAACCAGACGAGTTAGGTAACTCCGTCGTGTCACCAGAGCCTCTATTGAGTTACAAAATACGTAATAAAAATAAAAATGTATGGAATTCTTGTCGATACTGTCTCCGTTTTGACATGTTATAAACTTAGCATAGACCCTCAGTTCTTCTTTCCTATGCGGTAAAAAAAATAGCAAACCAGATATGCAAACAAAAGGTGAGTCTTGTTAGGATTAGGTAATGATATCATCATTCAATTATTATAAGGATAAATTGCCATTGAAACATATTAATCTTCCTTATTTAATTTTATTAAAAAAATATTTATATTGTGTTGCAAATTATTTATAGCCATTACAAACTCAATACAAGGGTGTCCAGAATTTGAATATTTCAATTTATGGAAAACTGTATTCATGGCTATTCAGTGCTTTATTAGATCACGACCTCTGTGGCGCAGTCGGCGAGGGCCCATCTGAAATGCAGAAGGTTGCGTGGTCAAATGTTCGTTTGATCTGCAAATATTTGTCTTAGGCTGGGTGATTTCGATGTATCATTTGAATGTATTTACAGAAAAAAAATATAAGTAGTATATCAGTCATGTAGTTCTCATAACACAAGCTCTGCTTGCTTTGGGGCTAGATGATGCTGTCTGAAAAATTACCAGCATTATTTTTACCGGGAAAACCCAAGTTGTTATTGCTTATAGCAAACTTACGAAAAACCGTATCTATATGTTTAGAGTTCCGTACCTAATCGGTAACCTTCGTACCCTCTCGCTCAGTAGTTTTGTCTAAATGTTGCTAACCTAGAATGACCATAGAAGAACTGAGGTCCCAGATATAGTTCTTAGAGAGAAAAAGTGGACGCAGTTAATCACAAAGGACTCGATCCACAAAACGTAATTTTTGAGATTTAAAGTTTAGATGATGATTCTACAATGACGTTGCACTCGGAATATTTTGATATTATTTTCACATATGTGCAAAAATACTAATATTTTAATGTGTCTAGTTTTTTAATACAGACTGACACATTTTTCGAGTTATTGATAAAGGTATGGGTTTGAGTCGTTTTTGCTTAATTGGTTTTTACATTACGGAGTGTTTCTTTTAATTTCTCAAAAATTATCTAAGTAACAAAAGAAGTGAATAAACAGATAATTAATTAAAAATAATTTATTATTATACAATATATGTAATTATTTGAAAATTATAATGTTATTTTAGTCTTCGTTATCATTCCCTCACTTAGTTCCACTACAAAATCTGATTCTGTTCCAATCCCAACGATAATCTCTATAATTTTTTTCCATTTGAATGACTTGAAAAGTCCAGAATTAAATTAATTTCCCGTTTAATCTCAAAACTTTGCTTTTCACTCATCTTTTTTGCTGGGTGAAAGAACCAACCTTTTGGACCTCTTTGGCATTTACATATTTTGGCCATAGCGTGGAATGAATTTCTGTTAAACTACGTCCAATTGTTTTCATTAAAATCTAGTGTTTTTCGCAATAAGGTTTTTATCAACTACTATAGCACGGAACCCTGCACGCACATGCAATTCCTCTTAGCTGTACCTATGTTTATGTTAAATATTAAACTGAAAATGTCATTTCAATGGTGGACTCCCGAGCGACCTGTGTTTTTTCAAAGCTAATAAAACCGAAATTAGGGTCTGAATCATCATATTTTAATCTGTCATAAGAGAGCTAATACTAGAAATGGATTTATTTAAAACTTTTGCGATATTGGTGAGTCGTATTTACTAAGTTACGATATGTCAAGTCTCTAAAAACAGTTTTGTTATATGTATAAAGTACCTAGTATATTTTTTTATGTACATAGTATGAAAATAACAGGAAATTTTCATGTTCAATAACTAAAATAAATATCGTGCATAAAAGAAGCTTCTGCATCGTTCATTGCATCGTTTCATCACGTTAGAACTTTTAAGATCGTTTACTAAGCCTTTTCCAGTGACGGTTGTGATAAAGACATAGTGATGGTTTGCTTACCTTAACCCAATCTAACTTATCTGACGCATGGTGACCAAAAAAGAACTAGTGATAGGACATACAAACTAACGAAGATAAATATTACGGTGTATGTACTGTTTAGAATACACTGTGACTTTAATTTTTGGATTGGGTAGAACGGAGCATATGTTTTGGGTTGAACGGGTAAAAATAATATTGGTTAGAAAAATGTAAAATACTAAGACTTTTGACAGGATTCTTAGAAAAAAATGTAAACCATGCCTAGATTATTGCCTTAATATTATAAACGTCAAATATAATTATAAATAATATTTATATTAAATAAATAATATAAATATTATTTATAATTATATTTGACCTTTTTTACAAGGTTTCGGAAATTCAGTATTCCATTCGAAAATAAATTCCAACGTATTAAATATTTCTGTTCTCTCCACATTCATAAGCACTGACTCTACGATTAGACCTAATTAGAAATGATCAGAAAAAGTAAGATCCAGTAACTGCGTTTCAAAATGTATATGTGTTATTTGTATTTAGGCACAAACAGTTTAAAATATCAAGCGAAATAGTAAAAACTAACTAAACTTACACCAATTAAGCTGCATTTAACACTGCATAAAGAATTTTGAAACGAGACTGTACTTCTTACACTAAATTATAAATAAACTATAGCTTCTGCCCACGGCTTTGCCCGCGTATCCGGATAGAAAGAAGCCTATGTGTTATTCTGATGTAGGTATAAGCTATATTACTGTAAAGTTTTATTAAAATCCGTTCAGTAGTTTTTAATATTAATACAATGTTAATCTAATACTAGAAATAAAGATAAATTCGCTGTTGCCACTTGTAGACTCCATAAAGTTGGTAAATCGTTTAAAGGGCACGGTGTACGCTTATAAAACAAACTCCCAAAATATATAATAAAAATTCTCAATTTACAAATTTAAAACGAAAATTAAACAAAAACTGCATAAAAATTCATAGCACATGGGTATCATTTAAAAACCTTTGGTTTTGTAAAAGGATTTTTATAAAGAATGACTAAATCCCTCAAACATAGAACAAATTATGATAGGTACCTCTAATAATTATAATGAGACTTCTAAAAGTTTTGCCGCTCTATGGTAAAATTTGGTTGTACATAATTATAAATTTACTCGACGCACCAAATGCAACAAAAGGTTTATGTATTTTTTTCGCCGCCTTGCAGAACGCACGTACTGCATATCCTATGCTTCTTCAAAGTGACAAGTACATACATTTTATAAGTTGGTCGACTATTACTCATTTACTTGTAAAGCCTTAGTTGTGATAATTTCCATTTAAACTTTGTTATATTATATGCAATTGCCGTGAATATATTTTTTCACATACTCGTAACAACCGTTTACCTGGCAGGGGTGGGGGACATTTAGACTCTAAGAAAGCAATTTAAAGCTTAATATTTCGCAAACGGATCCCTGAATTGCAAAATGGTTTTCACACACCCGCAATGTTTTTATAATATGTATAACCGCGGACAGACAGTCAGACGGACGGACATGGCGAAACAATAAGGGTTACTTGTTGACTACGGAACAAAATGGCTGGACGCTATTTTCATACAAACTTTTTTTATATACTTAACCTTTATTTATTTATTCTCATCCTGCATGAGAAAAAAAACTGTAGATTTCTGGTAATTTTGAGTAAGCCTCAGAAACCAACAAATAATATTTGAATCTGCAATAAATAAATAATGCTGAACATTTTCACACAGCATCATCTAGCCCCAAACTAAGCAGAGCTTGTATTATGGGAACTACATGACTGATTTACTACATATATACATTTTTGTAAATACATACATATTATACATAGAAAAAACCCAGACCCAAGACGAATATTTGCAGATACAAACATTTGTCCCGCGGCGGGAATCGAATCAATCTTCTGCGTCTCAGGCGAGCCTTCGCCCACTGCGCCACAGAGGTCGTCATTAAAATAACATTTTAACCGTTTTTACGTTATCAGTAGCTAACTAACAAAAGCCATGAGGAAATCTACCTAATGATTATAAATAACAGTTCTCTCATTGGAATTGCCAGTTTTGGCATTAATTATCCATATTTACCTCATTAGTACATGGTTACCAACCTGTAGAATATCGAAAGAATAAAATAAAATTACTTATTTATATTTTATTCTTTCGGCTACCTTTGCCATCTATTTATTCTATTGTTCTAGTAATGCCCAACTTAAGCTTACTGTCCATATGTTATATCCATATAGTAATGTTTAAAGGTTAAACCTGATACTATTTTATATGTTATATTATAGATTCAAATTATGTAGTTTTATAAGTTTTTAATAAGTTTCTGTAACTTAATTAACGTTTATTTATTGTATTATGATTGTGCATCCTAGGATTACATTTACAATGGAATTGTACATAATTAGATAATTTTACCTCGTAAATAAAGATTTAAAAAAAAACTGTCACAACTGTCATATTTAATTTTAACGCTATAGACTCTTGGGCTCTCATCGCACCGCTAAATCACAACACAGAATCACATACCTACATCACACTTGCTATTTACGAAACTTACATCACACCTATCATTTCGTAGGAAATTAGTGTTAGAAGGATAGAATCTCCTCTATTCTAATTAAGTTTTAGTCTATTTTTTCATTATTATTGGTTTTATTGATTTGTTAAAAAACTATGTTAGATAAATCACTCTCGCTATTCCTACCTCTTTTACTTTGTTTATTTATATGGCTAAGATATTTAATGCCAATATTAATATTTCACTACATAGGATGTAGAGCTCTCTTATCCTTTCTTACGTCTTCGAAGAGAATCGGGGGGATCTGTCGGATCCACCAACTTATTTACGAAAAAAGTGCTAGTCCATCGATATTCCGTCGCTCACCTCAGTCAAAAGTCACATAATTTATCTGCAAAAAAAGGTACGCAAAGTTAACGGATGCTGAAAATAATCTGAAACACATCATCATCATCATCAACCCATAGAAGTCCACTGTTCCTCAAAACAATGCGATGACGAACGATCTTGGGGTACCTCCCATCCACAAACTTCCCGCAACGTTTAATGTAACGGAGGAGGGCGTTGGTGTCTGCGACACAGTTTGTATACTTCTTCAGACATCATAAAAAAAAAAATGGCATAGGTCCTTCCTAAGGAAGGGCCCCCCTACCTTACTAAATAATTACCTAATAATAATTACCTATTATTATTTCAGGTGATGTCATACCAATTAGTAACCGGAGAATCATGCACAGCAGTTTTGAAGTCTGACCACGGGTAAAAGTTATACCTATTTTAATGAAATTCAAGTCGAAATACCGTGTTCCGAGAAATCAGAGAAGATACCTTCCATATTACAAGTACATTGTTATTGACCAATTAGGAGTTTTTTTAAGTTTTTTGGATGAAACTATTTATCGGAATCATATGAACTTTGATGGAAACGAACATCCTGTATGTATAAGAAAAAAACATTGTCCCCGAATTGAAAACCTAAATGGTTGAAGTCTGTTTTATAGATGAATTAGTATGGAAAACACTCAACGCGAACACGAGAAATAAGTATGAGAAATTTATTCCAGCGCCCCCAGTAACTTGTGGCAATATTTAAGAACCATTCTTGAAGATTCATTCATTGATATCGATTGTAAAAGAACACATCTCAATCGGATACGCTGTTTCTGTGATAAAATATGATAACAGAGAAACATACAAACAGACAACATCTTTATGGCAAACGCGTATAGCCGGCTGAGATGTATAAATCGCGGGTTTGATTCCCGCTGCCGGACAAATGTTTGCATGTTCTGCAAATATATAATGATGTTTTTTGTGGTCTCGTGAATTGGGTGTAAGGCTATCGCTCGGCTGTGCAACATTTCTTGCACAGCCCCCTGGCTATATCTTATTTTTCTTTTCAGAAAAGTCTCTGTGGACCTTACCCCAATGTGCAAATGTCTCAGGTACAGTTTGACAACATTCAACTACTAGATAGATAGATAGATAGATAGATAGATAAACCATTTATTTGTGACTACTTATTTATTAAATACATGACTTCGATGATTGGAATGCTGATGTGATAAGTAGCCACAAATTGGGATGGGACTCAGCATAAAGCGCCGCAGACCTGGTGAAAGGTAAGTAGCGCACTGGTCTTTCGTCCTATCCCAATATCAGTAGCAGATAGCTTCGATATAAACTTAAGAATGACTTACATACATTGACACATATTTAGTAAGTATAGTAGGTAGGTATAGTCTAAAGGGCACAAGAAAATCACAAATAAGAAAATCCAGAATATCACAAGCAGTGAACTTCTTGGGTGTAGTTATGATGATGATGACAAAGATAGAGATAAAGAGAAATGAAATACTAAACTACAGTTTATAGTAGGTACAATATTCAGAAAACATATTATTAAAAACATATATATATTTAACTAGCGACACGCTCCGGCTTCGCATCGATCATCGAAATATCCGACTTTTAACTTTCATAACTCAAGTGATGATCTTTCATACATTTTCATTAATGTAGATGTAATTAAAGAGATCATTTCTAAGTGATAAGGCAACCCATTGTACTAAATAATATTTAATAAGAGTAATATTTCGTTTATTTTAGTATTTATTGATGGTTTATGGGGTATGGGATGTAAGGATTAAGCCCTTGCGATGCATATCCCAAAGATTTTTGGCTAAAGGGTAAAAGTCTATTGCTTCTTCGCAAAATTTGGAGAAGGTCTATGACAAAGCGAAGAGGAATGAACTGTAGTTGGCACAGTTTATGTATGGAGCAAAGAGCAACCTTAATCGAGATCTGAAACCTCTCTACGAGGATTGCTTGCGTGAGAATACACAGGTCATACACTGAATAGTTTAACATCGAATATGGTGTAAGACAGGGATAGGTAGCGTCACCGCGGCTGTTTAACCTATTCATGGATAGTTGTTTGCAAGAGTTGAAAAGTAGTGAGTGTGAGTTGAGAATTGATGAGTTAATGTCTTCTCTACGCTGATGACCGGGAAATACTTGCTCGTTGTCGGATGAGTTTTAACTGGTAACTATGGTAACTATAATGCATGAAACTTTTGAAAGGAAAGAAATGAAAGTAAATTTAAGCAAACTTTTTGAAAAAAGTGAATGTGGTCATACTAAAGGTAATATTCTGGTGAAGTGGAGCAAGTTAAAGAGTTTGTGTATTTGGGGATGCTGTTTACGAGAGATAGAAAACATGAAGATGCTATCGAAAAGAAAGTCAAACGGTAGTGATAGTGCCGACACTTATTAACAGTGAAAATTGAGTATGGCAGAAAAAAATATGAAATAAGAATTAATGCAGATGAGATAGAGTTTTAAGATGTATGTGTGGTTTTACTTTGAGAGATAAGGTGAGGAACAGTATGATAAGAGAATGTTGTGAAGTGGAAGATGTAGTGTCAAGACTAGAGAAAGATATGTTAATGTGGTTTGGGCATGTGGAAAGGAGGAACGAAATGAGATTGACGGAAGGTGTATAATATAAGCAAGCACGAATAAGACAATTGGTAGTGGTAGATGCGGCGAACGCACTCTGACCAAATTGAAGACGTTCTGGAGGAACGTTAGCTCGTGAGTAGCCTAAACTCACGAGCATGCCTGAAGAATAATGAGAGTGAATGAAGCAAATGAGGTAGAGGTACAGATAGATAGATTAACTCTTTACTGTGCATAGCAACAATTTACAGTACAATCATAGAAACATAAATAAAACAAAAAAAACACAATGGGCGGTCTTATCACTGAAAGTGATTTATTCCAGACAACCTTAGGATGGAGAGAAGTATTTAAAAGAATGACGGTGTTATTGCCAATTAGATTGGTAGAGGTGTATTACTATTTTTTCAATGTTTTTGTGCTGCGTTTTTTGGTCTGCAAATTATGGCCTAAAAATAAAGAAATTGAAAGTCTAATCTTTGAACGCGTGTTAATTTTTTTGACTTTTACCTAAATAAATAAAATAAATAAATAATGCTTGACATTTTTCACACAGCATCATCTAGCCTCAAACTAAGCAGAGCTTGTATTATGGGAACTACATGAGTGATATACTACTATACTTTTTTTTTGTAAATACATACATATTATACATAGAAAAACACCCAGACCCGAGGCAAATATTTGCAGATCTTACAAATATTTGTCCCGTGACAGGAATAGAAATCTGGCGGACCTTCGCCCACAGCGCCACAGAGGTCGTCAAGACTTAATCGATCATTGCCAGTTGTTTCTATGAACGCTTAAAATCTCACCAGTACCAACGCAATATTTTAATATTTATATATTTCACATAACTGAGTAGTTACAATAGTTAGTTAGTAGTATCTTAAAACCTATGTTAGGTTTGCCTGGATACTAGGTTATCGACGTGTTAATTATCTTACTGTATCCGAAAGTATGAAAAGTGCATAATACAAAACATGAGGAATAAGTAGGTTGGCATTGAGCTGAACATTATGATTAGTGTAGGTGTAGGTTATGAGAATTCGATAGCTTTTGTTATTAATTTATCCGACTTTTTCAGAGAAAATGGGGAACTCGATTCATCAAAGTCGGAGCTTCACTCTGTAAGTTCTCAATAATCTTACTACGATCACCTTACAGTTTGTTGCTTAGAGCTTAGGTATCAATAAGGTTTTTTAACTGTGGCAGTCTACTGAGCACATATCAGCTCGGCATGGGATCGACATCGCCTCAACTCGAGCCGTTCAGTATTCTTTGTATGAAACGCATCGTAACGGCATCGCTACACCATGGCATAAGCTGGTGAACGGCTGGCGGTGAGTGGTTAAATAGCCGACACGTCGCGCTTACATCTGTCCCTGTTGCCGTCAGCTTTGCCAGAAGGTTTCTTCTGTAACCTATCAGGTGATTTAAACTACGTCTGGTTACTTCTAGGTTACACAACTCAAAAGGTTACATTAAGGTGATTTTTTTGAATTCGTAGAATTATTTTTAATTTCTACTAATCATACATACATACATATAGTCACGCCTGTTTCCCGGAGGGGTAGGCAGAGACCAAGGATTTCCACTTGCTACGATCCAGGCATACCACTTTCGCTTCATTCATCCTCATCACATTCTTCATACAGGCTCGGCGGTTTAGTGTAATTCTGACCTAGCCTTTTTCTAGAATGTCTCCAATTTGGTCAGAGTACGTTCGCCGAGGCCTTCCTCTTCCAACTATCCCATTCACGCTCGCCTTGTATACTTGTTTTGTTAATCTACTTTCGTCCATCCTTTCTATATGCCCAAACCATCTCAACATACCTTTCTCAACTCTCGTTACTATCTTCATTCACTTCACACTGCTCTCTTACTAATCATTCTGTGTAGTATAATGAGAAGCTAAAAACGAAGAGTGTGGTCGTGACTCTTTTTTCATATAAATGTAGGTAAGTACTTCAGGCCTAGGAAACAAATCCTTCATGGCCGAACGTTGTTTAATCTAGCTGGGCAAGCTACGAAACAAGAGCTGTCTGATTATTTTCTTCAGAGCTGACTCACCAGCTCAGTCTTGCCGGTTTGATTCCCGCTGTGGTACAAATGTTTGCATGTTCCGTAGATAGTAATTTGTTCCTAGCCTGGGTGTTGGGGTACCGAAGTAATCGTAATTTCTGAAACCTAAAACAGACTACTACTGTGGGGTCTAGGTTGCGTATTTATTTATTTTCCACTTTTCAGACTAATATATGTTTTCCATTTCAGGCTCTAACTATCAGTGACGCTGCTGTTACAGCTAGTGCAGGGTGAGTTCTATAACTTCTAATTAAAAAATGCTAATTAGTATTACGTTCAACTGTGTACTTTTTTATATTGTGCGGTATTGCACTTTCTATTATAGTCTTTGGCACTTTAGTTGTATAATACATATTATCAAATCTATTTATAAACCGAATACCACCACCATGTATTACCAGTTGTTATACCAGTATATATGTATTACGAACATCGGATAATATGGATATTCCGTAAGTATTTCAAACAGTCTGTATATCTAACCACACAGATAAGGATGCGAGTTCCGCCTTATCTGTGTGGACCGGCCAGCTGTTGCATTCAATAATGGTCTGAATACTTTGACTCTGTTTTAAATGAGGAATCGATACTTACATTTACTTGCATCTTAGATAAACCATTATTAGATTTCCATGTAACTGTAAAATTTATTTACGTTTAAATGTGTACTATTTTTTAAGTGTGTACCTATCCTTTCTGTGCTTTATTGTTGCCAAATAAATAACTTTTTTTTTTTTTTTAAATTAAATAAAAAAAACTGTAACTAAGTACATACCTGGCACAATTCTGGTTATTATACATTTTATTGTGATTCTGCGCTTATTATAATTGAAAGCGACGAAGAAGGCCGCATCTGATGGTCTGGTAACTAGTCAAATTAAGAGGAGCAAAGTTTTCGTCTCGTCCGAAAACGAGATGGTTTGACGGCTATGGTTCAAGGAAACACTTGGACAAGGACGAATAGTACGGAAGAGGCTGGTACAAGATAAATACTAATACTAGCAGTCATGAATTAGCTGTGCCCATTTCTAGACATAGTGGGCCTATTCCATGGAAAAACAACATATTTCATTTTTTTTTTACATTTTTTCTAAATTTTAAAACCCACATATTTTCCATTACGTATTGTAGCACCCCCTTGGGACGTGTGGCATCATCACCATTCTTGAATATCTTATATATCATATCATACGATTACATAAAATTACATGGCATTGTCTATTACAGCTCCCCATAATATTTGTGGTGATAAAACCTATATTAGAATCATCCGTATATAAAACGATAGTAAAATACCGCAAGACAACATTTGAAAAATACAAACATACACAGAGAGTAACAAGTGAGAGCACTTCAAACGTATAAAGAGGTTCCTTGCGGCAAAAATAAATCAAACATTCATCAAACAAAATTATTTTGTTTAATTTCAGAATCCTTGAATTCGGAGATCCAACGAACTTATGCATATTCGCAAGGTAAGTTCAGCGCATGATACATTGCTAACTCTCAAAATTGTACATCAAGTGAAGGGACAAGCGTTCTTTCGTAAGTCAAATTCAAAGTGAACAGGTTTTTATTCATTGAAATGACTGGTATTTCAATTGGTTTAATTTCATCGAATTCGTCGATTTCAGTCCTGATGCTGAAGATTCTTCGTCACCTAAACATGATGATGCAACAAAAAATGCACCGCTGATTGTTCCTTCAAATGCATCGTAAGTTTTTTGCCATAATGATTTAACTATAATCCAAAGGTAGAATGAAAGCAATGACTTTTAGCGATAATGCCGCTAAATAGTATTGTTCTTCTGCTGTTGAATAAGTATTCTTTGTGTGTTTTTTAATGCATCGTAAGTTTTTTGCCATAATGATTTAACTATAATCCAAAGGTAGAATGAAAGCAATGACTTTTAGCGATAATGCCGCTAAATAGTATTGTTCTTCTGCTGTTGAATAAGTATTCTTTGTGTGTTTTTTAATGGTGCACTATACAAAAAGGCAGTAATGTGGTTCTTTTATTTTCGTAGTACATACGAAAAAATAACTAGGTATTCTAATTATGGTACCTAATTCTTGCCATCCCATTTTAAAATCCATCCATCCAGCGCAAGCAGTTTTTGATGCCTGGTATTTCAATTGGTTTAATTTCATCGAATGACGTCAATTTCAGTCCTGATGCTGAGGATGCTGAGGATGCTTCGTCACCTAAACATGATGTTGCAACAAAAAATGCACCGCTGATTGTTCCTTCGAATGCATCGTAAGTTTTTTGCCATAATGATTTAACTATAATCCAAAGGTAGAATGAAAGCAATGACTTTTAGCGATAATGCCGCTAAATAGTATTGTTCTTCTGCTGTTGAACAAGTATTCTTTGTGTGTTTTTTAATAGTGCACTATACAAAAAGGCAGTAATGTGGTTCTTTTATTTTCGTAGTACATACGAAAAAATAACTAGGTATTCTAATTATGGTACCTAATTCTTGCATCCCATTTTAAAATCCATCCATCCAGCGCAAGCAGTTTTTGATGCCTGGTATTTCAATTGGCTTAATTTCATCGAATGACGTCAATTTCAGTCCTGATGCTAAGGATGCTGAGGATGCTTCGTCACCTAAACATGATGATGCAACAAAAAATGCACCGCTGATTGTTCCTTCAAATGCATCGTAAGTTTTTTGCCATAATGATTTAACTATAATCCAAAGGTAGAATGAAAGCAATGACTTTTAGCGATAATGCCGCTAAATAGTATTGTTCTTCTGCTATTGAATAAGTATTCTTTGTGTGTTTTTTAATGGTGCACTATACAAAAAGGCAGTAATGTGGTTCTTTTATTTTCGTAGTACATACGAAAAAATAACTAGGTATTCTAATTATGGTACCTAATTCTTGCCATCCCATTTTAAAATCCATCCATCCAGCGCAAGCAGTTTTTGATGCCTGGTATTTCAATTGGTTTAATTTCATCGAATGACGTCAATTTCAGTCCTGATGCTGAGGATGCTGAGGATGCTTCGTCACCTAAACATGATGATGCAACAAAAAATGCACCGCTGATTGTTCCTTCGAATGCATCGTAAGTTTTTTGCCATAATGATTTAACTATAATCCAAAGGTAGAATGAAAGCAATGACTTTTAGCGATAATGCCGCTAAATAGTATTGTTCTTCTGCTGTTGAACAAGTATTCTTTGTGTGTTTTTTAATGGTGCACTATACAAAAAGGCAGTAATGTGGTTCTTTTATTTTCTTAGTACATACGAAAAAATAACTAGGTATTCTAATTATGGTACCTAATTCTTGCCATCCCATTTTAAAATCCATCCATCCAGCGCAAGCAGTTTTTGATGCCTGGTATTTCAATTGGTTTAATTTCATCGAATGACGTCAATTTCAGTCCCGATGCTGAGGATGCTGAGGATGCTTCGTCACCTAAACATGATGATGCAACAAAAAATGCACCGCTGATTGTTCCTTCAAATGCATCGTAAGTTTTTTGCCATAATGATTTAACTATAATCCAAAGGTAGAATGAAAGCAATGACTTTTAGCGATAATGCCGCTAAATAGTATTGTTCTTCTGCTGTTGAACAAGTATTCTTTGTGTGTTTTTTAATGGTGCACTATACAAAAAGGCAGTAATGTGGTTCTTTTATTTTCTTAGTACATATGAAAAAATAACTAGGTATTCTAATTATGGTACCTAATTCTTGCCATGCCATTTTAAAATCCATCCATCCAGCGCAAGCAGTTTTTGATGCCTGGTATTTCAATTGGTTTAATTTCATCGAATGACGTCAATTTCAGTCCCGATGCTGAGGATGCTGAGGATGCTTCGTCACCTAAACATGATGATGCAACAAAAAATGCACCGCTGATTGTTCCTTCAAATGCATCGTAAGTTTTTTGCCATAATGTTTTAACTATAATCCAAAGGTAGAATGAAAGCAATGACTTTTAGCGATAATGCCGCTAAATAGTATTGTTCTTCTGCTGTTGAATAAGTATTCTTTGTGTGTTTTTTAATGGTGCACTATACAAAAAGGCAGTAATGTGGTTCTTTTATTTTCGTAGTACATACGAAAAAATAACTAGGTATTCTAATTATGGTACCTAATTCTTGCCATCCCATTTTAAAATCCATCCATCCAGCGCAAGCAGTTTTTGATGCCTGGTATTTCAATTGGTTTAATTTCATCGAATGACGTCAATTTCAGTCCTGATGCTGAGGATGCTGAGGATGCTTCGTCACCTAAACATGATGATGCAACAAAAAATGCACCGCTGATTGTTCCTTCAAATGCATCGTAAGTTTTTTGCCATAATGATTTAACTATAATCCAAAGGTAGAATGAAAGCAATGACTTTTAGCGATAATGCCGCTAAATAGTATTGTTCTTCTGCTGTTGAACAAGTATTCTTTGTTTTTTTTTTAATGGTGCACTATACAAAAAGGCAGTAATGTGGTTCTTTTATTTTCTTAGTACATACGAAAAAATAACTAGGTATTCTAATTATGGTACCTAATTCTTGCATCCCATTTTAAAATCCATCCATCCAGCGCAAGCAGTTTTTGATGCCTGGTATTTCAATTGGTTTAATTTCATCGAATGACGTCAATTTCAGTCCCGATGCTGAGGATGCTGAGGATGCTTCGTCACCTAAACATGATGATGCAACAAAAAATGCACCGCTGATTGTTCCTTCAAATGCATCGTAAGTTTTTTGCCATAATGATTTAACTATAATCCAAAGGTAGAATGAAAGCAATGACTTTTAGCGATAATGCCGCTAAATAGTATTGTTCTTCAGCTGTTGAACAAGTATTCTTTGTGTGTTTTTTAATGGTGCACTATACAAAAAGGCAGTAATGTGGTTCTTTTATTTTCTTAGTACATACGAAAAAATAACTAGGTATTCTAATTATGGTACCTAATTCTTGCCATGCCATTTTAAAATCCATCCATCCAGCGCAAGCAGTTTTTGATGCCTGGTATTTCAATTGGTTTAATTTCATCGAATGACGTCAATTTCAGTCCCCATGCTAAGGATCCTGAGGATGCTTCGTCACCTAAACATGATGATGCAACAAAAAATGCACCGCTGATTGTTCCTTCAAATGCATCGTAAGTTTTTTGCCATAATGATTTAACTATAATCCAAAGGTAGAATGAAAGCAATGAATTTTAGCGATAATGCCGCTAAATAGTATTGTTCTTCTGCTGTTGAACAAGTATTCTTTGTGTGTTTTTTAATGGTGCACTATACAAAAAGGCAGTAACGTGGTTCTTTTATTTTCTTAGTACATACGAAAAAATAACTAGGTATTCTAATTATGGTACCTAATTCTTGCCATCCCATTTTAAAATCCATCCATCCAGCGCAAGCAGTTTTTGATGCCTGGTATTTCAATTGGTTTAATTTCATCGAATGACGTCAATTTCAGTCCCCATGCTGAGGATCCTGAGGATGCTTCGTCACCTAAACATGATGATGCAACAAAAAATGCACCGCTGATTGTTCCTTCAAATGCATCGTAAGTTTTTTGCCATAATGATTTAACTATAATCCAAAGGTAGAATGAAAGCAATGACTTTTAGCGATAATGCCGCTAAATAGTATTGTTCTTCTGCTGTTGAACAAGTATTCTTTGTGTGTTTTTTTAATGGTGCACTGTACAAAAACGCAGTGATGTGGGTTCTTTTATTTTCTTAGTACATACGAAAAAATAACTAGGTATTCTAATTATGATACCTAATTCTTGCCATCCCATTTTAAAATCCATCCATCCAGCGCAAGCAGTTTTTGATGCCTGGTATTTTAATTGGTTTAATTTCATCGAATGACGTCAATTTCAGTCCTGATGCTGCGGATGCTGAGGATGCTTCGTCACCTAAACATGATGATGACACAAAAAATGCACCGCTGATTGTTCCTTCAAATGCATCGTAAGTTTTTTGCCATAATGATTTAACTATAATCCAAAGGTAGAATGAAAGCAATGACTTTTAGCGATAATGCCGCTAAATAGTATCGTTCTTCTGCTGTTGAACAAGTATTCTTTGTGTGTTTTTTAATGGTGCACTATACAAAAAGGCAGTAATGTGGTTATTTTATTTTCTTAGTACATACGAAAAAATAACTAGGTATTCGAATTATGGTACCTAATTCTTGCCATCCCATTTTAAAGTCCATCCATCCAGCGCAAGCAGTTTTTGATGCCTGGTATTTCAATTGGTTTAATTTCATCGAATGACGTCAATTTCAGTCCTGATGCTGAGGATGCTGAGGATGCTTCGTCACCTAAACATGATGATGCAACAAAAAATGCACCGCGGATTGTTCCTTCAAATGCATCGTAAGTTTTTTGCCATAATGATTTAACTATAATCCAAAGGTAGAATGAAAGCAATGACTTTTAGCGATAATGCCGCTAAATAGTATTGTTCTTCTGCTGTTGAACAAGTATTCTTTGTGTGTTTTTTAATGGTGCACTATACAAAAAGGCAGTAATGTGGTTCTTTTATTTTCTTAGTACATACGAAAAAATAACTAGGTATTCTAATCATGGTACCTAATTCTTGCCATGCCATTTTAAAATCCATCCATCCAGCGCAAGCAGTTTTTGATGCCTGGTATTTCAATTGGTTTAATTTCATCGAATGACGTCAATTTCAGTCCCGATGCTGAGGATGCTGAGGATGCTTCGTCACCTAAACATGATGATGCAACAAAAAATGCACCGCTGATTGTTCCTTCAAATGCATCGTAAGTTTTTTGCCATAATGATTTAACTATAATCCAAAGGTAGAATGAAAGCAATGAATTTTAGCGATAATGCCGCTAAATAGTATTGTTCTTCTGCTGTTGAACAAGTATTCTTTGTGTGTTTTTTAATGGTGCACTATACAAAAAGGCAGTAATGTGGTTCTTTTATTTTCTTAGTACATACGAAAAAATAACTAGGTATTCTAATTATGGTACCTAATTCTTGCCATCCCATTTTAAAATCCATCCATCCAGCGCAAGCATTTTTTGATGCCTGGTATTTCAATTGGTTTAATTTCATCGAATGACGTCAATTTCAGTCCTGATGCTGAGGATGCTGAGGATGCTTCGTCACCTAAACATGATGATGCAACAAAAAATGCACCGCGGATTGTTCCTTCAAATGCATCGTAAGTTTTTTGCCATAATGATTTAACTACAACCCAAAGGTAGAATGAAAGCAATGACTTTTAGCGATAATGCCGCTAAATAGTATTGTTCTTCTGCTGTTGAACAAGTATTCTTTGTGTGTTTTTTTAATGGTGCACTATACAAAACGGCAGTAATGTGGGTTCTTTTATTTTCTTAGTACATACGAAAAAATAACTAGGTATTCTAATTATGATACCTAATTCTTGCCATCCCATTTTAAAATCCATCCATCCAGTGCAAGCCGTTTTTGGTGCCTGGTATTTCAATTTGTTTAATTTCATCGAATTTCGTCGATTTCAGTCCTGATGCTGAAGATTCTTCGTCACCTAAACATGATGATGCAACAAAAAATGCACCGCGGATTGTTCCTTCAAATGCATCGTAAGTTTTTTGCCATAATGATTTAACTATAATCCAAAGGTAGAAAGAAAGAGATGACTTTAAGCGATAATGCCGCTAAATAGTGTTCTTCTGCTAATCAATAAGTATTCTTTGTGTGTTTTTTTAATGGTGCACTATACAAAAAGGCAGTAATGTGGGTTCTTTTAGTTTCTTAGTACATACGAAAAAATAACTAGGTATTCTTATTACAGTACCTAAATCTTGCCATCCCGTTTTAAAATCCATCCACCCAGCGCAAGCAATTTCTGGTGACTGGTATTTCAATTGGTTTAATTTCATCGAATTTCGTCGATTTCAGTCCTGATGCTGAAGATTCTTCGTCACCTAAACATGATGATGCAACAAAAAATGCACCGCGGATTGTTCCTTCAAATGCATCGTAAGTTTTTTGCCATAATGATTTAACTATAATCCAAAGGTAGAAAGAAAGAGATGACTTTTAGCGATAATGCCGCTAAATTGTGTTCTTCTGCTATTCAATAAGTATTCTTTGTGTATTTTTTTTAATGGTGCACTATACAAAAGGCAATAATGTGGTTCTTTTATTTTCTTAGTACCTACAAAAAATAAGTAGATATTCTTATTACAGTATCTCAATCTTGCCATCCCGTTTTAAAATCCATCCATCCAGCGCAAGCAGTTTTTGATGACTGGTATTTCAATTGGTTTAATTTCATCGAATTTTATCGATTTCAGTCCTGATGCTGAAGATTCTTCGTCACCTAAACATGATGATGCAACAAAAAATGCACCGCGGATTGTTCCTTCAAATGCATCGTAAGTTTTTTGCCATAATGATTTAACTATAATCCAAAGGTAGAAAGAAAGAGATGACTTTAAGCGATAATGCCGCTAAATAGTGTTCTTCTGCTAATTAATAAGTATTCTTTGTGTGTTTTTTTAATGGTGCACTATACAAAAAGGCAGTAATGTGGGTTCTTTTATTTTCTTAGTACATACGAAAAAATAACTAGGTATTCTAATTATGGTACCTAATTCTTGCCATCCCATTTTAAAATCCATCCATCCAGCGCAAGCAGTTTTTGATGCCTGGTATTTCAATTGGTTTAATTTCATCGAATGACGTCAATTTCAGTCCTGATGCTGCGGATGCTGAGGATGCTTCGTCACCTAAACATGATGATGCAACAAAAAATGCACCGCTGATTGTTCCTTCAAATGCATCGTAAGTTTTTGCCATAATGATTTAACTATAATCCAAAGGTAGAATGAAAGCAATGACTTTTAGCGATAATGCCGCTAAATAGTATTGTTCTTCTGCTGTTGAACAAGTATTCTTTGTGTGTTTTTTAATGGTGCACTATACAAAAAGGCAGTAATGTGGTTCTTTTATTTTCTTAGTACATACGAAAAAATAACTAGGTATTCTAATTCCGGTACCTAATTCTTGCCATCCCATTTTAAAATCCATCCATCCAGCGCAAGCAGTTTTTGATGCCTGGTATTTCAATTGGTTTAATTTCATCGAATGACGTCAATTTCAGTCCTGATGCTGAGGATGCTGAGGATGCTTCGTCACCTAAACATGATGATGCAACAAAAAATGCACCGCGGATTGTTCCTTCAAATGCATCGTAAGTTTTTTGCCATAATGATTTAACTATAATCCAAAGGTAGAAAGAAAGAGATGACTTTAAGCGATAATGCCGCTAAATAGTGTTCTTCTGCTAATTAATAAGTATTCTTTGTGTGTTTTTTTAATGGTGCACTATACAAAAAGGCAGTAATGTGGGTTCTTTTATTTTCTTAGTACATACGAAAAAATAACTAGGTATTCTAATTATGGTACCTAATTCTTGCCATCCCATTTTAAAATCCATCCATCCAGCGCAAGCAGTTTTTGATGCCTGGTATTTCAATTGGTTTAATTTCATCGAATGACGTCAATTTCAGTCCTGATGCTGCGGATGCTGAGGATGCTTCGTCACCTAAACATGATGATGCAACAAAAAATGCACCGCTGATTGTTCCTTCAAATGCATCGTAAGTTTTTGCCATAATGATTTAACTATAATCCAAAGGTAGAATGAAAGCAATGACTTTTAGCGATAATGCCGCTAAATAGTATTGTTCTTCTGCTGTTGAACAAGTATTCTTTGTGTGTTTTTTTAATGGTGCACTATACAAAAAGGCAGTAATGTGGGTTCTTTTATTTTCTTAGTACATACGAAAAAATAACTAGGTATTCTTATTACAGTACCTAAATCTTGCCATCCCGTTTTAAAATCCATCCACCCAGCGCAAGCAGTTTCTGGTGACTGGTATTTCAATTAGTTTAATTTCATCGAATTTCGTCGATTTCAGTCCTGATGCTGAAGAGTCTTCGTCACCTAAAGATTATGATGCAACAAAAAATGCACCGCGGATTGGTCCTTCAAATGCATCGTAAGTTTTTTGCCATAATGATTTAACTATAATCCAAAGGTAGAATGAAAGCAATGACTTTTAGCGATAATGCCGCTAAATAGTATTGTTCTTCTGCTGTTGAACAAGTATTCTTTGTGTGTTTTTTAATGGTGCACTATACAAAAAGGCAGTAATGTGGTTCTTTTATTTTCTTAGTACATACGAAAAAATAACTAGGTATTCTAATTCCGGTACCTAATTCTTGCCATCCCATTTTAAAATCCATCCATCCAGCGCAAGCAGTTTTTGATGCCTGGTATTTCAATTGGTTTAATTTCATCGAATGACGTCAATTTCAGTCCTGATGCTGAGGATGCTGAGGATGCTTCGTCACCTAAACATGATGATGCAACAAAAAATGCACCGCGGATTGTTCCTTCAAATGCATCGTAAGTTTTTTGCCATAATGATTTAACTATAATCCAAAGGTAGAAAGAAAGAGATGACTTTAAGCGATAATGCCGCTAAATAGTGTTCTTCTGCTAATTAATAAGTATTCTTTGTGTGTTTTTTTAATGGTGCACTATACAAAAAGGCAGTAATGTGGGTTCTTTTATTTTCTTAGTACATACGAAAAAATAACTAGGTATTCTAATTATGGTACCTAATTCTTGCCATCCCATTTTAAAATCCATCCATCCAGCGCAAGCAGTTTTTGATGCCTGGTATTTCAATTGGTTTAATTTCATCGAATGACGTCAATTTCAGTCCTGATGCTGCGGATGCTGAGGATGCTTCGTCACCTAAACATGATGATGCAACAAAAAATGCACCGCTGATTGTTCCTTCAAATGCATCGTAAGTTTTTGCCATAATGATTTAACTATAATCCAAAGGTAGAATGAAAGCAATGACTTTTAGCGATAATGCCGCTAAATAGTATTGTTCTTCTGCTGTTGAACAAGTATTCTTTGTGTGTTTTTTTAATGGTGCACTATACAAAAAGGCAGTAATGTGGGTTCTTTTATTTTCTTAGTACATACGAAAAAATAACTAGGTATTCTTATTACAGTACCTAAATCTTGCCATCCCGTTTTAAAATCCATCCACCCAGCGCAAGCAGTTTCTGGTGACTGGTATTTCAATTAGTTTAATTTCATCGAATTTCGTCGATTTCAGTCCTGATGCTGAAGAGTCTTCGTCACCTAAAGATTATGATGCAACAAAAAATGCACCGCGGATTGGTCCTTCAAATGCATCGTAAGTTTTTTGCCATAATGATTTAACTATAATCCAAAGGTAGAATGAAAGCAATGACTTTTAGCGATAATGCCGCTAAATAGTATTGTTCTTCTGCTGTTGAACAAGTATTCTTTGTGTGTTTTTTTAATGGTGCACTATACAAAAAGGCAGTAATGTGGGTTCTTTTATTTTCTTAGTACATACGAAAAAATAACTAGGTATTCTTATTACAGTACCTTAATCTTGCCATCCCGTTTTAAAATCCATCCATCCAGCGCAAGCAGTTTCTGGTGACTGCTATTTCAATTAGTTTAATTTCATCGAATTTCGTCGATTTCAGTCCTGATGCTGAAGATTCTTCGTCACCTAAAGATGATGATGCAACAAAAAATGCACCGCGGATTGTTCCTTCAAATGCATCGTAAGTTTTTTGCCATAATAATTTAACTATAATCCAAAGGTAGAAAGAAAGAGATGACTTTTAGCAATAATGCCGCTAAATAGTGTTCTTCTGCTAATCAATAATTATTCTTTGTGTATTTTTTTTAATGGTGCACTATACAAAAAGGCAATAATGTGGTTCTTTTATTTTCTTAGTACTTGTTAGAGGTACCGGTTAAATGATACTTCCAACGAATAGTTCGCAACTGATTTATTGATTAGATTTAATTATACATGAAGACTTAATGCGGAAGATAGAAATCTCGTTCGTACATAGTCTCA
Organism: Perizoma flavofasciatum; assembly: GCA_958496245.1. NCBI lineage: Eukaryota > Metazoa > Arthropoda > Insecta > Lepidoptera > Geometridae > Perizoma > Perizoma flavofasciatum. The sequence goes on along the minus strand of OY292419.1, from coordinate 19,514,399 downwards.
CGTAGATATTATTCAGCTATAATGACCTAGGAATTTAGGTAACCTTGACATCACATGCTTAGCCTGAATAACACATTGTACCTTGTACATCCTGGCCACAAAAAGAGAACAATGTTAAAGAGTTGAAAAGAATCGATGTTACATAAGATCCCATGCATTACTGACAATTTAAAACTATAAAACAAATAATTAAAATATATTCAAAGCTATAAACGAATCACACAATGTAACTAATTTTATATCGAGTAAATATAGATAATCATTAATAATAACAGTAAGAGCGAGTAAAGCTAGCCACAACGAATAACCGTGCAAATTATCTTAATATCTGTGCATCCTAATCTATTGTCTTAAAGTCTTTACATTCTAATCTGTTGGCACTCTACTGTCCGGATATTTAACCCTTTTTTTATATAGCGTATCACTGTTCACTATTGGGATATTTAACCCGTTTACATATCGTTTATCACGCACTGAAATCACACACTGCTCATCACACGCTGCTGGTTGCTGCTGTAAGGCCTTGGGGCCTCCCACAACGGCCGCCGAGCTGACTGTCGCCGTTTTATGCGGTACTGTTGCTGCTCGCCGCGCCTTTCTCCTTCGTCGTAGGATGTAGTAGCACACACCAGCCAGTTTTATCATAGCAAGTATCGCGTAAATTAGTGTGTACTGGTGAATGTCATGTACATTGAGAGATACGTTCGTTTGGGCCTTTATGTCTTCTATTTGAGTTTTCATGTTTAACCACTCTTCTTCGTTATCTGGTATAAATTGGTCTATTACGGAGGAGTTGACGATTTTGTTGAGAACTGAAAACTCTGGTACTGTTGGTACATCTCCTTCCAACTTAACTTGACTTAGGTAGTTGTTATGACCGTAGATTGAAAAATCGTTACTCAAGGTCAAGGTTGCGTAGTCAAGGTACTACGCAACCTTGACCTACGCTCAGTAAGCCATTGCCGGTCAATGTCTCCATCTGCATTTCGGTGTCAGCGCAAAAAATACGCACTGAACATTCATTGCAACATGAGAATAACCACCTATTATTGTTTTGTAATTTGATCCATCGTTCCTGACAGGTCAATGCCTCGGTATTACATAACTTTTCTTTGTTGTTAATGCTTGTATTGCAGATCGCCTTTGTAAGTGGTAGTTCAAAGATAGGTTTATCGTAAGGGCATAGCATCCGATTAGTTGAAGTGTGCATACACGAATGAAGATCCTTAGTTGTCGTTGAGTCAGCTCTAAAAACGCCGTGATGCGGCAGATAGCACGAAGTATTGAGGCCTTGCACTCGTTTCATATGCCCTAGTTCCTCATAATCACGCATTATTTTTTTGTAACTCTCTGCAAATATCTCGTTGTTTGCAATTATATGATTATTTTTGGAATATGGACGGGTTAAAGTGTAAGCAGCGGAATCGAATTCGCGCTCGTCTAATTCACCGTAATTAAAACGATAGTTTCTATTATGAAACGACTCGTTACTCCTTGAGAAGAATTTATTATTAGACTGAGAGGAATGGGTTTTCGTGGGCTGTAGCGGCGTCGTTGTATCCTTCTCTTTCTTAGATAACGATTCTAATGAAATACACTTATTTTCTAAAAAGCTCATAAGCTCTTGGAGCGTGGGCATCTCTCGCGGCGTTTTGCGAGTTTCCCTGAAATCTACCATTGTCTCGGGGTCGAGCCTTTTGCAAATAAGATGGACCAACATGGGCCCCCATGTCGTTGTGTCGATCCCGAGATTCTGTATGGCGTGAATATTCTCCATGGAGGTGTTGTAGATACGTTTTAAATCTTTGGACGATTGTTTGGCGGCACTAGACTGGTTCAAAAATAATTCAATATGCTTTGTAAACAGAACTTGAGGGATATTGTATCTGTGGTTTAAGAGCTCCCACGCGGTCTCGTAATTCTCGGATGAAATGTGGAGATGCTGTACGAGCCGTTCTGGCTCTCCCTTTAGTTTACCCCTCAAATGCTGCATTTTCTGGCAGTTTGTCAACAGATGATTGTTATGGATGCTCTCGGAGAAAAGATCTAAAAGTGCAGGCCATTGAGTATAGCTCCCCGAAAATATCGGCACTTCTAGCTTTGGAGTGGAATTGTGAAGGCGAGAAGTGGACGCTAACTTTTCGTTGAGAGATTTTGATAGAGCTTCGAAGGATTCCTCATAGCTGTAAAATTCATCCTCGTATTCAACATCCGATCCTTGCAGGATAGTATCTATCTGAGTATGGTAGGATTCCATCTCGTCCCATTTCTTATGCATACGCTTCAACCTATCTTCAAGTTCCCACTTTACTTTAATCTCCTCTACCTTGAAGCTGTTTATGTAGCGACTAAATCCTTTGAAAAGTGTACGCTGCCTTCTCAACAACTCAGCAGCTTGTTCCGCTGGACTCGGCGAGGCTATAAGTGGTGTATTCATTGCCATATCTGAGGCTTTCTGTGGCTCGTGCGATGCGGTGGATGAACCTGATGGATTTTTCTCCCCTGCAAGACATGATGATATTGCCTTCCTAACAGTTTCGTAATAGCTCCTTGTTTTTCTAAATTTATTTTCAACAAAATATTCGTGTTCTGTTTGTCCATAATCAACTAACTTTTCGTGATTCAACTTAAACTCTGCCCATAATTGGTCTAACCTATCCAAACGTGTCTCAATGTACGATGGTGTCCTACCGCTATCTGAATCTTTCCGGAAGTTCCTTTCGATTTGCTGTATGGCTTCAAGGATTCCGCTGAGGGTGTGCAGTAGGCTCTCCATGGTAATCAAATAAATGGAAAGATCTTACTTCAGGTAGCAGGATACTTTCTGGTCCCAAATAGCAATGAATGGAACACAATATACTACGTGAAAACGCGACGTAGTATAACTTTAGGATAACGTTTTAGCAACGGACGTTATCACTTTGTCCTTCGACAGACAGTTTAATGAGCGCCACTTCGGATTTAGACTGTGAATCCGGCTCGAAGAATGTTACGAGGTACCGGTTAAATGATACTTCCAACGAATAGTTCGCAACTGATTTATTGATTAGATTTAATTATACATGAAGACTTAATGCGGAAGATAGAAATCTCGTTCGTGCATAGTCTCACGTAGATATTATTCAGCTATACCTAGGAAGTTAGGTAACCTTGACATCACATGCTTAGCCTGAATAACACATTGTACCTTGTACAGTAACTACAAAAAATAAGAAGGTATTCTTATTACAGTACCATCCCGTTTTAAAATCCATCCACCCAGCGCAAGCAGCTTCTGGTGACTGGTATTTCAATTGGTTTAATTTCATCGAATTTCGTCGATTTCAGTCCTGATGCTGAAGATTCTTCGTCACCTAAACATGATGATGCAACAAAAAATGCACCGCGGATTGGTCCTTCAAATGCATCGTAAGTTTTTTGCCATAATGATTTAACTATAATCCAAAGGTAGAATGAAAGCAATGACTTTTAGCGATAATGCCGCTAAATAGTATTGTTCTTCTGCTGTTGAACAAGTATTCTTTGTGTGTTTTTTTAATGGTGCACTATACAAAAAGGCAGTAATGTGGGTTCTTTTATTTTCTTAGTACATACGAAAAAATAACTAGGTATTCTAATAATGGTACCTAATTCTTGGCATCCCATTTTAAAATCCATCCATCCAGCGCAAGCAGTTTTTGATGACTGGCATTTCAATTGGTTTAATTTCATCGAATTTCGTCGATTTCAGTTCTGATGCTGCGGATGCTGAGGATGCTTCGTCACCTAAACATGATGATGCAACAAAAAATGCACCGCTGATTGTTCCTTCAAATGTATCGTAAGTTTTTTGCCATAATGATTCAACTATAATGCAAAGGTAAAATGAAAAAGATGATTTTTAGCGACAATGCCGCTAAATAGTATTGTTCTTTTGCTGTTGAACAAGTATTCTTTGTGTATTTTTTAATGGTACACTATACAAAAAGGCAATAATGTGGGTTCTTTCATCGAATTTCGTCGATTTCATTCCTGATGCTGAGGATGCTTCGCCACCTAAACATGATGAATCCATAACAACAACTACTGCGAACAAAACACCGGTGACTGCATCTGCAAGTGTAAAGTAAGAATTTTGCCATAGTGATTTAACTATTCATTCATTCATTCATATTGTTCCTCTGATTTTTACGTGTGTTCTTTGTGTGTGTTTTAATGGTGTATAACAAATAAATTATCTATGTGTGTTTTGTAAGTAAGATCAGTACTAGTGGTTTGCTGGTGTGGCAGAGACCAAAAGGACCAGCAAAGGGCCACTTTACCTCTATATCAGATCAGATCACTGATCTAAATCTTAGTGAATATGAAAGAACTAGCGGCACGACAAAGTCAAAGTCAAAATTCATTTATTCATTAAAATCACAAGGATCACTTTGAAACGTCGGTTTTATCTAGTGCCTGTTCCTCCGCGACCAAACCAGGAAAGAAAGGCAAGAAAACAAAGCTGGTTATTCTTTTTAATGATCCTTTTACAAAACAATAGGCACCTGCATTTTTAATCGAGTTGGAGCGTTTTCAATCGTTTTTACTCTTGGGAGTTTTTATCATCTAATTAATCAGATATTTTATAGTATGCCTTTTTATAAAGGTATCAGAAAACGAATTGTACTGTTCAAAGTTTTAAGCCTTCATGGAGGTACTTGATTTAAATATATGCGTTCTGGAATCACGAGTAGGTGTGATCGCAATGTCAGTTTTTCCATAACCATCGAAGTAGCAGAATTCGTCTAAAATCAGGCCACTTGTCTGCCACTTTAGTAGTAGGGGCGTTGCTCTAGACTTTCTCACTTCCTATTTAAGTGACAGAGTACAAAGAGTTGACGTGAATGGAAACGGTCTCTGGTTACTATCGGTGTACCGCAGGGATCAATTCTTGGACCATTTTTGTTCTTAGTATACATTAATGATCTACCCCACCTTGTATCATGAGGTTGTATTATTTGCAGATGACACGTCACTTTTATTTAAATTAAAGCGACGACAAACCGATTTTGACAATGTAAACAATGCAATCTCTAAGGTTGTAAAATGGTTCAACGTTAACAATCTCCTACTTAATGAAAAGAAAACAAAGTGTATTAGATTTATACTACCCAATGTTATACAAGTTCAAGCAAATATCAAAATCAAAGATGAACAGTTGGCTCTTGTGGACACCACCGTATTCTTAGGTATCACCCTAGATAATAAGCTTCAATGGGGTCCTCATATTGATGGTTTATCGAAGAGACTTAGTTCTGCGGCATATGCAGTCAAAAAGATCCGTCTTTATATAGACGTTGACACAGCTAGATTAGTTTACTTCAGCTACTTCCACAGCATTATGTCGTACGGTATACTGCTGTGGGGGAGTGCTGCTGATATCAATACCGTTTTTGTGCTGCAGAAGAGGGCTGTTCGAGCAATTTATAATATGGGCCCCAGAGAAACACTTCGCGAAAAGTTTAAAGAAATAAATATAATGACATTCCCTTGTCAATACATTTATGAAAATCTGATGTATGTTCACAAAAATATTAATTTGTTTAAGAAAAAAAGCGATAATCGCAATGTTAATACTAGAAATAAAGATAAACTCGCTGTTGCCACTTGTAGACTCCATAAAGTTAGTAAATCGTTTAAAGGGCACGGTGTACGCTTTTATAACAAACTCCCAAGAGATATACAAAAATTATCAATCAACAAATTTAAAAACGTAATTAAACAAAATCTTTATAAAAAGGCATACTATAAAATATCTGATTATTTAGATGACAAAAACTCTTGGGATTGAAAATGCTCCAACTCGAACCTATTGTTTTGTAAAAAGATCTCTAAAAAGAATAACCAGCCTTGTTTTCTTGCCTTTCTTTCCTGGCTTGGTCGCGGAGGAACAGGCACCTAGATAAAAACCGACGTTTCAAAGTGGTCCTTGTGATTTTATTGAATAAATGAATTTTGACTTTGACTTTGATTTGAATTTGACTTTGACTTTGACGTTGATGTTGACGTTGACGTTGACGTTGACGTTGACGTTGACGTTGACGTTGACGTTGACGTTGACGTCGACGTTGACGTTGACGTTGACGTTGACGTTGACGTTGACGTTGACGTTGACTTTGACTTTGACTTTGACTTTGACGTTGACTTTGACTTTGACTTTAGTACATTTTTTTTATTTCAGTAATGAAAAGGTCCAATCAGGCTCGATCAGCGCAGGTACCATCATATTGATCTTATTGGGAGGGGTGGCGATTGGCGCCTTATTAGCCTGGGGTGGTATGAACGTCTACAAAAAATATAAAACTAGGGATTATGGTGAGTACTAAATTCATTGTTATTTCCCTTGTTTAATTCTAAGGCATGAGTTAACCAACAAAATAAACAGATGGTTAAGTCTAACCATTGATTATGATGAAAACATGTGAAAACAAACACAATAATGTGTTCACTTACAGGTGGTTAAGAGGTCTGCGTTGGATGAATTGCCCATACAAACGTAATACCATAGTCATTTGTAATTAGAGCTTATTTACACCATATTATGTTATTATTTGCATTCGAATAGTATTTATCTACGTAGTACCTTGCTATATATTTTTCAAAATAATTACCTAAAATGAAATGTAATGTATATTTTTACGTCTACATGACTTGTTTTCTTCTTATTTGTTTCGTATAAAAAACAACAATACCTTACGTATCGTTTGGTAAGGTACATAGATTATATTGTCTAGATACAGAATAACAACACAATGTGGAAAATACAAAAGTTTTCATTCATCTTTTTTGGTGTTACGGAACACCACCAAATTTATAACAAATTCTGAACGGCTAATATTGCTATCGCGCAAGCACGTGCGGGCCTCCATCAGTCAAAAAGAGATAGCTAAGTCTTAATCAAAGCTTTTTGACACATGTTTTCATAGGAATCTGTCATAATAATCAATGGTTAGACTTGACCGTCCGTTTAGTTTGTCGGTGAACTCAATTCTCAGTAGTTTGGTTGATACTGTTTGCGCTACTTTTTAGTTTTTATTTTTTTCTTAGACTACAATAATGTTCATTCTCATTGAAGCTTATTCGCACACGTGATAGTTGCATACCCATCACTGCTTATATCGCTAGAACAGTTGCAGATTATGGTACATGCCATCTTTTTGATTTTAGGGGATGTCAGTTTACTCGGTTTCTTCACAATGTTGTTCTTCATCTTTTTGAGTAGGTGTTAATGCGCATACCATACATACATTTTGTACATTTTGAGTTGAAGAATAAATTTGTGGATTGCTGGATTCGAACGCATGATTCTGGGTTCGGAAGGATCATGCGTCAAGATATAGCCCACAGGTCATAAGAACTCAAAACTAATAATATAAAATCTGACTGGATAACGCACAGCCTAAACCGTCAGCCCTAGAGACTTGACATTTGGAAGGCTTTGCTTGTCCCATAAACACTAAAGCCTGAATTAACAGTTGAACAGTCCCCCAAAATCCATAATTCAGCATTTGTCTTATGGCTGGGTCCATAAAGGTTAAATTCGCACTTGAATTTTTACTTAGCGCCTGAACAGTCCCCTAGGGGAGCCCCTATTTGACTATGAATTCGGGCCTATGAGAAGATTTCCGATATTCCATATTCCGCCCCCAGATGGTGTAGCGAGAAGATGAAGTTTGAACGTATAAAAACTTGTTCGTTTTATTAGTTGTATTTATAAGTAAATTTAAACCGATTGAGTACTCGTAAGGTATTAATGATGATAGATAGATAACTCTTTATTGTAGACCACATAATATGTTGCTTACAAATTCAAACAGAGCAAATTACAAGATAATCTAATTTTACTTTCCAGTGGTACCACCTGAACAAAACGTCGAATTGGGCAACAGAAACAATGAGTTGAGAAGTAGCGACAGCACTAATGGGACAACAAGGAGTTTAATAGGACAATAGATAATTTATGACTTTTTCTTATAATAATTAATAAATTCCAGTTTCCCCCCTTGAGGGGGATTTCCAAGGGGGAATTATAGACTTCTTTTTTAGATACTACTTTTCCCCCCTAAGGTGGTTTTTCAAGGAGGAAAAGTGGAATAAGCATTTTTAGTTTCTAGTTTTTCCCTTAAGGGGATTATCAGGGGGAATTCTAGACTTTTTTATATTCAAGTTTTATCCTCTAGGGGGAATTTTAGGGGGTTTGTGGTTTCGTTTTTATATTCAACCCCATGTTTTTATCTCATTATTATTATTGTATTTTCAACGCTTTCATAACTACTAAACTAAGTTCAATGTTACGCTATTCGATTACAATTATAAATGGAAATAAAATAAAAGACAAATAAATGGATTGTAGAAATTAAAAATCTTTTATACAGTCGTAGCTAACCGGCTTCATTAGATCACCATGAATATTGTTATCAGAACTTGACAACGGCGTGGCCAGTTAGTTTTGTTTGAAGACCCATTTTTTTCACATACATCTGACCCCACCCTAAGATTATCTGTGTCGTGGGTATCAGGAACTACGAGATGGTACTACAACACCTAAACCCGTAACAAATATCTGCTGAACATGCAAATATTTGTCTCTTACTCAACTGTTTGCATTTTGCATTACAGCGCCATCGAACTCCTCAGTTTCTAAGTCATAAAAGCGTTTATACAATGTCCGGTAAAAAGGCGTTCTTTTAGAAATTACAAGCCGTATTTTGCACGCGCTTTTCTATTGCGACGTCTTTTGCTATACGTTCTTTTTTCAACGCCGGATGTCGGGTGTTTTATGAAATACATTACAGTATTTTATTTGGACGAGCGCTTTACAATTATAGTCTTTCATATGTGTAGACGTCCGAATCATAAAGAATGAGTTTCCTCATACAATATAGTTTGGTTTCCCAAATTATATTTCAACGAACAGAAGTTTTATTCCAAAAACTATCATGATTTTGATTGTCCATATTGTAAAAACGGGAATTTTCAAATAACGCACTATAGGTGAAGGCATCAACAGAAGTTGCGGGCAGCTGAAATGTGCCTCACTCAGCAGCGCTTCCTGGTACGTGGCATTGAAATGTACGAGAAATGTTTGTACATCATTGCAGAGGCTGCCCGGCGCAGCTCGCCCTTCAAACTGATACTCGCCCTTAAATTGTCATTTCCGCCGAGGCAACGGGTGTAATAAAACCAAGCTGAAAGCCACATATTCTAAACTTTGGCCTAAACAAGCTTTACCAACATTTTCGAGTTTTATTAACAAGTTACGCATTTGAAGTTGCAGAAATGCAATGCAAATCAAACTCAAATGCACACTACAGACTTTGACTCATGCCTGTGCCGGCGGGAGCACGTACACAACAACAGCATTTTTATATGCCTAAAAGTAAAAGTCGTTGCCCAGCTATTATTTTCCCTCAATGTTATTCGTTAAGATGAATAGAATGCGTAGATTTCTACTTGGGGATTTTCAAATTCAAATGAGGCAAATAAAAAAAACATTAAACGTACAACCCAGCATATCGGCAATGGGTTTCCATACAATATTCCATACAACAAAATAGATGATGTGTACGATAAATACGATACTTCGCGTGTTTTTTAAAAAAGCAATGACAATATTTCCGGTTATGTTTGAGAAAAGTTTATTATCATATAATTAAAATCTAGTTAAGTATGTACAGGAAATATGGCAAAATAAATTGTGCAGGCATTGGAAGAAGGCTGGCAGGTTAGGAACCTACTAGCAGGTAGATATTCAGATAAAGACCCACTTATGAATTCTCAGCATCCACTTTTTCTTTTAGTTTGGAACACGTAACTGCGCCGACGTAGTGGATGGCGATTTCTGCATTTGGTTTGTCTGAAAGTTTATCAACAGATTGTAAACATCTGTTGGTTTTCCTGTTTATAAATTAGAAGAATATGAAGTGCTTCATTCAACTGAAATTTGTATCGTGTCTAGTTAAAGCATTTTTCACATATAGACTAGTTAGTACTATTGACCCGCGTTTAACTTTGACGACCTCTGTAGTGCAGTGGGCGAAGGTCCGCCTGAGACGCAGAAAGTTGCGGGTTCGATTCCTGTCACGGGACAAATGTTTGTAAGATCTGCAAATATTTGTCTCGGGTCTGGGTGTTTTCCTGTGTATAATATGTATGTATTTACAAAAAAAAGTATTTAAGTAATATATCAGTCATGTAGTTCCCATAATACAAGCTCTGCTTAGTTTGGGGCTAGATGATGCTGTGTAAAAAATGTCCAGCATTAAAAAAAAAAAAAAAAAAAACTATCTATGAAAACCCCAGAAAAAGTGTGAGTCGAGTGCTAGTTACCAAATCTGAAGGAATCTAATACTAATGGCCAAGGTTACCTTGCGGTACAAACTTCTTTGTCTTCAGACGATTCAAAATGTGTTTTTTCTTCATCATAAATATCATCAAGAGGATCACTAGCATCTCTATTATTATTATCGCTACGTAGATCCAATGATATCTGGAAATTAAAACAAAACATTACATTGAATTCTTCAGAATTAATTCAAATTTCACCTCCAACTCCAACAAATCCAACTTACGTAAGCTCAGCCATTTTGAAAGTACACGACGTATCATTCATTGATTCATGGTTTGCACTGATTGTTGCATTGGCAAGAATAATTGAGTTACCTTCTTCTGTATGCTTACTAACAGCTAATATTTTGGATTCGTTTATCACTTCCATGTTGACTTCCATAATATTGATCGCATCGTTATTAACGGATTCTTCTTGTGATAGGATCTGATAATCAGGATGGTATTTACAGAAATTAGGAGCGATGCACGTCCCGTTCTCACACACCGTGTTGCAGTGAGGCTGGCATTCTGTGCCGTTCAAATACCATCCAGGCTTACAGGCGCATACATCTGGAGCTAAGCATTTGCCGTTGCCACAATTTGAACAGTATGGCTCACATTTTCCGTTTTCAGCTTCATAACCTGCGTTACATTCACACTGACCGGGAGCCTTACACTTTCCGTGCTCACATCCAGAGCAAGCAGGTTGACAGGATCCGCATTCCTCGCGCCAACCGAAATCACACTTGCAGAGCCCCGGAGCTACACAGGTGCCGTGCTCGCACGATGAGCAAATCGGCTTGCATGCTTCCGACAGACGCCTGAATCCAGGGTCACAATGGCATATGCCTGGTGCAATACATGTTCCATTTAAGCATGTGCCGGAGCACATGTCTGTTTCACTTGTATCATAATCATCATATTGGCTGCAAGTAGGAAGGCAGTCAGGGCTACTACAGCCTTCGAGACACAGAGGGACACATCTGTTTAAGGCATCGTTGGGATCAATGGCGTATCCCGATTCACAAGCACATTCGTTGGGGTTTTTGCAATAACCGTTGTCACATGGCGGATTGCAGAGTGGGATACATTTTAAACTGAAACAAGGTATGCAGGTGATATATTACACCGAAAAAAAAGACAGGCCAAACACGAGAAAGGTGTCGTCTCTCATCACTTTTCCTTTTTCTCTAAAAAATATGTACATTTATAGAAAACAGTTAAATTTGAAACACAATCTTTATCTTTATATCGGACTGGATTTCAGGCTGTTCATCTGAATATGCTAAAGAACCGAAAAACATTGGAGTTGTTATTTTTGAGTAAAGATATTTTAATAAACGCAGTTTGGGGTTCCCCCCGGCTAAGTCGATAAAGGCGAAGGCAGAAAGTAAAATATATTTTATTTGTTCTGAACAGCGGAACACCCGGACAATGGGCTCAGTTGCGTGGATCAGGAGAGATATCATCACGTCAGTCCAGCAGTTTATCAATGTGATTAATGATGAAGGACTGAAAAAATAGCTATTTGTTGGTTGCTCACCCATCACCTTCATCGCTGTCGTCTTCAATGTAACCTTCACAGCAAACGTTCACCGTTTCATT